>OW679197.1:93975633-94112483 GCA_940337035.1 Agriotes lineatus
ACATTTTTCAACGAAATTGTGTGATTTTTATTCAAAATTATGTTACTTTGTGGTCATTTGCGTTTTTATTTTCGGCTGATGTCATTTATACTAAAATTTTTAAAACTAAAATACAGTTTTGAGCGATATAATGACACAATTTCAGACGCTTACTTATAAAATAATCAAGCCACAAAGGGCACAGCGTAATTATAAAACTCAAACACGAAATAAAATAATGTCTATTTATTTTAAAAGCGACAAAATCATATGAACCAAATCGTTAGAAAATCGCAAAACGTTTATGCATATATTTTTTAAAACACGTCTAATATATATTTAAATACTTAGAAGGAATGACGAGATACCTTCAATCATATTAAAACTACAGACATTTTGAGCGAGTGCCAGAGATAAAGTTACAGCAGTCAATAAGAGTGAGTGAGATAGGAAATTTCTATTTTACGTAAAGTATGAGTGTAGACAAGAGGTCCCCCTGCAGACTCGGTGCTATCATAGCAAATTCCTTTGTCTGTGGTAACAATCAAGTTAACAACTTTTAGAAGTGCAAGTGGACATGTACCAACTTGCTTTCTAAAACGAGGCATTGAGAAGGGCCTCAGGCTAAAACCGTTAGCAATTAGTCAACGACAATGCATCAGACTTTTCCAAGAAACGGGCATTTGCTATAAATACCGTATAAAATTTCATTGTAGAGTTTTTAAATTATTTGATTTAAATATTTGATGCATGTTTCTAATTTTACATTTTTTCAATGTGTACAATTCCCGCACGACTGAACGCCATTCTTATACAATAAGACTCGGGTAATTTACAGCCCGCTATGCAATGACGTCAAAACTTTGAAAGAGAAAGCTATAATAGTCTAGCATCTTATAAATTATTTATTTCTGTCTTTGAACATTTACTGTAATTTTTGACGTGAAATATCAGATCGAGGCCTTGTTTAGAAATTGTACGCATATTAACAACACACAAAAATCAAACAGCTACAAAGGAGACATTAAAAAATGTAACTTTATATTGTTTTTAAAATTACAGAGCTATATTATTTTAAAATTTCGATAAATCCAGGTTTTGTGCAGCGTCGTGTTCGGACCGCCATTTTATACAAATAAAAACTCCGATTCGTTCTAGAATTATTCCGCTGTTCGATGGGCAATATTTTAAAAATTCCTGAAAAGTAGCCGAAACACGGTATCTGAAAGCAACGCAACCCCCCTTTCTTACCTATATGAATAATTAACGAATACCGTTACACGATGCAGTATGTTTTCCAGGAAACGATTCGTAGTCTCGACCTGTTTTAAAAAGGGAACTTAGAGAAAATCGCGTAATTTAACCCATTCAAATACTAGCGCGAAAACCTCTTTATACAACCGAAAATTCGTCATGTTCTGGCATTTCAAATATGAAAATGGATAATAACCGCTAAACTCAAATTTGTAGCCCGTATATTTTACGATAGAACTTGCCTCTTTTCCGCATAGCTTTAAAATTTTCGCCTGTCTTATAAATAATTTTTAAACACTAAAACGATTAATTTAATTGATCAACAACTCGATAGGAAATTTCCAGCTATATACTAGGCGATAAACCATTCTTAACGGACAGAATACGCGTATTTATATAAGAGAGTAAAATAATTAATTCTAGTGAAATCACGGGGCGAAATCAATTTTAAAAAAATGCATATACCTTTAATTACATCAAGCTGCACATTTCAGTTCTTAAAATTTAAATTTTCGAAAAAATAAGTTGTTTAAAATTCGAGCGGCGTGACTGTAGAGCTGCGAAATGGCGTTTCGTTCAAACCCTTTAAATCCCGTACCGCTCCGTGGTCTAGAGGCATCGATCGATGTGAGCCCAATGTGTATGCAAACGTAGAGGGTTCGATTCCCACTCGGGTCCGACGCAAATAGCTTTTTTTAAATTTAAATATTTCCGCGAGTGAATGCAAGAGAGAGACAGCAGCTTCGAAGAGCGAGATAGATCCACCAGTTTGAATTTCAAATATTTCCGCGAAAATTCAAAATTAAAAACGACTACAGCGAGAGGTGCGCGCGCACCAAGATGGCCGACACACCGCGAAATTCAAATTCAAATATGGGAACTTAGAAAAATTCGGAAAAAATTCAAATTTCAAATATTCCCGCCAGAAATCCAAGATGGCCGCCGAAGTCCGACGCGTAATTCCAGAAGCAAATTAAAAAATCTAATGCGTAATTTAATCAGTAGCACATATGTAAATTAATTAGATCAAACCGCGAAATTAATTAGATCAAAACGCGAAATTAATTAGGTCAATCCGCGAAATTAATTAGGTCAATCCGCGAATAAAACCGCGAAATCCGAGAATTAAACCGCGAATCCGCGAATCAATTAAAAGGAGTGGGGGATAAGTGTCCTCATTCTACTTACTACTAATACAAATACAAAACAACAACTTCTAGTTAAAGTAATTGAAAAAGTGCAATTACAATTACCAAGTAATTGACAATTAAATTATTATTTAATTTGAGTAATTGAAAATCTGGTAATTGATTTACTTCATTGGGTGGTAATTGGTTATTAATTACTCTTTCAAAGTAATTTGCCCAGCGCTGCTCCATATATGCAGATCTACATCTAAATAATTGAAAAAATATTCTGGATAAAATGTTATGGCTATATAATAGTACGAGTATATTATGATACTAGTGTATAAGTACGCCTTTAAAGCACGTGCGAGGAGTTTAAAAGCACGACGCTAGCGCAAAAAGTGGTTATTTTGACACGATCGCAGAAAAATATATATTTTTTGGCAAACTTCAAATATTAGCCATGCTTTTATTTTTTTATATCGAAAGAGATGCAACAGATTTCATTTAAAAAAGCTAAATCAATAGTAACGCGCAAAGTAGATCATAGACACAAGTACAACAGACTTTTTGAGAATAAATACAATATTTTTATAAGATAATTTGATTAAGAAACAAAATTTAATTGTCGGTACATATTTTCGACATCAATAAAAACCTATGAAGTGCAAAAAGAAGTAAAAGCAATAGACTAAGTGTTAGTGCGAATATAACTCGTCCATTCCATCAAGGGAATCCATAAACGTCGAGGCACAAAGCAAAGAAGAGCCACAATGCCAAAAGCAAGACGATTGTGTGTATTGAAATTGTCATTATCAATCAATACTCGCAGTGGCATGTCACATTAGTCATTAATATGTAAATGCTCCTCTTTGTTCACCAATTGTCGCAAATCGACGTTAATGCTCATGTTATTTTTGTGCTGGTCGAAACGCTAATGTTAGCTTTGAAGAAACAAAGCAAAAACAAACAAGATATAAAATGCAGTCCGTACTACGCCTGGAGCGGACGTAACAGGTATTTATCTTCTGAAAACAATACCACAAATCGATGGCACACGTTAAATTGGAATTAGATTTACAGCGGGAAATTGGATTAGTCCTAAATTGATTCCCGCGCCAGAAATAAAACTTTTACCGGGTAAACAGAACTTTGCGAGACAAAAGGGAAGGATATTTATTGTTGCTCGTTCCGAAAATACTATCCAAAAGCCTCACTACATTGTTAAAAATGCAAAAATACAATGGAACTTAAAAAATCTAAGAGGGACGGTATATAAATAACTAATCAACCTAGGAAGTTTTAGTTATGTTGTTCAGCACAATTTTTTAAGTTTGTAGTAACTGTGTTCCTTAGATTCAAATTGATGTACTAACTGTTTTCTGATAACATTCAATAAATAGTTCTCTAAAAAGGCATACTAACCTAAAATAAAATTGAACATAATTCTTCGCAGACCCTACCATAGCGTCTCCTATTCTTTTTCCAAAATGGCAATCTAAATTGTAATATTAATCGCATTTTTACTTTGAGAATTAAGTTATCTTTCTAAATGATGGACAATTTATATGTAGATCATCTTAAGACACGCAGATCGGTAAATGACAAAAGTGTTTTGAAATCGAAAGGAAGTAGGTTTTCCTTTCCCTCATCTTTTAGAACAAAAAAACTGCCTTAAGATGAGTGATTATTTTTGCCAAATTTTCCAATTATCGAAAATGTAATAGTATATTGTATGTTAAGAGCTGAAAGTGCATTCTTGCCGCTTGCGCATGAATATTGCTGGTTGAGGCAAAGCTGAAACCAGCAATCATACAAAAGCGGCAAGCGCACTTTTAGCTCGAAACATACATACTATTTTTTCGACGACTGAGCATATTATTAATGGAAAATATCATATTTCATTTTATTGCAAATATTAATTGACAATCAAGTTAACATTTCTCGCGCAGTCTATTAGACATGTGACGCGATTATTTCGACAAATGACGGGCATTGTCAAGAAAACATTCGGACGTGGCTACCTATTTTCTTCACGCGGAAACCCAAAACGCTCGGCGAGCGGCAAAGTGATAAAAACGCACGCTCAGCGGCAAATGTCAACTTTCTGTTGTCAAATGACAGTGAGAAAAATCTACTTTCGATGTCAGTCGTCGAAAAATAAATATGTGAGATATAATAAAGCAGCCTCTGCATTATTATCTTACACTGTATAGTTGATGGGATAGATCTTCATAATACATATTATTTGACTATCCGTTACATGTAAGCCGAAGGATTCAAAATATTATCTTTGTATACAGGGTGTTATTAAAGTCAACTGTGTCACTTCTGGAGATGCTAGGGGACACTATATGGAGTCGAAAAGTCCTAATCTAAGTTAGACTTACAGCTGTATTCATAGTCGTTCGCCAGCGGCTCGCCGGCGAGTCGCCGGAGTTTCGTTATGAATAGTATGTTGGTGGCACTGTACGTCTATGTCAAATTCGAGGTTAGCAGGTTAGATTTTGTGTCAATTTCTGTCAAAACTGACAGAAAACCTAACCTGATAACCTCGAATTTGAGATAGACGTACAGTGCCGCCAACATACTATTCATCACGAAACTCCGGCGACTTGCCAGCGAGCCGCTGGCGAACGACTATGAATACGGCTGTTAGATGCATAGTTTTTGTAAAAACGAATGTTGAAAATTAAAAAGAAAAAGTTGAGGACTGCTGTACTTTTCCTTAAATTGGTAGCTTGCCGCAGTGTTTTAACGTAGGCTGGGAAAACAATTGTCACATACGCCGTCTACATACAAAATTTATTAGCTTTTAGAACACTTTTTAAACGCAATTTAATCAACAGTAATATCCCAAGTGCATTAAAATAGCCGATTAAATTTTGACGTTTTCTGTCAGAATGTTTTGCTAAGAAATTGTCAAGTAAATTTGCCGCTCAACAAGAATCCCGAGTGCGTAGCACGAGGAATTTTGGGACGGAAAATTTACGAGATATATTTCTTCAGAGCAAAACATTCTGACAGAAAATCGTCAAAATTTATTCAGGCTAGTTTACATGCACGCGGGATGTTCGGAGTGATTATTTCCTGAATAAATAGATAAAATTCCGTTGATGAAACACCTTTAAGAATCATGTTAAAATTATGCACAAGCGATTAAATTTTGACACAAATTTAACCGCGGTTAAATTTTGACGTTTAAATTTTTGTCATTGTTAAACTGACAGAAACCATAGTGATTACGCATTATTATGGATATGAAGGAAATAATCAACAGTAATATCCCAAGTGCATTAAAATAGCCGATTAAATTTTGACGTTTTCTGTCAGAATGTTTTGCTAAGAAATATGTTAAGTAAATTTGCCGCTCAACAAGAATCCCGAGTGCGCAGCACGAGGGATTTTGGGGCGGAAAATTTACGAGATATATTTCTTCAGAGCAAAACATTCTGACAGAAAATCGTCAAAATTTATTCAGGCTAGTTTACATGCACGCGGGATGTTCGGAGTGATTATTTCCTGAATAAATATATAAAATTCAGTTGGTGAAGCACCTTTAATAATCATGTTAAAATTATACACAAGCGATTACATTTTGACACATATTTAACCGCGGTTAAATTTTGACGTTTGAATTTTTGTCATTGTTAAACTGACAGAAACCATAGTGATTACGCATTATTATGGATATGAAGGAAATAATCATTTTAAATCCAACAATGAAGACAAAATATCGACGCATTGCAGCACCAGCATCACCAGAACAGTCACCATCACAAATATCATATCAGCATGCTCCTGCATGGTGTACATTTTTACTACAAATGTCAAACACGCAATTATTTATTACAATGACATTAATTGATAAAAAAACATCAAATACACAAAAACGCAGTCGGTACCATACAACGGTTCACAAAATTTGCGGTACCAATTTCAACAGTGAATTATAAAGAAATTGTGCTTCTAAGTCAAAAATGGATTAAGATTTTTCGACTCCATATAGCGTTCCCTAGCATCTCCAGAAATGACACGTTCGACTTTAATAACACCCTGTATATTTCACGTATTTAGTTCGTCGATATTAACACCCAAAAAATGAATAAAATAGAAGCGATAGAACATCCTTTAGGCAATTACCTATACTATAGGTACACATAGTACGATGAGACTTTCCGCTGAGCGGAAGTATTTGGTTGCTGTCGTTAATTAATAAGGTTAGTGATTTTCTCATTAACATGTATACCATGCCGGTTACAAAAAGTGGTGACAATAATATTGAGGTAATTACTCAAATTTGTGGAAAAACTAATCAGTTTAGACTCCCTAGTAGAGAAACTAGTTGCAACAATTAACACTACAAACACTAGAAACGGAAACATCCAAAATCGTTTAATGCTATCAAGCCAAAATAAATTCACTAGAGCCTAATATTCAAAAAACAAAAGTGATGGACATTTTCTTATAAATACAAACTGAAGAAAATGATTACATGTACCCATTTAAAAATATTTCCAATAAAAAATTATTATAAATACGGTCTAGGACATTTGGGCGCGGCCGTTTTGGCGCGGCCATCTGGGCGCGGCCGTTTGGACGCGGGAACACTTGGGCGCGGCCATCTGGGTGCGGCCGTTTGGACGCGGGAACACTTGGGCGCGAGACACTTGGGCGAGAGAAAGGGCCAACATTGGGATTTAGGAACACATTAAGTGTGAATAATTTCAATTTGGCATAAATAAACAAACATTTATTAAATCATTATTTATCCCGAGAACTTAATGTAATTAATCAAACAATATTAAAAGAATAATCCAATTATTTATTGAAACCGTTATGAGATTAATTTTAAGTAAGGTGGTAGTATGTACCTATATTAGATAAATTTTGAAATAAATCCGAATAGAAATAAAGAAGGTAGAATATTAGATTAGTTTTGAAATAATTCCGAATACATAAAAAAGGCAGTACCTATGTTAGATATGAAATAATAATTCTGAATTGAAATAAAGATAGAAATAGATTATATATAGGTGTTGAAAATAATTTTAAATAGAAATACATTTATTGTACTGGTAAATGAATAATGCTGTGCTATATTTAATCGATTGATGGTTCTAATGTTTAATATGTTTCTAATATGTGTTCTGTTTTGATCGAAACTAGTCGACTTCGAGTTTTGTTTATAATGATAATACTTAAAAATAAACTTTAAATTTTAAAGTAATCAATTATTTTCGTTATGTTATGAACCGACTAACTGAAGATAAGAGCAGAAATAAGAATAATAATAAATAATAATATAAAACGATTAATTTTAATAATCAAAATTTATTTTTGACATTTTTACCATTATAATACATATTATTCTTAAAGTAAATATATACAATTTTTTAAAATATAAACAAGAAGCATCTACGCATTTATTTCATAATTGTACGAAATGCCTTTTAAAATTCTAGAATGTCCCTATTGTTTACGCCGTCTACATGATTATGTTGATTATTATAATCTTCAACCAATTTTTTAATTTTCTATCAGCCTGGATAAATTTTTGTTTTTTTTTCAGTGGACTCATTTCCCACAAGTAACTGTTCATAAGCAACATCACTCCCTCGTTGAACAGTTTTCAGGCTGTCGACGAATCTCCAAATGGTTGGATGGTTCATCAATAGCTCTGTTTGTACCCAATCTCTATTCATTTATTCTATGTTACTTATTACTTTAATGTAATAAATCTCCGCAAAAAATTTGTTAGTGTTTACCGGAAAGTTAAAATTTGCAACTTGTTTTCGTCGAACCTACTTGCATTAATAATATTCTAATTTTTGACAAATAATATTTCTGTACTAATTTTTGCGCCCGCCACCTCCTTGGACGTGCTTTAGGTAATTGTCGTTATTTAAAATACATTTTCAGACCTATGAATAGTAAAGCTAGCTAATACTAATATACGTTAATTAATTTCCTCGCGCCCAAATGTCTCTCGCCCAAGTGGCTCTGCGCCCAAGTGTCTTCGCGCCCAAACGGCCGCGCCCGAACGGCCGCGCTCAAACGGTCGCGCCCAAACGTTCGGCTCCGGTATAAATAGTAGTATTGTTTGTTTCTTTCGTGTTTGTTATTTCTTGTGACAACAATGACTAAACCGTAATGTCTAACAAAATAAAGATTTGTAGCCAAAAATTATTATGACTATTGTTTTTCAAAATATTCGCCCTTAAACTCTATACATTTTTCCATTCGATCAAATCAATTTTCAAAACAAAAATTCCACTCTTCTTGAATCACTTGAGAAACAAAGTTTTTGAAGCTTTCCACAGCTCCACAGTTCCAAATCGTACACCACGCATTTTATTCTTTAATCGAAGAAAAAGAAACTAATCGGAAAGTCGGGACTGTATGGGGGATGACTTAGCAGTTTTAACCCGGAAGCCTCTAAAAATACTTTAGTTTGATGTGCGGTAGCATTGTTATGGTGCAGAACGGTCTCACTTCTTGGGCGGCCTAAACGAGCTTTTTGAATAACGTCTGGCAGGTATACTGTTGTGTACCATTTTGCGGTATCCGTACGTGTATTTTTAAGCATACAGTTCTGATAGGTCCTAATTTTGAAAAAAAGCAAGCAATCATTTTCTTACCAACACTTCGAGATCGCTCCACTTTAATTGGATTGGGGTCTGTTGGAAACACCTACAGTGCAGTCTGCCGCTTAGATTCGGGTTCAAATCCATATACGAGTATCTAGCTTTCGTCACCAGTTATGATGTAAATTGCTTTAGACCTACCTTCATCCTATTTCTTAAGAGTTTTCTTACACAATTTCACACGCTATTGTTTTTGTGCTTCTGTAAAACTGTGTGGTATCCATCGACAACAGACTTTTCTTACACCCAAATGATTATGTAACATCTTGTTTATTGCAGTCATGTCAATGCTCAAGGTGTTCCTAATAATTCTATATGTGACTCGATTGTTCTCCTGAATCATTCTTCGTATGCTGGCTATGTTTGTTTCGGTAACTGCTGCAACAGTCGCTGAGTGAAGCTCGTTCAAATTTAAATTTATTAAACCAGCTATAAAAGGTCCTCTGTCTCATTCTAAATTATGAGTGTAGAATGTTTTCCGGTAAAATTAATTTTTGTTGCGCAACACATATTTCAAAGTTAACCTGTATAATAACTGTTGCAGTTATCAAAATCTGAACTGTCAATCTAGAAAATAACAAACATTTGTTTCATGGCAAGTTTGATTTCTATGATGCACTTGCTCTATTAGTTTGCGGATATTATGGGTGCTACCCTCGTATTTATTGAGTTCGTTTAATTTGTTTTTGGAAAACAAAAAATTATATTGATTAAATTGAAAGCGATCTTTCGGAAAGACTGTAACCTATAGGGCGCGTCTCCAGGTGGCGGATACGATAATGCAGGGTAGATATGCTGGGTCGGCGTAGGAGGCAAGGAAAATGCCTTTCGCCTACTAACAGGCGCGGCAGCGTCTGTATCCAGATTGGACAACTGTCAACGGCGTCTGCACCCAAATTGGCCGGCTGAAATAAAACTCGCCAACCCGCACCTATCAAGCGTGGCGTTTTATTTATTAATATATCCCCTAAGTAGAGTAAGTGGACAGTTCTGGAACCTCCACACCACTTGTCCTTGAGTTCAAGGTTAAGACTACTTTCAAGACCAAGAGCAACTCCCACCACATGCAACCTTAGAAATGTGAAAATAAAATCGCAAAGAAGAGTCTGCAAGGGCAATAGCATCCGATAGTCGTGCAGAAACCGAAGCTTATCGAGCTAGTCCAGAGTAAGAAAGAAACGGTGGCCGCTCTGCGGCACTTCATAAGTTTGATACGAAGGCATAACAATGTCCAGCGATCTCCCCGTTATAACAATTTCACCGTTGCTATAAATACTCCCGACTCTTTGGGCGTAAAAGTTTTCAAACATCATTCCATTACCGGATGAGGGGGACCAAACAAACAAACACTGTGGGTTTCAGGATCGCTCTTTGATACTGCATGTCGGCGACCACAAGAAGGTTCTGGTAAGTATCTTACTGCTCCGGGTGGCTTCTTCGGGCAAGTATAGGGCTCTTGACTACGTCCCCAAAGGGCCTAGGAGCTGACGACTCCTCCAATTACAGCTGCAGGACTGGCCGCTATATTGATGTGCCTGCAGCAAGTTGGGCATTCTAGTTTTATACTTTTTTGAACCTCTCTATCTAGGCCACTTTGTGGCAGAGACTAAGAGGTAATGCACCTATCATTGTTTTACGCGACAAAGCGCGTCTCTGGGTTGTTTCGCTTATCTTCAATCTGCGCGCAATGGAGATTCAATCGCCGATTGTAGCGTATTATCAAAGTACAAATTCCAAGCATATTATTTATGCATAAATTGAATTCCATCCAGATGCTAAGGTCACAACGTGATCAAAGTATTATACTTACTTTTAGTAGAGAGGCCAAACTAAATTACTCGTCAAATAACGATTTTCGTGGGACTGAATAGGTTTATACCGACAAGTGGTATCTTCTTATTTGGTGGTGTTTCCTGAGTATGAAAAATCATGTTGTCGCTTTCTCAGCCTGTGGAGTGAGGAGCTATGACGTCACAAAGATGGCCATTCTTGGTTCCAGGTTTTAGTAGAGAAAACCAGGGTTTAACCCAAACATCCAAAAAGAAAGTTCTACCCAGCAGCAAACTGTTTAGTACCCTTCTCTTAGTAAGTGGTAAAAAGTTGCGCAATATTGCGCGTCGGTTTTAGGCGGGAGAGGGGTGAAACGCTAGAAAGGTGGTAAAATGGTAGGTTTCAACAGCTTTTCGCGAATATCTCGTTAACTATGAGGTTTAGCGCAAACTTTATCTTATACAAAATTAATCTATATTTAATTTACAATAAAAATGGTCTTATGCATTTTTGACTTCTAGACAAGAGTTGCGGAGATATTGAGGGGGCAATGATGTCATTATTTTCTAGTTAGCTTGGGATTCATCGTAATCACTTGAAAATCAGTATGTTTCGTTATAAAGAGTATGTTTCGTTATAGAAAGTACTTAGTAAAGCATTATTAACATAGGAACATTTGTATGTGTGTATGTATGTATGTACGCCTATGTGTATGAATCTGACAATATATCTACATTGCTCCCCTCCTTTGTCATTTTCATCTTCATTTTGCCTATTTTTCCTTTTAGATAATTCATCATATCGTTTTCCTCTTTCCCATTTGAGCTTTTATAATTAAAGCTACTTAAATTACATCCCTTTTGTCATATTTTCCTAAAAATATAAAATCACGTAGATACCATTGAAACAAGGTTGACTACAAACTTTATCTAATAAGCTTTAATACCAAAAATAATGGATTTTTTCTCTTCACAATACATGCTTTTCAGTAAATTCAATGTTCCTCAATGGAAAGTGGTATGTACAAAGTACAGGGTAGTTACATAATAATAAATTACAGAAATCAGTAACCTAAAAATCGTTAAGCTCTTTTTCATGTTAAAGATTATCTTCATCGATGCCGTCGTCAATAATTAGTGCATCTCTGTTGGTGCACCTATGTCCGGAGCAATTCTTGCACATATTTGAGCATTTCTAGCCACTCTGACGACGTTCACAGTTTCTGACACACCCCGTATTACAAGTGCAAACAATGAGGGAGAGCAAGTTTTCAGGATCAGCTGCCTTTGTGGTTGCAACTGGACGCAAATAAACACCAATCCTTTTCCAGCCCCATTTTAGTGAATCTTTATTGACATTGAGCCATTGCTGCACTTGATGGTAAACTCTATAAGAGTGTTGTTGACCAGCTGCTAAAGTGGGATAAAGTACAGCCAACCTCAAATTTGTGTGTACACGCTCCTTTGCGATGGTCTACAAGTAACAGTGAAGGCGCAGAGTATCCAAATTATCTGCATTTGTTGATGCAAATATCGAAAGGAAGAAATGGTTCCAGCATCAGCTAGCGCATCTGAGTCTGCATTTGGGTTGTTAAAAGTCAACAGCTTTGTGTAAAGCTCTTCGTCACTTTGCACTTTTTCAGAAGGCGTTATTTTTCCCTTCTATAAATTGAAGAAACGGTATCACATCCGGCAAAAGTGTAAGCTGTCAAGAAAACATCCTTCATTTCCCCGATACCACGGTGTATGCTGTCAGGTCATTTTGTATTTTAATTAGCCACCTAGGCTTTAGGGCAGCGTGCCCGTATGCTAAACCCTTTTAGTTACTTATTTGGCTTCATCGCCTAATTCCATAATAATGATTTTGCACATATTTGGCCTCAAGCGCAGTATTTCTCGTCATCCGGGGCACCCCTTTGTTGGTACTTTGACAATCGGGGATTAACGCTCGCAGGATTTCCGAACCTTCTAGAATTTACGCTGTTGGTGTGACTGCGAGGCCTCGCGCTGTCTTCGTTACCGGCACTTATTTGTTTTATTGGGCGCCTCGCCATTGGCTGTCTTTGTCACCGGCACTTATTTGTTTCATCTTATCGCCTCACGATTGGCTGCCGAGATATAGTCACGTGGGGACGCGACCGATGTGTCATGTTGCAGCGTTTCCCTCTGGGTAGTTGATCGCAGCCAGTTGCAGAAAGCGTTCGTTTGGTGGTTGTGTGAGCTCCGAATTCTTTCGGCGTAGCGTGGGTGCATCTTGAGTCCAGTTTCTGCTCCCGTAAGTAAGGGATCGTCCCCTTCATCTCGACATTCGAGGATCTGTCCCGCAGAACGAAAGTGGCCCATTTTCGTCGTCAAGTTGTACGCGTCCTGACGCGTCGCACGTCGCCATTATGGCGGATACCCACTCATCACTATAACCGTCGAATATCGAATGTACCTGCCACCTAAGACTGCAGCCTGTCGCAACTCAACTGTACCAGGCTTCCCGACCGCCTACGTATTAAGGTATGTGTCTTTGAACTGATTACCGTTGTGAACGCGAGTGTTCCTGTCCCGCGGGAAGCATTAAGTCCCGTGTGCGAGTTGTTTTGGAACGCCGCGAGCGAGCCCGTCACGTCTCTTGTGCCTACAGGCACTGTCGTCATATTTGCCCGCATTTCCAAATTACAGACTGTCTATTTTTACAAGGGCTTGCGTTACTGTATGTTGCATAAGGCGTCGCGCTCACATGCTGTGCGTTCATTTCAAATTACCGATTTTCTATTTACAAGGGCTTGCATTACTGTATGTTGCATAAGGCTTCGCGCCCACATGCTGCGCATTCATTTCGAATTTTAGACTGTATCTTTGCACGGGCTTGCGCCTAGTGCTATCTTGTTTATTCTGTACATCTGTCGCTAGGTTTAGAACGTGCGCCAGCTGGTGTTTTCTTAGATATAATATATATATATATATAGGGCGACGCACTCCGCTGCCCCATTGTAACCCGTGATTCAATATATGACTTGTTAATTAAGGGAACTATTGTTTTGTTTCGACTTGTGCATGTTCTGTTTCAGATAAGCGCCCCTTCAGTGTAATGATTATTGTGCGACGGGACGAGGGAGCCTTGAGCGTACAGGTGGGTGAGACAGCTACGTAGTCGCGGCCGGATTGGCACCTAATTACAATCTTTGCATAAGGCAATCCCGAAATTGTTATGTGAACTTGCAACTCTTGAGTAATCCTATCGATGGATTATCGTGAATGCTTCGCCCCGTCTAACCGCCCAGGTCCGGTTAGTCGGGGTAAGACAGGCTTGGTGGCGCCCTCATTATTTTACCGTTAGTTACCGACCTTCTGGCCGTTACCCTCAGATAATCTCGTTAAAGGACCCGCCCATCTCCACTGAAAGTCTAGCTCGGCCTAACTTGTTGCGGCGTGGGTGGCGGCCTAGGAGATATTTCGTCCCGATTTCGTCAGTTACGGCCCGCGCCGGCCGTTTCGTTATTGTATGAGCCGGTGCGGTGTCGTAAAGTCAGTTTAAGACCGTAACAATGCACCAGCGCAGTAAACTTTTTCTTCTTGGTCACCTTTCTTCTGTACAATCATCTTCAACTGTTTGTTGGCTGGAGCATGAACAATCAACAAGACCAATAAATCAGTGTCATTGCCAATTACGATAGCCTCTGTTTCCTTCTTTGATTCGTTAATTGCAGTAAAAACGATCTTGGTGTCAGCACCACCTTCTGCCTGAATCACTTTGCAGCCAGCTTGCTGTTGTGTGCAGTGATTAGAGCAATCAGTTGCATCTTGTTTTTAGTATTAGTTAGAAATTTTGCTTGTCTAAGAGTGACATTAATTCCATCTTCCACTTTCACTTCAACATGTGTAGTAGTGGATGATCTGTGCAAATATATGAGTATGTCGTCTTTGGTGCTGGGTGCTTCACCATAACCATCTCGCCTCCCCACTTCCTTGAACCCTTTATATAATACACTTGGAGCGAGTATTACGAGTTCATAGGCGTAATTTTGGAATTTTTGCCAAACAGAAAAAGTTACATTTTTACCCCCTCCATATCTCCGTAATCCTTTATTGGACTGCAAAAATGCATAAGACCATTTTTGTTTTAAATTAAATGTAGATTAATTTTGTATAAGGTAAAGTTCACAGTCAACTTCACAGGTAACGAGATATTTGCAAGAAACTGTTGAAACCTACCATTTTACCACCTTTGTGACGTCATAGCTCCTCACTCCACAGGCTAAGAAAGCGACAACAGGAGTTTTTCTACTGTGGAAACACCGCTAATTACGATGGTATGACTTGTCGGTATAAACCTACTCAGTCCCACGAAAATAATTATTAATTCTCTTGGCCTCCCTACTATTTAGACTTATATATGGTCGTGCTCAGTTTCATGTGATGTAGAAGCATTTGCGCGTCTTTCAGTCCAAAGAATTTTTAACATTTGACACCAAATATACATCTCAAAAGCTTCGATCTACAGTCGATCTGCCGCGTTGTTTGTCCACGATTTCGATGTGTAGGTCATAATGGGGAATATTGGGATTCTAATTATTTTCATTTTGGTGACTTTAAGTTCCATGGTTGTTCCATATGCTAATTTGTATAGCGACTCCAGTTTTTGAAATGGCGATTCTTCGTCTTATTTCCCCGTTGCAATCATATGCACTGGTATTCCTCCAACACAGACTAACACAAGGACTGCTGCTTTCTGGTATGCTGGTCCGCCTTAAGTATTTTATTTTCTCGTTAACCTCTATATCTGGGGAGCATCACCTATCCGCCACATGGTGAGGCGCCTGATGAGGAACAGGTAACCCCTCACGGAGTTTCTTACTTTCTTACTTACTATTTGGCTTCATCAGTCCTTAAAGGACCAAAGCCTCCCTCTCGGATTACGGAGCCTGGTCTTTTACAGGGAGCGGCGGCTGGCCGCACCCTCTCCCTGATGTTATAGTCAGCAAGGCTGTCTGTTCATCTCATCGCTGTTTGTCGCAGTCTGCTGTTTTTATCATTATGTATGCTGTTGCAGTTTTTCTTTCGCATCTCTTACAATCCTTGTCCACTCCTTTCTGTTTTTCGCTTTCTTCTTCCAGTTCTTTATTCCGAGCTCCTGAATGTCCCTTTCTAAATTGTCAATCCATCTACCTCTTGGTCTTCCTTCTGCCCTCTTCCCATCAGTTTTTCCCGTTAGAGTCTTTTTAACACTTTGCGTATCCTCCATGCGTTGCAAGTGTCCTACCCAACTCAAACGTCTGCTTCGTATTTCATTGGTATTACTCGGACCATTAAACATTACTTTGAGCTCATGGTTCACTCCTACTCTCCACCCGTCATTCTCTTGTACCGGACCGTATATTTTCCGCAAGATCTTCCGCTGCCATGTCTCCAACATCTGCTCTCCTTTTTTTGTGAGGCTCAATGTCTCTGCTGCGTATAACCCTACGGGTCTACTTACCGTTTTGTACACTCTTATTTTAGAGTTTGTTGAGAGCGTTTTTGACTTTAGCACATTTTGTAGACCGTAGAAGTACTTATTTCCTTGCATTACGCGAGCATTCACATCTTTCCGTATTTCATATCCCCCCGTAATCAACGACCCTAAATATCCAAAGCACTCGAATTTATCGAAACATTTCCCGTTTATTCTTATATCTGTAATATTTTAGAACTTCCCAGTGTTCATTGTTGCTATCATGAGCTTAGTTTTTGTGACATTTACCCTTAAACCCTGTACTGCCGCTGCTTCCTCGAAATATTTATACATTTCTTCTCGCTCTTTCCTGTTTCTGCTAATGAGATCTATATCATCCCCGTATGCTAGTACTTGGCAATGCCTGAAGATTGTGCCTCCAGGGTTTATTGGTAGGTTTGTACAACCCTTTCTAGCACAAAATTAAAAAGTGTTGTTGAGAGAACGTCTCCTTGTTTCTCTCTCTTCTTCTTCCCAGATTCTTTTTATAATGTCGTATATTTCTCTTGTAATTAGTGGGCCTCCGTATTTTATCATCTCTATCGTTATACTGTCCTGCCCTGGTGCCTATAAGGCACGGGATTTCTAGGCATGTTTAATGTTGTTCATTATTTCATCAGCGTTACAGGAGCAATAATTCACGATGTTATTCATATTAATATGACATTCGCCTAAAATTTTAAATAATTATTTATATTAGATGACTTCCCAATCTCACCTCATACAAAGCTACCTTAGACTGTCTGACGAACTAAATTCAAACTGAAATGTGAGAGTTATTAAAATAGCATTACGAATATCTTCTATTACTTGGTTTCTTATTCAGTTCCTTCAGCTTTAAAATTCTAGCTTACGAATATTAAATTCATATTACAAAAATAGCTTGAAATACTTAATACCGTATTACATTGTTTTCAATCCTTTTTAACCATCCCCGAAGTCTTGCAAAGTTTAGCAAATCCTCTAAAACAGTTTTTGAAGTATCACAATGTGATATTTGCGCCCATACCAAGTATGTCTGTATATTAAACAATAATGTGAAAATTAAGGACGTCGCCATCTTCTCCACAAAAGATGCTTGCCCTTGGCCGCACGGACCGATAAATTATTTATTGATGCTTCACGATGCGCGTATTTGCATAGCACGTACTTATAAGCTCTGTTCCTCCAGAAGATGACCGATTTAGAAGGAGACGCGAACTTGTATAAAATAATAATATCCGAGCGATCCAAGTCACTTTTGTGTCCGCTCTTGAATCTAGCTTCATCCAACGAAGCAACCCCATCCTGAAGAGGGCTAGAGGTAAACTTCCACCACCCAGAGAAACTTGAGTCAAGGGCTTCACCAGAAGAAGAATTGCAGAGCATCAAAACCGTTCTAAACCACTCGTCTAGCCAATTTTTGCTCGTGAGCATTTCCTAAGCATATACCTCCTCTAGCCAATTCTCGATGCGAGCATCTCCTGTATATATCTATATATCTTACGAGGTAGCCAGCGAATTTCCAATTCGGCGGTCCGCAAGAAAAACAGCCGCAACCCGAGCAGACAAACCACAAGTCGTCGTTGTAGTATTCCTACACATGGTGGAGGCGCCGGGTAAGAACCCGCGAATGCGATCTTCGATTTCCTGAAGACCGAGGGTAATGCACAAGCTGCTATGGAAGAGCGCTTTAGGATAAATTAATTTCCTAAAACACAGGAACCTCAAATGTCATGACATGACATTTCAAACACCTAGAGTAAAGTGTCGGCCATTTCGCGTTTATATAATAGCTATTTAAGTAACAAGGAATGTAAGGACCTATTAACATTTGAGGTAGGCAAGTACAAGCCAAGGCGAAGTCGCGGCATGTTGCCTGCCGAAAATGTTAATATGCGATACATTCCGAGTTATCTTATTATATTTTTCCCGCTGCTGATCATGTAAGTCAGTGATACAGCCTTAGTAACAAAACGTGTAAGTCGTTGATTATATTTGTTTGCTGCTTTTTCTTGACAACGGAACTTAATATTATTATTAAGTTCCTAGGATAATAAAATTAGCAAAGCAAGATGCAGATTTAGACGTTTTGTTTATAAATTGCAAGTGTTTATGTGACATGTGACACTCACAGGTAACACGACTCACGAAAACTAATCCTGGTGATAGGTGACAAACCAAACGATTCTTTCAAAAATCTAGGAAAATTTCGATAAGCAGCGGGAAAAATATAATAAGATAACTCGGAATGTATCCCCTATTAACATTTTCGGCAGTCAACAAGCCGCGACTTCGTCTTGGCTTGTACTTGCCTACCTCAAATGTTAATAGGTCCTTACATTCCTTGTTACTTAAATAGCTATTTCCCGCTGCTTATCGAAATTTTCCTAAAATTTTGAAAAAACCGTTTGGTTTGTCACCTGTCACCAGGATTAATTTTTGTCAGTCGTATTACCTGTGAGTGTCACACATGTCACATAAACACTTGCAATTTATAAACAAAACGTCTAAATCTGCATCTTGCTTTGCTAATTTTATTATCCTAGGAACTTAATAATAATATTAAGTTCCGTTGTCAAGAAAAAGCAGCAAACAAATATAATCACCGACTTACACGTTTTGTTACTAAGGCTGTATCACTGACTTACATGTTCAGCAGCGGGAAAAATATAGTTACACCGCGCAGACCCCTAGTAACTTCAAAAACACCAACGGCAGTGCCAACTAAAGCTACGCAGCCGTGCATCGATGTCTATTGGGGTGTGTGCCCACCAAGCGCATTTAACCCCAGTGTAAAAAAAATATTCAAACACCATTTTTATTTGTACATTTTGATTGTAAATCCGTTACTTATGAAATTAATTTTAATTTTATCAGTCTGTGACATGGAAGAATAGTTAATAAATCTTATTTCTATTCGATGTCTAATTAATCAAACAATTTGGCTGGCTGGCTGACTTCTGAGCCACGTAGAAAGGGCATTTGCAACCGAAAGCAATACATTTTAAATCCCCGTAAAAAAATAAAATAGCATGAATTAAGGTCTTCTGGAGAAATTGATATTGTGGAAACTTCAAATACTACTGCTTTTGAACTGCTCGTTTTAAAATGAGTGTACTATGCAAGACAAAAAACTGGCACAACTCTTGATAGAGATTTTAGCATAATTTGATTAGCTTAAACGAGGCTTTAAACAATTACATTTATTATAACAATTCTGATTCATAGCAACATCTAAACAAGTTGACGGTTAAGTTAGAAATACCTAGCAACTGTACAACAGACCATACTAACTGTCCCAGTTTTTTTGTCTTGCATAGTACATTTTAAAATAGTTTAACTTTTTTCAAAAACATTCCAGTTCTATTGCTGTATACAAGAGCCACAAGCATCTCTTAATTTAATGTGTCCAAAATGCAAGATTACTATTTTCGTAGACATAAGTATTTTATATCTATTTTATATCTATTGTTGGCTCATATTTTCGGTGCCCCGAGCTAATTTATTTTTCCCTGGATTCAGATCGGTTCACATGCATAAATTTACAAGAAATTGCGACTTACCAGAAGTTCCATAACGCCCCTGCTGTCTGAGGGTTGTAAATCAAAAACATGATACTGGGGGTGCAAAGCGAACGGCGAGTCCTTTCATGTTGCAGGTGGTCACACACGTCCGACAGCGAACACAAACTCAGCTAATTCCACAATTAGTCATGCAAGCAAAACAACAAACATTCAGCTTTTAGCAGTAATGTGCTCATTACATAATACTTACGTTCCCACGTCGTATCTCGAAGAAGGCATCATCAGGGATATTCTTCGATGCATCTTCCGTGATGTGCCTGTAATAATCCTGAAAATACGGATGCTTACCGCACCTAGTATGCCTTAACCGAACGTCAACTGCATCAATGGGTCGAACCCATATCAATATGACCCGCAATTGCGGTGGCCGCATGGACCGCAAAAGGCACAGGCACAAGGCATCTTTGGGAAACGGGCTTTCCGAGCCACCCAGTCGCGCTCACTGGGATCACTGATAAGCAAGGTGCTTAACAGGTCAAGGATCGTGGACCATCTATCCGAATGGCCAATGATTCAAGCACGAGAGCGCTCTCTACGGCAAGTTGACCTCACGCCAACCACAACAATAAACAACGACCCAAATAATAAAGCTGTCTACAATCAACCTCAGTACGAACAGTAACAAATGTTCGACTCCGCTGCACAATAACTACATTTGCAAAGCTACACAAGCACTAGTACTCCTTTTTACAGACCTCATCGTTTCATCCGCTCTCTTATAAGTTATAATCCATATAACTTACACAATTCAATTCACTTCAAAAACACACAATCGCGGTGGAATTACACGCGCGGTAGATTATCTTTCGCGTTCACATGCTTGTGACGTCGCCCGCAGACTCCCAAAGTCCTCGTATTGTAAAAAATGCCACCGCCAGTCGCCTCGGGTTTCGTAACATTCCCATATGGGCATTCTCGGCTAACTGCCCGCAAAAGACCCATCGATATTAAAAACAACCCTCGGTCATTAACTTAGCCCTGGACCCGTTTCGATTCTGTGCTAAATTTAGAAAATATTATATTTCAGTAGTTGATTTAGACTAAAGCCCATAATCATACGAATACAAATAAAATGAATATTTTCAAACAACTCAAAGAACACAAAGGTAAATATTACAACACTATTAATCTCAATAAAAATTAATGTATTCCTTCTTCTGTTGCCGAAGATTAAACTGTGCTATTACTAAAATTCAGATGCAACTCAAAAAACTACGAAAATATCGCTGTTTTCCCTACATATTTGCTCTATTGCTGCTACAGACTCAAAATTCCGCTATGCGTACAGGAATTCTGCGTCCGCTGGCGAACTGATAGAACTGAAGGAGAACATCTGAAACAATTAACAGATATATAAGTACTTTTACGAAAGTAAAGTAAATGAAGAAGCGATATCACAGAAAACTTTCTAAATGCAACTGATTGTTAGTGTGCACATCAGCTGAGGGCAATTGGGAACAATTTTATAACTGTACAGTCCACCTAGTTCAAATTTAGTGAAAAGTAATACAGTTCAAGGTCGCTCCATAACCATAGTGCAAGTACATCCAAAGCAGCCGATATTTTCCACCAGACCAAGAAAGCAGACACTTCGTGTTCCCAAAATATGCTCTCTTGAAGCTTCAACTTCCACCTGCCCAGGGCGCCCATCACGGAGGTGACGCGCGTGATCCAGATTACCCGATTACACACAGAGCTTCAAGTTCACCTAAGCTCGGGACGCTAAGCTGCAGCAAGGTTATTGGCCTCAGCAAACCGAAGTCGCGTTGGCCTAACCCACTCCCATTTCGACATTTTCTGGTTTTCGATTGTCATCCATCTCGGTTTCAGCGGCGAGCCGGAGCAAGACGGGAACGTGGAAAACGTAAACTGGTCGGAAAAGGCAAGTGCAAGTTGGCGCGCGTATTTTAAATGCAAAACAGTTGCGCAACGCGCTAACTCCATGGGCGGGACGCGGAATTGCACGTGGAGCTCGTAAAAATAGTAAAACGCGTGGAGCGTTGAACTGCGAAGTTCGTGCTAATAATAAAGCGGTGCACTAATTACTGGGAATTTAAGAGGAATAATTGCGGTCTTGGACGATTTTTCTAGAATTTAATAGAATATTTAATGAAATTAGTTCATGTCATATTTTTAAGGCTTTCCTATATACAGCGCCTTCATAAATGATCGAACGTTTTTGAATAGTTATTATTTTGGCGCCATTTATTTATGTTGGTGACACTGTAAGTCTATGTCAAATTCGAGGTTATCAGGTTAGGTTTTCCGTCAGTTTTGACACAGACTGACGCAAAACTTAACCTGTTAATCTCGAATTTGACATAGACGTACAGTGCCACTAACATAAATAAATGGTGCCAAAATAATGACCATTCAAAAACGGTCGATCGTTTGTAAAGGCACTGTATTAATATAGATCTTTGTATACCAGAGAAAATACAAATGCAAAACGATAGGTTGCAGAAAATATCATATGCTGAACAAATGGTCGGTAGTTACAGATCGACAACTACATTTATCAATTAAGATTAATAATGAAAAATGTAGATGGAATTGTTTTTGTTTAAAGTATGCCATGGAAACAACTGAACGTCTTATCAAACATATGAATCAGTTGTTGAGTTTTATTATATAATTTGAGTTTCTATCATAGTCCACCATATCTAAGCCTCATCAGCAATATTTTCTTAAACTTCTAATTGAAAATAGGCTTTAATAAAAATCATACTGCTTTCGTATAAAAAGTGTCAAACTAATTAGTTGCATTCGATTTTTATTAACTCTGACATGTCAGTTAGAAAACCTTGTTCGTCTTAAAATATTGCAGTTTTTATTACGTTTCTTGTAACTATTCGAACAGTTTCTTTATTGCGAGTGCGGGTCTTTCGGAGTACCACTTTTGTTTTTCATAGAACATTTACAGGGCACTAAACTTTTCAGTTTCTTCCTCTTCTAATTCATTTAGAAAAAAATATGTAAAGCAACTTTCCTCGCGATAATAACATCAATCTGAAATTTACAAAAAAAAACAGTTGCTGGGGGATTCGAATTAGGGCTCCTAGGATCAGTCCCACGCATTCAGTCAAGCAAAATCTGATTTCAAATATTGCTAGTCCGCCACTTTAACCGCTAGACCACGCCGGTAGAGCAGTTACGTGGCTTCTGGCTCTATACTATAAGAGACCTGTCGATCGCCGCAGATTTCTATCCATTTTACGATATTCATCCTGTATCTGTTGGATTACATTTTCATTAAGGGTAAACACCTAAATGTTAGACGAAGTTTTGTGTGTTATTTTAAAATTCAAATTCCGATATTACTTGTGTCAAAGTGGTGGATGCAACTCACCCTGACCACAAGGCAGTGACGGGGTGTAAACAGTGCAAGTTTGAGCCTTCCTTGTCCCAGTGGCGGAGACAGGCAGTTAAATGTAAAGAACATAAACCTACCGACCTGTAAATCTCATCGGTAATAATAATTGTACTCATCGGGGGTCGCCGCCTCCCCCTGGTCCTTCCATAGTATCGGCAGCGACGATATCACATTCGGCCTTGCATCAGTCAGCATCAACCCCTTAACACATCATCACTACCTTCACTGATTGGGATAGCTATCGGCACGGCACCTTCCGCTGCTACTGCCCAATAGTAATCGACTAGATTAACTATTGTTACAATCCCCACAGAGTCAGTAAGTGCCCAATGGCTATTGCTATTGGTATTTCACAGTACAGCGGAACAACATGCCTCCGCGTGATCACTATGTATCCACCCCTTGAGATTATCATATAATCGTCCGATTAAGAACCTCTGACGTCTATCATCTGCTGTAATTGCCAAAAAACATTCCACACTAACTACCTCTAATTCACAACCTAAGGATACGCATCGCAGCGCATAATCGCATATGCCAACAACTAACTACGTAAAACAGACCACTTTTACAACATACGTAGCGCCCCTATCACAGCACCAAACGTTCTGACTGATCTCGAATTCCATCCCTAATCCAGTACCCTCAACACGGTGATATGGTTGCACGTGTAGTCTGGGTCTCCAAAACAAGGACCCGTGATTTAACGACTAATATTTTTTCAAGATTATATTACATCTTAGGGTTCGAAATATTCCAGAAATGGTAAACGTAGTAATTTAAACTGAAAAATCAAATATTTTAACCCTAAGCTATGTGCAAATTATTACTTTTATCTATTCCTGCGTTAAAGAAAAATAGACAATTTTTTAAGGTGTACAAAAAGTATATTCGGTTTCGCATGCAAAATATGGTCTTCCTCCAACAACTAGCTTTGAGCTATACTGCCAACAGACAGACGGACAGGCAGACAGGCGAAATTGAGAAAAGATGTTTTTCGTCATCTAGGGACCCTGAAACGTGAAGATTTTTTCGCTATCACAATACTTCTTTCGTGTTTTCGACAAGAGAGTAAATAAGTGAAGGAAGGAAACTTTTAACTAGTTTTATGGTTAATAGAACACTAGAACAGTTTCCTAACAAATTTAAGTCATTATAAACAAGACATGTTATTTTGTAGCTTGCAATGTTTGAGATGGAGTTGTGAAATAGTTGGTATAATAAACAGCATAGTCCATAACACCATTGAACGTGTTCTTTAATCTTCTTTACAGCAATTTGAATTTGTTGGGAACAATTTTATATTAATATAATAAATATTACGTGGAAGACCAAGGCGATCTTGGAACGAAACCATAAGAAGCGCCATGGAAGTTAGAAACCTAAACGAAGAGGAAGCCCAAGAAAGATAGGTTTGGAAAAGGGGTTCGAGCCGGCGGCATCTGACCGTATAAAGTATAAATCAAACATAATAATGTTGACATGTATATCTCTAACTCAATATATATATATTGTTATGATACACTATATTCTTTGATAATTTAAAAATGAATACTAAAGAAACAGTTTAGTCAAATAAATTTGGAAGTCAGATATAAGCAAATTAATGGATCTAAATACATGTTAAAGTATAATGAAATTAACTTTCTTATTATTGGTTAGTCAAATAATAGCATAATGATTGATTACTTAAACTTAATCTGTAATAAGAAAATTCTGAATAGGAATAAATACCAAGGTTACTACTAAAATGTATCTGTTATGATAATTAAAATAAAATATCTGTTTTGATTATATAAAAAAAATGTATATAGGAGGCAGCAAGAATCGTGTCTAGTAGTAATAATTTGTAATTTGTTTAATTAGTTACTAAAAAAACAACTCAAAAATGTATACATAATTGGATATGGGTGTGATTTTCGAATAAAGAAACATTAATAAATGTTGTATAATTTGTAAATGTTATGGTTGGTACAAATTATATGGGTTAAAAGCAAAATCTTCGAGGTGGAAACATAAAATAAAATATTAAAAACAAGAAATAAAGGGACAAGCTTTGGTTAGTGAAGATATTATTGATAATACATTGGAAATGGAATACAAGCCACAAACAAGAGGTTAGTACGTGCAGCGAATTGTTTTTGGGAAACCTGTGGGTATCATTGAAGACGCAGGACCATCTAAAAAAAAAAGACAAATTCATATTTGGAACAAGATTTATGCTGACACTTACCAGAGAGGGATCGGAGCCGCAGTAATCCAGTACAGGAGCTAGGAGACTTGAAGTTGACAGCAGCAGGGGACAACGACAGGAATCCAGTATAGGATGTGGAAGTTTTGAAGTGGATGGCAATAAGGTGATGCAGTTTGGATAAGGACCCAGCAGGTGTTTGAGTGCAGTCGGAGTGAGGATCCAGTTTGGAAGGATTTTGGCAGTATTAACAAGCAAAGTGTTAAATCAGGTTTGTGTTTTAAAAGGTTAAATGAAACATTTATAAAACTATAACTAGTAAGAAGGTATAAAAATATAAATTGAATTTCATACTTACATAAGAGATTGGTAAAAGAATTGCATATTAGATCTTATTGTAAAAACCTTGATATTCGTTCTGAATTTTGATTAATTTGACGTTAGGTGTCAATTTTTTGAAAGTCAATGAACTGGCAATTAAACAAAGAGAATTTGACAAGTCAATCATTGGGTTACTAGATATTGCGAACCACCTGAGAGAGTTTCATTAATAATATTGTAAAATACGGATTTGAATTGAAAGTTAAAAATAAAGGGCAAAATAGTAATACGATAATTTAAATAAATTTATCAGCTAGCATAACATAGCAAATTTTATGGCGCCGCAACGAGAGGGCATAGCAAATTGATGTAGATTGTCAATGTCAGGTAATTGAAAAGTCAAACGTAAGATTAGAAAATACAATCAAACCCGTTTATTTGAATATAGCTGATAAACCAGGTTTATGGTTAATTTGTAATTAACAATCACGAATAAAAGAACAGAATTGTAAAAAGGTAAAAGGGTATCATAACTAAGTTCTTTAAAAAAAAAAATAGAGTAACAGAATAGGACATTTAATTTGAGTAACTAAAGTATTGGATAACGGATTTAATTGGTAAATCAAATATAAAGATATACGATTCATTATAAAGGGTTATAATAAAAAAATAGGTATATTTAAACAATTTAACTGAAAGATGGCAGATAAAAGGGTTACAAGGAAAGGCAAGAAGGTGGAAGAAGAGAAAGAAGAAGGACCAGAACAGATGGAAGTAGTGGCGAGTAGCGCAGGAGTAGAAGGTGAAGAAGGACAGCTAGAAATGGAAGTACAAGGAGACCAGGTAAGGCTACAGGAAGAACATACAGAAAAAGATGACAGGATGAAACAAATAATGGGAATGATGCAGCAAATGCAAATGCAAATGCAATCATTACAGTAAATGGAAAGAATGATGCAGCAAAGTAATAAGGATACAGCAGAGCTGAGGAAGGATTTTGCGAAGAATGCGGAAGAGTTGAAAAAGGATTTGCAACAGGCAATTGAGGAGCAAAAAGAACAGGCAAAAAGGATGGAAGAATCGATATTGGGATTAAGAGAAGAATTTAATAAGGTGCAAATCAAGAATAAGCAAGAATTGCAAGCACAAATTAATAAGATGAGTGAAACATTAGGAAGTTATAAGGAGGAACTCAAGAATGAGGTGAGAAAAGAAAGACAGGAGGAACGCAAAGAGATAGAAGAAAATTTAACAAAGATTATGGAAACTAAGTCAGTACAGGATAAAGAAGAGTTAGATGGAAAGTTAAAGCACATACAAAGTCAAAGTAACCAGATGCAAGAAGAAATTAAAGATAATAAAAGCAGAGTGAACTCATTAGAAGAAAGTCAGTCGACCAAGTTAAAAGGGGTAGAAGATTCATTGAAGAAAATACAAGAAGGCACAGGAATTCAAAATGGAAGTTTAAGAGGAAATTACATGGGGATACAAGCAGATATGTTGCCCATTTTTGAAGGTAGGATAGGAGAACAGCCGATGACCTACTTAGTGAAATTAGATGACATAATGAAGTCTGTGTTTGATGAACAAAAACGACAAATTATTAACATGACCCTAAGAAATCATGCTGACATTTGGCACAGTATAGTTAAAAATAAATATAAAAATTATCAGGAATTTAGGCAGTTATTTATGAGTCAGTACTGGAGCAATGCACATCAAGCTCAGGTAAGAACGCAATTAACAACGGGTAGGTTTTTTGAAGGAGGCAGTACTAGAGAAATGTATGTAATTAATAAGTTTAATAAAGCACAACATCTAACGCCTGCACTGGCAGAAGAAGAGATAATTCAACATTTATCTCGACATTTAGAAGGGGAAATAACAAGAGCTGTAGCGGTCCAAAATATTAAGACGATGAAAGATTTCTTGGAAATAGTTCGAAATTATGATATGGCTATTGGTAACAAATATCGAAATTTTAACAAGAATGAAGGGCCTAATTTTCAAAATTTTAGTAAAAGAAAATTTGATGAAGTACAACAAAATAAATTCAATTTTGGCAGAAGTAATCACAACAATTTTAGACATAACGATCGAAACTTTAATGCATATAATTATAATAGGAATAATGACAGATGGAGAGGTGACCAAAATAAGAATTATTACGAAAAAAACCAGGAAAGGAACTACCCGAACAAATATGATAACAACTATGATAGGAAAAGATACAGGAATATGATTGACGAGAAAAATCAGGAGAAAACGAACCAAGAAGAGGCAAGAAATAAATATCCCAATCGACAATATGTAAATACAATATTTAGACAAGATTACAATAAAGAAAAACCAATACAAGAAAATCGGAAAGAAGAAGCTGAGGTGTATGAAGGTACCTCAGTAGATTAAAAAAAAACTTCAATTTTAGTTAATTTAGTTAAGAACCTCACGTGTTTTAACACTAATTATGAGAATAATGGGGAATTTTTACTGGAAGACGAAGAAGAAGATAATCAAAATTCAAATTTACCATTTATTAAAGTTCTTTTAAATAATACTGAATATTTAGCTTTGATTGATAGTGGTGCAATGGCATCTTTAATAAATGAGGAAGTAATTTTAAATAATTTAGATGTCCTGTACAAGAATATAATTAAAGTAAATAAAATAGATTTGCTATCAGCAACCAAAAGAGAGATATCAACCACAAACCGAGTGTTAAATGTAAATATAAGTATAAATCAATGGGAAGATTTTGTTAGATTGTTTATAATAAAAGGTCTCACTGTCGATATGGTGTTAGGAATTGATGTAATTCAGCAATTAGGGATTCATATTGATGGAACACAAAAGTGTATTCATTTAAAAGGGGTAAAAAAATCTTGGAACTGTACTAATAGTGTCAGCCGAGAAAATAAGTGTGTTCAATTAGATAAAATTGGAGATACAATGAAGTATAAGGAAGGTATAATAATTAATAATAATGTAATATGTGATATACAGAGTGATAATAATTATAAGGGGGTTTTGCTGAATGATTTGAAAATAGCTGAAAATAATAAGCAATATGAAGGCCGAATACTAGAAATAATCAACAGAAATAAAGATATTATTAATGAAAAGGTAGGACAAGCACAGAAATACATTCATAAGTTGCAGGTTGACGAAACGAAAGGTTTTAATAGCAAATCTTATCCTATTCCATTTGCATTAAGAGAACAAGTAAGGAATGAAATTAAGAAAATGATAAAAGATGGAGTAATAGAATCCTCAAAGAGCAATTTTATAAATCCTTTAGTTGTAGTTAAAAAACGTGACGGTTCTTTACGTTTATGTTTGGATGCACGCAGAATTAATCAAATAACAAAGCCACAATACGAATCTCCACAAACGATTGATGGATTGTTAAGCAGAATTTGGGATAAAAAAGTTTTTACAAAATTAGATTTGAAAAATTCGTTTTGGCTGATTCCGCTACATGAAGAATCGAGAAAATATACTGGTTTTAGTATTGATGGGGAGATTTTTCACTTTAAAGTGGTACCATTTGGGCTATCGACTTCTTGTGCAGCTTTAGTTAGAGCAATGCAGAAAATATTAAACCAATTTGAAGACTTTTGTGTGCATTACGTCGATGATATTTTATTGTTTTCTAAAAACGAACAACAACATTTACAACATTTAGCAATTGTAATAGAGACATTAAACAAAAATGGATTAAAACTGAATAATTTAAAATGTGAATTTATGCAAGATAATGTAAAATATTTGGGATATGAAATAAGTAGAAATGGAGTAACCATAAATGAAAAACGTCTTGAAGAAATCAAGAATTTACCTCGTCCAACAAATCTAAAAAAATTAAGGGGGTTATTAGGTGTTTTCAATTATTACAAAAGGTTCATAAGTAACTACTCAGAGTTGACATTACCATTAGTGCAATTATTAAGAAAAGATGTTAAATGGTCTTGGAATGAAGAAAGAGAAAAGGCAGTGAATACTATCAAACAGAGGTTTTATGAAGGATTATTGCTGAAATATCCGAATTTTGAAGAGAAGTTTATACTACGTACGGATGCATCTGATCAAGCAATTGCAGCAGAACTAATACAAGTTCAAGATGGGATAGAAGTACCCATATGCTTTATATCAAGAATATTAATGAAGTAATTAAATATTTAAGAATATTAACATATAAACAGCATAATAAATGGGTTCAATATTTGCTAGATGTGGAGAATTTCATAAACAATGTTCCAAATACAACGACTGAGATTAGTCCAATTACTTTGTGTCAACAAATAATTCCAGCTAGACCATGGAGAAGAGAACAATGTGATGTTGAGATAATGCAATTGTTAGATAAAGCTAAAAGCAGATTGAAAATAATTCATGATAGGTACGAAAATAAACAGAATAAGAAAATTAAGAAACGAGTACAATTTAATATAGGGGACTTAGTAATTGTTAAAAAACTTAAAGTAGCTAACCGAAAGGAAAAAATATGTGCAAAGTTATTATACACATATGAGGGACCATATAGGATACAGAAAACTTTTAATAACAGTACATATGAATTAATAAATGATACAGATGGACGAATTAGAGGAAGATTTCATATTACAATGATTTACCCATATATAACGAAAACTTAGAAAACATGAAAATCTGTAAATATTGCATAAAATGTTGTTGGTTGGTAAAGTTAATTATTTCGTTTCTATAGTAATTTTAAAATAGATAGATGTAAATAGGTGTTGATTGTTATTAATTTAGATAATAGGATATTTGGATGGGTTCTACAAAATTTATTAATTAAATAACGAATTAAGAAAATACATTTGAAATAAAACGAGTTTATTAAAAATGTTTTTCTTAATTGAGGAATTATGTTATGATACACTATATTCTTTGATAATTTAAAAATGAATACTAAAGAAACAGTTTAGTCAAATAAATTTGGAAGTCAGATATAAGCAAATTAATGGATCTAAATACATGTTAAAGTATAATGAAATTAACTTTCTTATTATTGGTTAGTCAAATAATAGCATAATGATTGATTACTCAAACTTAATCTGTAATAAGAAAATTCTGAATAGGAATAAATACCAAGGTTACTACTAAAATGTATCTGTTATGATAATTAAAATAAAATATCTGTTTTGATTATATAAAAAAAATGTATATAGGAGGCAGCAAGAATCGTGTCTAGTAGTAATAATTTGTAATTTGTTTAATTAGTTACTAAAAAAACAACTCAAAAATGTATACATAATTGGATATGGGTGTGATTTTCGAATAAAGAAACATTAATAAATGTTGTATAATTTGTAAATGTTATGGTTGGTACAAATTATATGGGTTAAAAGCAAAATCTTCGAGGTGGAAACATAAAATAAAATATTAAAAACAAGAAATAAAGGGACAAGCTTTGGTTAGTGAGGATATTATTGATAATACATTGGAAATGGAATACAAGCCACAAACAAGAGGTTAGTACGTGCAGCGAATTGTTTTTGGGAAACCTGTGGGTATCATTGAAGACGCAGGACCATCTAAAAAAAAAAAAGACAAGTTCATATTTGGAACAAGATTTATGCTGACACTTACCAGAGAGGGATCGCAGCCGCAGTAATCCAGTACAGGAGCTAGGAGACTTGAAGTTGACAGCAGCAGGGGACAACGACAGGAATCCAGTATAGGATGTGGAAGTTTTGAAGTGGATGGCAATAAGGTGATGCAGTTTGGATAAGGACCCAGCAGGTGTTTGAGTGCAGTCGGAGTGAGGATCCAGTTTGGAAGGATTTTGGCAGTATTAACAAGCAAAGTGTTAAATCAGGTTTGTGTTTTAAAAGGTTAAATGAAACATTTATAAAACTATAACTAGTAAGAAGGTATAAAAATATAAATTGAATTTCATACTTACATAAGAGATTGGTAAAAGAATTGCATATTAGATCTTATTGTAAAAACCTTGATATTCGTTCTGAATTTTGATTAATTTGACGTTAGGTGTCAATTTTTTGAAAGTCAATGAACTGGCAATTAAACAAAGAGAATTTGACAAGTCAATCATTGGGTTACTAGATATTGCGAACCACCTGAGAGAGTTTCATTAATAATATTGTAAAATACGGATTTGAATTGAAAGTTAAAAATAAAGGGCAAAATAGTAATACGATAATTTAAATAAATTTATCAGCTAGCATAACATAGCAATATATATAAATATTAGCGATACAAATTTGATTATGAGAATCTTAATGAAACGAGTTTGATTGTCAGAACGAGGCGGTGAGCCGAGTTCTGCTGCAATTACACGAGTTTCGTTAGGTGACATAAGCAAACGTGTATTGTTCAATATTTTATCTTTATCAATAAATTCTAGTTCAATTTATTCTTTGTTTTGTAAAAAGGCATGCGGTAATGGATATTACCGCACTGAGTGAAGTAATGGATATTACCGCACTGAGTGCAGTAATAAAGCTCTTAACGATACTCAATTTGATTTGGTAAGTACTAGTCTATAATAACACCGATGAAGATAATAGCTATTAACGTCATTAAGCCGATATATAGCAAATAATGGACGTGGTTGAATGTTGTAATCCGAGGCGATGGATGAAGTTTATAATTAACCAAGTCCGTTATTTGCATATCGGCAGTGTGTCATTCAAAATTTTTTGAAATACAAATTTATGTATTTTGGGATTAATGTACTACACCGCATCTAAAAATCACGTGATCCTTCACGGCTGGTGGCCGTTATAATCCTTAACGGCCAGTGGCCTTTACGAATGACTTTGTTTAAATATTAGGTGGTCGTTAACGAACGGCGGCCGTTATGATTTTTAACGATTGGCGGTTATTTTGAATGACTTTTCATGTGTTTGTTTGGTTCAGTTAAAATACAGTAACGGTATAGTATTACAAAAACATAATTTTTGTATAGTAAAATGTAATAAGCAAAATTATTTATATAAATATAATTTTAAAAAGTTTATCTTTTCTAAATAATTAATTATTAATACATATAAAATACCAACAGAATACATCACTGTCTTCATCAGCCAACTGATTTTCAGTTTGTAAATACACCAAATTATGATGTAAACCTTTTTTATGTGGCTAATCACGGTTTTCTTCGTCTAAATTAGCAAATATACAAAATCTAGCTTAATATTCCCTTCATATAATGGGAGGAGAAAGGGTCATCCTAAACGGTGTCAACCTCAACGGGTTTTTGACTATCTCCAGTCGCCCTTCTTCTACCACCTTTCGCCATTATTCTTCTGCTACTTTAAGTATTTCTTTTAGGCTGAATGTTGCATCTAATTTTCTGGTTCTTTTCCAGACTCCCCTTTGGACCATCCATCCTACAAAAATTCGTCAACCTATATATTATTTGAATCGATTTATATATTAAATGAATAAATAGTCGTTCACAATTGCTCAATAAAACCAAAACAGAATCCTGTAGCACTAAATCTTGAGTCATTGCCGCCAGATGGCACTGAAAGAAGTAAGCCCAATCGGGGACGCAGGAAGTTCGAACTTAGTATTGTTTTTAAGAATGAATTACTTAGCTTTTCCAATTTTGAGTCATACTCATATCTGTCTAGGTTATTCTTAAGAGAAGCAGATTTTTAGAATGTCCTGTAAATTAAATAAAAAGTTGTTTCGACTAATTTGATTTTGCAGGATTTAATGTACAAAAATTAAAACTAATAAATAATGGAATACTCTCACTACAGCGAATACAAATATATTTCAACAAGGAGTGAAAACCTATTGACTAGTTAAGTGTTCTCGCGAGTTTAATAACTTTTGCGATTTTAATTTTAATAAGTTTAGATAACTTCTGGGGCTTTTGTATTATAAAAAATCAGTTTTTAAACCTAAAATCAAGATAAAAAATTATTAAAACGAACGGTGGAAGCTTTAGCGAGCAGTTTTGAGAACTAAAAATTCCACACAATTCGTAATTCGTCAGCGCTGCTCCAAAATGCATCCCGCATTTAAAATTAGTTTGTAAAATAAACGAGTTTTTTCGACCCCAGCGCTAAGAAGTACGATTCTAAAATAAGCGAGTCTATTTCGAGTCCGATTTCTGCACGTGGAGGCCTGAACTTCGTTTTGGGCAGTTCATTTCCACACATTAGCGACTTTCACTTCGCCTATGACGCGAAAGTTCACTCTTGCTTCAGATCAAATTTAACTATCTTACAGCCGCGTCCAGTTAGCGAATTTCTATACCCGGAGGCCAAACTAGAAAACCAATCCAGCCCGAAACGGCTTTCCCGTTTAATTAAGGACGTAAAATTATCGCCGCTGCGATAACCGGGCGTTTATAAAAAGCAGCGAACGCCCTAAGACCTTGGACCCTTATTAACCGCCGCCCCTCACCCGCAGCCGCCTTATCACTTATTAAACACTAAAAAACATGCACGCTTCGTTAGAGATGCCATTAGTACCCATTTGATGCCCTCGTGATCTTTTGTCGACTCTTTTGCGATGGGGGCAGCCGATGGCTAAATAAATTGAGGTCGCGTCTAAAAGCGGCCGTGTCGCAGGGGGTAGATTCAGTTTTCAAGTGCCGGGTAATTGGATGATTATAGTTGCAGACGACGGAAAAAAGCTGTGCACTAACGCAAATAATATTTGTCCTGTGGGTGGGTGTTTGACTAGGGGAATCCCATTCATAGGGGATGAAGGCATTTCAACAGCAACACCGATAACAACCGAACATTCTTCTAGTAAACAAAGAAAAACCGTCGTCTTTTAAAATGTCTGAAGGTAATTCCGTATATAACATTTCAGTTTCTGCTGCTTATTTTGAAAAAAAACTCACAATTTCAGATTCAGCATTTAACTTTACTTAGAAGCTGGAGAAATTAAACTCTAAAAAATTAAAATAGTACTTAAATAGTTTTGATAAATGGTGAATGTACTAGCACCAACACCGCTCTATATTTTATGCATACTTTGGCAAGTTTGACCTTAACTATCAATTTGATTCTTGTCAGTTTGTTGTTTCACTTGTGAACTAGCCAGAATCAAAGTATTATTAAAAGAGGCAAAATAATATTACTCTACCGTTGTCGCCAACTGTACAAATAATATTTAGTAGAATCTAATCACTATAAAGGATAGGAATCTCATTTCTAATCATTTAGAAGAAAGCACAATTGCTAGAATTTTTCCTCTGGAGTGGTTGAGTTACCATGCTTATTTGCTTCGTTATCTACCACTTTAACATACTACTGATGAAGCTCAATACGAAAGTGGATGAAACATTAAGTAGTACTACTTCACTAATGCGGTCCCCGAAGCCGTTCATTAAAAACTGAAAAAAGAAACAGTTAAAGAAAAGACCAGTAGCGGGTGATTGAATAAGAAAAAGGAGACGCCACGTGGACGCCACTGATTTTTTTCAGTTTTTATAAGGTTTTTCAATTCTTTAATTAAAACTACAAAAAATGACTCTTGGGTTTTTGGTTAAAATATACAGTTTTTTTCTAAAAATCAGAAAATTTAACCAGGTGCTGCATGTTGTTTATAGAAACATCAATACCTTCAAATTAAGAGAAAACAAAGTTTTTAAGAAACAAGTGACTCAAAGAAACTGTTAGAAATGACAACCTTCCGACATGCTGCACGCCTCAGCTCTTCCGTTCATTAATTTATGTACGTTCAAAAACATCTGGTATAATAAAAAAATGTCAGCACTACGTTTCGTTTTTCCATACAAAAAACGACTCATTTTAACAAAAAACCCAAGAGAATTTTTTTAGACTTTTAATAAATGAATTTCAAAGCTTATTAAAACTGAAAGAAATCAGTGGCGTACACATAGCGTTTCCTCTTTCTGATCGAATCGTGCAAAGGGGACTCATACGCACGCCTCTCTTGAATTGAAAGATGGTTGACCGACACAAACATTGATTTTGACGCCGCATGTGCACACATCAAATTTGTAATTAATATTCCAACACGTTTTCAAAAATTAACAAAATTTACGAGTTTTTTATTTCAAATTCAACGTCCTGTATTTCAAAAACGAAGAACTTGCAGACTCGTGTTGATAGAAACTCGTTGTCTTAGAATAAGCCAAGAAACGGCATGTCAATTTTCTATAAGTACTGGATAAATCCCCTATAGATAAAAAGAAAAAGGCTGTAAACAATACCAAAGATAAGATGAGGAATTAAAGAAAGCCTAACAAAAGGAAAACTAAGTGGTGGTATAAACAACATAAAACTAAAAAAAAAAATGATTATACTACAAATTTGTAAAATTGTCTCAGGAGAAAAAAATACATAAGGAATGAGCTGGCAGGAATGTTACCAATTTATAAAAAAATCTGTAAAGGGGTTTACACGAAACTTTCCTCACAAGAGCTCATCACATAAGGGTAAAAATATCTTAACGCTTCTAATAATACTGCAACAATAAATGGAAACCCTTGGTAATGCCAAATACATCCAACATTTCACCAACAAATACTTTTTGAGCTATATCGCCAACAGAGAGACGGGCAGATGGCATTGAGAAAACATATTTTTCGTCATTTAGAAACCCTGAAACGTAAAGATATGAAGAAATCTTGGAAGGTGATTTTTTCGCGAAAAAGCAGACAGCAGAGAATGTAAAAACTACAAGACTATCAATACTCGGTTAACATGATTCACTAACGGCCTCGGGATGTAAGGGCGTGGCGACGGTTAATAATGGACTTCACCCAACCAGCTCAGCGGTGGAGGGTGTAGCTACTAAGAGCAGCTGTTGAGAAATATAGAGACGATGGCGGATATGCGATTTTTATCATAGATATTACACTTTTAGTTATATGTACACAAACAAAGGAAAAAGAACAAAAGCACAATCTAAAACTACTATATACACGGAGGGGCCGCGATGCTCACAGATGGGGCGCGGCTTTTCCTTCGGCGGGCGCTCAGGCCGCTTGTGGTGGACGTGGAGACCGGCGGAGTCTCTGGCTAGGGATCCTCAGGGGTTCCTCGCACAAAGGAAGCGGGTGGGCGGTCCTGCAGGCACGTGCTGAGACGGGGATCCCAGTGTGAGTGCCGAGGAAGGCTCCCTGGTCTTCGTGGGGGTGGCAGCACAACTTCGCGCAGGCGGGAGATGGCGGGCGTAGGGAGGAGCAGGCCTCTTTCCACAGCTGCTGGAATTCCTGATTTTCAGCTGGCCTCAAGTGGAATTCCAGTTCCAGCTTCCGGGGGCGGCGAGTGAGTAGTGCCTGACGGGGATGCAGCGATGGATTGTCTTTGGGAGTGTAGACCTCAAACGCTTTCAGGCCCTTGGGAGTGTGGTCGGGGTTTGGCGAACAGGGGCAGCGCCTAGGGGTGGCTTCCTCGTCGGGAACGGCGTTGAGGGATGAACGACGTCGGGGCTGCAGGGCCTGGTGGCAGCGGCACGCCTTCTCGGCTAATGGCGATTCCGGTGTACCTGGAGGCGACCGCCCGAACAGTCTCGCTAACAGCTCTTGGGTTCTAGAGGGAATTGGATTTATAGTTACGCGGATCGGTGACGGTAAACTGGGGCACGGTGGGACCGTATTGTAATTCTAGAGGGCAGCTTATGAAGGCGACATCATGGCCACCGAAATTAAGAGGCGTTCCGATGGCGTCCTACCTGGAGTAGCGATCCTCACTGGGCACGGCGTCAGTGAATTTTCTGCGGCAGCTTAAGCGCCTGCAGAAGGAATCGAGGAGCCCTGTGCAGCTCTAGTGCCTGCAGAACTCGAAGAAGAGGTTGTTCCCGGGATCTTGAGATCACTTTGGAATCCTGGTGGAGGAATACTGGCAACCCGTTGGAAGTGCCAGCCAGAGAGCTGGTGATCTGGGATCTATGAGATCGCTGCGAATGTTTATTTCACAATTTGCGAGCGCTTATAAAGGAAACTCGAGCCGTTGTTCTTTGTTGAACTCCCCACTTTGCGAAGTGGGAGATTTGTTTGATTAATTTTACTTAATTTGGTCGGGGCTCTGCTAATGAAGCTGACAGCGAGATGTCATTAGTCGCACCTTGTGGCTGACGCAAAACTGCATCGTTTGATACCTCACTCGCTATATATCCGTGGATACGTGGATTTTGATTAACCCGCGCTTTTTTAATGTCTTTCCCCTTTTGGTTAATACGACAGGTCAATACGGCGGTTTAACTCCTTATATTTTGCCGCAGCAGATATCGTCTCCAGACATTTAAGGCTTTCCCTATTATTTGTTAAGCTGGGATGTTTTCTTTGTTTGCTTATTATAGGCGAAAATGGCTTGTTTTGAAAAACTGTTTGCTTGCGTTCGGCGGAGATTTCACTATTTTTATGGAATTCGTTAAGCTTGCGTTATCCTTTGTTTTGGGAGCTAGCGGCGTGCGTTTTATTAGGGCCGCTTGTAAAACCTAAAGCCGGGTTGAGGCGGTTTTTTACTAGCATCTGCGATTTCTTTGTGCGAACTGGGAGCATTGCCAATTGAGCCGCGTATATTTTTAATAATCGCAGACTAGTTTCATATCACGTTGTTCTGGGGAAGTTAAATTAATTATATGGAAAAATCTTCGAGGTGAAATTAAAGAAAATAATGAAAAACGGGCTAACTGCAATAAGATCACTACAAAGAAACAGTAAATGTTGTAAGGACACTAAAACGATAGTCATAGAAATTTAAAACAACAGTACGACAAGGGGGTATTCCAAGTCCATTACTTTTTGTTAAAATTCTTGAGCGGCGTAATAGGAGAGACTAGACAAAGAGTGAAACGAGACAGTAAGATCCCGAATGATGAAGAAAATACGAAGAAGAGAGTATGCACACACAATATTTTCTAATACCGAAAAGGAAACCTTAAAATACGTCATTGTGCGCAAACTCAGATAAATTTAATACAATGAAAACCAACGTGGCCGCAATAGTAAAAGCGGCTGCAGGCATGTATAGTTCAATAGAGAAAACTTTCCTAAATATAGAGTTATATCTGAGAAGATGAAGATCACCAATCACGTGTGGGAAGCAAGAGTTTTGGGTAAGAGAATCGAGGGAGCCCCAGAGAATATTGAAATCAAGCACAGGCGGTGACAATTCTCTCTCAACAGGGGATAGATCTAAGTTGCAAACTTTACTTTCAATATTTTTTATTGGCTTCTTCTTCAAATGTTTATGATCTAACGTCTAACCGATTAACGCAAACTATGACCGGTATTTGATAAGCCGATTACCAATTAAATATTCACTTAACCAATAATCCATTAATTGCGAGATTTGTTCAACTAAAACCCATCCCTGATCAAATTAACCTTGGAAACAGGCGCAATAATCCAGTTGATGATTTGTAACGTTAATAGTGTTTGTAAGTAACACATTGACAAGTTTCAGGCGTCTCGAGATGATTCTGACTTCAAAAATGTGACTTTGAAATGGCGTTTGTTGTCAAAAATTCGTCCAAGTTTGATCAACGTACGGCCATACAATTTTTGTGCGCTGAGGATGTGCATCCATTACAAATTCGTACACGAATGTAGACAGTGTATGCGTATCCAACTATGAAGGAATGATGTCGAAATTTTCAAAATGGAACAGAGGAAACTATGGATGGGCCACAACCATATGCACCGTGTACTGCATCAACAGAAAACAAAATTGCATATGCGGAAGGCTTGATTAGAGAAAATGATCGAATTTGAATTAGAGAAATAGAGGGTTTTAAAGCGTCCACCATATAGTCCAGATCTATCGCTTTGTGATTTCCATTTTTTTGGACTGTTGAAAATGGTCGGCATTTTGAGTCGGACGAAGAAGTACAAAACGCTGTGAAAGAATTCTTCAATCGGCAGCCACAAGCATTTTATGAGCAAGTTATACGTCGGTTGGTGAAACAGCCTTGCCTTTAACGGCCATTATTTAATTATATTGTTGAATACATTTTTTATGGACTAGATACGAGTTTTAATTGAATGTACCTCGTACATCCGGCAACCGAAATATAGTCTAATATGAATATCATGCACGTGCCAAGTTAAACACCACAGATGCGTGTCGGAGGCAACTAAAGTATGGACCAAACATTTGCTCATTTGTTTCTCATGGTTGTATACCTTGTCATAACAAAAGCGATGAATGGTAGAAGAGATATTCAGTGGAATCTCACACAACGCCTTGAAGATCTGGAATTTGATGCTGATCTTTGCTTGCTGACCACAGCTTCTAGGGCATGGAAGGCAAACTCAGAGTTCTATTGGTTGAAGCCCAAGAAGATGACAAAGGAGAAGACGAAAGAGATGCATTTCATTAACCGAAACACTTCCCAATTGCAGCTCAATGGCCACACCGTTAACAAGGTGGATAGCTTTCGCTATCTGAGCAGCATCATAGCAACTGACAAATGTACAGACGAAGATATCAACAGCCGTATTGAAAAATCTAAGAGTCCAAAAGAGCCTGTATGGCTAAACAAACAGCGCAGAACCAAGACCAAATTTCGAAGCTTTCACAGCAACGTGAAATCAGTCTTGCTCTATGGCTGTGAAACGTGGAAGGTGACAAAGTATCTGACATGAAAGATCCGAATACTTACCGACAAATATCTCAAGAGTATACGCAAATCCACGCTTGCATACGAGTACCTATTATCAGTTTTTACACAACGTTTAACAAGTTGAATAGCGCTCATTTTCTGCATAGGTATACGCCGAGTGCGCCTGTAACATTAAGCTCTTCTACTCTTATGCAAACAATAGAACCACAGGTAAATTAGGTTGAAAACATGACCACTTATTACGCTCATTCTTTTGACTTTTAAAAAATTAAAGTTTCGCGTTTCGAATAGACTGGTTTTTGCTTGGTAGAAATCACATTTCGTTTATCGCAACTTAAAAATATCAAGATCGGGGTATTACGAAGGTTGTGCATTTAAAATACTCTGTTGTAATTATTTTAAAATACTCAAAATATGTCTAAATTTAGATGCATGATTTTTAGATTTGTATCTGAAATTGCTTGTACAGCAAAGCTCCGTTACCAGTCCTATATTAAAGTAATTCAATATATTACTTAATTCATATTGTAATAGTACCATCGCTTAAAATGGGGTTTTAAATAAAACATAAAATTTATAATTAGGGCAAGGGATACTACACTTTATGAAATGAAAGTTTCAATTAAGAATTCCCTGTCAAACTCAGGGCAAATTAATAGAATGTAATAATAATTACCAAAAATAAATGGTTTATGCTCTTTTCTTATTTTATTTATTTGCAATAAAATGGGGCTTAGCTCCGGTGAACATGAAACAATTCTTAACTCAAGGGTCGGTTCATAAACTTAAGTAGAAAACTTTGTATGACAAATAATTCGTTGTATGACAATTACTTTCTGATATTAGGGCAAATGCACTGTTCCCAGCTGACAGTTAAATAACCTATAAATTTTGTCTAGTAAACAAGATGATCCGTCAGTGCAAAAATAGCGTAAAATTGAATTTTAAACACCAAAATGGCAAGAATGTATCAGGCCCCAACATGAAAAATTTAAGTTTGTTTTATTAATTACGACAATTGACTGTCTCGTAACTAAGCAACTAGATTTACAATTGTTTAAAAGAAATTAGGTTTGATTACATGTTTGAACTTATGGACTACAGTTTTGATGCCATGTCTGTGCATTTTCACTAAATTGTCCTTTTCTCGAGATAAATGTCACCACACTTTGCTTTTAATTTTCACTTTGGTTTATAATGCACTGATACACTTGAGTTCTTTTAGCATCTCAGTAATTGTCTTTCGATCGGTTGCCTTACATTTTTCCACTGCTCTATTGCAATTATTGCTTTGCTAGCACTGTTTTTCGTTCACCTTTCAATTACCTTACCGTTTGCTGGATATAAACTTTTAATACATAACGCTCATACAATGTCTGTACTTAACAAATCATTCTGTATCATTTTATTCACATTATGTTTGACGTTACTAAGCTCAATTCCGTCAGTTACAAATTAAATTACACGGGCCCTTCCGAACATTCATCATATCTGTAACCTGAACGTAACCCTTCTGAAACCTGTATTATCTCATGCTAACTTTTATCCCTCAAATTATTAGTTACTGCTGCTCACATCAAGTGCACTTATTAATGTAGATTACTGATTATCTTGCAATAAATAAAATATTTAATTCTGTGCCCATTATGACCTTATTTATTTAGTTACTTAGGCAATCAGAATTACTGTGGGCAGTAAACCATTACAATAGATGTTGATATTTCAGATGTTCATAATACAGGAAGGAAGATGTGGGAGAATGTAAATCCTTCAGTAAATTCGTTAACAATTTTCAAATATCTGTTGTATGATGGGGAATCTAAATAAATCAGGAATAAAACTGATTAATAGAGTCATTTTAGAACCACTCCCCTCAGAATTGAGGGTAACTTTTCAATGCTAGTGGAAGGGGAAATCCAAAAACTGTCAAACTAACGTATGTCCCAAAAGTTTTTCGAAAAAAGTAATGGTTAAAAATTTTGTATAATTTTTATTTATTTTGCATGTCAACAACATAACCTTATAATAGTGTTTATTACAAAACTGACATGTTATATTAAACGTCAATCAATTTGATACAATTTGTTTCTAACGACAACTGTATGGGACGTTATTTACTGTAGGTCTATTTTGAAAATTTTCCGAAAATTTTTGAGACATACGTTATTTATTCTCAACAAATATGTAAGAACGCTCAAATTTTAAACAGGCGCAAACCCTAAGAAATTAAATAATTTTCTACAATTGTGAACCAGGAGTAAAAAGCTAGCATATATTAATACTATCATAACTCTATAATAAAGCAGAACAATTCCCAAGGTCAAACATATCAACTCGTGGTCTATGTGCAGTTACAATTGTGGGCGTGGTCTTGATATTAGCAGCGTTGCCAGACCTGGTACAATTCTACGAATCTGGTACATTCTGAAACCGTTTCTGCAAAAGTATATTTTTAAAATATTTCTGGTACATTTTCATCCTCATTTATTAGATTAGACGAAACTGTCAAAAATAAATTAGCAGATCAGCCAGGCAAGGCGGAATTGGCAGACAAAATACGGCGTCAATCTTATTTATTTCGTACAGTATCCTCACTTAATACAGTATCCTCATTTAATACTAAGAAACTGGAAACTGCAAGTAAAGCAAGAGAATAAATTTTCGCAGAGACCTGGTACAATTCTACGAATCTGGTACATTCTAAAACCGTTTCTACAAAAGCACATTTTTAAAACGCGCATGCATTCATTCTGGCAACCCTGCATATTCTGACCCGAGTGGTGCCGACCTGCCGCGATGCCATCGGTGATGTAACCGTTCTTTGCCGTTTATGTGTGGTTAAAGTAATAAAGTTTCGAATTTACATTTATTATTTTCACAACAAATCCTACTTATGCCCACTTAGTCCAGTCGCTATGTCATTTTTGCTTGAAAATGAAGGGAAATTTGAAATTTCTGTTTTGGGGTATTGGTGAGGTCCAGCAAAGCTTAACTTCAAGTTGTCGACCAAAATTTCCTATGTGCTATTTCCGCTATCTTGATAAATGAGTGCGTTTGATTTTTTTGTGATAAATCGGTTCCCGTTAACACTACATAAAAATAATGTGGACATCTTTGTAAGAATTTTGAATGTTCTACAATTTATGTTCTATTACTTTTTCGCGTAGGAGCGATATTTGTCGAGATATCGAACGCGAAAGGAGAGCGTGAAAGGGTGGAATTTTTTTTCGAGCTTCTGGGCTTGTGTCTCATTTTTTTTTTTATTTAGCGAAAAAGTAGCTATTATCAAACTTGTAGAGGTTGAAAATAGCTTCAATTTGACCTATTATAAATTGATATTCGACTAAAATTACGACTTGTAGAGCGGGCCAAAGTTGTCAACTTGGCGCGTAATTTTTATTTCATGTATCGTACTATTACGTAGATGACATAACAAACTTCATTGCATTATTGGAATAATTATATTTCATCAAGTAGATAGTATAAAGCACTATATGATTGTATATTAATAATAATAATAATAATAATGAAGGTCTTTATTAAATTATTACAAAATTACACAGAAAAAATATTGACTAAAACGTAATATTGGCTTGGGCGAAGTTCAACTTGATAGAAAAACAGATCTATCCACTGTTCTTTCATTTATCCCGGTGAAAAACAGAAAGAAAAAAAAACAAAAAAATCCAACGATCTACGCTTTGGCGCCAGGCGAAATATTACGCACAAAACAGCTATGGCGGTGTTTAGTAATACAGCAATTTACTAAGTGTTTTATTTTGACCCTAATAATTAATTCATTGATGTTTATCCATAAAATTTTGAAAAATAGCTTTTTTAAATGTTGACGTACAATAGCCTTTTGCTACATTTGGTAACGAATTATAGCATTTAGTTATTCTGTAAGAAAACGATCGCTTGAAAAATTTTGACTGTACGTCGGTTCTAAACTTTATTTTGTTGTATAAGTAACTCGGTGATTTACTCAAAATGATCTTGTGGAAAAGACATTCAGAATGAAAGAAGCGCCTTTCTTTCATATGAAGCCAGTTTGAATCTTTCAGCTTAGAAGGAATTCTTTCATATATTCGTATTCCAAATATGAGGGGTAAACATAATTTCTGAATTTTCTGAATTCTAGCAATATTAAAGCTACTTAAATGTGAATCAAATAATCAAAACAGGACAAGATTAATGCATTACACAAAACGGTTTTCACATTTACACTTAAAAATGGTCGATTTTGATAAATAAGTTTCAAGGAACTATATGATTTTTGCAGACATTTTGAAATATGTTTAGTAAATTTAAAATCATTATCATTATTTTTAAAATCAAATAAAGGTTCACACTTCGGTTGTTTTTCGGGTTCTTCTGTTGCAGATTGACTTCGTCGAGAAGCGATCGAGGCTAGTCTTTCATTGCAATAGTTCTTGTAGCATGCTCTATGCACACTTACATTATCCACTCTTTCCAACATAGACCGATGTTCATGGTGTCCCCTCTTCACGCTCGCCGCTAAAAGAGTTTTCACAGCTTTCACTTTGGCCACGTAAACGCATATATATAATACACATATATTGCTGGTAGGGCCTGGAAACTTCAGAAAACATTACGGCGCCGACATAGTCTCACTTAGAGTATAACGCGTCTCGTGCGCATGCGTGAGAATTCGAACTCCGCCTTTAGAAGCGAATTTTAAACTTGACCACTTCCCCATTGGCCGGACGACGCCGCCGCGCTTGCGCACAGCTTACCGTATACATTAAGGAGTTGGTTGTGTGTCTCACTTCATCGGCCAGTTTCCCACTCATAGCCGCTAGCAATATAGTAAGTATTAGATATATGCGTAAACGTCTCTGATCAAATGTGTTTTACATATGAAACAATCACCCATTGTAATCTCAAGAAATAACACGTTTACAAAATATTTATTTCTAAACAAATGTTCTATAGCAGAAACGTCAAAAATAACCATTTGCGTACTGGCTACTTGAAATTTAACGATTCTCATAATGCAATGAAGTTTATTATGCCATTTATGTAGTAGTACGATACATAAAATAAAAATTAAGCGCCGACTTGACAACTTTGGCCAGCCCTACAAGTCGTAATTTTAGTCTCATATCAATTTAAAATAGGTCAAATTGAAGCTATTTGCAACCTCTACAAGTTTGATAATGGCTACTTTTTCGCTAAATAGAAAGAGAAATGGGACACAAGCCCAGAAGCTCGAAAAAAAATCTCGACCCTTTCACGCTCTCCTTTCGCGTTGGATATCTCGACAAATATCGCTCGTACGCGAAAAAGTAATAGAACATAAATTGTAGGACATTCAAAATTCTAAAAAAGATGTCGACAGTATTTTTACGTAGTGTTAACGGGAACCTATTTATCGCAAAAAAATCAAACGCACCCATTTATCAAGATGGCGGAAATAGCACATAGGAAATCTTGGTCGACAACTTGAAGTTGAGCTTTGCTAGACCCCCCAAACATCCCAAAAAAGGAATTTCAAATTTCCCTTCACTTTCCAGCAAAGGCCTTATTTTTGGACATAGTGACTGGACTAATAACCACATGCCACAAAAAAGAGGCTCACTCCTGTAGTTTTTTAGTTTTTGACATATCGAAATAAAACTCGGGGGTTATAAACTATACACAAAAGTCCATTTTCTGGCATATTAAATAATTTTTTAGCGCTTCCGGTTTCGCCGGAAATGACCTCAATTTTTGTTTTTTAAATGTGATACCCTGTATATTTTTAGATATTTTGGTTCAGGATGAAATTTTGAGTATCTTAGGTTACTTTCATATCCTAAAGTTTGGTTTTCCTAATTTAAGTGTTTCAAAAGTTAGCATGGGGGGGGGGGGCTTACTTTACGAATGCAGTGTTTATACACTGCGTTCGTAAAGTAGCCCCCGGCTTAACTTTAACAAAACTTGAATTAGGAAAACCAATCTTTAGGATATGAAATAAGACTACAAATACTACATTTTCGACAAACAAAAAATTTGAATTCTGTTACAGTGGCGTCGTGACGCTCAACGACGCCAGAATTTTAAATGACAAGGGGTTCGAGTGATACCTCATTTGAAAGCTCTCGCCATTCTGCGTATAATAAGCTATACTTTTTCAATTTTATCGATTCTAATAAACATGTCAAAATAACAAAATTAAATTTTCGAAAACCGAAAAGGCCCGTAGAAAGATTCATCATCAAACCTTTGAGCTTCCTCATAGGTAAATATTTCGGTTTAAACCTGTTTTGGAACGTTTGCAGACGTTTTCTGTTAATTTAGTTCCGAATTCAGTGAATTAATCTGCCAAAATCTTAATATTCACCCTGCCGGTGTTTTAATTCGAATCGATAAAATTTAAAAAAAATAGCCCATTATACGCAGAATGACGAGAGCTTTCAAATGAGGTATCACTCGACACCCCTTGCCATTTAAAATTTTGGCGTCACTGGGCGTCACGACTCCACTGTAGCACAAATCGATTTTTTTTTTAATTCAAAGCGTATTTTTTGTCGGGTTATTTCTTGTCCTAAAGTTTGGTTTCCCTAATTCAAGTTTAGCAAAAGTTAAGTGGGGGGGGGGGGGGTTACTTTACGAACGCAGTGTATACATTTTTGATAGGGTGGGTAGGGGCTTAATTGCGGAGAGGGGGGGGGGCATTTTTTGTAGTTACGCCACTGATTATAAGTTTTACACATCGTCAAAGATGGCTGGATACCGCACAATAAATTTCGAAATCTTCTTGTTATTCGTTAATTAAATTTTTGTTTTGTCATTAGGAATTGTATGCACCGGTGGTAGTTACGCGTGTTTGGCAGAAATCACTTCTGCATTAAATATTCCACCAATCTCGAGTCGGACATTTTTCAAACACCAGGAAACAGTATACACTGGTATAACGGCCTCCGCATGGGATGAAATGATAGAAGCAGGAAAAGAAGAAAAGAAGCTGGCAATAGAATCTTGTGAAAAAAATATTGGTGGCAAAAGCGAAACAATTATGTACATAAATATTTTCCACCCGAAAATTCTTCTAATAATTTACTCATTTATTTTTATTCAAAATCTGCTGCAATTATTTTAAACGTAAAATGTCATTAACTAATAATTTTATTAATATTAAATTGGTTTTTGATTATTTAACGTCTGTCTACTTACCTACTACTTGGTCTCGAAACTAATTATAGATACATTCCACTCTAATATAAATAATGACTTCATTCTCGGAAGTACTTACTCATTACTCCTACCTAATTATAAAATCCGAGTTGAACAATAATTACCAAGCGATTAGTACGATGTGATATTACCTGTGTTTCAGTTAGTCGTTCTTAGTTTTCGAGAATGGGTCGTACAGAGTTTGCAAATTCGAAGCACTTGCGGTTGACTAAAACAAGACGTAGTGTCAAAGAAAAAATGAAGAAAATTCGTGCGGCAAAAGAAAGGGTGCGCACAATTAGTGCACCATGTGTATCGCGTGTACACGATGAAGAAAGTGAAGTGAATATGTCAGTTTCTTCTGCTGAAGAATATTTTAATGATAACGAAACAAATTTCCATAACGAGGAGGAAATATCTTCATCCGAAAATGAAATCTGTTAATTCCATTGTTTCCGAAAATGTTAATGAAAACAGTTCATCGACAGAATCTTTTCCGGATTTAGACACTGAAGCAATGGAACCAGAAGAACAAGAACAGCGTCCGGAAATTAGTGGTCGCAGAATTGTAGATATCGCGCACTTTTTCAGGACACTGAAGGCACTGCAGCACGATGGATTTGTGTGCTCGTTTTTCGATATAGATCTTATTGGTGAAAGACGCAAAGGGTTTGTGTCGATATTTACTGTTAAATGTGCAGTGTGCAATAAAACCGAGACAATTTCAACGGAAAATTCAGAAAATCCGCGACTGAACATTAATTTCCGGCCGTATCTGCGATTGTGTCCATCGGTGCCGGATATACCCAACTTACTGAGTTTTCTGCGGCTTTAGATATTCCCAGTCCATCAAGTGCTACTTACACCGTTTACCAAGATGAAGTTTGCCAAATTTATAGCCGAGCTGCAATTGACGCGATGAAGAAGGCCGCAGAAGAAGAGACGAAACTAGCAGTGGAACTAGGAGAAGTAGATGACCAATGGTGTCCAAACATTGCAGTAGTAGCAGACGGAGCGTGGAGCAAACGGTCGTATCGCACTAATTATAACGCCTTGTCAGGGGTTGCTTGTATAGTTGGACTTCGTACAAAGAAGGTGCTGTATATTGCCGTTAAAAATAAGTTTTGTTTGGTGTGTGCACGGAAGGATCTGTACAAAGATAACAAATGTCCAGAACACACCTGATATAGAAATTGGACCGGTCCATCAACTGGAATGGAGGATGCAATCATAGTAGAAGTTTTCCAAAAATCAATGGAGATGTACGGTATGAAATATGTAAAATTAGTGGGTGATGGCGACACCATATGGTCCTTCCACTATAATACAAAAAGTTGAATGCAAAAACAATATTTTGCGCAATTACATAAACAACCTACGGGAAGTTGCCAAAAAACCAAAAACCAAGAAAAACGAATTAAAAGACATAATCTCAGAAAATATTCTCAGGTTTCGTAGTGCAGTTACCAAAGCCATTGAATTTAGAAAAAGCCAAGATGCAACTACAGATACAAAAATTAGAGAACTGGAAATAGATATTTTAAATGGACCGAAACATATCTTTGGTGATCATAGGGGATGTACACAGCGCGATTATTTTTGTACCGGTGTTAAAGGCGAAAAAAATATGGTTTCAGATTTAGAAGAAAGCGGTTTGTTTGAGGAAATCATGACTGCAGTACGTCGTGTAGCCTGCCATTCTAAGAGTTTAATACATGATGTTACCAACAATTCCGCAAAACTTTATAATTCCCACGTTGTGAAATTTGTTGGCGGTAAACGTGTGAATTTCGCTTTTCGGCGCTCGGTGTGAAGCTGCTGTAGTGGCGCATAATGAAGTGGGTATGCTCCACGAAATCATGCAAAGTACAGCCAATAGTACGCCTGGAAAATATACAAAGTTATTTTGCGAAAAACAAAAGCGTAAGCAATTGCTTCGCAATCAGAAAGCAAAACGTTACCGTACTAAGTACTCTGGATTCGCAGACGCTGATCATGGACCGGATGCAGCTGAACCAACGCCGGAAGAAGACTTGAAGGAAACAGGGCAGAAATTTGTACAGGAATTATCTTTGGGGCGTGAAGACATTTTGAAGGAAACTGTTGGGCAATACCGAAGTAATCGGTGGTATGAAGAGCGGCGGAAAAGATTGACAGCGTCAAATTTTGGCCGCATTTGTAAATTGCGCAATAGAACGTCTTGCGCAAATGTAATAAAAAGTTTATTATACCAACAGTTTACTGGGAGCGCTGCTACAAAATATGGGAAAGAAAATGAGCATCGGGCCATAGAAGATTTTGAAGGGGTCATGCATATGGAGGTTGATCCTTGCGGTTTATTCGTGGATGAAGCCCACCCATTTTTGGCAGCATCTCCAGACGGAGTTGTTGGTGAAAATTCGATTCTAGAAATCAAATGTCCGTACAGTGCAAGAATGTACACTCCGATGGAAGCCGTATTAAACAATAAAATTCTGTCGAGTAAAGGAAGGCGAATTAAAATTAAAACAAAATGACAGCTACATGTACCAAATCCAAGGGCAATTAAATATCGCGAAAAAAGACATTTGCTATTTTGTTATTTGGACTCCTAGTGATATTTCAGTGGAAGTAATAAAATCCGATCCTTTGTTTTGGGAGCAAAAAATGCTTCCGAAACTTGAACGATTTTATAACTCGGCATTGTTACTCGAAATTTTAGATTCAAGACAATCACGACAGCTACCTATTCGAGAGACATTTTAAGTTGATATACGTGGAAGAAACTATATCTTCTGCAATTAAATGTAAAATGTGTATAGGTATGTATACTGTAAAAAATAGTTACTTTTTCCCCTTTTTTTAAATTAATTTATCTAGATCAGTATACAAAATACTATACAGGCTGATTTATTTATGAATATTTAGCATTAGTTAATCACTAGTTATATTTGTTTGTAATATTGTTTATTTATGCACTGACAACCGTTATGTTATTGCTATATGTTTTATTTTAGTAAAGCATTTGCGCTGATGTATTTATTGTTTTAATTTTTTCTCATTAGCACTATCAACACTATTAGCTAAGATGTCGTAAATATCTTGAGGAAATTTTCTTTTGATTCCATTATGTATGGAGTTGATTCCAATATCATAATAAAATTGATTACTTTGACAACCGTACTTGCTGTATTAGTAGTTTGATTTGGATAAACAAATGCCTTACCAAGCTAAGTAACTTTCTACCTGCAGTTTACAGAAAGGTATAATCCTCTTATTCTCTTATCAGTAATACGCTTGTTGTTTAACAACGGGTGGTTGCCGGGACATAGCCCTGGTTAAGGTGTTGCCTATATTTGTACGGAATTTTAACAAAATTAATAGAACAGTTTTTAATCGCTAACTGAATTAATTCGTCACTGCAGGGAACGCAAAAATAGATCGATGCATGTAGGTCAATAAAATACTTTTATTTAACGGGGCAAAAGGACAAAAACCTATAAAGATGGATTCCGTTGGCAGTATCAATTAAAATTCATGTGTTATGTGTAACGCGATATCATCCACATTTATGAAAAAAAAAACGGTTTTCGAGATTTAGTCCGTTGGAGAAAAGGTTGCTCTAAATGGTCCTTAAATTAGTTTATTCGCAATCACATTGTAATGTGTCAATTTCATGACATGACAACAGCTGGGAACTAGATGATTACTTGAAACAAGCCAGGAAATTATTACATACCCAGAAAAATATTACATACCTGAAGAGTGGGGTGTTTCCATGGTAACAAAACATTGAGCGGGTTGTTTTTATGGTAACAAAAATATTAGATACATCAAGATATCTATTATTCAGAATTCAATTGTAGTTATTTTTAAAATTAGATGATTGCAAATAAAATAATATACATACCACGGTGGAAAGTTTCATCCCTGTCTCGAGATAAAGTTAACCTCGACGCTACGCGTCTCGGTAAACTACCTAATTTCTCGACAGTAATGAAACACATCCCACCTCGGTATGTAATATACTATTTTTAATCATACTGCTGTGAAGCGAGATATATCAGTTAGCGTTTCACTATTCCACGGTGCAAGACGGCTTAACTAAATACAACCCTTAAGGAAGGATCTTGGTTTACATCCATACAAAATCCAATTAACCCAGCAACTCAAGCCGGTGGACCATTTACAACGCCACAGATTTGTTAATTGGGTTCTGCAAAGAGGAAATGAAATTTCATCAAAAATCATATTCAGCGACGAGGCCCATTTTCACATCGGTGGATATGTAAACGAGCAAAATTGTAGAATTTGGGGCTCGGAGAACCCTTATGTGATTTTTTAACAATCAATCATCCACTCAAAGCGACTGTTGGGTGCGATTTATGGACCAATGGCATTATTTTACCATACTTCTTTGAAGATGCCGATGGGGCTACTGTTACTGTTAATTCTGATCTCTGATTTCAACAAGATGGCGCAACATCCCACACAAGCTATCAAACAATCGCCTTATTGCGCTCGAAGTTCGGTGATCACATCATTTCCAGAAACTCTGAGGCGAATTAGCCCACAAGATCCTGTGATCTTACTCCTTTAGTTTATTTTCTTTGGAAGTATTTGCCACAAACACGTCACCAGCTGAAAGACAACATTCGAACTGCAAGAGATGCCATTGATTCACTTTTATTGCGAAAATTTATCCAACATTTTCCCGTTCGGTACTCTCCTGTCAACTAAGCAGTCGAATTCATATGAATGATGTTGTTTTTCATACATAATTGCTACATATTAAACTTTCTGATAACTGTTGGATTACTCATGATTAAGGCACACGTTGTAGGCACAAGGGCCAAGGGAAGACCTTGACGACGATGGGCGGAGAACATCGCCAAGGTTGCAGCCGAGCTCTTAAGAGTGAGAAACTGGAACAGTAATAGAGACGAATAGAGCTCCAAAAGGAGAGAGAGAGTGAGATCATACACTTTCAACAGTTACGAGTAGTTTGACATTTTCGGGCGCATTTTGTTGTATCGCTTTAAAAAATTGATACCACCATAGGTTTTATGCCGGCTAAAGGGGGAGCTGAGTTGAACTTCTTCACCAAAATACTAACATACAGGGTGCCGTTCAGAGTCTCCCATTTTGTGCGATTTGATTGTCGTGTTTGGTGTATTTACGGAAAATCTGGAAATTTCGGCATGTTTGCCGCATCAAAAAGCCTCCCAAGCGTAACCTTACTTTAGTTCTGTTCTCTACTTATTGACATTGAAAAACTTTATTTCGGTTTTTTATCGGATATTGGAAACACTTTCTTGGTTCCGTCCGCCATTCTTCTACATCGACTCCACCTTCTCCTCGACAGCTGCCCTTCCCGATTTTTCGACTGTGGGCCTACCCTGTACGAAAGTTCTAGGGCTCGGAACTTGATACAAACCTTGGTCGACAACTCTGAGCTGCTTGACCTTTTTTTAACAGTGTTATATATCTTAAACGAGAATTTCCCTTTAATGTTTCCACTAACTATGCATTAACGAACAATGAAGAAAGCGGTAGTTAGCCAGTGGGCATATACTAATTTCTCAATATTTCGCTTAGAATCCTATACTGAGGAAGTATTACGGTCTACAGTGTGTATAGAATATAGAATATTAGAACTCTTACTATCTTATCTTAAATACCGCTTACGGAGTCCACCTCTGTGCAGATTGGTTCACCTTCTTGAAGTGAATGAAAGACAACGAAAAAAAAACTACAAAGTTTGAATAATAAATGTTTATATTAATTATTATACTTAGCATTCTGCCACCATTGAAGATAATTTCTCCATGGTTGTTATATGGGAAGTTCTCCAGATGTAGGGAGAAGGGTTCGCCTTATCTTACAGAGACACCGCTAGTGGGAATCAGCTCTTGGTTCTAGGACGGTGATGGTAGACCCTTGCTACAACCTGATAAATATCATATAAATATTTCTCATCCATACTCATATCACTGAAGTAAGAGCTTGTCGAAAGTTTTCCCAGGGTTTAGAAGTTGCTCAAGTGCCTGGGCTATTTGCATATCCGTCAAGGAGTCGAGACAAAAAAAATTCTCAAAAATAACGCGCTTTAATGGAGGTTAAAGATGACAACTGTAATGGGTTTTGGAACTTGTTTTAGAATAAGACAGTAATCTCTTCTGTACTTTCAGAAACTGTCATAACAGTTCCCGGCTATTATGTTTCCGCCTTCAATCCTACATCTGCGTGGTGAAATTACAGTTTTTTTTAAATTATTGCAGATCGAAATCCCGGACCATGCAGAAATTGTATATAATAAAATAAAATTTCATCGAACTGATAAATCTTTGACACTGCACAACAATATTATATGTCCATACTCTTTAGCGGTGTATTCAGCACAAGCTGTCCTAATTTCCAATAAAATATCCTTCCACGCTAGGAAATACTATGCTGCAGTATTTGCTAAGGCAAGACCTCCGCATAGTATCCACGAAACACTAGAGTCTTACCTGGTGAAAGACCTTTTTAAGCCAGACAGCAGAAAAAACACACGGAACTATAACCCATCAATTCCGGAGTACCTCAAGGCAGTGCCTTGGGGCCGATTGCATACTTATTATGTACTTCAGAATGACATAGTGGCAGCAACTTTTGTGGACGACACTACATTACAGTACACGCCAATCCAGCTGGAGCATCTGCATGTTTACATCAATGAAATAAAACGCAATGGTGCCATATAGAGTAAATAAGAAAAAGTAAGTGAATGCCAGACTAGTAAGATCCTTGAATACTGCCAGTAATGAAACAAATCAAAATCTTTTGTGTAAAGTATTATGAGAAGCCAAGTGCTCATGCTAACCAACTAGCTAAATAAAACAAAATAGAAGTGGCCAAACCAACAAACTTAGAAAATATATTTAATTTTGTATGCAACAAATGGATTGCACACATATTATGGTGTTAATTTATTTTAGGTTAGTTTACTACTAGACTTTTCACAGAAATCGAGTAAAAGATAAATGAAAGGTCAACCACGTCAATTTTAAATGTTAGAACATCTGTTTATTGTCGATAGAATAGATTGCAGTTAAAGCGCATGTAAAAAAAACAAGAAACAAAATCCTTGATATCTAACTGCAATTTTATTCCGAAGATTTTCATAATCCTCAATGTGGAAAATTTGAGCTATGCTTGTCTGGATCGTCCGAAAATAACCGCAAATGCAGAATTCCGGAGTTCATCCACGCAATAACAATTTAAAGGAAAACTAGAATTAAGAAGTGGAATTAAGAAAAATGCTCTTTTGACTTGACGACTTCCCCTTTGTTCATATAAATCTTGATTAGGAAGCGCAAGTCTAATATTTTAATGGGGTTATCTTAATTACTTCTTGGTAAATTTTGTCGTCGCTTGTAAACTAAAGGATGAATGCTAGCCACGCATGCATCCTTTCAAAGACGCTGCATAAGATGCCTCGGAAACTTTCTTAATAGTAACCGGATTAAGTCTGTCATAGTAACGATAATATAGTGCCTTGCAATACAATATATGGGTAGAGCTGAATCGAGAATAGGAGCCCGTCAGGGATGAATTACAACGAAAAATGCATTATTTACGGTAGCCGACATGCATTGCACTCAATGTCCGTGATAGAATGCGCTGATTTTCATGAAATATTTCTTTGTGCAAATGACGCTGCCTGGGAATCATTTTTTAATCAAATGCAATTTACACCGATTATAAATTCCTACATAGATCGGTAATCTTTTCTAGACTGATATATAAAAACGGAGTGGTCTCTTTCAAAGTTAGTGTCTATTAACTGAAAGCTTAATTTATTTAAAATTCTAGTAATTTTAAAGAATCTACTTGATTCCCTTAAGGTGCCACAAGGAATGTGAACTTGCATTTTTTAGGCTTGAATTTACGGAAGAAAGCATTATTTTATTATACTGCATTTCAATATTAAAGAGAACACACACTGCAATTTATAAATTCAAAATAAGAGAACGGATGACCCAGCGATCAATATCCTTGGCTCTAAGACGACTGGACTGATTTGAATTCCCGACGTCTACACAGGTATTTTTTTTTGTATCGTACGCTGTCCAGATATCAAGCTAGTGCCACTTGTAGTAGCCAACTACCTCGGTTTACAAGCAAAGAGAGTCCAGGAACCACATGTTTTAGTATTAAAGAAGCCATTGGCCTAATATAGGGGGAGGAACTGTATGTATTATCTGTATTATCTATAACCTCATTTACCTTGCGGTGTAGAGGCTGGTGCTTTATATGCTTGCATTGTACGGAACTACAGAATGTAATTTGTTTAAATTGTTAAGTAATGATCACACCAAATTGAAGTGTGGCTGACAGATTAACATAAAATAATACTGCTCTAGGCACAAGTAAACAAACTCTTTTACAGTAAAATCTACTCTACAAACTTGTAACATCGACCTTGACAGGATTACTCATTGCCTAGGAAACCAAATAGGCAAAAGCATCAGTTTGCAGAGGCGTATCGCGAATCAACAAAAGTGGGTTCCTGTTGGCGAATATCTGGTGCACACATCATCCCCAAGAAGTATTGTGATGCGCCCTGTTTCCAGTTCTGAATGCAATAATGCAGATTTGGTTAAGAAGTTGTGACGCTCTAGACATTTAATAGATAACCCCTGGCGTATCATTCCACCCTCTTGCTCCCGACTGTATTCTAGCAGTTCAGCCTTTGTTACATACAGCTGGGGCAGTGCAGCTTTTCGAGTAGTAAAGACATTCGATTTGGCTTTCCAATTTCGGACCAGCGACGCCTTAGCTTCCCTGGGGCGGACGAGGTTGTTTTGGTCGTAATTACCGTTTTACCGTATAAAAGGGCTTGGCTACGTTTAACTCACTGACTACATCGACAGTCGCGTTATCACTTACTGTTGATGTTTCGACAATTCTGTATTTGCATTCATTGTATTGAATCGAATTGGTTTTGTGTTTTACTTAGAACCTTTATTTATGTGCGTGTGGGTGATGCAATAAGCTAAACTGAAATCCCTGATTTGAAGAAGAAAAATTCTTATTCTAGGATGTAATAGTTGGAACAGTTTAAGTCATCCATATAGTCTATTATCGGATAACTACACTTGACCATCTTATCATAAATATTGTGGTTTTTATTTATTTATCGTATGGCTGACACATTAAACAAATTTTAAATTAAAATATTAAACATTTGAAATTAAAATATTAAAATATTAATAAAATATTGTGGTTATTATTAACGTCGGAAAGGCCTATTATAGTACCTACATCATTATAAAAAAATCGGTTAATGCTGCCAACATTTCTTCTCCAATCGAGTGTTTCGTCTATGGAATTCAGTTTCCGAAGCTTCAATCTCAACACAGTCTGTCAATTCCTTCAAAAACAAATACGACCTACAAGGCTTAGCAACGAATTGAAAATTGTGTGGAAAGTGGTGCAGCACAGTTCGTGATTATGGCATTTTTCCGTAGGTATTTTACTGTATCAAACGGTTTTAGAGACACTCAAGGGTGCGGGAGTGCCACTTGCTGTATCATGTCTGGGAAATGCCAACACTTGCCCCAGATATTTAAAAAACAGGCCAATAGCCAAGGCTTGATACGTTCAGGGAGATGAGCATGGTCCTAGAAACGGTACACCATCAGGAAAAGCGTGACGGTATGTATAGGGTGTTGAAAAATAAATGGGCGCTACGAGATTCAGACTCGGAACCCAAGCTTGTCAGAACCTTGAAAGACAAACTGGGTAAAACATATGTGTACAGCCTGAAAACTCCCAACACTGCGGCGACTTACCTGCGACGCTTAAGAACTCCTTCCAGGCTCCACGGTACATAACTCTGACACACTGTATAATTGAACCTGAAGATAAGCATCCGCAGGCACGTGGGAAATCATAAGGCAACGTTCAGTAAACCGATCTATTGGTCTAACACAATATTAAGTATGTACAAAAGCACCGACGTCGTCAGCGTACACAACGAATAATAGCAACCAAAGAAAGAGGACTTAACCTAAGGGCCCAGCTGGGGACCGCTTTACCTCTAAACCATTGCGGGATTGTAAGAATTTGTACACAGCCCCAACGCGGGAGGCTGGCATTTACCTAAAAGATTTTTTATTTATATTTGCGCACAGCCCAATCTGGCGGGTGGTTTTTAAGCGCACTAATTATAGTTAACAAGCAGCCCAAGCTGGCGGCTGGTATTTAACAAACAGATACGTGAAGTATTAATTATAAACAGCCCAAGCCAGCGGCTGGCATTTAGCAAACAGACACGTGAATTATTAATTATAAACAGCCCAAACTAGCGGCTGGTATTCAGCAAACAGACACATGAATTATTTTGTGTATTGCTATATGCCTACAATACTTAGCGTTTTTTATATTAAATTTTGGACTTGTCTGAATTGTTTTTATATACTTCTTTGTATGTAGAAGCTACAATATGGACTAATAAATTCTTATCTTATCTTATCTTATTAATTATAAACAGCCCACACTACCTTGATTGGTCGGCTTCACCTGGCTGCGTCGATTAATGTCGGGCGCTCATCGCTAGAGCAGTCAAGCTGCGACTTGATGCGTGGGCTTTGTACGATGTCCACTGATCCCCCTTATATTCAGGGACCGATGCGCAACCTTCATGGGCAACAAACGAAGACTGGGCGACCTGCAGATTGCACGCTCTGAAGACGGGATCCCGATCATCCGGCGGAACAAATTGCCTTTCAGGCTTTCAAAAATTGCAGACCGGCGGTCATAGATAACGGACACGCACTAAAAACTCCAAAAAGCACGACCCTTCACCGTCACGGTGAATTAATTGCAATAATTGTACCTCCACTTATATTGGCCAGACAAAACAGCTACTGAAACACAGATTAACACAACATAGAAACTCCATAAAACTTAACAGATTTTCACCAAAAACCCAAAAAACTGCTTTAACTGACCATGCTAATCAAAATTTTTACAACTTTAATTTCAATAAACCTACTGTCTTACATAGAGAGAACAACTTAAAAAAGAGATTAGTTCTAGAAATGATTGAAATACAAAAAAGTCCTACCGCCGTTAATTACAGAACTGATATTGACAATTTAAGCTCAATCTATAACAATTTATTCAAACACCCTTTTCATATTTCTCAGATTACTGATTTTGTCTTATCTAATTATGTTTCTTATATTGAAATTCAAACTTCTTTTGAGCTACCCCGCCTTAATTTTATATTCGATCCTCTAACTTTTATGCATACTGCGCAGGTTTTGATAGCGCAAATATTTGTAGGTAACCTTGCCTGGGTCTAGGACATTTCGCCGTCGCCGTTTCGCCGTCGCCATTTCGCCGTCTGCCATTTCGCCGTCGCCACTTCGCCGCCGACCACTTCGCCGTCGCCGTTTCGCCGTCGACCATTTCGCCGTCAACTTGAAAGCGGAACAAAGACCGTGCTGCCAAATAATTATACTTTAATTTATTTTTATACTTTAATGTAATGCAACCTTCAGTTTATTTATTTGGACATTAATTTGTTTGGTTATAAACTATCATCTTTGTTAACTTAATAATATACTAATTGTACTCCGTTGCCGGAAGAAAATGCATAAGTTTAATAATTTCTATTTTACTTAAACAGCAAGTATACAGTAATATTTAAATTGTAAAGTCACATATATACAGGATGGTTCAAATTTATTTCGGGAAACTTTAGGAATACACAGAACACTTCAAAATAAAGCGGAAAACGTTAATCAACTTATATCGAAAACGTATAATAAGCGAGATGTAAGACGTTGAAGTTGAGTTAAAAAATCTGGTGTGATACACTCACACAACTTCCTTTTACAGTGATCTTATAATTAGCAAAAAATTTGATTTTTAATTTTTAAGCATTTGTCAAAAATTTTCAAAAATCACAAATATTACAAAAACTGTACAAAATAGAGCGTTAGTTGAAGAGATAAATTGTCTCTAAAAGTTTAAGCTGAATTCAAAAATGTAATAATATACCGGATGTGGGTGTTCTATTTCAAATAGGAGTTAATTAAAAAAATAAAAATAAATAAAAGAAACCCATTTCAGAAGTATTCAACTGGAAAATCACCTACCTCACATCAATACACAATAAAAATGTAAAGTTTGAAAAAAGAGCAGATCACTAAAATCATCATAACGGCCATACTACCATAATAGTTATTAAGGTACCAAGGGCATTATGAGTAAAATAAGAGCCCAAGATTGTTAGTGTACTAACCGAGGGCCTTTGGCCCGAGGTGTGTACAACAATCGCGGGCTCTTAGCTCATAATGCCCGTGGTGCTTTCAAGGTTTTATATCCTACCAATTTTCTTACCTAATTCATATTCATATTCAATTCATATAATTACTATGATATAGTATTTAAGATTGATCTAGTTAGCTGATCTAAGTTAGATTTGTGACATTAGCTGAGCTGTCATTAATTTTCATTGTGACAGTGGTGCATAATAAAGTTGTATACATGGAAACAAATACTGTTAATTTTTCATAATAACCCTAGTGTTCTTATGAAGAAAATAATTGCCCTGGAGCTTTATTTTGTATCTAAGATACCTTAAAATAGTGTCATTAATATCAATTAATGTACTGGTAGGACATAAAGGGAATTTTCTAATCCAAATCATTATAATGACCACCATGTGCATGATAAAAGGATTAGCAAAAAGTAACAAGTATGCTCATTACCATCAACAACTAATCAGACGGTTTAATGCATATAAGAAGTGTAACTGTAATAATATTTAACGTCTTCCTAATGGGAAATAAATGTGAATAATATTTTAAAGCTATTAAAGATTTCGAACATGTATCATTTAAAACATGTAAAACTATGATTCCATGTCTTTCTTAGATATAGATAAGTGAAAAAAGTGTTTTTTTAAGTCGGAAATATAAAATAATCTACGGCGAAATGGCGACGGCGAAATGGCGACGGCGAAACGGCGACGGCGAAATGGCGACGGCGAAATGGCGACGGCGAAACGGCGACGGCTAAACGGCGACGGCGAAATGGCGACGGCGAAAGGGCGACGGCGAAACGTCCCATTCCGACCTTGCCTTTGTTATCATTGCATTCACATTCCTCTTGCATCCAGCATTATGAACGCTATTATTTTAATTACGTTCTTTTACAAATATCATAAAGTTTACATATAAATTTACCACTCAATTATGTCATAACTAATATAATAATTTAATATAAAAGGTCGTAATGATTAATTTAGTTATCAACATTATTTTCAAATGTAAGTATTCTTAAATAAGGAAATAATTTATGTTTCGCTAATCTAAAAAATTTTTTGTAACGTTCAGAATTAAACATTTAACAACGTAACTATAATAATGTCTTTATAATCCATTAATTACTTTATCTCTTCAAAATGTTATCATAATTTTTATAACTGATGAAGCCAATATTATTGGCGAAACGTTTTACTATTAAATTGATTACGACTTATTGATTTGTATTATTCCTCAAATATAAATCATGCTAAATTTTACATAATAATTGACTTAAAATCTCCAAAATTTCCAAATCTATTCTTTTACTTCTACTAATTTCGGAAAATGAACGTGGGTTAGGCATTTCCTTTTCTACAAAAAATGATACATTAGCTCTGAAATAATTAGGGGATCAAGTGACATAACTTTCAAAATATAACATTATATCGCGCATGTTACCAACCGGTATTTATCTGTCCATTAAAATTTGTATATTTTGAAACATCTACAGCAATGCGACTATGTATATAAAAACAAATTCAACTACAACTACAGATGACATACCTATACAGTAGGGTGGAACGAAAAAAACAAATTTTGATTTTTAATGTGTAATATCCAGGAAAAGTTGCCTTTTGGTGTAGATAAGATTACAACAAAATATGAGTTTTGAGCACGTCTTGAGTTTTTTTAAGAAGTTGTCAAATATCTTTTTTTATTTCAAATACTGTTAAAAAAGCAGATTTAATATAAAAAAAAACATATTTTCTTTTTTAACTTTATGGATTATGTCTTGATTGTTAAACAGTTAAACAGACCTTTTGCAATTTCTTTACGTGTCTCGATTATGCAGTAAAAAGTTTCTGATAGGCGTTTTAATATGAATAGAAGGATAAAGACAGTTTAACTATAGCATTGGCATCCGGGAGGATGATTCATGGTCGGGGCGGATGTGGGGGGGTGGGCGAAGATTATAGAAGTTGTACAAAAAAGTTATTTCAGAAGAGCACATTTCACTAACAGACGAACCAAACTTAAAGTTTTTAGGCCACGTTAACACCTAAATCTGGAACTGGAAAAGACATAGCAGACAGTATACTGGAGTTTGTTGAAGATGGAGAACACAACGAACAGCTTTTAAACTTTACTGCTATTGGGTGTGATGGAACCGTATGTGATTTCTTTGATGGAAAATGAAATAGGAAGACCTTTACAATGGTTAGTTTGTTTGTTCCATGGAAATGAGCTATCTTTGCTACATCTTTTTAGTCATTTAGGTGGTGCGACACCTTTTTTGTGGTTTAGATCGTAAAACGATAGGACCCAATGAGTTTAAAGGCGAAATAGGTAGCAGCTGGAAAACTGTGCTAATCTTCCTGTTGTTACTTTCTTGCCAATTAAAAATAACCTTCTTCTTTTGGAGAACATAAATGATTTAGGTACAGATCAGAAGTATTTATTGGATATGTGTATAGCTGCATCAATGTGAAATTGCTCACTAGATTTGTCTTTGAGAAACCCTGGAAAACTTGCTCACTCCAGGTGGTTTAGCGAACCGATTGTATGTGGCAACTGAAAACCTGAAGACTCTGACTGAGTACATTGTTAAAGTGTGTGCACCTGTGTGGTTTAACATTAAGTTGAAACTTTTAGGTACCTATGGTTCCAAACATCTGTTTAAGCTTGTTTCATATTCACGTCTGTTTAAGCTTGTCTCATATTCACGCTATATCTCTGATATCAAGAACGTTCTAGACCTTTTTTTTAAGAAATGGGTACTGCTGCAGAAAATCTCCTTTTGTCTATGCTATGTGATGAGCGCAAACATGTAAGAGAACTTGCTTTACGATGTGTTTTAAAAGCAAGAACGGAAAGTAGAGGCGGAGTCAGGAAGTTTAAAGTTCCATAGATAAACTTTGACGCAAAGGATTACATCGACATGATCTCATAGGCTGAAAATGCCTTCACTGAACCCCCCTTGGTAAAACATGTTTCCAGTGACTCTGTCAAAGACTTTATACGGAAGACATCTGCAGCTCAACCAAATAGTAAATTTGACCCGGTTATCGACTTTCCCCGGCTTTCTTGTCACACGCAAGCAGTGGAAAGAGCTGTGAAACTGGTGACCGAATCAGCTCAAAATGTCTGTGGTTCAATTGCAAGAGAAGGATATATGCGAGCAAAAATTGACTCACGTGGGAACATGCCAAAATCTGATACAAAAAAACAGTTTAATGAGTCAATGAAGCAGAAACAAACATTTTGCAGCTATAACATTTGTAATCATTAAGGGTTTTTTAAAATATAAAAAAGAAACGTTCAATGTCTTTAAAAGTGTGCTCTAATAAAAAAATATACAATTGATTTGACGAACTTTTATTTCACCCTTATTTACTACTATTTGTAACAACAAAAATAGTTCACAAAAGTTTAAAAATTAGCAAAAATACAAACTTTTTGACGTTAAAAAATATGTTTTTATTATTATTATTTTTGTAATCAATAATTTCTAATGTTTATATATGTATTTACAACTATCTTTTGTAACATTATATGTACGATAAAACCATAAAAAGTAATTTATCAAAGTTTATCATTTTTCCATTTTTAAATTTTGTTTACAAACTTTAAGCTCTTTGGGGCACCTCAAGATGTTGTAATATAGCAACCACATTTTTTTTCTTCTTTTTGAACCTAAAAGGCAACTTTTGCCCACTATTACAAAAATAAAAAGAATAAAAAAAGGTCATTTTCTTTCCACCCTACTATAAAGGGAGGAGTAAGACAAGGGGGATGTGATCTTCCCAAAGCTATTTACCAGCGTACTAGAAGACGTCTTTCGTAAAATAGACTGGCCAGACAAAGGTATAAATATTGAGGGAGTGAACTTGAGCTACTTGAGGACCGCTGACGAAATCGTCATACTTAGTAAAAACCACCGAGAACTGCAGGAAATGATAACAAACTCAACAACTGCTCAAGATTAATTGGATTGAAAATGAACAAGACGAAACCTAAAATGATGACAAACGCAAACAAAAATATAAACATCGCTTTAGAAGATACACCGTTGGAAATTGTTGATAAATATATACACTTAGGTCAACATATCTCATCAGATAAAGAAAATATGTCCAAATAAATAACAAGAAGAATAAGAATAGACTGGTCTACATTTGGAAAACTTAATTACATTCTAAAAGACAAAGAAGTCCCAAATTATTTCAAAGCAAGAGTTTACAACCAATGTGTCATCCTGGCATACACGCACGGATGTGAAACCTGGAGACTACCTAAAAAGAATTCTTAGCTGCTTACAAGAACACAAAGAGAACATGAAAAGCAAATGTTCGTAATAAAACTAATGGATAAGAATTGCAACACTTGGATACGCCAACAAACAAAAGTTAGTGGTATTATGAAAAGAATTGCACAGCTAAAATAGCAATGGGCTGGTCATTTGGCTAAGCAGGATAATACATGGACTAAAGCTTATTACAGTGAAGACTGCGAAGCTACAAAAGAGGAAAGGGAAGACCAAGTAGAAAATGGCGAGATGATATACAAGCTGTGGCAGGAATACAGTGTACGACGTTAGCTGTGGACAAAGAAAGATGGAAAATTTTGGGGAAGGCTTACGTCCAACAATGGATGGAAAAAGGCTAATCGTGATCTATAATATCTAATATTGTAGTTGCATAGGGTCTACTTCCCCGTAAAAGGAATATAGTTTTAGACTATCTTCTGATTTTTTACTGCATTAGTACAATGTTAATTGAATTTTATTTTGAATGTTTTTGGATGGATAGATTTGCATGCACTTAGGCCTCGACACAGCCCATTATGGTACCTTCATAGCAGCACCCTTAGGCTGCCTCAATCAAGCCATTCGATTTTTTCGATAAACTGTTCAAAGGGGTAGAGCAGATCCCTTCTTAACAAACCAGAAATCCCCTAAGATGGATCTTCGAAGTCTTTCCGTTCTTTGCGAGTGGCTTGGAATAGCCATTCTTGTGTACTGATATTTGTTCATATTGCCCCATATAGCGTGCAAGCCATTGTAGGTTTCTTGGCTGTACAGCAGAACCGACGAAGGTACAATTGCTGGTTTGGGACCCCAAAAGGTTTTCACAAGCTTTGCGTCGCTAGGTCATTGGCCTGTTTGTAGCCACCATTTTGTACATGTTCTTGCTCTCCCTGCTTTCGGTTTATTTCCTTCTCATTTATGGTTGCTCTTTGTATTTATTTCCTCCCACTGCTGTTTTAACCTTATCTGCTTTGTTGAATAGTTTCCCTAAAGCTTCTCGAGCTCTTTGCTACACTGTGAGGTCTTACCATGAGGTGTAGCTGTCTTCACAAGTCACGCGTGTTTATCGACTTTATTTAATTGGAAAGTTCTGCAGCCGGCGTAAAGCAATATACTGGTTGGCCTTTAACCTGCTCAGAAAGTAGTGACAGGTAGCGGCACACACATATGGGTTTTATTTTGTAGTGTATGACATGAGTTTTCAATGATATTTGCTTGGCACTTGTGACATAAATTTATAAAATTACGTTTTAGAAGCATGCCCTTTTACTACAAATTCAGGGGCTCCATTTTTAAGGCTGAGTTTAACACCGTATATATTAATAACAGTAAATCCAAATAGAATCATTAGGGTTGAAGCTCCTAAATGATCGTAGAAACTACAAAGAAATCAGACGAAACAAGGATTAAAACACAAGCACCACTCAGAAATACAATAAAATGTACGACGATGGTATGATCCCCTTCTCTATAATGATCTTGAAAAATACAATGGAAAAATCTAAAATGCTAGTGAAAGGAAGCAGGAAAAAATATACTCCGAATCCTATCATAAATTAATATAAAGAAATCATCGAGCAGATTTCAACAAAATAGATAGCGTGGAGTTGATTACACAAAAATCTCTTAACTCTTAGTAGGGTGGACAAGATGGCCATTGCAATTGTTGTCTTAATATTCTAAGCAATGTCTTTCATGAAATAGACTTGTAATCGAAATTGTAGCTACTGAATATGTAACTAACAAATAGTTACACTTGCACGATATTTTAATTTTAAAAAAAACATGGAATTACTAAAGCCACACTTCTTTGTTTCCCATTAAGTTAAAGTTAACCAAGGTTGAAAAGTAAAGTTCTTCTAAAGCTATTCATGCTACTATTCATAATTAATTTTGAGTAAAATTTTTACTTACCCTGTTAGTTAAAGCTAAAAACAAAAACTATTCAAGTCTTGCACCACGGTTTCCTTAACTCTCGTTTCCATGAACAAGACTAGGTTAAACTTTTTAGAATGAGAAAGAGCTTTTAAATCTCTAAAAGCTTTAGTATAAATATATTTGGGATACTTCGTTGTTATTTCGTTTTATCGCTTATATGCTGCCACCCTTGTTTTCATTTTCAGCGCCGAATCCATGCTAAGCTCTAAAAAGCCAAGGGTCGCCTACTACTATATCAGGTAGATTTGGGGAGAGGTATCCTTAGATACATTTTTTAGAGCACAGTAGTAGAAGATTGGTATAGCTATTACTTTCTACATCTAATGCTCGTTAATGTTTATCCTTGAAATGTGTTTAAAAATTACCTTAAACCGTTTAAAATTACTCAATGGGTACTCATTAAACTCCAAAGTAGAGCACAGCACTTCAATATTTAATGATCAAAGCTACTTCACAGGACTTCCCCAACTACGCTTGCGTTATTTTTCACTAGAAACGTGGCTGATGTAAGCGCAAATCAGAAAGAAATACGTCGCCTTCCATTTAAATCCATTGATAAAAAGCGACAGCAAAGTAAAAAAGTTACGCTAACCGGTCTCTTAGAGCCAGAAAAACGCCAGCAAAATAACTGAAGAGTGCTTTCTTTTGTGGGCAAAGTTCGCCATTCTCTTGTAAACCCCAGTCCCTCTGCAATTACGAGTAGATCATGCATTGGACGAACCATTGTGCCCCTCTTTCTACTTCGAGGGTTTTTGAACGGTCGTGTGTCTGCTAAGAGGAATGCCCTGTATTGCCGCTGGTTCCAGAAAACGAGCGCGGAGGTGACCTAATCTCAAAGGCAGTAAAACAGCGCACTGACAGCACAAACAACAGTTTCACTTTTAACGTGCTCCTCAGAGGGAATTCATAATAACTTCCGCTGTGTTTGAACATTGTAGTTTTAAAGACGCCATATTCATCTACAACTTTAGAACGAAGCTGCAGCTAACGAAGCTGCTTGGAAGTATAATTAAATTAACATCGAAGCGATCCAAATTACCAGAACAGTTGTTGTCAGAACCATTATATATTACATAATAGTATAAAAATTTATAAATGCCATCAGATACAATTACGTTTTAGTGGTGTAACATGAAAATTAGATAATGAAAGAGAATGTATTATTCTAAGCGTTTTGTCAGTTATTCCTACTACTACTTAATGTACCATTTTAAAGTAATGTTTGTTGAACATATACTTTTTAATTACCAGTGTTGAGAGTAACGTATCGATAATAGCTTTGTGCGACTCTATTACTTATGTAATAATTTATGTGTAGGTAAATTTCCGATCCCTCTATCGTGGCCTTATAGTCTTTGGTTATATTTATGATAAAATATATAATATGTTACCTCGCTCTGACAGCTAACTAAGAAGAATAGCAAAGGGTTAATCGAGAGACTCTGGTTTACATAACTATAAAAAAAAATGTAAAGGGCTTTACTCAGAATTTCCCTCGGAAGTGGCCGTTGTGACACCAAACAATTTTAAAGATCAAAGGAAACTACGGGTAAAAACAAATTAACATTCCTAAGAACAGTGAAACAATAAAAATAAACACTTGATAATGCGAATATTATTAATTTTCAAATATAAAAAATATTACCGGCCCGGCGGTACGATTTGAACTTCAGCTCCTGTTAATGGGATGAGGATACACAACTAAGCAGGATTCTTCGAATTTCTGCTATGCTTCATTATACACAACGCAATTATTCGTTGCCCTTTTTTATTTCTTTTACAACATTAACACTGTATATGTTGGGTCCCGTTTGTGTCAAGGGTAAACCCTGAGCTATTACTTTTATCTATTTTTCTGTAAAAGAAAAAATAAACATAATTTTATTTTCTTAAGGTACCCACCCTGTATATGTTGGCTCGAAAATATGTCGTGTTTTCGTCTAGGGTAAAAAGTCAAACAATATGCGAAATATTACTTTCATTTGAATAATAGTTTTTGGTTCCAGAAAATATCTGTTTTTGAGAACATCACATTTAATAAAATTCAGGGTTTGACCTCTCAGGGACTATAAGTATTCAAATCTGCGACCTCGCCAACATGTCTCAGGGAAAATGATTACTTAGTAGTTAACACAACCCATATATAAATTAATCACACTAAAAGGTCACCTACCCTCCATATATGGCTGGTGACCTTTTGACGTCAACTCTACTGCGAATACTTAGGACGTCGTTCGGATGCAATAGCAAAAATGGCCGCTTATGGATGCTGACTTCTTGGATAAACCAGAACCTCTAAAAAAAAACTCAAGGTTGCAAACACTTGCGTTCAGGCGAATGGGATTTATCATCCTCAGGTACTATCTTAGAATCGCAGTTAACCTATATGTGCTAACGTGCTTATGTATTTGCAGGTTAACCCTCGCATCACTTTGTTCTTGTTTAATGGTGGACTTTTTGAATCGATACTCACGATTTTTTTTCGGTATGTTCCACTTACTTGCATGGAAACAGTAACGTAGCCCTATTTTATCGTAGAACTATCATCTGCTGCTCGGCTGCTATATGACCACAAGCGATATCGAACGCTGGATAACTGCAATGCATATAAACTCCTATTTATTTATTGGGAACTGCCACGTCCAGGGTTTATACACAAAACACATTTTCTATTTCGCGATTTTTATTAATTTTTTTAGGAGAACAATTTTGCGGAGCCTACGCAGTAGGAGAAGTAAAAGGACAATTCATTTTGACTTCACAATCCAATAGGCTATTCTGGGTAACAGGTTTCAAAACCGAGAATAGCAAGTCTTTAAGTTTTAGTTAACGAATGATATATTGAGATGGATTGCTTTGAAAGCTCCACTTTGAGTTTACTATTTAATTGATATGGTTTTAAAATTTAATGTAAGACTTAAACTGATTAAAATAATTGCTGGATTGCAATTTTATTTACTCGACTGAAAATAAATAGTATTATGCCCTTTTTCGTATTTTATTTATCTGCAACTTTATTCTCATAACGCTAGCTCGGTAGAACAATCAACTCTATTCAAAGGGTGAATTCCTAATAAATTGTAACCTTTTTATCTAAATTAATAGGCCACTGTGCGCCCGAATTATTTCCAAATACGCAATCGCTAATGTATGCGCTGCTGTCAAAATTACACAAAATGGTTCGTATCTGGCAGTAAGCGTTGTGGACTTTAAAAACCACATTTGTGAACATTCGAAGAGGTATTTATTTAAATCGTAGCTTATTAGAGTACCTTAAACTTTGAGGTGTCTTCGTTCGGTGATCGGCCCGCTAGTATCTTCTTCTGCAACGGTTTTTCCCGGTGTTTTTACTGCTGGTCGGTGTCTCTCACTCCTGCCTGATGCGTCGCAGTGGAAAATGCTGGCTCTGGACCCTATTTTCGACTGGAATCCTTCTTCGTAGTGTTGATGTGGGTTGGCGATTGCAACCTCGGAGATGCTCTTGGTGAAAATATTTGTTTGCTGAAATCGCCACAAACGTTCTCATATGAACTATACCACTTGCTTAACACAGTAAAACACTTTTTAGCTCAAAATATTTAATTTTATTATATAAAAACTTGTATTTAAAAGGAGCACAAAATTTCATGTCAATCTTATAATTTATTCCATTGTTATCTGCTGAAGTCCGCTATAAACAAAATAATGCTAATCGAATACTATAATAATAATGGTGAGGCACTAACACCCTATGAAGGAGCTTAGCCTGCAAGGCGGAAGGTCAGAGCTTCCGTATCCTCGCTCTCACACCCGGCTGTCGCGTGCCAAATTTATGACACGCGGTGATATGGTGAGCATCACGCATTAGACAACCGCATTATTACCCCTTATTCTTTCGAACGCAGGTCCCGAATTATTTAAAGCGATTGGGTAGGCCGCCCGCCAGGCATCGATCTGGGATTTGAACTCCAGACTTCCGCGCCGCAGTGCAATGCTATAACCACCGAGCCACGCTGGCGCTTAATACTATACAAACAAAAATTAGCCATGTTCAAATCAATTACATTTTTAAAATAAATTTACTTACAAATTATTAAATTTAAACCTTTCTTATATCTAAAATATTGTCTGCATTTTTAATTGTTAAAATGTCTCTTTGCGCCACCACAGGTTTTATTATTTGCTTAGCTCTGCTCACTCGCGTAATTGCACTGATCCTTTTAAAAACTTCACTTACTTCATAAATGCTTTCGATGTCCATCTGTCTCATCTTCACTCGCTTTTTCTCTTGTCTTGCTGTCTACTTTTCCCTTGCTTTATCCTTTCTTGTCTGGTTCTCACAATTGCTATTTTATGTCTTTATGTCTGCCTTCTTAATTGCACGATGCAACATTATTATTTTTCTGGTTTCTTATACGCTTTTAGATTGTTCACAACGTGACCTACTTAGCTATATTGAAATCTACCCTTCATTGACCTGCACATAGCAAACCTTTTTGTGATTATTCATTTCTTTTGGTTTGGCTATTCATTCTGCACCAACTTAATATTTAATTAATTTGAACTTCGACTTCAACCCTGTGAAAAACAAGCTTTGCTCTTTGCGTTCCTTAATCAATTCATTTATTAATACTGGCATCTCTTTTCCAATGCATTTACTGAATAAAATGTAAGCTTAGTATTGCAGCTACACAAAACACCCCAACTTTGTGCTTATTGACTCGTTTTCTAAACTATACTGCAAGCAGAGTAGAGCCTGAGGCATAAGACCATTACAATATCTAAGATGATTGATCTCTAAGGACTTTAAGCCTCCTCCACTATAATTTAACGTGTTGATCTAGGAAACCTTGTTCTTTTTCTAATTAAAACAATTTTTTTATACCTCTGTGACATACCGTGCTTTTGCTATGCTGGGTTTTGAAACCGGTCACCAATGTGAGGAACTGTGTTTTGTTCATAACAATAGGTAATAAGAAATGCAATTGATCGGCGAAAGTGGTCTGTCTGTTTCTAAACCAGTAAAGTTGAAATTGGAACGAATACTCTTAATTCTTAATTTAATTTTTTCATATCGCAGTAGCTTCTCATATTTGGTTTGGAGATACGATTTGCTAATTAGTTCAAAAGGTTATAATTCAAACCTGGGATTCAGATTAACTCATTAAATTAGATAACCGGTCCCTACTCTACGACGATTTAAAGCTAGCAACTTCAGGTTTACTTTAAAATTTTTTTTTTTAAATTTGCAGTGGCTAATACTTGCTTTTGGTTTTTAATAGACAAGGGTTATAACCATAAAATAACCTACTATTGTCCAGAAAAGGGTATACACTCACTGCACTATTATTATTAAGCAATAAGGAAGACGAGTATCAGCGATGCTCCTTGAATTTATGCAAGCCTTCGATTTGCGTGGATTACTTCTTGCACTCTTTTCAGGACGCACTTCGGAAGAGAAATTGTAGAATTATATAACCAGGTTGTTTTACTGAAGGAGATGAAAGTTTTGTTTGATATAAGATGTGACTGGAGTAGCCAGGCCTAACCACCCGTTAAACAATTGTAGCCTGTGTCTGGTCAAAAATGAATAAGTGCACATCAGCGTTTAGAAGTAGATAGAAATAGTAAATAATTAGAAGTCATTATATATAATTGAATGTGTGCGTGTTTGCTGTTTTGAACTAACAGCCTAGTAATGGTATAGGATCAAAACACGACGTTTGCATAAAAATATTTCGCAGGTCAACAATGTGTATGTAATCTGACCTAGTGTTTGTATTATAATGCCGCAGTTTGCATCAAACTACCTTATAGTATTGCAATGTGACCCAGTAAACCGACACTGAAGCTGAGCCTTGTATACAAACAGTTTAAGTGGCACATGTCGTGAACTAGTTTGCATATTCTAATTGAACGCACTTTTGTTTGATTTCACTTAATTGTCTTATCTCATGGGCAAACAATAGTTTGAGCAACGAGAGAGTTTTATATTTATTTAGAAATACTTTAAATGTAAGATTGGGAATCAAAGAATTTGAATTTCGTATGTGTTTCTCTAAATGGACTGCATAAAAAAGAAAAATATCTAAATACATTCGAAATTATTAATAAACTTTATAGCACACTCAACTATAACACCAATTTTGAAGTGCACACATTTTTATAACACTCCGTTCTTGCTAATAATTCCCAGGCCAGTAATAAATAAAATCGTATGGTTTAGAGAAATTGTAACAAAGAACTAGCTGAATATCATACGACTAAAACAAAGCTGTGTGAACTGCTTACGTACAGACCGGTACCGCAAATCTAATTTTAATATTAAAGTTGCAGTATCACCATAGTAAATAAGTGCTGATTCGCAAAAATTCTGTCTGGGGAAGTGCAGCGCAGAGCAGTGATTTTGGTGTTTCTCAAAGGGAGCTCAGTGCAAATTTAATAAACTCGTCTTTCTCTTACACCGTCTGCACGTGTAAATTTCAAGTCCTAGCTAGTACGGCATTTTGGCAATTTTATTATCAACCACAAAATTTATCCAATGTAGTAAGCGCCACATTGCGGTGTTTAAAGCAAGATTGCAATTAGCTCAGGTATTTAATTTAATTCCACTTTCTAGCAAATTTTCGCTTGTTTACTGGTAATTAGAAAATTTAATTTTAGGTTATTGTGCTAATAACCATGCCACTATTAAAGCACCTTAAATGAATATAATTTTCCAAAATGCGTTTAGTTGTTATTTCTCCTGTTCTATAATAATTAGTAATTGACGCAACAGAAAAAGGGGTGATAAGACACTAAATACTTTCGGAAACGTTCACTATCGACACACTTTTAGTTCTGTGAAAAATTGGTATTTATTTATTACTTGGTGCATTTAATTTTTACTGCCTACAACTGTGTTGTTGCTGTAATCTAAAAATGTAATAAAAGTCGTTCGGAGCTTTTCCAACAAAACGTCACGGGCGTATTTTATTTGACATTTAACAATTACATCTTAACCACCTTCATTGTCAAATACTAATACTATTTTCTTATTCAATGTATAAAAACTTAATTAAATTTTATGACTACTGCTGTCATGAAACATCAAGTATATTTAAAATCAATGCTTAGTGTATAGTGCTTCCATTCTTCCATTGTAGCACTCTCCAAAAATGTATTCGCAAAATTCTATATCGATGATTGTCAGGTCAATGTAGCTCTGTATATCTTATGCAATTTGCTTATAATTAAGTATTTATAGGTGTGATTAAAGGGCTATGCAACTTTCTGTGCTTTTCACTATAAAGACTTAGATGAAATAATATAAACATCCACCACATCTGCTTACCGATGCCCGAAAAGATCTTCTTTATTCGCCAATATTTTAACTAGTTTATAACTAATTAAATATTGACAAAAGCATTATGAAAGTAATAAAACTGCCAGATAGTGAAAAGTTTAGAAAAAAGGAATCGAAAACAAAGAATAATAATGTATTATAGCTGAATAGAAAAACAACGATTTCAGTGCAATAACACTTTTATCAGGACACACAATATTTTTTACGGCCTCTAATTTACTGTTATTAATCCACGAATGTTGTTTTAACAAAGGTTTGCATTTATGACATAATTAAGAGATGCATTTGACGCGCAGGTGAATGTTTCTGCAACCAGTAGCTGTCAAAGTTGGTTATCAAAGGTAATTATAAATGTACACATTTTATTTTATTCATTACATAATGCTTTAATTATTTAAAAAACACTTTACCTCTAACAAAAGGAGTAACTAGAATAACTTTACAACCTCACTTCTAGTTCGAAATTCTAAATCCAACACCAGCTGTTTACTTTTAGCAGATGGTCTAAAAGTAAACAGCTGATTTCACTTTTAACACGCTGAATTATAAAACATCACTTTTAGTGAAAAAAGCTATCGGTAAAAGGCCTACTTTTAGTAGTGGTCGTAGAAAAAGAAGATTAAGGTCAAATTAGCAAAGAAATAGTGTGTTTTCCAATTACAGATAATCATAGCCTTCATGAAAGATAATAAGTAACTGAAAGAGACCGATGGAATCCACAAAAGGCCCAACAATTAAAAATATAATTAACATCTGATCAACTTCATCCTGTTTTCTATACAGGGTGTTTCATAAATATACCGAAAACCTTCTAGAGGTAGTAAGGGACATCAAAACAAATATTTTTACATTATAAACATATTTCCGAAAATGCTTCGTTTTCGAGATACAGGGTGTTACAATTTGTAAAAAAATAGTTTTTTATTAATCTTTATTAAGTTGCATTTTAGTGAAATTATAGTTTACAATAATTGTTCAAAATGTTTACCATTTGCTTCAATACAAAAATCGCACCGCCGGTTCATTGACTCGCGGACCCTATGAAAGATTCCAGGGATAACTTTTACTTGTACACAAGCGATAAGATCTTCCTCATTACGAATGGGTGTCTCGTAGACTAAGAGATTTCAGATAACCCCAAAGGACGAAATCGAAGGGATTGCAATTGGGAGAACTCGCAGGCCAGCACACGGGACCTCTTCCACCAATCCACGGGTTGCCAAATCGCTGGTGCCAGTATCTGGACCAGCACGTTCAAACCAAGGTGTGGAAGTGCTTCATCATGCTGAAATCACATGTTGGCCCTAATGTCTAAGGGGACATTTTCTAATAATCCCTGTAAAATATTTTGCAGAAAATGTTGATAAAAGTTTGCTTTTAAACGAGCAGGCGACACGTAAACTATTAAACTTTCTCCAACAATACCAGCCCACATGTTTACAGAAAACTGTTGCTGGTGTCTTTTACAGAAATGGCTGTTTCTACTATTGCGCGTGAAACATGCCTCATCAGAAACCAATATTTTTCTCCCGAAGTATGGTTCTACTAAGGTGCGACCCAAAAAACATAGGCACATGATAATCGATGTGGATAGTCTTCAAGTTTTAAGCTTGTTCAAGTTGTAAATGGTAGTAATACAGAAGCTGTTCATGCATGACACACCATACCGTCGTACTGGAGGAGTCCATATGGTGTGCAATTGCACAAAAAGTTGTAGATGGATTGTCCACCACACGTTGTAGAACTTCTTCTTCAAACTCTAGCGTACGCACTATTCTCGGACGACCAGCCCCACCAAAATGCTTGAGATTGCCACTTTCTCTAAGACGACGATGCATGGAAGGAAAGGTTGTATGATGAGACTGTCGGCGTTCTCATGATGTTTCTGTTCATATAAGCGTGCAGTTTCTCTACCCCGACAATTTGCTGCACCATAAGCAAGGTGCGTATCGGCAAGTTCATCAAATGAGTAATCCATTTTAAATAAATATTGTGAGTTAACAATCAACACAAGTTTATCACAATAAACTACTCAACAAGATTACGTTTTAAAATCAAGTAATCACTGTCACTATTAATTTATCACATTGTCCTTCGATAATTGTTATTGTTGGTAACTAGATTTTAAGAATAAATTTACCTAATAGATAATTATTTATTCCATGGCTCAATTTTTTTTTCATCGAAAACGAAGCAAAATACGCAAAACTCTCAAGTGAAAAAGCAGTTGTATTTTTAGTTGCTTCACCTTAACGAAGTTTAAAAATTGCAAAAGAAACCAATGGGTGTTATTTTTTTATGCAAAAGCACTAACAGTTTTCTCCGTAAGCACGCCCCTGGAATTACTGTATCAACTGTAATAGATCCAGGAGATACCTCAAAAACTTACCAAAAAACTAAACATTTCTTTAAAATAGGCTGAAGTGTTTTTTTTTATACAAATTTTAACACCCTGCATCTCGAAATCGAAGCGTTTTCGGACATATGTTAATAAATTTAAAAAAAATTGTTTTGATGTCCCCTACCACCCCTAAAATTTTTTCGGTATATTTATGGAACACTCTGTCTATATTTTTAGGGTAATATGCAGCTCCATATATACTAGCTTTATGTGGACCTGCGCGGCGCGAGGAAGAGTGAGCACTAGAAGAAACAAAGAGAAAATGAGATTCGAGCAATGGTGTTGCTCCATTGATCTCACTTTATATTTACTAGATTGTGGCTGATGTTTACAGTTAGGCGACTACAAAATAAAACAGTTTCGTCGCTACCCCAGCATTTCGAATACTGCGTATCGTTCCATTAGATATACACCAATAACTGTAGACTGTAGATGACCATAAACCAAGCTGATCATAGTCCTATCGGCTCGGCTTAGTTTTAGTATAAAATAAACGCGATAACCATCAGGACAGCAATCACATAATCCGATTACACGCTGACTAAGACAGTGTGTAGAAACAAGAATTGATAAATCAAAACCTTTTCCTGAAGATAAATTAAAGATATGCACATGTATTGAGAAAAGAAGATACAGGGTGTTAATTCAGTACGTAGACACACTTTAACGGATGATTTCTTGATCAATCCTAAGATAAAAAGTTCATACAAACATGGGGCCTAAACGGCTTCGTTTTTAAAATACAGTGTGTTGAAGTTTAAACAAATTTTTTTTTTTATTTCGAAAAGGCTGGAAGTATTCTAATGAAACTTGGTGTAGGTTAGTATTTCATAAAGTGGCATTGTTCGGTCAAAATAAATTTAATTTATTTTTACCAGTAGCGTGCATCGGAGCCACCTCAGTTACCTTTTTTGGAAAAATCTGGTACGCCACCGTTTTTTAGCCGAAAGTTTTGTACCTATTGTAAGATTGTTTGTTATTAAATAATATTTTTTTAAAACTTGTTTAAGCTCTATTTTGAAAACGAAGCCGTTTAGATTTAGATTTTTCCAGATTTCTCGAAAAATGGTTATTCTATCAAGAAAATAAACAAACATCTTTTGTATAGTTTCAATGGATGAAGCTAAAAAACTTGTCGTATTGACTAAAAAACAGTGGCATACCAGATTTTTCTAAAATAAGGTAACTGAGGTGGCCCCGATACACACCACTGGAGGAAATAAATTAAATTTATTTTGACCAAACAGTGCCACTTTATGAAATACTATCATACACAAAGTTTCATTAGAATACCTCTAGGCGTTCTCCAGATTTTTGAAAACACACTTTTTTTTATACTTCAACACCCTGCATCTTGAAAACGAAGCCGTTTAAGTCCCATGTTTGCATGAACTTTTCATCGTAGAATTGATCAAGGATTCACCCCTTAAAGCTTGTTTAGGTACTTAAATAACACCCTGTATAAGGGAAAGTGAGGTAGCAGAAAAAATTGAGGAAGAAATAAAATAAGTATATTAAAGTCAAATCCATCTAACGACATAATAGTAATGGAATGTGAATGACTGTAAAAAAAATAGCAACGAGTAGTACTCTTTATTGACAGAGAGATATTAGTATGGTGGATGGATAACGAAACTTAGGGTAGAGTTACTACGTATTAAGACCAAGAACTTATACTTAAAAGAGTTTAATATAAAACACGCCGAAATACTCTTAACACAAAAACTTCAAGACATTAAAAAGCATACTGAAAGAAAATTTCTTTACAGTATAATCGGGATTGTACAACAACCCCGGCCCATTGACCACAGGTCAGTTTGCTTGGAGAGGCAAAGCTAGTAAAGCTACCGATCGTCCGCAGCTATGTAGCGGGAAGGGGTAGTCCATGGTACCCGTGAAGTGCGGTGTTTCAGGATAGTTAAAATAGTAAAATGCCAAATGTCACCATTATGAATTCAACCCGTAGCTTGATATATCCACTCCATTCACAGCCGAAACGAATTGGATCTAGTGCAAAGAGTGCTTACTTGTTAACTAAAGGCTTATTTTCTTCCACTATTAAAGTTCAACTTCCCTTTTACAATATGTTAACAATTGTCCACTCAAAGGTTAAACAAAATTTTTAATAGTAACACGCCTGAAGGGTGTGGTTCCTTACTGATAAGCTAATTGACACTTTTCCTCAAGGGAACTCGAAATATTACAAAAGACTAGAAAATTACTGGAAGTTCCAAACAGACAATCCCCAATATAACAACAGTTACGCAGTACATAGAATCTACAACATTTAAAATTCAAGTAAACAATCCGGTAAAAACACATTAAGTAGTGCGGGAGAGAAGGGCCTCTAAACAACGTGAAGACAGCTCGACTCAAAATAGTAAACCTAGAGTGAAGGAATAAGGACATTACACCTTTAGTGTACCATCTCGAACTGCATTTGCACAAAAACAAAACACATCATCGGTAAACGTTGATAAAAAACATAACACATATATCCTATGCATATTATGAAATTGCACTGAAGTATATGGCAGCGCACTTAACGCCGTAGTGTTCAACTAGATACAACAACATGCAATGATGTTAAGCAAACGTTTGTTGCCAATCAAATTAACGTTTCTTTGTCTAAACACGCACTGAGATATGTGAAGTCAGATATACACCTTGCTCTACAAACGGGTTGGTGCCATATTCTGCTTTGGGCCGTTGCGAACACACGGTGCAAATAGGACGTTGGTGAAATAATTGCTTCGGGTTTATTGTTCTTCTTAAAGTGTCTTATGCTTTATTTACATGGTTTTAGATTGTACTAACTTATATTACAATAATACTTAGAACAAAGTAGAGCCAGTAGAGCCCTAAACCTCAATTGGTTTGTCTTGGTGCTGCTACTTCATGGAAGGTGGCGCTGATGGGAAATGTAAATATTGCAGCACGTTGACGATTTCAACCCTTGAATGGAGATAGATTCGGCGGCATCGTGGTGGTATCCCGTTGCCTTCCACGACTATTTTCAGGCACGAAAAACGCTGAAGTACGTGACCCCAGCGAGATTCGAACTTGCCACCTAGAGGAACGTGGATCAGTATCCCAGCAAGCTAAGCAACTGAGCCATGTTATCTCTTTTTATTGTTAGCTAACTTTAAAATCTACAAGGCGATGGCAAGAAAACCACGGATGTGCGTTTCTTTCCTTGACGGGAGAGGTTGCGTACTTCTAAAATTAGGAAGTAACCGTAAACGACTGGAAAGCTGCCACGGCAACAACAAAATAGAACGCCTTTCCACAGTAGCGTCTACATTTTATTTCAATAACAAACAGAGACGTTCATTCCCAATTTCGTTTTACACAAACGCAACCTGCAGAAATTACGAGGCCATCCTCAGAATCGGAACATTCAGGGCTACGAAAATTCTCGGTAGCTAATAATGTTAACAAAAAAAAGTACCTTACGTCTAAATTTAGATTCTCAAATCAGCGAGCAACTTGCGAATCTAACCGCTGCGAATGGATGGAAGAAAATAGTCTAACACACCCCTTTACCAAAGTGTTTACCTAAAATACTCAAGAGCCAAACCCTTGGGGCGTCGGCAACAAAACCTCTTATTGTATGAACAGGATTTTACAACACTGTACCACACAATTCAGTTTGCATTGGGAAGCAAGGTATGAAAGCTCCCGATTGTCCACCGCTGGATTGCGGGTGGGTGTGGTTTACGATCCTTGTGAGGTTCGGTCCTGCTTCAGGATTCTCAAAAATAGTTGATGTCAGGGCGCCAGCGTTGGAATATTCAACGTTGTTTGGATCTGCCTCGTCCACAATCAGGCAGAGGGTCTCGTACACATATTTCCATAGGGGTTACGTTTGTTTGCTAAATGTTTATTAGCGAAGAACCTAAATGACTTGGATATTGCCGTTCAGCCCCCTTTACAATTTTCCTTAGTGATGTTATCTAAAATTCATGCGCTTGAAGACCCTACTTGCGTATATTTTTTACAATTTAACTTATACTAGTCCAAACACAAAAATAATTTATTCAATGTAGCTTATTCTTATACTAAAATGACTGACGTTTATGAAACAGATCATATATAAAGTCAATAGTTAATCAAAATTGTAGAATATAACATCACATACATATATAAATGATTCCCTCTGGAGATTAAAATTAATACGAGACATAAAGACAGCCCGAACCTTATCTGCACACAATCTGGTACAAATATTGTCTTTGATTGGCAAAATTAAGGTACAAGCCCACATGCAACAGCGTAGCTAATTTATGCAAACGTTTATAGCTGAAATTACGTTCATTTCATCCAGTTCGGTAGCGTAGATAAATACTTCTTTAAAATAACACCGCGCATACAAACCAAAAAAAGGTTTACAAACTTGGTAATACTCTGTTAGAAAAGTCAGGTTGCCGCAACTCTGCCTTGAGCGAAGTCCAAATTTTCACCACCACTTTTTTTAAATGGTTGCAGTCTGTCATCATACAAGCATTAGTAAGATTACAACGGCACAGATCAACACCAGTAGTAGAATTATGTCTGTTAGGACCATTTTAAAATCCACACTTGCATTTCAAATATCCCCACTCGTCCTCATTTTTTATATCGACTTTTGGCAATTCCGCGCTCCTTTTCAAATTCAAATGCCGACTCTTACCTCTCGTTCTAGTATAGCACAGCTTTGATCGCTTACACGTGTGGGACCCGTCACAAGTGCTCTCTGACGTCACGTCGCAAAAACTAGTCTGGTGAATTAAGCCCCGCCTACGGTAAACCCGTCGCCACATGTTTATTACACTTTTTCCGTAAGGAAGCGGTTGTAATTTTGTATTGGAGCGAATCGGTTGCGAAAGTGTGACAGGAAAGTAAGCAAAAGACCGCGTCTTGAAGCATTAACACAAGCGGCAGCGCTACGAAGTGGTTGAGCTGTGTCAACTCACGGGGGCTTCGGCGCCGTGCGGTGTCTTCAAAACTAATATGAAGACGTTCTTCGTATGCTCGTTATGGTGCATTTAGTCGTAAGTGACTCATGGTCTTCAGCTAGTACCGTACAGTTGTGTGTGGTTAAGCTTCTCTTGGCGGGTGCGTGTTATGGCCGAACCAATCTTTACCGTTGTAGTGTAGCACTGAGTGTGCAATTAATGCTTTGGTGGATATCTACGAGAGAGGGATATCTACGAGAGAGGTTTTCCGACGTGCCAAATCTCGGAAACTGTGGTAATTAGGTGTTGTTTTGCTCTCTTTCTAATGATTGTCGTTACAAGCATCTTCACGTAAATCCGGCCTTTTGGTAGTTCATTTAATAGCGTCGTTTCGACGGCCAGCAATCTTCGCTTTAACGATCTGTAGAGAATGCCACGAGACGGTGACACTTTTCGGCTTCATAAATCAGTAACATCAGAGGACATCATTCAGGTACTGTGATTTGCTGTTTCTACTGCTTGTGTAATTTAGAACGTCTATGCGAAGCATTTGTGTTGACATTAAGGTGAAGCAGTTTTATGAGTGGCAATAACCATATTTGAAGCCTACGCTTGTGACCTACTTTTTGTATGTTATGATTGTCGCGTCATATCATACAGAATTTTTGTACGGCTTGTTCGTCACTGTCGTTTCAATGTAAAGAATGTATTTTTTGTGTCATTCTTTTCATTGGTAAGTAGATTTTAAAGTTACTAACACCTTTACAACTATTCATGTTAAAAATTTACCGGAATACCTAAATGTTAATAAGATTTACATTAATTTATAACTTTTTGGACTTTTACTTATGGTACTTTTAGGTAATTATGTACATGTGTTATGATTTCTTAGATTTATTAATTGTGAGGTGACCGGCGAAAATAACAAACCAGCAAAGGTAGGTTCCCAAGCAGACGGAACGTCACACAAAACCGTCGAAGTGAAGCGTCAGTCTTCAGACTTGGAATTTTTACGAGAACCGACCTAAATGTTTCTCCCCCATTCTATCAATGAAATTCGTGGCGCTCATTCCTCCCCTCCTCTATTTTGATTACAATTAACAACTATTGCGACACCATCTCGCTCTAAAATACGTCTTGTTGTTTCAACCCCCCCCCCTTCTGCGTGAGTAAATAGCCAGTCAACCGTTTGTTACATCCAGTCGAGGCGTGATTAGGGTGAATTTTATTTTTTTGAAGATTGACGTGCCCTAAGGGCCGATTTATATCCTCAAAATGCTTTAAGGTGGTAAAAGTCGGTTTGAGCTGTAAGATGTAACTGTACAAGTTCGAATGTTGGTGAATCTTAAAATTCGCAAACTGAATTCTAAGTTTAACCAGCATTCGTTCCTTTACAGCAACATAGTGAAATGATTATGTGCTTCGGCAGCTAATATTAATTGAATAAGTGTATTGGTGTATTAAAGGATGGCGATATACACTCTTATTGATAGTTGCTATGTCCTTAATAATACAATTTTCATTAGCATGAGAATACTTGGCTTATAATTAATTAATAAATAAACTAAAAATATGGACGTTCATTCAAAATTATATTAAAATTATACGATTTATCTTCATTGAAATGAGTCAGCTATAATATTTCTTTCTATTTATTCTCATAACGCGGTATTGTTATATAGTTCCACGAAGCAGCAAAGGCAGGTACAAACATCCGATAGACCTGAAAGAAGATGGCATTAATAAGGCACAATGTGATTAAGAAGTGGAATTCGTTACGGCCGAAATTCCCTAGATTAAAGTAACGGGCATGAAAAACAGTGCAGCTACTGCAGATGAAGTTTTAATATGTGGTAGTGAATAAGAATGGGTAGATTTGTAAACTTTAAAAGGTGCTACATTTGTAGGTGTTGGTGTAGTATGGTAAATTGTACAGCAGCGTTACTGATTAAATATTTGCCCATTAAGGTGGTTCCTAGTAAGTAACGTGTTGTTATTTGGCACGTAGCTGATAATGGAGTGTCACCATCCTCGAGTATGATGCAGATAACAGAAGGAGTTGCTGTTAACAAGTAGAAGTTTATCTCTCAGCCGAAAGACAAAATGTATTATCAGTACATAAAGTAATGTAAATGCTAATAATTAATTACCTGAAATACGTAAAGTGATATCCACCGGTACCACCCAATTCAGAGTTTAAGTAAACTGTCAACGCACGGTTTACATTAACGAAATCTACATGACCGGTACTGAGTTTGAACAGAAAGAGTTGTTACAAATTACAGTTACAATTATAAAGTGCATGTCTCAACCTGAGAGAGAGCTTTATGTTTAAAAGCATTTAATTAAATAAATAAATAAACTGTTAATTACCGAGCTAGAGTATAAAACTGGATTAAAAAAGTTTAATTGGCGAAATTAAAGAAGTATATAAACTTCAATAATTGAGGTGAAGTAAATTTGACGCTAAAAATTTTAACTGTTTAAACAAGGCTATGTGAAAGGTAATTTTTATAACAAGCAATATTCAAGTAAAATTTAATTGTTCATATACCCACAGACAGATGTAGAATACCGAATAAATTATCAGTCAGAAGCACTGTGACCATTCTCATTTCCATTCTACTTAATATTATTTAGAGAGCTAAATAAGAAAAGGTACTGCAAATATTAACTGTGCATTAAATAATTGGGTGAGGAGTAAAAAGCTGTCAAACCAATAACTAGTCTTGGCCAAAAGTTCAAAGATTAGAGCGGAAGATAATGAAGCTTCTAACCACTTCATAACCAATATTTTCAAAAACATTTATGCAGACTACGTTTCAATGAATTCAGAGCTGCAAGAAGTTTCGTTACATTTAACTCGAGAGTAGGAAATTCTAACCCGTGCCATACTCGTATTGGTTCTAGTTTGCCAAGAAATTAATACCTACATAGAGATGCTGCGTCAAAGCACTAATTATTATTGTAGAGATGCGCTTACACAGAAGCTCAGCTGACACCATATTAGTTTTCTCGAGCTAAGAATCGGAGAAGGAAGCCGTTTTCAAAGGGTAAAAGGTGTGATTAAATAAATAATTGCTATACAGTCTTATTTCCACAGTTTTTTTTTTCAATCTGGCCGGCTTAACGACTGATGTTAAAATATTACACATATGTCCCGATACGATCAATTGTCTCGAACATACTTAACAAGAGTTTTCAAGTTATGAAGCGATTTTTATTGAGGGATTATCCAGGTGTTTAATACTCATTTCAATACAATATTGATTTAGAAAAACCCTACATACAAATCTAATTATTTAAACTTATACTTGGTCAAGCTAGGAGTGCGTTAGTATTGTAGGCGGTATCCAACATTTATTTTCGACCCATTTCAGAGTTCAGTTTCAACGTACCTCGTTAAAACGTATTATTGAATGGAAGTTAAAGTTTGAGAGCAATATTTTCAGTAATCTAATAGACACACTAATTTGCTATATGACCAAGATATCAAAATTTACTATTAATTGGATTTTCAACTTCGTCGAGAATGATTCATAATTATAGACTGCCAAATTAAAAAAAAATAGATTCAACCTTTCCTAACATTCCTAGCATACAAATTAGTGTTTACCACATATTTTACATCTTACTTAACTTATCCCATGCCATTGGTGGAAATGAATTTGGGAACTTATCCATTTCATGAACCTAAATTCATCAAAACAACAGCTTCAATCAAATTGCAAGATTGAAAATGGTGTTATGAAATTATAACACATTTGCGAAGTGACAGAGTGCCCGCAGACAAAACATAAAATTTTCATGGACGTCTACTAATAGCACAACCAATAAAAAATCAACATGTTAATGAAATATGTGATACCTAAAGCTTTTTAGATGAAGCAGTAAACACATCCATTTCAACAATACATGCAAGTTCCACTAAAGTCGCCACAACAAAATAAAACTTGACCACAAAACCTAAATAACGCAACGTCTGTTGGAACTATTCCAAGCCTGTTTGCCAACTGAATAAAAATGCAAGGTTTGGAAATTAGCAGAAATAACAATATAAATTCTGCAACTTAATAAATACCTAGCAAACGGAATTGTGGCAATATTATTTTACTTAGCAAAAAGTTGGGTTTGGTGTCATACTATTTTTCAAATATTTCTAGGCAAAGTATATCTGGATGCTGACCATACAGATATCACTTTATATCTATTGTACTGGCTACACGTTGCTGTGCCTTAAATTTAGACTGAACCTTCAAGTATTGATATTGATCAGTTTTTTAAATTACAAATTGCCCTATTCTGTATTATAATGCCAATCATTACTATTAGAACTAGCTCCTGAAAACTCAACAGGGGTGCATTCTTTTATCTAGTTACTTTCTTTTTGAAAGATTGATTTTTTAATACTATAAATCCCATTTGCATCATAAGGCACAATACTTATGTCAACCAAACGTCAAAGCAAATTTGAAATTCAAATGAAAACTACCAGATTGTTTCCCTATTACACAACAATATTAAAAACACAGAAAGTAATTCTTTGATAACTAATTCACTTTTATAGTCTTTTATTTGCGTTTTTCTAATAATTACCTTTCAATTCATATCCACGACGTTCAGGATGTAAACCAACCTGCTCCTCTCTGCCTACTGATACAAGCTCCTCTCTGCTTACTGATCCAAGCTTTGGCGTACCTTTCCGCAATGAAAGGTCCCTCCTGTAGACAAGACTTCTCCAACTGTCCCAAATCAGTAACTCTAACCTTCCCACAGAATGTAGCCAACCGTCCAAATCTGCTGATACTGATTTCCTTTACTGCCGCTGCCAAACTTCCTGGCACGTGCGCCCCCTTAACTGATGGTGCTCCTCTAGAACTCTCCCTTATCACTGAACAGATTGATGTAATACAATTCAATTAATGACTTTAAATGTATTTTTCCAATAAACTTGACCTCATATTCTTCTCCAGTTATTTACTTTTATAGATTAATTCTGCTTGCTATTATTTTTAACCACATACTTGTAACCATCCTTAGTTTTATATCTGTTATTCTTCTTATTAGTTTAAACCTTCTTATATGTCACGCAAATTTTATGATTACGCTATCATTATCAAAATAGTTTTATAATAAAATACGGTTTATTTCCAATACCTTAATTACTCCAAATTATTTTTCTTTACATTTTTTTGAAGTTGTTATTATCAATAATTAGAAAAACATTTCTTAACTACCTCATTTGCCATTTTTTATACACTCTAGTCTTATCTATTTGAGTTAAACGTACTAACATTTTATTTTATTCCAAATTAAGCATTTGTTATTCGTTTTGAAACTGTAATTTATGCAATATTATTTTATTTTCTAATTCACCTGTTTTCAATAGCTATTTTTCATTCACATATTCACCTTATACCTGAATAAATCCAAATTATTTATTAACCAACTGTAATTTCTTTAATTTTAATAAATTTGATTCTAACTACATTAAGGTAGTATCATAACACTAAATATATAGCTAATTTAAATAAATGAAGAGCTGCAGGATTCTTCGTAGTCTTGCAAAAGATTTTCCCATTACTTTACTTTAAATTTCGTATAATTTTTGAGGGCAAAGTATATGCTGTTAATCTCCATATCCACTAAAAAAAATACAAGAACCATAGTAGCAGCACATCTCCCGTCAAAAACACGGCCCCAAGCAGCGAAGATACGTTTTGATTTTGAAATGCATTAAAGTTGCATACAGCAACTTGTTGCAACTTTGTGAACTTCGTTGGAAAATTTATGGGCAGCAAAGACGAATCCGGGCTTTCCGGTGCTCCAGTAAATTATACTAGTATGGGGCACGATTTGCAGGAAGTGTATTTAAAATTAATTATTGTTCGTTCTTTCACGCAGACAAAGTTTCAAATGAAGAATAAAATTCATTTAAAGTATATTATAAGTCTGAAAAGCAATCTCGCATCCCGGAATAACAAATGCAAATGAGCGACGCTTCGCTTGTTTCTCACAAGTTTCTATTCATAATCGAGTTAACTGTGGTCGCTCTTTTCTTCGCCCCGTGCTGTCTTCCTGATTACGTATGTATCTATTCAATACATGGGGTTAATTAAGTTTCAGCTTACCTTGTTAGCGCAGAATTATAAGCGAAATAAATACTCATTAGCCTCGGCGACGCAGCAAAAACACCACGGGATGCGCTGATAAATTATAATAAAAATTTACTTCGCGATATTAGCACAACTAGGGGAACTAATAGGGCCACTCTTTGACGTTCCTAAAGGAAGTGGCCATGACCGGAAGGTATACATGGAAATGTTTCAGCCTAACAACGCCGCAGTAACAGTTTAAGATGCAGTTAACGCTAATGAGTACTCCTAGTATACACAGCCATTAGCTGGCTGGATTAGTAGGTCTGTGTAAGGTGAACGTCATCAGAAAGCAAAGCCGAATAGTCATTGGGCTTTGCTTTCTGATGACGTTCACCAAAATATTTGTTAGGGTCAGACATTTCTACAGCAATTACATTTAATGCCGCAACGCCAAACACAAGAGCTTTTGCATTACATTTTATTAGTCTTGCTTATAAAAGCAAACCGTAGTGGTATTCTTATATAATAAGAGACTAAAGTGCATCTTATAATACCAAGTATGACTATCAAGGGCAACAATTATTACACGCGGGATTAAAAGCCACTTTCGTTTAGTGGTATGTAAGCAATTTTTTGCATAAACTTTAACCAGAAAAATGTAAAGTTATTTCTATTATGGTGTTCACGTTACATACCTACTCGGAAAAGACCACAATCATAATTTCCATTGGATAACAAATACCTGCAGAAGTTTTTTTCGGATCATTCCAATTCATTTACATTTAGTAAATTGTTGAGCTGGCTATTTGAACATGTAGAAGTATACTCAGTATGTATGCTCTTGCAGCAGTAGACACGTAGGTTTTTGTGGCTTTTGGGTACAAAAATAACTTAAAAACTAGACCTTAAGACTAAATTAAGACTAAATCAAGAAGTAATATTAATTTAAATATGGACTCTGGTAGGCAAGTCGTTTAGCATGTATTTCTGGAGTCTTCTATTGTGATTTGTAGGTGCCATAAGGTCCGTTGCTAAAGTGTTGGGATGTGCTTTCAGACGGTCACTATATTTAGCACTATAGAGGTCGACTTCTTCTTTCACTGTTAGCATTTGAAGATTGTTATGGGTAGCCGAGTTGAACACGACCCAGGGCGCGTTCACAATTAATTTTCGGTTTGAAGCGTTCAGGGATTTCAATATTGGAGTTAGCAGATGTTGAATACCGTAACTCGATACTGGTTTAAGTATTGCCTTATATGTAAGGAGTTTGTTGCCTGTTGAGAACTTGGATTAATGTCCCAGTAACCAATACATCTTGGATAGGGTAAGTTCCAACCTTTCGAGTTTTGTGTTTACGCCACGTGAATCTTCTGTCAAGGTATAATCCAAGATACTTGACTTCTTATTTGTGGGGTAGAAGATTGTTCTTTATCTGTACCGAAGGCAGGTCCCACTGCGCATGGTAAAGTTACGTGATGGACTTGGACTCGTTTGCTTTAATTTTCCAGAGTGTTAACCATTTTTCAATAGCTGTTAGGTTGGCTATGGTTGGGTCTCTATCGGAGGCCAGGACTGCGGTGTCATCCGCGAACGTAGCTGTAGTGATTTTCGGGAGGTCTGCAGCCCATAAGAGATAAAGCAGTGGTCCGAAGACACGGACTTGAGGTAGTTCAGCATTGATCGGGAAGAGATTTGTGTATTCTGTTTCGCGTTTGACTAGAAAGTACCGGCTAAGGAGGTAGGACTGCAGGATTAGAAAGTAGTTCAGGGGGAGGACTATTCGCAGTTTGCATGGGAGTCCCGTATGCCATACTCTGCCGAATGCTTGAGAGATGCCTAAAAATTCCGCAGAGTAGTATTGTTTGTCTTCTAAAGCTTGATTAATTCCTTGCATTACTGGATATATTTGTTCAATTGTGTGCATCTTTCCGAAGCCAAACTGGTGAGCTGGTATTAACTCGTTTTCGTCGATGATTGGAACTAGTCTTTATAGTAGGAGCTTTTCAAAACTTTAGTCCAGAAGACTTTGGATCGTTGGGGGGTTTACATGGTTTTATAATAAGTATTATTTGAGCCACTTTCAATTGGGATGGGAAATACCCATTTTGTAAGACTGCATTGAATATCTGGGTTAGGTATTGTATACCAGTGACAGGTCACTCCTTCAGAATTTTGCCGTTTATTAGACCGCAGCCCAGAGCCTTTTTAGGGTTGAGGATATTAATGACTTTGCGAACTTCAGTGGCTTTAAATCTTTTCACAGGGGGTTCAAGCTGATACGGCTGGAATAGTGTTTGGGTCAGATTATGTTCTTCTTAAAGTTCATTCTCTGAGAGGAGTGGTTGGGAAACTGTTGTCAAGTATTCATCAAAAACACTTGCCTTACCCTTATCACTCCTTGCCCAGCTGTCTTGGGGATTTCGGATGAGCGGAGAAGATCGTTTTACCTATTTCAGTTTTTCCGTTGTCTTCCAGAGGGAATAATCTATGGCTTCTGTGGGTGGTAGGTCTCTTAAACATGTTTCAATGCAATAATTTTTATTTTTGTTTAGTAGTTCTTTTAGTTCACGTGTTGCTGTGTTAAGTAGCCGTTTGCTTTTTGGTGTACGTATTCTTTGCTAGTTTCTTCGGGTGGAAAGGGTAATCAAGACAGAGGAATGGTCTGAAGAAAGTTCGAAGCAAGATTTAATGCTGCCAAAATTTGGGGGAGTGCCTTTGTTATGCAGAAATGAACCAGATCAGGCAATTTGTCAAGGTCCGTAGGCAAATCAGTGAGCTCACCGGTGGAAAGGTGTACTAAGCTGTTATTTTCTAAGGTTTTATTTAGTTTTCGCCCATTTGTCGTTATGATTCTGGATCCCAGTCAGTGTATTTAGCGTTACAGTCTCCGCCAGCAATAAATCGTTGCCTTAGGGTTCTGAAATAGTATGGTAATTGTTCTTTCACTTTGTGTTTGGAAGTGACATACACCGCCGAGAGGGTGAAAGGTCCTGGTCCGGTCCTACATTGGTACTCTTGCTGCTTAAAGAAAGTCGCTACTATAGCTTTGTGCCTGATTAAATTTTTGATTATTATGACAGATTCGCCTCGTGTCGTTCCAGAATTTGGGATTTTAGTCAAGCTCCTATCAGTAAAATGTATTTCGGAGACTAGTGGCACTTCTATGTTACGACTAATATTAAATAATTTTAATTCTTCAAGGTGTTGTGACACGCCATTGGCATTCTATAAGGCAAGCTGTAAGAGTTTGTACATTATTTAATTTTTGTAAGAATTGCTGTTCACAGGTTTAACAGGATTCCTATTCGTTGGGACAGTTTTTTCATTATAATTTTTAGTTTCTGTATGTCGCTGCTTTGCTGATTGGGTTAGCTAGTATTTTTTGTTTGTGGGAAATTTACAAAAAGTTCAGGGTTTTATCCTTGCACACTAGCCACTTGTGATAACGACAGTCCGGGTTGTGTTTGATGATGCTGCCTGATTTTTGAGGGTAGTGTTTACTGTTTCTGATGAAGGGTTGGAAATTGTTTTCTTTATATATAGTGCATCCCTTGTAGGTTGCAGAATGATTCCCTCCTCACAGAACACAGCATACATAGCGGGAGTTTCTTTTTCTTTGGCATTGTTCTCTGAAGCGATCGCCTAAAGGTGGGTTCAGACTTGTGTCGTATCATCGTATCGAATCATGATACGCGATACACGATACGCTGATACGCAGATACGCCGACGCCTTGTTTTCAACCCCGTTTACTCGTATCCGTAACATGTGCGTTTTATTTATCCACTGTAGTGCTTCCGTATCTTTTAGTTCCAAGTCATCTCCCGAGAAAATAATGTCGACGGTACAGTTGACTGCTGCCAGCTACATTTTTCTTCACTATGCATTGACAAAGAAGGAAAAGAAGCTACGGCGTTGGTGGATGAAAACAGTTTTTGCGAATCGTGAAGTGTACAGTGGTTCAAGCTTGTTACATGATTTAAATTTGTCATTTGCAATTTCCTGCCATGCATCATTCTTCTTTAAGCTACTAAAATGATGCCGATCTTTTGGGTTCCAAATAACACTTCTCTGTTTGTAATAATCTATAAATTCTAAAACTAGTTCCGTGACCACTCCATGGTAGAACGTCTGTAATCGTCCAGACTTGAAGCAGCACTAATGATTGAGCTGTTCAGCATATCAGGATGCAGATCGGGATTGTTTGGGTTTTGCCGTCCACACTACCTGTATCGAGATCACGTATCATTTCTTTGATGTTACGCTGAAATACCGACTCCTAGTGGGTAAAGGTCGTGTCGTATCTGCGTATCAGCTTCACACGAAGATATGATACGCAAAGACGATACATCTCCTCGTACACACTTACCCGATCTTGATACGCGATCACGATACGATACGATGATCTGACACAAGTCTGAGTCTGAACCCACCTTAAGCATTTTACACAACTTGAGCGCAGGAAGCAATCATTTTTCGTACGTCCGTATCCTTTACATCGTACGCTCTATATGATAATTCTTTTTGAACCAGGGTGTTCGAACTTGATTTTGCATTGCTGCAAGTATTCTACATTAAAAATGTCTTTGTTGTTAGGGACTGGATTTGGCTCGACATACAACATTGGGAGAGGCAGTTTGGTTTTAAATTGTTTGATATTGCAAATGTTTGTGACCTGGTGCCCTAATTTCTCATTTTCAATTGTTTCATTATGGATGGAATGGTGGAGATCTTTCAACACTACTTTGTAGCTTGTGCCTTCTTTTAATTTATATGTGTGGTATTCTGTTTTCTTTTTCGTCAGGGCTTTTAAAATTATTCTATAATGCCCAGGTGTTTTAGGTTGGACCTTTACTTGGTGGTAAGTGAAGTCTTTGACTTCGTACTCTTGTTTAGTTATTTGTTACCAAAGTTGTATTAGTGGTGCAATGGTTTGGGCAGCATATACGAAAATTGGGGGAGCTTTTAAGGTTTTATCTGTAGGCGTCTCAACGTTTGTTTCATGTTGTACGTCGCCGTCTTCCATATTTAGTGCTGAGTGCCGATTTGATGTTGAGGGCGGGCTAAGCCAATATTCGCTCCCTTTGGGGTGTTGGTTTTGGGATTCCACTTCGCCTAGATTTCTACTTCTTTTATAGAAAACCTCCTTCCAGTTACTGCTATTTTCTAGTGGCTGCTGAGGTACGGTGGTGTAAATGTTTTGTTGAGTTTGATGATAGGTCTGGGAATAAAGAGTTTAAAGCGATTGAATTGAAATTATCTGGTGTTTGTTGGAATTGGCTATAATACATATGGGTTAGGTCCGGGGTCAATATTATTGGTTGTGCGGCCATTAAGGGTGGCACTTGGGAGGGTTGCATCGCTTCAGAAAACAAGTAAAAGACCATAATGGCACGTACACAGTATTTTTTCGTACGGTTATTTTAGGATGATTTTAAATGCACGAAGAATTTAACATTATAAATAAAAACCGATGTCGCGGCTTATCGCGCGGTTGTTACTTGCATCTACGTCTTTCCTCTTTGAAAATAAATTAGGAACTTACCTGCAAACATGATAAACTAGGTGATCAATAACAGCCATACATATTAAGACTTGTGATTATTTCACCAGTTTTGCAAGCGTTTTACTGAGTCGTTCTCAAAAATATAAGTGAAAACAGTTTTGAAGAAATTCTAAGCGAATGTAGAGGATGTTAACATTAAATATCTCATTTTTATGTGTCCTTTTCTGTTACCGTTTCTTCATTGTGGGTGTTACAAGTAATGTATAAATCTCGTATGCTGGTTATGCTCTTAATATCGGTATTTTTTAATGTGTAGTAAAAATTTAAAATGGAGTTTATTCGAAAGAAGGAAATATTGTGACATTTTTCAATATTGAAAAATATTTTGTTTTTACTACACCAGTCATTCAGTTCATTCTGAAGGATAATACAGTCAGTAACTGAACTAATTTCAGTAGAGTTTTAAGTCACCAGCATAGATCAAATATGATGATTTGAAATTGAAAGTTATGTCATTTATAAAAGCAATAAATAGTGTGGGGCCCAGGTGAGATCCTTGACGAACACCGAGACAGTTTATATTTCTTCTGTTGTATCCGTTGACCACAACACATTGTTTTCGTCCTACCAAATAAGATTCAAACCAGTTCAACAATGTACCCGATATTCCAAAGCCCGCTAATTTCTAACTTACTTCAGCTTTCTATAGAACTTACTTAAAGGCTATGCGAATTTAAAGAATTTAAGTCTGTTTAATTTTCTACGATTAATTTTGAATTTTACCTACTTCAAATCAAATGTCTACTTTAACGTTTGAAAGTTAGGTATGTGTTAATATTCCGTTAGTAATTTTTGGTTTATGTGCTGAACCTCTGAAGCTTGGCATTTACCTGAATGGGTAGTGTCTCTTCTCCAATTTGTGTAATTTGTATAAATTATTTTTCAATGTTCCCCTTATTACAGTGTTTGGCTTATCTAGCGTATCTGCACGGGATAGAGGCATTTTCATATTTGATGGCGAAAATAAAACACTGTTGAATATCACTAAACCAAATTGTCAGTGTCAACAAATGTCAATTTTCTCATAACCGTTACAAGTGGAATAATTATTGTGACATGCAACGTTTTTGGAGAAATTTACACTTGTTGACAATGACAAGTTGGCTTTGTGACATTCAACAGTGTTTTATTTTCGCCATCACATATTCAAATGCCTGTATCTCATAATGCCGTAGCTTCGCAAACTTCTCCTATTGGGTTTTGGCGTATTGTGTACTCTGCTTAGCGAATTTATTGTATTGTGATCGTGAGTTCTAGCGTTGTGACTTAGGAACTTACTTCCTACAACCGGGTTTTCTAAAGTTACTTCGTGCCACTGTTGTGGTAAACCAGCTTATTGGTTTTCCTGTCAAGCTTGTGAAAAACAACCCAAGGCAATTTTGGGAAACCTGTGTCTCTCCATTTATGAGGGATTTATAATTGAATGGTTGCAGTATCTCCGTATCTCCTTACCAATCCTTTACCGGTCGTTAGTTAAATTGAATCTTGTAAAAACACCAATTGTTGGATTTCTTGGAAATAGTTGCTTTTATAGTACGTTCCGCCGAGAAGCACATGCTGACAATTTGTTCTTATACATTTTTCACCACATTTTAGATGCTTGTCAATCAGTCAGTACCTCTTTATTACATTTCTTGAAACTGGAGATAGATCGCTAAGCCAATTTGCACCTGAAGTGAGCATTTTCGAATTGACTGCGTCTGTACGCTAACTGTGTCTTATTATTACATGGGTTTGGTTCGTATTTATGCATTTTCTGCGTATTTCTGGATATTAGATTTGGATTCTATGGAATCAGGGGGTTTGGGTATGGATTTCTAGATTGAGGTTTCTAGTTGCTATTTTGACCGCTTTTTGATTTTATTTTCGTAGGCCGATTGATTCAACAGATATTTAGCTGCAAATCAAAATGTATTGGCAATAAATATCTAGTTAGCTGCGCCGCAATTATGGGTTTTTATTTCTATAACAGGTTAGAGCTTATAAAGAAGCCTGGGTTTGATAAATCTATTTTTGAAATATCTTCCTTCAATGTATATTGCGATTACCAGATCACCAATTTAACTTCGCGAGTTAAAGTTAAAGTTGGTGGCGCCTTAATTAGGTATTAATATTTGAGTATTTGAGTGTTAACCCATCCCTCCTATCTCACCGGGCCAGTTGACAGCTATTCCTTCCGGACTATTTTGGGTTTCACAGCTGGTTATCCTGCTAATACTGAAGGGTATTGTAGCTTATTCTTTTTCACCGGACACAGTTTGTTGCAATCACGGAAACAATTTTATTTAATGACTAGGAGCAACTGCTAATAAAGCCGATAAATAGTAAATGACCTTTATCATTGCCCCTAAATATTTATATTGTTAGCTTAGTTCAATTTCCATATTGTGTTCGAGTTGTATTTTTCTGTTGCCCCCTGGTGTATGTGTCGGTGACACAATGGGGATATTTTATCAGGAAAATGTTTCTCTTGACGATGAGGCATGTGCTTCGTAGCGTCAACAAGTAAACTTATCTTGTTTTGTTTTTTCTAAAATAAATTCTTTGATTTCAAAATACACGGAACTGCACTACGCCGTGTGAATTGTTGATACAGATAAAATACTTAAATTGATAACTAACTTAAAATAACATTTATGTTGGCATGAACAAATTTGACCATGAGTGGTTCGTTTTTTGTTAATAAAATACGAAATTATTATTATAGTTTTTAAGTTATTTCTATCTTAAACAAGCAACAAATGCAAGTAAAGTAGTAGCAAATTAAGCGCATCTTTTCTCTATTTCGATTGATACCACTGTCAATCCTATCAATTCAATCAACAAGAAGGAAACTGCATATACGATTTCCCACACTATTGTCTATGTTCGCACCTTAAGGGAAACGCTCGGTATATAAAACAGCAATTTCTTCGGAATTTAAATGAATTTTGGGTATTCATTCCCAAACGCAGAAATAGAACGCATTGCTAAATATAGTACCAACCGTAGCTGATAAAGCTTTCCCTTAAAAGCGAAAATGCGGAATGTTTCAAGAAAGAATTTTTCAACGCATATTTGCATCAAAAGCAACATTCAGCAATGTGAGAGGTTTTTACGTGCTTCAGCATTTCTCATTTTATTTTCAACTGCACTTGACGTAAAAATACAACTGGTTTACTTTTCTAAAAAAGCTTTAAATATTTTATTCTTTGCATAGACGATTTAATGGGACTGAATTACACATGGTTGCTATTTATTTTACTGCATAATAAGTGCTATCAGATTTGTTGTAGATGACACATCTAGTCCCTATTCTTTCCTTAAAATTTTAGTGCATTTTTACTAATGTAGAATATTGACAAGATCTTACTAAATGGTAGTTGAAGTTGGCAAATTGCGGAAGTCCTCTTATAAAATGTAAATAAAATATATTTATGTAATTTGAATTGTCGCTATGGTCGTGACGTGCCTGGAAATAAATATGGATTGCAGGATAATTCTCTGTGAGGATAGATCCTAAATACTGTATCCACTGAATCTCTCTCTAATGGTATGTGTTAATTGATGTGAATAACTAAAGACTGATTAAGCATTAATATGATTTGAGTTGTATGTGTTGCAACTACAAATACAACGGGTGGCCAACCGTAAGGCCCACTCACCACAGTTCGGCCATTCTGACTTATGATTGCCCTCAATCCTTGTTATCATTGTATTGCTTAAATTTATCACTACTAACTTATACTAATTACTAACATAATATGGATTCAAATGTGTACCTGATATCAAAATTCGATAAATTCGAAAATTAGAAATAGTTGGAGCTATCACACTTTAATGTAATTAGCCCAGTCTCTTAATTGAGGGTTTCATATTTTGATGTGAGCAAATACCTTCGAATGGCAGCTGAGGTAACTAATCTTCTTCTTCAGGTGCCATCTTCTAACGAAGGTCGGCTATCATCGTGGCAATCCTAACTCTGTTAACTGCTGCTCTAAACAATTCGACGGAACTGCAACTTTTCTTAATAACAATTTTCGATATTGTCACAAATAAAGGTACTTTATTCTTGAGCAGAATTCATATTTTTTGACATTCCTCGTATACGGCTTAAAAAAATTGATAGGTGATGATTGGATTTTAAGTTTTGGATCATGCAGAACTTTTTATAAAGAATTTTTTCGTAAAATTAATAATAAAAAAGTTTTCCATATGGTGCGAACTTAAGCAGACACACTGTATATACGTCCTTATTCATGTCTAAGCTGCGTTGTACAAGAACATTAATGGCAAAGAGGGCTTCTTTGGTCCCCATTCCATTTCTAAATCCAAACTGCGAGTCACTGATATTTTCTTCGATCTTTTTGCGAATTCTGTTATGTATAACTGTTAAGAAGGTTTTTTAGGCTAATGGTTCTATATTCGTTGCATTCTCTTGCATTAGACTTCTTTGGTAGCGGGATAAAAGTTGAAACAAGCCAATCTTCTGGCTTTATTCCTGTTTGATAAATGGTATTAAATAGATCAACTAGGACGTCGATGTTGTCTTCGTTGATTAACTTGAGTAGTTCTATAGGAATATCGTGTGGGCCTGTGCCTTTTCCATTTTTGGAGTTCTTCAGTGCATACCAAACTTCTTGTTTTAATATTTTAAGTCCCACATGTTCTGTATTATTGTTTGTTTCTGGTCTTTGGTCTGCAAAAAGTTCTTCTACTTACTCTTTCCAACGTTTCAGCTTGTTTTCTATGTCTAGAATAATTTTCCCGTCTTTGTCTTTTAGTAAGCGTGGTTGGTTTTTCTTCAAGTTGCCTGTTAATTCTTTTATTTTTCTATGAAGATTGAATGCATCGCATTTCTTTTGAAGTTCTCCTTGATTTTGCTCTTTATTTGCTTATGTAGTTGTTGGTATTTCATTTTGTTATTTTTCACTTTTCTGCGTTCTTCCATGAGTTCTAATATTTCTTTTGTCATGCATTGTTGTTTTTTGTGGACTTTGTCTGGCGAAAGTGTACCCACACTTGCTCTTGTTATTGCTTTTTTGATATTTTCCCATTGTTGTTTGACGTTCTGTTGCGTTGTGCCTTGTTTGGATGAACTTAAATTATTATTTATTTCTTTAGCAATTTCTTCCCTTATTTCGTTGTTTTTTAGTTTATCTTGCTATGCTGTTCTTTTGGTTCAATTTTCTTTAATCTGATTCTCACCACTGCCACCACCGGATTGTGGTCAGATCCTATGTCTGCCCCTGGATATGTTTTAGTTGATAGTATGCTGTTTTTGTAACGTTGACATATAGTCTGTTCAGTAAACATAAAAACACAAAGTGGCCTTTGATATCCAAAATTTCATGAGTGTACTTCCAAAATTCACCTTTGTTTAGGAATGTACTTACAAAAAGTTACTAAAACAAATAGGTTAAGGGTGTGACATTTACTACCCATCTGTCATAAATGTTGTAATTAACTACTTTTAAGGATATTATACAAATACTGTGTTGGATACTATTGACGTAGCGTTTACTAATGGGTATCTTCATTACATTTTATGAAACTTCAGGTTAGAATTTCTACAAAAATATCTACTTTGACACAGACAATGAGAAATATTAAATGTCATTTTTAAATTCAAATCTGCCAGTATGCAGGTGTGGAAACGTTTGCAAAACAAAATACAGAATCCCTAATACGAAAATTATATGCACATACCAACTTCAAAAAAATTTAAATGTTTTTGTGTTTACTGAATGCCCTATACAAGGATATAATCAATTTGGTTTCGTATAATGTTTTCTGCTGAATCTTTTGGCGATCGCCATGTATAGAGTCTTCTTGGTGGTAATTTGTGAAAGGTGTTTGTTACTACCAACCCTGTTGCTTGACAAAATTCAACAAGGCGATCCCCTCGTTCGTTTCTTTCTCCAACCCTGTATTCTCCGGCACATTTATCAACTTTGCCTTTTCCAATTTTCGCATTAAAATCTCTTATTACTATGGTGATTTCCCTTTTGTTGGTCATTTTCATAAGCGTGTCCACATCTCTATAAACGTTGTTGGTTTCTTGTTCATCTTTCTTGGCTGTCGGGGCATATACCTGAATTAAATTTATTCTTATATAAGCAGAGTTTAATTGTACAAGCATAGCTCTTTCTGATAGAGGAACAAAATTAACTACTGGTTCATTCACTTCTTTATTGAGCATGACAGCAACTCCATAACTGGGATCTTTATCGTTACTGCATGAATAGTATATTTGGCCGTTTGGGGTTTGTTGTTTCCCACTTCCTGTCCATTGAGCGTCACTGATTCCTAGAATACTTATATTGAGTCTTTCCATTTCAGATGCAATGTTGTGTAATTTGCCTGGTTGGTATAAGCTTCTCACATTCCATGTTGCAATTCTCAAGGGCATCTTCATCTTCCGAGTAATGTTTATTTTTATATGTGTGTTCATTTGGCAGGGATTTCGCTTGATGACGACCTGGGAGGCCCTGCACCCTCCTCCCCTGCCGGATCTTGGGGTCCGGTACCCATGATCAGTAAAATCTTGATTGTTAGGGTTTAGTACCATGATGATTTTTACTAGGAAAATTAATGAGGGGGTTTTCCGTTGCCTTCCTCATCGCAATTCCTCAACCACTTCAATATCATTTATTCCGTGCTTAAGATAATCTGTTTTTATAGTCGTTCCTGTCTTCCTGACATCAGCCTATACAACTAACATCAACGTTGCTGCCCGTTGATATGCTAGTTTTGGTCCGCCCCGGGTATTTAATTTCCACGGTACCACCCATATCTGGGTGGCTTTCCCCTATCAGCCACCTGGGGAGGCGCCCGATGGGGGACTAGCAACCCCACACGGAAGGTAACTAATAAACATTCTTAATTATATAACGATATCTAATATTTTCTGAATTACATACGGTCGCCTAAACTTTGGAAGTAAATTGGATTGACCCCAGCGGTGACATCGAAATTTTTTATCATTACATAATCTCTAACTTTAGACACAAGTGGTTTTTGTGACGTTTACCGTAAAAGTCCCTAGAATGAATTTTCCAATAGCGGTGATAGAACCTTATAAACAAATTGTAGTCGCCTTGGAATGGTTGAGCCTTCAATTTTTTATAGTTGCATCCAGTCAGCTCATCATGAAACATTATATGCTGTTATTATCTACACGGGGAATTTCTTTTGTACGCAAAAGAAAGAAAATAATATATGTCACAACACGGTGGTTCAAGAATTGTCTTACTTGTATAATGTACAAGGTTTTAATGTTAATAAATTTGAAGTGAAAGACAAAACTCTACGATTTTAACTCGCAATTCGAGCACACGTATCTCAACTGTAAAGTAGTGACTTAACAATCAAGAAGTGCGGTAGCGATAAACGGGAGTTCTCATCAAATCGCTTCAACGATCAATAAATTTATCTAAACGCGATCTATTCGATTGGTACCATTTGGCATAGGGGGTTTTTACACTTAAAACTCTGTATTTTCAGCGCTAGTAAGGAGTTAATTTCAATATTTTAGCTCCCGGTAAATCCTCGCAAAAGATAATTAAATTTTAAAGTGCTGAGTAACGCTTGAACGTGACCAAACTGCTAACAGGCAGGTCAGCCAATCAAAGAAATATTAAATACATAAATTGAAAATAACCTATTCCACATAAATCATTGCACGAGGTGAACATCGCAGTTACACAGAATTTCACAGCATAAAACGGTAGGCAAAACCGTTTGGAGTTTCATACTTATTAGTAGCACTGATAATACGTATTTCAGTTTCGAAAAATCAAATGCTAAATTAATCAGACGCTAGCTATACACAAGGTACCTGGTGATGCAAGGCAGCGCAGCTTCGTCAGAACAGCTATGCAGGGCTCTATACTCGAAGATGTTGTCCAACGAATGAAATAACCTCATGTGCGACAAGCTTTTCTCCATCAATTGCACTGGGGAGTTGTAGTTTGAACTTCGGAGAAATGTCACACTGGGAAGAAGTCGTGTATTGGAAAGCTACCACCTACCACATGAGTTGAAAGTGCTCAGAACTGCGTGGAGGTTGGTCCTTCAGGTGCTTTGGCAAGCGACATCAATGCCACAGGAGGAGCACAAAGGAATACGATGAGGAATACGAGGAGACCTAAAATCACACGATATTCGAATTCGCTGTTTATACGGAACTAAAAAAAACATACCACAGCTGGTCGATGGCCTCAGGTGAGTATCTTGCAGAAACATATTATTATCCCAGCATAACTGGCTTCATTCTAGCAATTTTACACAGCATTTGCTAAGGGTGATCAGCAGATTTCCCCAATAATTTTTGAATTTACATTATCCACATGAAGTGAAAATTTCAAACAACATGCATCTTCAGAAAGAAATAATCTCACGAAATCATTCTCATAAAATGGCCACCGGAAATCGTACTCACAATCTATTTTGAAAACTATTATAATCCCCTAAACATTCAAGATTTTTCAAAACGTCCCAAAAATGCAAAAACGAGTATGCAACCAAATACACACCTAAAAGTTGCAGGTCACTCGAAACCCCTAAACTGCATCTGTGTGTGTTTAAACGAAAAATTATGCGTAACAATTCTTGACTGTATCTAAATGATTTCAACACTATAACAATGCTTCAACGACATATAGTATTTACGAATCTATTTAACCACAAATAGGCTTCGTCGCTAAAGATGCTGTTTTTGCCAAAATTGGAATCGATTTCAAAGTGCTCATGGCCTAATCAGCGAATTTTTGATTGTGCAAATGGTCATTCGGCTTCAGTTCTTGGGTCATTTGAACCTTATAAAGATAAGATGTAAGTCTTTGCGTAAAATTTACCAAGTTGAGGTTTGAGAAACCATAAATTTCACATAGTGCACGGAACGTTGGTCGAACAGAAAGGAAATTTTGGTAATGAAGACGATCTAGTTCTATACATTGTTGAAGCGTATAATTTTCCATAATCATTTGCCAAAGTTAACTGAACACAACTATCAAAAACTTTGCAGCTTAGCTATTCAAAGGTGAGTACGATCGGTTTTTACAGTCCTTTCGCCGCTATTGGAAAACCCCTTAGTAATTTTGACTTGGTATGCTTCTTGAAAGAACACTGTTTTTATTATCAATCAGCTAGCTCAGTTTTTTGAACTTCCACAAGTAGCTTGCAATTGTCCTACTAAACCTGTTTGATTGATTCCAAATGATAACCTTGCAGGTGTGTTGAACGATTAATGCAATTATGTAATCCAAATTCTGCTTCATGTAATATACGATACCATTTTCCCATCTTTTCTAACAGTTTCAGTGAATGTGGAGTAGAAGTAGCTATTAAAACATGTTTAATTGAGTTTTCTTTTACAAAATATTTAGTTATTTAGTGAATACAAAAGACGTAACATGATCCGATATAACTTTTGATGTTGCAATATACGGTGCAAAATAATTTTTTAGATCTTTAATTGTCTCATTAGGGGATTAAGATGGGGCATCGGTTCTTGATAATGCCGCTTAGCCGCTCCCACTCAATTTCGACTCCCACCTTTAAGTGGTGAACCTTGTCCACCTGAGCAACCTTAACGAGATCAAGTACCCAACCCTGGTGAAAAGTAAGGTTGGGACAAACGAGAGCGGAAGAAGTTGTCCCCCGAAAAGGGGGGAGGGGTAGGCTTGAGGCTAACAACCTTACCTCTAAAATATAGCATTAGTATATAATTGTTAAGAAAGCTCAAATCTCAAAGGAATTGGATAACTACAGGTTGGATATAACGGCCCTGTACGAAATTAGATGGAAATGAGAAAGAAGCATTAACAAACCTAACTGCACACTATATTATAGTTGACGCAAAACCCAAGGGGAACAAGGTACCGGATTTATAATAAATAAAAGAACCAATAATGCAATAATGAATTTCGAAGCAATTGATAGCAGAACACCAACACTGCGATTAAACGCAAACATTTTTAACACAACACTATTAAAAGTCTACTCACCAAGTGAAGATGCGTCCGAAGAAGTAAAAGACGATGTTTACGAAAATTAAATTAAACATACCAACAAGTTAATAAACACCACGCGGTGATGGTCTTGGGAGATTTTAATGCACACATCGGCGAAGAACAGGAAAATTATGGAATCGCTGGAAAATACACATTATATGAAATTACGAATGGAAACAAAATTAACTGTTGAAACTAATCTAATAATAAGCATTACAATGTTCCCAAGCAAGAGAGTACAAAGGAGAATCTGGAAATGCCTGGAGACAGTACAGTACACCAAATTTTTGGTCATATTTCAATAAGTAGAAGACGCGCTACCTCAATACTATGCGGAAGGTTCTTCAGAGACGCAAACTGTCACTCGAATCATTTCCTAATTAGAACCAAAGCGAAACACAGAATAGCTGCTGTTAGTAAGGAGAAGAAAGAGAAATTAAAGCAATGGAATGTTGAAGATCTAAGACAGCTAACAAACCAAATAGTGTACAAAGACGAAATTAAGGAGGAAATAAGAAAGCATGATCAGAAGCAAACGATAGATCAAGAATGGAAAATACAACAATCGTTACTTACAGTAACAGAACGTAAAATAGAAAACAGAAATTTACAGAAAAACCAAGACTGGTTTGATGAACGGTGCAGAGAAGCAATACAAAAGAAGAATGGTGTAAGAAAAAAGTACCTGTACAGAAGGACAAGAGCATCACTAGATGAATACAACAACAAGCGGAAAGGAGCAAACAAGATCTGTAGAAACAAAAAACTAATTCTGATTAAAGAACAAATAGAAGAACTACAATGACAAAACACAAATAAAAATCACCCAAAATCCTATAAAGACGCAAAAAAGTTAAACAAGGCAAGTAACCCACCAGCAATATCATGTGTAAGTAAAAGAGGAGAAGTTATAACTGACGAACACTATAAATTGAATAGATGGAAGGAATATTTCGAATAACTCCTTTCGGATGCAGAAAACCCGGAGGAAGTGTACGAAAATCATTATCGGACAGCGGATCAAGAAATATTAGAACCAAGCTAAAAGCTTGTAGAGGTAATAATAAACTTTAAAGATAACAAACAACCAGGTATGGGCAGAAATGCCAAAACACGCAAGAGAAGAATTATGGGTTAGGTTACACAGACTAATCGTTAGAATATGGAATGAGGAACAAATGCTGAACGAATGGAAAGCGGCAGTGATTCTCCCGCTACTAAAGAAAAGAGAAAAATATGCAGCAATTACGGAGGTATAACGCTGTTGAATGTATTGTATAAGGTATTCCCAAGTATATTGTACAATAGACTTGCACACTCCGCAGAACAGTCAATAGAAGAATATCAATGTGGATTCAAGGCAAACTGCCCCACCCATGACCAAATACACTTAATGAGGCAACTACTTGAAAACTGCTAATAGTACAACATAGAAGTATGTATACAACTTAATTGTAGACTTCAAACAAGCTTTCAGCAGAATAAATAAGAACACACTAATGCTCAGACTACCAACTTTAGACATACCAATAAAACTCATTAAATTGGCTAGAGTGACTCAACGATCAAGAGCATTAATTGCAATACAATTCAAATTAACCGTAAACTGTAACATGAACAGTGGGGTCCGACAAGGGAATGGTCTATCAGCATTTCTATTTAATCTAGCCCTAGAGCCTACAATAAGATAATTAAGCTTAGAAATAATTTAGTCAGCACCAAACAATAACGACTGTATGCATATGCAGACGATATTGTCATATCCTGCCACAAAAAGGAAGCACTTCAATCAACAAATACTAAACTAAAAAACAAAGTTAAGGCCTAAAGGTTCATACACAAAAAACAAGTACATGAGAAACACCTGAAATCAGCCAAACGAAAAGAACATAAAAATATAGGAACAACTCTCTGAAGAGGTAACTAGTTTCGTTTATCTACGATCCAAATCCAAATAGCAACGATATGAGCGAAGAGATAAAAACAAGGTGCATAGCTGGAGTCAAAATCATATGTATATATTGGTATGGATATATCTGGTAATAAATTTATGTGGAATATAATTGCTAAAGTTTCAGTTTTCTGACGTTTGAATTGAGCCATTTCATTGCTTCTGAGGTTAGAAGGTGGATGTCTTTCATATCTCCTGGAAAAGTTGTTACGGGACATTCAGTAATCATGTGGTGTATAGACTGAACTGCATCCCCATATACGCATTGAGGGGTATCGACATAGCCCGATTTATGCATTAACGAGGCTGATCTGCCATGTTCCGTCCTTATTCTATTTAAATTTGTCCAGAGTCTTCTTGGTAGTTCGAATCCTGCAACTTTTGTTGTGAGATCGTTAAAAAGATTCCTGATGGGTGCCGTGAACAATCGCCAGTTACCGCGCCAGAATTCTGGGCTGAATATGTCATTTTAACCTAAAAACTACTGACTTTCAGTCAGTTGTCACAATAAAGTTATCAGTCATTAAATTTCAAAACTGTTTTTTTGTAATCGTGGAAAAAATAGAGTACATAATTCGCTCAAAAGTGTATCGTAGGCTCGTATGTTAAGTCACTCCGCTTCGCTTCGTTTTTCAAATATACTCGCACGATATATGTTACTTTGGCGACTTGTTATGTAACATAATTTTTCGATATTTTATTAATTTCTCGTGTATTCCATCTTGACTTTGCGATTTGTGTTTCTGGACACATTGAGCGGATTGTTAGCTTAATCCGCAAGTTTAAAGCAAATAGGTATTTAATGAAGATAATTGGGGCTAGCATTACGTTATGCACCCATGCACTTAATTTCAAGACCGGAGTATACCCTCAGACCGAAACTGCCGCGTTGATATGACAGCTACTGGAAATCTAACCCGATGCCCAACCTAGACCGCTTCAGCTAATACGTGCTGTGGAATTAATTATGTTCAAAAACAACAATAGCTTGATTTGGCTTTTGCAGCCGTACTTGATGAGCTTATAGGTGTAATGTAGATGGTCATTTCTAATCTGAAATGCAGAATTCTTTTGGGCTTTTTCAGAAGTTTACTACTGACAACTATTAGTTTCTTGTACTTCACAATTTCCTTTTCCCTATATGTAGCTACATATGCTATTATACATCTAAGATTAATAAAATTTAAACAGCCCACTTAACTATAAAGCTGTCTCTCTTCTTTTATTATAATATACTAAAAGTAACATTTTTATGTTACACATAGGCATGCTATTGAATAAAATAATGAAATAGTTGTTCTAGGTTTTTTTTTCTAAGACTTTGGGTATTTTTGAACAAATTATAGAAAAAAGCACAAGAGAACAACATCTTGACCTTGAACTATTTTCCTAAAAATATACAAAACACTTAATGAAAACAATTTTTATTGACGGTTATGATTTGGTAAATACCATCTCATTTTCCTTGTTGCTTGATACAAGTACACCTAATGCAGTGTAAACTTTTACCTTTCACAGTGACAGATGTTTTCATAGACAAAATGCAATTTCACATTCACGTACAGACTTAAGTTAATTCATAACTAGATTTTCTATTTTTCTTTCCAAGGCCTACCCTAAAAGAGCTTTTTTGGAACACACGATATTGATGGTAATTATTACAATTTTAAATGGTTCGCCGAAACAAAATGTCTGTTCCAGTGGTTTATCGATGCAGTCTCGCCATCGTTGTCTTAGCCTACCAGGATTTGTAATTCTCTAGCTGGGTCTTCACTTCGTTACTTTCTTGCTCTATCGTTCATATTTTCTTCCTGTGAGGTATAGATAAAAATCGTGGTATTGAAAATTATTTCTAAGCAGGCAGCGACAGGTATCTGAAAGTTGTTAGAGCTGCGCATGCGCGGAGCGCAAGGCGTCTGAATATTACGAGCGACGTTCAAAATGGAAATGACCAATTAGCTTGTACAATGCAATCTAATAAGAGACTAGTCAAAAAATCGACGACAACGGGTATGTCTAAGGGTTCTAAAAGGTGAAAGCTACAAAAAGAGTTCTAACTGAACTCCTAACTTGTAAGTTTACCAGGGGAAAAGACAAACCTGAGAAAATATGAAGGAAAAGAAATCCTAAATAGATCTAAATATAACTAAATTTATTGTGGAACCGTAATGAGTTTATTAGAAAATTCTATTGCTACTTCTTCAAATCTGCAGATACTGCGTTTGTTTATATGTAGAACCATTATATTTATTTTATTAAGTTGAATCACCTAATTTGTCTGCGTATAATTCTTAGCTGGCAGAACATAAGCGATTTGTTTTACGAAAAATATTTAACAAACCAAAAATTTGTAGTCACATGTGTTGAAAACGCCTCAAAGTGCTTGGTTACGATGTCAACACTTTGTACTGCGACCTCTAGGTGTTACTCAAGCTATAGATTTAGGCAGCGTTTGTCAAGGGATCCATTGTTTGAACCGGTAACGACACCTTAAGGAGTTTCCGGCATGCATACACTGTTCAATGTTGTGGGAATATCATCCACATCAATAATATGTTGAAATTCAATTATTTTTTATATCTTTGTAAATTACCAGAACTATTTCTAATGAATAATATTACATTTTCTATTGCCACACTGGATCGTATTCTTACCGCATAACTAAAGTTGCGGTTGACAATAATTACGTAATCACAAATTTATTGCTTTTGAAAAGTTGATGTGCGAATATTAAAGCAACAGAATCCGTTGTTGTACAGAATACATTGCAATAAAACCGGGTCTATAAGCTCCACGATTACGGCCAATAAATGTAATAAAATGGTTACCTGTTTCTGAGTTTAAAATAAATTTCAATAAGTTAAATTGTGGCTGGTGAAAAGCGAAATGTAATAAATGATTACACAACTAAATAACTTTATATTTTATCTAATGTGCAAAACTGATTTGGCTGCAAGCATGAAAGTCAAATCTCATTGGTTGGGATCATAAACGGACTTTATTTTATTCGTGAAGTGAGTAGTTCGAATGCGCGGTTTCTTGGTAGATCAAAAAATTTTTGATTTGACAAATGACAAAATGTCGCTAGTGGTGACAGCGTATTTGAATGTTTTAAAAGTGAAATTACTGCGAGAAAGGCGTCAGGTAATTATTAAAATTTTCGCGCTTGCAATAATTAGCACTGTTTTGTTTCAGCGATGACGTAGGAACACCTCGCGTTGCTTATCCCGCGACGTAAAAGGGACGCCAAATTGTTATTTACTTTTGTTCGCTTGGGTCTCAGCCGAATTAGCACAATCCACCGACGCTACTCGATTTTTGGAAAAAAACGAAGCTGCCCGTTGTGACTGCTGCCCGGATCTTCTGCTAGAGACGGTCCTCTCGCTGCAGATGCTGTCCGTGACGTTTTTGCAGTCCTCCCCGACGTAATGCAGTGCAGGCCACTGGCTCTGCATTCTTACTTTAGCCGGGAACAATTATCGGAAACCCAGGCTGAACGGCAGCCGATATCCTTGGAGAAGCGATTGCAGAATTTTATACTTTAGAACTGCGGAAACCTTCACAAACACTGTCACATATACCATAAGCTAGGCACAATAAAAAGCAATTCTTTTTTCTTGGTAATATGCTCGTTTTTATACTATAAAAATGTGTTTAAAAGTGGAGCACAAATCTAAAAAACTCCACATTAAAATTAATTCAATTGTTCTTCTTGTTTTTTCAACAAAACAGCATCAGGTTGCTAAGTTACTATGATTCTTTTATGTTAAAGGAAATTAATTCTGGTAAAGAAACGTTACAAATGGAAGTAAATTTGAGTACCTAATTTATATTTACAAATTTTCTTAAAACTAAATTATCCTTTATCTAATAGACTTGTCTGTCCGGGACGCTGTTTTGTCTGTCCGGGACGCTGTTTCAGCAGCCAAACCGTAAGAGATAGAGAAAAAAGCTATGAAAGTTATATGTTTGGAATCGTCATGTCAGGTCAGGAACCGAATTTCAGTCACGTGACACTTCTGGTTTTTGAGAAATCACGTGATTTCTGTCCGTCCGAGACGCTAGTCCGTCCGGGACGCTGTTTCAGCAGCGAAACCGTAAGAGATAGAGAAAAAAGTTATGAAAGTTATATGTTTGGAATGGTCATGTCAGCTCAGGAACCGAATTTTAGTCACGTGACACTTCTGGTTTTCGAGAAATCACGTGATTTCCATCCGTCCGGGACGCTGGTCCGTCCGGGACGCTGTTTCAGCAGCCAAACCCTAAGAGATAGAGAAAAAAGTTATTAAATGAGACATTTGTCTCACTGGTTGCTAGTTGTCTTTAATCTTATAACTAAATCGTTCGGTAGCGCTGCGCGCATAAACGTTTTTATTTTTATTTTGTCATTGCTATGTTTTGCACTATTTCACTTTATTTTTAAATGCACTGATTTTCGAGTTCACCATGTTCGCGTCATTATTTTTTCTCTTCAGTTTCCTTCTGGCATTGTTCTTTTGCATTATTTCTATTATATTATCCTGCTTAATTTACCTTTCTGCGTTGCTTACTAATTTCACTATCTTTTTCTTTTGATTTAACAAACTAAGCTACTTTTATAATGCAGCCAACAACCTTTTGTGTCAAATACATTTTATAAATTGGTCTGGCTTTACATGTGCGCATCCCTTATTCGAATTATATTAATTTAGTCACAAGCCAATCTAAACCCTTTGAAATTTGCTTTGCCTTTGCGTACCTTTCTCCAACTAATTTAATCTTTCTCGCATCTCATTATCAATGCATTTACTGTTTTACTTTAGTTTTAAAATTTGCAATTAGATAAAACATCCCAACTCTGTGCTTATTGAATCGGTCACTTATCTTGCACTGCAAAGAGAGCCAAGTCGTGGGCCTCATACAATCTCAATATATGTCAACTTTATAACCTTGAAATTCCTATAATAAATTATATGGAACATATAAATTTATAAGCATCCAAGCAATTTTATAGAATTATTTACTAAATAAAGTGAAACTTCAATGAAGAGAAGATACGATATTAAAACAGTGCAAGAGATAAGCTAATATCGATTAGAAGAAAATATGGAAGAGCGTAAAGATAACACCTTATGGATTACTGGTTGTGTTAAAAATTAAGATAATGGGATTGGGACAGGATAATGAGAGAGAACGACTGGGAGGTCCGTTGCAGAGTACGAGTAGTAGGTCCTTTACAGATAACGAAAAAGGAGTGTTTAGTTGCACATTTGTGAAGATGCAGAGGGTAAACATCTTCGAGTAAGACGAGTTAGACGTGTGGAAGTAGATGGCTGATGGATATCCAATGATTGCCACAGAGATCTTCTGGAATTCTAGATGAAAAATAGTGTTATTATCAGACGGCAGTATTAAAATTTAAACCCGTGATACGTACGTAGTTATCTGAAATAAATAGAATAATTGTTAACTGTGTATATTAAATTGAACTGCATCATAAATTGTCCAAGCTTAATTTAATTGAAAGACCAATCAAAACTTGATTTTTAATTTCAACATGCAATAGTATTGAAGAATAGTATATTTCATTACGAGTCTGGTAATAATGATTTTTCCGTGCGTGCGCAACAAGTCATGCAAGCAAGAAAAATCCATTTTTCGACGTGTAATGAACGATATTTTTTTTCTTATCTGAAAACAACGCAAAAAAGGATAAGAAGTAAATTTTATATTCAAAGTAATAATAATAAATCGTAAAAATGATACCAAACACGATTAACATTTTCATATCAACGATTTATTTTTCATTAATTTAGCGCACGGAAAAAAATGGACATCGGGAAGTTTTCCGTGCGCCGTTCTGAAAAAGCCACCTTTACGTCATTGCAAAAACAGATTAAAACAAGGTGTTTTCAAAGAAGTATAATGAAATAGTTATTTGTATAGTAAGGGGGGTTTTACGTGACTACGACCTAGGTCCCTAGGCTCCGCAAAAATATAAGTAGGGCTTTAACTATACGACCAGAACAGTCGGTGTCTAAGGTACTAGATACTCCGCATGTTTAGACGTTGTCTATAACAAACAAACAAGTGTAAGCGCTTGTTTTGATTTATTTATTTTAAATAAATAAAGCGTATTATTGCAATAACTCTCGGATTCTGGCCTCAAGTGCTTCCTCCATTCCTGTCTATCTCATGCTGTCCTTTTCCAATTCCATGTTTTGAGCAAGTCTCTCGCGTCTGCGTGCACTGCATCCTCCCACCCTATCCTTGTTCGCCCCACTAGCCTTTTACTTTGCATAAGATTATTGAGTGTTCTTTTTGGTAATCTCTCCCCCTTCATTCTTGTTTCGTGTCCTGTCCATTGTAACTTTTGTAATTTAATATAGTCTGATAGAGGTAGTTCCTTCAATTGTTCGTATATCTCATTCTTGCCTCTTGCTCGCCACATGTTATTTGCACAGACTGGTCCTAATATCCTTCTTAGAAGTTTTCTTTCGAATGGGCTTAGTTTGTCTCTATTTTTCTGTGTTAGGATCCAAGTCTCGCAGCCGTAGGATATGTTTGGTCTGATGATTGTTTAGTGTTCACTCTTCTTTGTCTTGAGATGCACATCATGCGATTTGAAAATCTATGTTAGGCAATGTATACTTTGTTAGCTTGGGTAATTCTCGTATTTATTTCGCTATCTTCCTGTCCGTCTTTCGTCAGCTGAATCCCTAGGTGTGAGAATCGTTCCACTGTTTAGATGCTATCCTCTGTGGCAGTTCGAGGATGTTCTCTGATTGATCTCCTTTTGATAAGTGTTTTAGTTTTATACACGTTAACTTTGAGAACAACTATTTTAGCATTGTGATGTTGATGTCATCTACGTAGCCATGTCAACTTTTTTCTTTTTTTGGTTTGTAAATTTGACCTGCCCACTGCAATTTTTCTGATAACACAATCTATCGCCAAAGTAGAGAGGTTAGGTGCTAGTCGATCGCCATGGTTAACAACTTGTATGGCATTAAATGAGTCTGTCAGTTGCCCTGGTATTCTAACTTGCACCTTCGGGTCTGTTATTGTTGTTTTAACCAATCTTAGCAGTTTGGCTGGCACTCCCATTTCATGCATGATGTTATACAACTTTTCTCTGTCGGAAGTCGAGAAAGATATTATAGAAGCAAAATCGTGTTCCAAAGTTTCCATTAATATTTGTTTAACAGTGATCTCTGCTGATCTATGATCGGCCTGCCTTGTCTGACGCTTGATACTGAGTAATAATTTACTTCGATAAAGGCTCCAGCGGTTTGTTTAGGATCCATGTGAAAATTTATCATCCGTGCAGAACAGGATAATTACTGCAGGATACCTTGTTTATTTTTTTATAAAATGGGCATAAAATAATGTTCTTCCACTCGTGGAGGTTCTCTTTTCTTCACAGTTGTTGGTTGGCATGGAATGAATATAATCTATCACCTTCTTTATATAATTCCTTAATTGCTTATTAGATTTCTTCAGTTCCTGGCAGTAACATGAGCTCTGTATTATCAGGTTCATTCTTGCAATACACCATTATAATATTTAAAACCGTAATAGAACTCCACTTAAAACGAGAGCTTAACTACTGAAATTAGGGTGAAAATAATCATTTGTGGTAAGGGTATAACTAAGTCAGGATCCAATTTAGAATGTTTTTGTAGGTTCATTCTCTACTTTATTTAAAACGACGCATATTTAAATCCCCTGTAATAAAATCCACAAGCCCCAACATTTTTCTCGCTTTGACAGGAATAAAGTTATCGGTAACTTCGCAGGTTGATAAAAAGTTGTTTACCGCTTGCTGCCACGACAACAAAATTGCATTTATCTAATTAGGTATTTGTTATCCAAAAATACGCACAAGTTTTGATCTTTCTAAATTGAAGTTACATTTTTAATAAAATTATTGTGATTCCCAGATAGTCTGTTTTAATGTAATAAGTTTGAGAGCTACTTCGGAATGCATAATAACTTTATGGTATCTATGCTTATGCCGTCAGATCCCGCACAGCCACTATTTATTCCATTAATATATTTTACAGCTATTTAGGTATCAACTATGGAAAAAGCACTATTACCATTTACACATTCTTTAAGGAATTTCGGTGGTGAGCGTGCAGCACATTCTATACTAATCCCAAATAGATAAAAATTGTAGTGCTCTAGAGATCAAAATGTGCCCATTACCTTAGTCCCATTAGAAGTTCAGTATTTTCATTATGCACGGGGTTGTATTTATATTTTTTATATTTTCAATATTTATTAATAACACCAAAATGTGAGTTTAGGCATTAGATCTTTTTGAGTTCAAAAACTTCCTGTCTGCTTACCGGTGGAAGATATACAAATTAAAATGTTATCACATCGCACTGTTGGCGCACAACGCAAGGCAACAATTTTTTCAGATATTTGGTTACAGTAGTGTTAATGAGATAACAGATATATCAAAACTTCACAATTACGTGTACTGTATAAAGGGTGGCCCGACGAAGGTTTAAGGAAATAAAGAACAGAAAACAATCGATTGCTCTGGTACCCAAATAATACTATAGTTGAACGTCTTACCTGACCCAAAGCGTTACCGGTTAGAGACAAGGCCTCAGCTCTGCGGCATGACGCCAGTACAGGTAAGTTTCTATGTGCCTGTGCTGTCGGTTAAATCACATGTGCGCATGTGGAAACGACGCTACCAGCCTTGGTGAGCCCTTAATCGCAATCCATTCGCCTTTTTTGTGATAGAAAATGAGATTTTATAGCAAAAAGGCAGTAATTTTCAATGGAATTATTATTACAAGACGTACATACTGACCATATTTCCTATGCAAAAGCAAAAACAGGGGAAAATATTGGCCCTCTCCTTGAGATTTCTAGGTTAATAATTTGTAATTATCTCCTCCAAACCAGATTCTCTTGAACACTAATTATTGACAGTTTTTACTTCCTGTTACAATAAAGGAAGTATTGGATTCACCCCAAAAATTCGAGATTGAATCCCCTGAACCCCAAAAACATGTTTTTGTCAATTGGTATGTCTATCTCAAAAACAAAAAGAAGTATGGCGTTGAAACTTCATATATAAGTTGTGTGTACTATCTAGATGCTACAGCAAGCTTTTAAAGAAAATCGCATAACCGGAAGTATGGTGTTTACTCTTGAGATTTTTCAGTTTTTTCGATTTTTTCAAAAACGATTCTAAAGATTTTTTCAAACTTTACATTTTTAATGTGTATTGATGTGAGATACGTGATTAAGCAGTTTAATACCTGTTAAATGGATTTCTTTTGTTTTTCTTTTTTTTTAATTCCTATTTTAAATAGAACACACGATATATTAGTACATTTTTGAATTAAGCTTAAAATTATAGAGAAAATGAATTCAAAATAAAATTTTTAGCTAATTATGTGATCACTGTAAAAGGAAGTTGTGTGCGTGGATCACACCAGATTTTTTAGTTTCGAGATGTGGTAACATAAGTCTACCCTTTATGTTTATCTATTTATTTAATTTACCACAATAATCTTCTACCAAAGTTATAGTTGTACAATTAATTATACCTTTCGCTATTATTTCCTCGCTCAATAAAATAGACTAAATTAGCTTTTTGTAAGAATTTTAAAACCAGCTGTGACATACAATTTTGTTTGTTTGAACATTTAAAAATTATTTTTGATAACGCTCATGTAATTCATTGAATATATCATAAGAAAACAAAAGTACATTTATTCGCATGATGAATATATTGTTATAATTCACTACGTTATAATGTCTTTATGTATGTAAATGATTTTATGTTATAACAATATTTATTAAGCTTTAGCTATTACGTCTGACTTTTATCATACTTTAGTTTATTTTCAATCAATTATCTTTTAAAATGAATTTAAATAACTCATTTAGCCTTTTATAAATTATGAATTATCAATATTATTAAATATATCTAGCTTCGGTAGAAAAAAAATACTGTTAAAAACACAGGTCGGATTCACGCATAATCAACACTGCTTTTATTCCTGAAAAATTTTTTTTGAATTCCGTGACAAATTGTACGTCTGTCAATGTCACTTCAAATTCTCCAAGTGCAAAATCAATTACAAAAACATTTTCGTTACATTACATGTCATTCAACATATATTAAATGGTAAGTAGTCCCTTTTAAAATTACCTCAGTTCACTCTTTCCATGTTTTGCTTTCAGTTTATTACATAAATACCTGTAGCCTGTCACCTGTCTATGGACCTTGATATGCTCCTTTACCAAGCCAAATTCATTCGGTAACCTCACAGAAATCTCCTAATGTCCAAACGAATCCGAGCATGAATGCAACCAACCACCAGAAACCGCAAACACCTGCTAGCCAAACACAACAAGGCACCTACCACTTTTCTCCAACAGAACTGTCAAAACTGATCAGAAGCAAACGCTTTCCACGTCGTCCTTACAATATTCACAAGCCGTTGACAACCTAGTACCACGAACCCCGACTAGATGCAAGTAACAAAATGCCACTTCAATAACAAGCTTGGTGAAGTACATTTCCAGTAGATGAAAAACCTTTTATTTATACCATAAAATGTTCACCCTGCTAGCAAAATCGATGTAAACCACTTCCAGTAAAACCAGCCCCTGCTATCCAATTTATATGATGTAACTGATTGACGATAAACTTAGTTCTGCATCCAATTCCATTATTTTTTAGATTATAACTGGTACAGATATGGCACTCTCGCCATCTCCAAACTTCTCTTTAACATCACTACATCTTCAAATCTAGTAAAAATTCTCTTTAACTCTTCTCGCAACTTTTATTATAATGCACAACCCTTTACATACCGAACAGATTATTTTTTTTATAAAGGGTTTATTTTAGAAAATTTAGCAGCTTACAAACGTATTACATATTTTCAGTCCAACATTATTTTACATTCCAATAATTAATATTACCTCCTTAGTAATATTGTTTTGCATATATTTTAAAGTGCAACACTCTGTACATATAATCTGTATCATATTTATTTAACACCCACTATTTTGTATGACATTTCTCGAATAGGTATTTGATATTAATCCTCCATTTTATTTCAAATAATAATTAAATTATGTTACAAACCTTTCTGTTCCTTGTATATCATCATTCGATTGAATTTTAATTCTATTTCATTTCTTTACCAAATACATATTAATAAATTTGATATCCTTTTAATACTTAAATTCATCTTTGTAATTTAATATGATATCAAACCGTTACACTAAAACCATTACAATATTTTTCTAGAAAACATTTGCACAAATATGGTATATAATTCCACACTATATTTACTTCATTATCTTCAAAGTGTTGTATAGCGCCAGCAATTCGCCATTGTGGGAAAATGCAACGAACTGTTTGTAACGCTTTTCATATGTTTAATTTTACAGTACTGGCGATAAATCATTCACATTGCACACTACCAAACATTAACGAAGACAGTAAGTTACTATAAAAACCTAAATCACAAATAATCGATAATTTCAGTAAAGGTGTTGCTGTGATTTCCATGTATTCAGGTCGCAGCCATTAACTGGACTGCTGACGTCAGAGTATTTCGGCCTTGTATCTATTCGGTACTGGCGGAAGTGATAAATACTTACAATGTCTCATTGTATAAGCTATCATAGAAAGGTCTGTAAAACAGCAAATTTAAGAATACGACACGAAGAGATAAAGTAATTTTACAGCAGAAAGGAAGAGTAGAGTGTATTATTTACAGTAGTATGGATTGCAATTACATCTGATATTAAATTAAGCCCTGACTGAGTTAGCATAAGAAGTTATTATAAAATCTAATTCAAATACTTTCTATTGGTTTCACGTTTCACCTAGATTTAGGTGATCAGACATCTAGAAACCAATGTAGGTAAGGTACGTAACTTTTTTGCTTAGTGAACTGCCTTAGATTTCTCAAAATTTAACTGACATCTTATCTCTTAGCCTGCCTCAAGGAGCCTTAAACTCGAGCAACCTGTATGCAAGTTTCATAATCTACGTATTTCGTATTAATAGTTTGCGTATATGCGTCAAGCAAAATTGGCAAAGCAAATTAATAATATTCGAAGTCAATAACCTGCTAAGTATGAAATAACAGTTTCCGGCTAGGATAATTTATTAGAGCGTTCGCGCAACCAGGTTTATGAATTTAAGCATCAAGCGCTGTTCTAGCACCAATCATAAATATGTTGAATATTGAATTTTATTGAAAATCGGTTAAAATTAGTTGCGGCAGGGCTGCGCCGCACTGCAGCACTACCTCGAAACAATAATGATTCGCAACGTCCCACTTTAATTAATACGAAATCTAATTTAATGCATGATTTCAATATTTCCCAATTCGATTGCGAAGAGTGTGGGGCGGCCAAAGCGCGTCCGCGGCCCTAATTAAATTAAACACCACTCATTACGTATCGGCGCACTTTTATACGTGTGCAATAATATCGTAATGAGGGTCTCGGTTGCAGTCACGTTGAGTCAATGTTTGGTTAGCGCGACGTTCGTGACAGGACACGACGCCGTCCTCCACCTACGGCTGACAGCATCCACCACGAATCCTAAAGCTCACAACACGAGCTTGATTTATTAATTCAATTTTTGCTACGTGGAAAAAGACAGGAAGGCCGCTCGGACCGACTGCTCAATACTAACTGCTCCGATTGAACTTTCCTGCATTCAGAGTATTTGGTAGCCCTAAATAGACGACAAAAATATTGCAAAACGCCCGAATGTGCTCAGCAGCGGCGTCACAGGTCGTGATTAATCTTCTAAAGTACTTGAGGAACGAGAAAGGATGCGGCGATACCCAGCACTCCCTTTTCGAGTATACAACGGAAGCTTTGGCAATGAATGAATGTGTACAGTGAAATAAGAACAAGACTGAGCAAATCTCGATCGTGCTTGGACCGTTTGCTAGTTAATAAATAAATCAACAGGGTTGTACTTACAGATTTGTGTGCTTTAGAGGTCGGTCAAAGCAACCACTAACGCGCCCCAAGAACGTACATACAAACGGGACGCTCATTTCTCTTTGGTCCTTGAGATCATAGAACTGTAGTGCGTTTAAAGCATATACAAAATGAATTAAGGACTAATATCCAATAATACAGAAAATCGGTTCCTTTAAACATAAGAATCGAACTGAGCAACTGGTTATATTCAGTCTGTTTGATTTTATATCTGGCAGTCGATATCTACTGCAGTGGCTAATACGTTGAGACGTATATTTTATTATGTTAGTAGCTCTACTATTTTGTTTTTCTAATTGATTGATCTTATTTGAATTTCAAATTCTATTCTTTTTAATAAACGTTTAGTATTGAGACTCTTCAAGGGTGGGTTACTAATCTAGTACTCTGTTATTTGAAATTTTTAATTTTTATAATGGCTTTTGATTATGGACTGACACTAACTGTCAGATTGACTTCAAACAATAATCAAACCAAAAATGGCAAATATTCTTACTACTCACATATCATTGACTCAATTCACTAAAGTAAGTACTTTATTATATTTATTTCCCTCTTTTATTTGTCTTTTATTCAATATGCTTCTATAGGACTAATTAAGACCAATCTGAACTCCTCATACTTTCACTGTTAGTCATCTCAAAACACCACTGTTCCTGAAGTTCACAGCTCGGATTCCCTACAGATCAGCCACGATGCTCTGCCAACCGCCAAACAACTTCCAACCTGTCAAAACCGTGGCTGCTTGAAGAAATGGTCCTGTTCCTTGCACCCTTTCACGCTACTGTCAACCTAGCAGTTTCTTGGCACGTTCCCACTTACAGATGATCCAAATTAATCTTCTGTATTCCCCAGCTCCTACTCTGTAATCAGCAACCAAATAGAACCGTCCAAATCAAGCAGTTCCACCGGCAAACTCCCGTCAAAATGGTCAATACGTCCTCCGGACAATCACCAAATCCAGTAATTAATGTAACTTAATATTCCTTGTAGTTACCCAATAATCCACTTGCATTTCAATATTATTATTTTCTGCTTACTCGTATCTAGTTAAACCATATTACATAATCTCTTCAATGATTGTATACTTGCATTACTTCCTATTTTTTTTTCACTTATTTTTCAGCTCGCAGATTTGCTATTTACCGTATTATACCAAATTAGCAATACAAATAAAGGTAAAAATTCCAGTTTTTTTTTAATTCAAAGAATATTTCCAAAACACGTCTACATTTTTAAATGTGTTATTTTTACAATAATCCCAAACAAAATTCCCCTTTATGCTAGTTACAATTATTCATATATTCTTTAAAATGAAATAATATGATTTCTACCTACTATATTCCAATTTTCTAATAGAAAGCATATTTGTCACACGTAAAATTAGCTTATATTTCCTTATTAAATTTCAACACCACCATAGAATACTCAATTGCTATTACCTTTTAAAATAAATTGTAAATGGTCTCAAATTAAACTTCCATTACTTATTTTGAAATGAACTAACAATATTTTTTTAAACTTTTTCAAGTTGATTGTATTAATCTCCCAAATTTATATGTACTTCAATTTTTATTCAAAAACCTGATTTTTAAGTATCATAACACTACATTATCGCAAAAAAAAATATCAAAAGTATTTATATAAGGTATTTTGTTACAGATACAATAAAACAAATAGTAGAGCGGTAAATTCATTTGTTCTAAACTTAACAATTAACTTTCCTCCATTTAAAGCAGTGTACGTGCAATAGTACTTGTTTGCACCCACAGGGCTTGACGTGAATGGCAACTAAACGCATTACTACTCTGCAATATTTTACTTCGAAATAATTAACAACACATCAATGAACACATATTAATTTTTAAAACTTTTTTGATGCGTTTTATATAATGACCTCCTCTATGAATGTAGGTATGGGCATCGGTGTGCTGAACAACTTTGCCCTAATTCATAAATATTTCACTAGGCGGCGAAGTGTTGGAAAGGCAGATGTAAAATGAGTACAAATGCCTAAACTATCGATATCAACTGACATGTTAAAACACAATATGACTAGCTTTCATCTGCAAATAATTTTTCAAAAATGATCCCTTCAATGCGAAATCGACTCGTGAAGAAATTAAAGATATGTAGAGTCTTTTAAATGAATTATCCGATAAAAGGTTTCAGCTATAATAAAGGCAAAGATGTGATCATGAGGGAAACCCACCCTAAAACTCACTCCTGCGGTCTAATAATTAGGAAAGTTTTACAGAGGTTGGCCAAAAACGGAATGATTGCAGTTTTGCATAATCTTTAATGCCACGCCTACACATAATCATTTTCTGGCGGAATGGAAGATGACTCAAATTATCATGATACCTGATCCAGGCAGAATTCTCGAGGAATTAATGTTGCAGGCCCATAAGTCTCTTTCTAGTATTTTCGAAAGACTAGAAAAACTGCTCTTGAAACTACTGAAATCAGTGTTGGAAGACAGAAGAGTGATAAAACATGGCTTTTGAAATAACCATGATATTATGGAGCAACTCCATACAAAGCAGTTAAGCAAATCAGTAATGACTTGGAAAAAAGATTTTGCTTAGCAGCATTTTTAGGCGCAAATCACAACCAAAATCACCAAATGACCATTTTTCCGCGCGACTCTGGAATAGTAAACAGTGGTCCTATAGAGACACCACACTAAAACACTAAAAACGTTAATCTACCTACGTTTCCGGAAAACATCTTTTCAGCTTATTAAAGTAAGCATAAGCGATAGGTTAACTACAATAAATCAAAATTTAGCTTTTACTTGAATTCAAAATCACACCAACTTGCAATAAATTGCCTAAGAAGCGATAGCTGATTACTTGGTTTTATTTCAACAATTTTCATGTAAAGCCACATGGTACAACAACGACTATTTATCTTTCTTAACTTTTCCCGAAAGGCGTGGGATACCATGTGCATCCCACTGAGTGATTTTTTCATTCCACGTGTTCCGGCTGGAGCTATATCACCTTGCTCCGTGGGTTTACAGAGTGTATTTGCAGGACGAATGTCGAAATAGAGGGTTGATGCAATATGAGCGGCTCGCGGCTCAAGCAATCGACTTTTGCCGCGTGCAGGATGTATTCTTTGATCAGGTAACTTTTACAGAAATCCACAAGGTGGATTTCGGCGGGCTTCGGTTTGCTGTAGCCGAGCTCTCAAGCTGCTGCAGTTGGTAATTTTGTGTTTATGTCTGGGATAGCTTCACACTGCGGGTTTAGCGGCGACTTCGACAATCCTCTTCGGCGTTCTGGCGGTGGGCATCTAAAGCCAGAGCATTTCTTGCACTGGCCTGTGGCTGGCATCTGGACCTGCACATTGTACATTCCAGTTGCGGAATTTTTGCAGAAACTCGGTTGTGGCAGACTGACTTTGCTATCGACATACATCGTTATTTATTAAGAAAGCCGGCTAAAAAATTTTCAATTAATAGAGTAGCTTCACATTTACAACCATCAATACGGTTTTCTGTGCTCATTCGATTTGAAGGTCCAGTAAACCTTTGATTTATGAATCCCGAAGTTAAACATTAGAAAATTACCTCCAGATAAGTAGTCGACCGAACCCTGGACGTGAAGGTGTCTCTGGAGTGGAGGGTGCTAAAGACAGTTTGACTAACCCCAGCAGGAAAGAGGTTTCAGGGCAGGTTAATGTTCTCAGGCAGTTTAACTTTTCAGGAAGAAGCTAGAAATAAAAATTTTCTTACACGATAGAACCCCAGAAGACCAGCATCCAGTAACTATATTTTGAGGCGATAGCGTTATTTTTCATACCGGGGTCCACATTCGTGTAAGAAAATTTCTATTTCTGGCTTCTTGCTGAAAACTTAAACTGCTTGAGAACATTAACATGCCCTGATACCGCCTTTTCTGATCGAGTTAGTGAAACTGCCTTTAGCACCCTGCTTCCCAGAAACACCTTCACGTCCACTATAGGGTACGCGGTATGGAAAATATCGCGGTCGCCCCAGAAGCTAGTTAGTGGATTGTGGTCTTCTCTGGTTCTAAACTAGCGGCTTATTGCTTCTCAGGATTAAGCAATGGTGAATGGGCTTGATGGAAGCCTTGGTCTTGGACTCCCTGTTAAAGCACAGATTTGGCACTCGAGTATGAAAGGATCGGGTTAACTATGAGGCTCGCCGGACATAGCTTTCTTATAGTGGTTCGAGGCCTCTTCCTAAATCACTTATGTAGATGGTGCTAAGTGGACTAAAATTCTGCCAAACGTGAGTCGGCGTTAAATTTATAACAGTAATTATCAAACTGAAAGCTGACTAAAAAAATCTCCATGCGTTTCAAATGTTCTAGACTGTTTCAAGTTGTTTGTTTGTGAGGAAATTGTAGATATATTATAGTTCAGTGCCCCAACCAACGAGTTTAACAATTTTATTAGGAGCGCAATAGAAATAAACCCGAAAAAACTAATCTAGGTGCCAACAAATCGTGATAAATTGCATGCTGTCATGAGTATTCTCATTACAATGGGTGTTCTAAAAACAAAAGAGAACCTCTGTCATTCCTCCCATTGGAACACATTTTTTTTTCTCGTCTTGGCTAATGCCTTCAGCTGCTGTGCCTATCATTTATGAGATATGATGAATTGCTAACGAGAGCACAACGTCGAAGTACAGACAAATATGTAACAATTCGAGAAATTTTTGCACTTTTCGTGAATAACTGCAGAAGTTAAAATCAAAACCTGTAAATTATCATAGATGAACAACTCAATTAATTTGGGGTCAAGTGTCCATTTAGAATTTAGACGAAATCCAAATCAGCCAAAAACGGCATACAAATACGGGTCCTTGTTTACTTAAAAAGTACGTAAGCAATAGATTTCTAAGTATATTTCGAGAATATTTCTGATCAATCTGAAAATAACAGGAAATGCATGTTGTACTAGAAATCGTTTCTTATCTAGGTTAAGGTTATGGTCTTAGGACTAATAAGTCATTTACTGGCATACCACTTGCTAACGAATTATCTTATCGTAGACTTGACATGTGACGTACTTAGACGAAACAAATAAGAATTTTCGCAGAAAAAACAAATATTAAATGTTCAGTAACGTAGCTTAGCCACTAATCATTATAATGTGATTATTTTTTTTCAGTTTAGGACATGCATCTAGCTTAACTTACTTCAAAGATTATTTCATGTTTAAGTTTAAAATCAAGTCTGAATCTTTCTTTCTACCCAAGTAAGTTATAATGGTTCATTAAACAGTTGATCTCAAATACATAAACAATTGACAACACTTCTTTCCTATTTCATATAAATGTGCCATTTTCCAATTTGCTTACCTTTTAAGAACGTCATCTACTGTGCCATCTACTTCTATATCTTGCTTTTTTTCAAAACGTTAACCGGCAATATCATCACAAGTAAACCACTCAACAAATTCCTCTATTCCTCTCATCCTTAATTCGTTTGCAAACAGCTCCCCTTCGTTGTTCCAAGTTGTTAACTCCCAGTGTCATCACCAATACATTTCGAACTAGCTCCTTATTATTCTCAATGAAAGTTTACCAAACAAATTTTTGTTCCTCGAAATATATCAGAAAACAAGTGTCACTCGCTCCTTGAAATGTCCTCTGCTACTTTCTTTTACTTCCCTTTCTTTCAGTTGTCCTCTTGCATACTTTTTTAATTTTTCCTTAGCTCTCTTCCTTGATTAAAATTGTACTTTCTATGTAAAATAAACTAATAAAACACTTATTGTATACTAAATAGTTTACATTTCCAGAATGATCACGTTTAACCGTAAAATAATGCTTTCGAACCACATTCATCCTACACTAAACTTCAATTCAACCCTTTAGCTGAACTGTACTAATTGAAAATCCTAACGGTTTGAATATATGTTACGCTATAAATTCAAAACCACGACACTACACGCTAGTTTGTTACAGCCAAAAACAACATTTACAACGTGAACATATTGATACAGCTGCAAATTTTACAATTACGACATAATCAAAATGTACAGTGACGCCTATAATTGGCCTAACGGCTGTTGGTTAAATGCAAACTAAAATAAAATAAAAATAAATAATAAATAAAATAATCGGGAAAATACAAGGGTCGTTTGCGCCAGCTACGTTACGATATTCGGTAACAAAGTTTGCCAGATGTACTTGGTGGAAGGACAATGTTCGTTACGATAATAGTTAATTAGGGCAACGACCTGTTAATTTGAATGTATATGTTAATTGTTTAAGGTGCCACGTCCGAAATGTACATAATAGTACCTAAAAGAAAAATACGCACATATATTGTTCACACTCAAATGACACGCAAATAAAGAGCGACAAGAAGTTAAATCAATTTGAATATATTGCAAAAAAATATCCAGCTAAATGGGACTCTTCAAATGAACAACAAACACAACCGTTAATTCCATTGTAATAAGTCTATCTGCTATCGCAATTTTGAATTTTTAATTGCTTATTTTAAACTTGACCAAAACTCACCACTTTTATATTCAAACTGTTTGTCTCAGATAAAGCTCAGATGCCCTTTGATTCGTTGTTCTCAAATGTATAAAAGACAGGAATAACACGTTCGAATAAATTGTATAATGTGTTTAGATATATACAAAATAAGTCGTGACTTAATAAAGTTGTATGTACATAAATAGAATAAAATGAAATTTCTTCTGCGTTTCGTTATTTCGGGGACGTTCGGCAATCCACACTGCACGCTGGCTTGGTTGCTCTGTAGCTCTGATGCACTAGGGCCAACAAATCTAAAACAAGAGGTATTTCGGCTACCAATAAGATGCTCCCTTTGTGCATAAATTTGAGACTTTGTGGAGTGGTATGAATGGAAAGCTTTACTTTTCGCAAGATCCGTCTTTGGCAGTTGGAATCGCCGATAAATTGCTGGAGGCTTCGCGGTCATTCTGGACTCACGGACTGCGGGCCTATTTGCCTACGTCGATGCACCGTGATTATGTCGGTCTGGAGATCTCTAGTAGTACGTAGGTAAGTCGGGTTTAAAATTAAATTGGTGCGAAGGTTGTCATAATAATTGGCCGAGAACTCGGATGGGGCGAGAAGCTAAACGCAGTTTCTAGCAAAGACCGGAGCCGACCGGTGCTAGAGGATGTCGGCTGAAACTGGAATTTAAACAGAGTTTGTAACCAGATCGGAAACCGACCGGTGCTAGAGGATCTCGGCTGGTACTGGAATTTACACGGAGTTTCTAGCAAAATCGAAGCCGACCGGTGCTAGAGGGATCAGAAGAACGGCGGGGCCAGGCTCCGCAGAGGAAACCTGGTAATCAGGATGGGGTTCAGGTCTAAAGAATGTAGAGAAGTGAGATTACTTTAGATGCTCCTTTCATACTCTTCTGTCGCCTCGTTATCGCGCCATTTCTAGAGACGAAACGGCATGGGGTACCGGCTTACGCGATGTCAGCGCAAATCCGGGTAAATACTGTAACAGGAATTAGCGCCATTTAAATTTCTAACACACTATTTGTGCCTTAGGTAAATTTGGCGCGGGGGCTAACATTACACCATATTTAATATTACAAAACGGGGGTGGGGGTTATCCGCTGGCACTAAAATGGGCTACTGAGGGTTATAGATCCTCTAAACTGTGAGTAGGAAGCGGATGAGCGCGAGGAGCATATTTATGTAGGACTACAGCAACATAAAATGGAAGATTCTTGATTACAAACCGCAACATGAACAGATTCGCCTGGAGGCTGTGGAAATCAGGCGTCCGTTAGTTATTTTGCTGGTTCCATCCCTTATGTTAAGCGCAGAACTGAGACAGCAGTTTCCGCTTTAAGACAGCTTAGTCATGCCACTTAACGGGATGATAATTCGTCACTGTGTGAGATGCAGCCTCACATCCCTTAATTATTTATAGGCTTGGACCCACAGCGACGCAGTAAGTGAATCTAACAAGTAAATGCAGACTGGTTTATTACAAAAATAATTGTTCTATATATACAAACAAATTTGCTTAGATCATAGTAATATACAAAGTTCATTTCTAATAACAGGTGCAATGTATTATATTCAGTAGGTTAATTTACTAGTATTGCAAAACAATACTCAGCGGTTTTGCTTCCGTGATATGATATGGACTCCATGAACTCGAGCGTCTTTTATGCTGAGCTGCGATTGTAGGCATTTAAACCTTGTCACGGCCTTGCGTAATTGTGTACGCGAAGCCGTGTAAAAATGCTGAGCGGCGACTGCGAGGTGTTTAAACTTGACTGTGAGTAGGTCGCCGCGCTTGCATAATGCAATATTGCGTTTTTGGTGGCTTTTAACTTTTAGAATGTTTCGTAAAATTTAAATGAATAATTATAAATTTATATCTGGTTAATCTGTTAAAGACAAGATTAAACATATTGCCAATTTTAAGCCACAAAAAAGCAAACCGATAAATTATATTGTTTCTTCGAGATTGAGCGTTTTGAGAGGATATTCTTCTGCCTGGGGTTGTGCGGGTGGTGGCTTCCTTCGTGTTATTCGTTGCCGAATGTAGTAGATAGCTCCTAGTAGGGCAGCGGTTCCCAAAAGGCTGCCTGTGACCCCAATAGACAGGTGAGAATGATGTCGGATGGCTTTCCAGGTGAAGTTTTTTATATGCTCCTGGAAATCTAACTGCGATGCTTGTAGGTCTTCGAAGTGGTCTGACTGAGTTAGTACAGGTTCCTCTGCGATTTCTGAAAATGAGTTTGTTGTGATTGGGTTGGTAATATTGATACTGATAGCCTTGGAGTATCCAGCCAGGATCTTGTATTTTCTGTTGTGCCTTGGGGTTAATGTATTCCTCGCAGTTTGGATGATGCAATCCGATGAAATTTGAATGACACCTGTAGTGTTGACGGTGACTTCTTCCCTGTTTCCACTACAAGTGATTGCTATGCGGGTTGGCTTCAGTGATTTTGAATGACATAGATACAAGTATAGCATTTAAAATTACATACGTTTATGTGCCAAGATGTGTAACATCCCTTTTTCGTGCTATCTTCTTCTGTAATACAGAATATGAATATACTCTATCTTTCTTGCAGTTACTAGCACAGCAATCTAGATATAGAACACAGCATGCTTATTTTTGTTTTTCAAAAACGTATGTTGGTTATTGCACCTTGTTATGAACAAGAAATGTCAAACTCACATTTTAGGTGTAAACACATAACCTTAAAGTCGGCTGTTTACTAATTTCAGTATGACTAAATTATGCTTTAAATGCGATAAAGAAGATGATCAACTATTTCCATGTGATGGCTGTAAAAGAGAGCTGTGCAAAAAGTGTGGAGAAATATCCGAAACCGAAATAAGATGCTTAAAGTTACGTAAGAGAAAACTGCTAATCTTTTGTGAACCATGTAAGGTTGGTGTTTTTCGTGTACCAGAGTTAATTAAGGAAGTGCAGCAGCTACTTGAGAGTAAATTTGATCAATGGTGACAATATGTCATGAATGTGCAAATAAGCTGGATATGGGTCACAACGAGGCTTTGATTTCAGAAATGTTTTAACGTCAACAGCGAGCTAAAAATGTTATACTTTTCAACGTTCAAGAACCTCATGGTAACTCCTATTCAGAAAAAGCCCACGTAGACAAAAACTCAGTCAAAGAACTGTTGAGATATTGAAGTGGATACTTAATAACTTGAAACTTTTTAGGTTAGAAAAATTTGATATAGTATAATACTTACATCGTTTAGAAGTTATTCTGAATTCTTGTGAAGAAGCAAAAAATATTTTAAGAAACAAGAATAAAATTGCAGTGCCTAATGTGCAAATTAAATCTGATCAGACTCTAGCGCAAACAGATTACTTTAAAAAAATAAGGCTAAAATTGAGCGGTTTAATAAGGAAGGGGTTACTAATAAAACAATCAAATACCTAAATGGTGCTCCTACAATTGTGGATGCCACTTCCCGTAGTAACTCAAAAAACTACTAACCGTGTACTATCAAAATACTCGTGGCCTTCGGACCAAATTACAGTTACAAATTGCAGTAACTACCAATAGTGATTATGATTTAATAATTTTTACTGAGGCATGGTTGCAGAGTGACATTTCTGATAATGAAATGGGACTCTCGAACTACACTGTGTTCAGGAAGGATCGGAATAGTGAAACTAGTGTTTTTAGTAGAGGTAGTGGTGTTTTGATAGCTGTTCGGAACCATCTCTGCAGTAGCCGTATTTATGTTACTAACACTAATGTTAAACACTTGTTGTAAAAATTTCCTCTCAGTCAACTTATCTTATAGTGGGTGCAGTTTATATTCCACCGAGGTCTGCGGGGGATATACGTGTTGTCCCCAGAAATTTTGAATACGAGCATTTCAATGCATTACTTGGCGCTTAGTTACTACTCTCATTTTTTGCTTAGCCGAACCAAATATTTTAATTCACTAAGCAACGGAAAATAATTAGTAATTTCTAGTTTTTACTGATTTTGTAATAAAATACGGAATCAAAGTCAAAAATAGTTACACGATACAAATTATACTTAAATTCTAACAAACACAATATTAACCTAATGAATAACAAATAGCTAAGTTCATTTTATTAAATGTTCAAAAACATCTTGTTGAGTCAGACAATATCCCAGGCGATCATAAAATTCTGGTCTAATTTCTCTTAACATCGCAAGAGTGATATTTTGAGAGGCTTCAAGAAGTTTTATTCAGAGCTCATCCACGTTGTTATCAATCTCTTTGATGCTGATGGGTATAAATTGTTTGTGGCCCAAAAACAAAAAATATATATTTGGGGACAAATCAGGAGATCTTGGTGGCCATTTTATGTCTCATGTGGTGCTAATAATACGATAAGGAAATATTGATTTAAATATTCCTTAGCCGCATTGTGAGCAGGACATCGGTCGTGCTGATACCAGATGTGGGCCATATCAATGTTTTGTAAGCCTTGAACTGCTGGTATCACTTGCTTGTCAAGCAGTTGCAAATACTTTTGGCCATTGAGGTTCCCGTCAATAAAAAATGATCCTATAATAGTGTCCCCCAGTATACCAGCCCAAAAGTTAAGTTTTTGGGGGTATTGAGTTCTTAAAGTTATTGTTTGGTGACTGTTTTCTTGGGACCAGTATCTCACTACCGAAGAATTATGACTACCATGTAACAGGAAAGTCGATTCGTCACTAAAGAGAATATTTCTAAAAAATTCATAATTATTGTTTACTCTATCCATCACATCTTCACAAAATTCCATTCGACGACCATGGTCAGCTGTGAAAACCGCTTGTGTCGTTTTAACTTTGAAAGACTTAAAACTATTCCTTTTAAGTAGTCTATGCACTTCTGATTTTCCGGCATTAATTTCTGGATTTTCTGCAAGGGTGCTTGTTGACAAAGTGGCATTTTCTGTTATCATATTGCGAACCATAATTTCCCGCATTTCAGCTTCTTCATTTTGAGGCTTCCATTCCTTTGAGCACTTACATGATGGATTTTCAGAACCAGTTTCCTCAAACAAATGTTTAACATTGAAGACCGAACTGGTGTTTACTGTCACATCGTATGCCATAACAAACAAATTATTCGCGATTTCATTCGTGGAATGACCTCGATAAAACCATTTAACAATTTGAGTTTTCTGTTCTGTTGTCAACATTTTGAAAAGAAAAATTAACCACTTAAGGGCCGGTTGCAGAAAGCAATGTTAAGTTTGGTGTTAGCTAACTCGACGTCAAAGTGAACAAAAACGAATCAAATCTCAAATGCTTATGGTAACTAATACATTAGTAAACAAAATTTGATGCGATTTTGTTCACTTTGACGTCGCGTTAGCTAACACCAGACTTAACATTGCTTTCTGCAACCGGCCCTATGTGTATCATATTTGAAGCTATGTATAAAGTCAAATTGACATGCACAACCAACAATTAAAAAACGAAAGTGAGAATCACTTTCTGCAACTACTGCGACTACTTATTGTCTGGGTAAATTATTATACAACATTGTTAGAATGTACTTATATAAAAATAGTCAGTACTACTTAATGGATTTTATTATTCCAATTTAACAAAAACAAGAATATAATTCCATTTTATATATTCAATTCATATGTATTGTTGCTTATCTAGTTCTACAACCAGTTACTAAAAAGCAGAAATTGGGAATTGATCCACTTATTTGTCCAAAAATACAAGAAAATTTATTAGAAAATGAGGAAAATAGCACACCAAGATAGAGTGCGTCTCCCGATGGGGTAGGTACTACACTCTTGTAAACTATCGAATTTTTTATTCTTCAGGAAAAAGTCATTCTTGATAAAAAGTTTTACTTGTCTTAGGAAGTCACAGTGATTAAACTTATGATAAAGTATACAAAACATTTAAAAAAATTTTAAATGTAATATTGAACTTAAGCAAAGTACTGACTCTTATTTTTAACTTTTATGAAAAATTTTATTTAACAAAGTTGTTACAAAACTGAAGAAAAGCTCAACTATGGAGTTTGGTTAAAAATAACAAAACTAACTTTTTCCTAAGAAAACTAAATTTTTGAGGTCGATCTAGAACTCTTTTATACTTTCTCATTCTTGACAGAAAAAATAGTTCGAGTGAGAACAATAAACAGTAAAAAAATCAACTATGTTACGAACTTTCAACATAAAGATCTACTAGAACTTACACATTTTCTAATCTTCTAACTTCTTCATACACATTCATATCTTTCTTTATGGTGACAAATTCAAACAAGCTCCTGTCATATGACACTGACAATTTTAACGACAAGTTAAGATGGCACCTTTAAAAAAGCTCATAAAGCAATAAATCGAACCAGATTGAGGAATGGGATGAGCATATGGGTCTTGCTCAAAAAAAAAATCTGCAATACTGAAACAATAATTAGAAGAAAACAAGGCACAACCAAAATTTTGGAAAATTAGGGTATCTTGATATTTTCGCCGCTTAGTTTACTATGAAGGCGCTGGTACATACATGTTTTCTATAGCAACCGGCACAGAACTTCAGAAAAAGTTATCTTCGTGCAGCATTGAAGGTGGAGTTTTCCATTTTAAATAGTAACCATGTGTTGATACGCAGGTTAAATGAATCAATGCCGTTTGATCCTAACTCACAAGACCAACCGAATTGTGTACAGGTAGGTGTAGGTATATACAAACCTACCTGCGCTAAAATTCTTAAGGTTCCGCGCCAGTTGCTATATTTTTTTGATAGTATACATATCTATATATTTAGCATGTGAAAAGTTTTCTTTCGGCACCTATTTTGAGACTTCCACCAAGCCGATTTATATATTTTTTTTAAATAGAAGCTGCCACCATGTGGGTTTGCAAATATATACTGCTCAACAAATGAACTGAACCATTTGCATATATTGGTGCAATTTTATGAATATTTCCAAAAGGGCAGTCATGGCATTTTTGGTAACCTTTCAGGATTGTGTCACTATAAAAAGCATTTCTTTTCGTAATTTTGTTTAAATAAAAGTAAGTCCATTAATAAAATATTATCATTTGAAAATTTTTAGTTTTTCCCAAATGTTGATAGCACATTGCATACAAAGTATGCCAAAAAATTGTAAATGTTCCAAAAAGACTCGAAAAACTCTTAATTTCCTTTATTTCATACTGATGTCAAAAATGGCATTTTTTGGATTACTTCCAGTACAAAAAATGGAACATTCAAGTCTTAGTACATTAAAGTAAAATATTAAAGTTCAAGTACTTTAAAATTATATGTCAGTTGTTAACATGAAATTTGAAATGATTTACAACTTTTTATTTAAAATTCATTAAACTTGCAGTATGAAATAAACTGTTGTATTCACCACGAACGAAAAGTGTTTTTAAAGGTCCTCGCAAGTAATTCCGTCCTTGGCTGATGCCTCGGCCTTTAAAATGTCACTTTTCGTTCTAGATAAATAAACTACTATTTTTTGCTCTTCCTCTTATTTTTGTTAAATAGTATTTTTTCTAATGGTATTGTTTTTTAATTGTATTAATATGCTTCAGTTGATATTATCCAATTATAAAAATACAAAACTTGTTTTAATTAGAATATGTAGTTTGTAAGTATATGTAGTAAATCCCTGTTATTTTTATAAACAAAAACATATTTCAAATAAATTTGATATTTAAATAGCAGCTTTGTGCTTTATTATATGTATATCCACATATTATGTATCATGTACAAAATATATTCACGATAAGCATTACTTAAGTATCTTTAATTTCATTGCAACGTTGAGAAATATTTTAATTTGAAGCATTGCCATATTACTATTTTTAATTTTTTAGTGTGACACAACAACCTTTCAATGAAAAACGTTATAAAATCTAACTCGGAAAAACTTGAAAAATTCAAGAGAGATTGAAAACTTCACAGCCTAACACAGGAGTTTACTTATTTATTTATTTTTCAATATAATCCCTTTTTATGCTGTGATCCCAGTCTGATAAAGCTTCGTCCTGGTTTTTAAAATACCCCGTTATGGCTGCTACAGCTTCTTCCGTGGACAAAAATCTTTGCCCTCCTAGGTGTTTTTGAGCTTCAGAAATAGATGGAAGTCTGAGGGAACATTGAAGTACCAATTCAAAACCGTACCGATGAATTTCACCCATCGCAACTGTTGATGTTTACGCCAAAGCTTCATTTTGATGGTGTAGGATACGTTTCGTTAGCATTTCAGTTTGCTTTCTTTGAATTTCTTCACGAAGTTGATGTAAAAAGTTAGAGTAGTATTGTCCTGTTATGGTTTGATCCTTAAGAAAGGAATCCACCAGCAATATTCCCATCCCGTCCCTAAAACCAAAGCCATCACTTTACTAAAGGACGGCACCACCATTGCTTTTTTGGGAGGTGGTGAGCCCTTATGCTTCCACTGTTTCGACTGCTGCTTTGAGTTAGGCTGATAATAGTGAATCTATGTGTCATTGGTGGTAGATAACAAATCTTTAAATAAAATTATTAGGATCAGCCTCATAACAGAGCAGCGACGTTTGAAAACGAACACGTTTCTAATCAATTATCAGAAGCCAAAAAGCCCACCTCGCAACAACTTTCGACTTTCCTAACTCATTACTTAAAATGTTTTGAACCCGTTCATAGGATATGCCCACAGCCTCTGCTATTTCTCGAACCTTGATTCGCAGATCTGCCATGCCCGTATCGTGAATCAAATCGATGTTTTCTTCAGTGGTAGCAGAAGCAGGTCCTCCACTGCGAGAATCATCTTCAATGCCGTTTCTTCCCCTGTTTCAATTCGGCTGCCCACTTTTTGACCATTGTGTATGGAGGACAAGATGTTCCCAAAACGTTTGCCATGTCTTCATGAATTTGTCCTTTTTGTGCACACATTGCTCTACAAAATTCCACAAGTCTCAAATTAACAGAATAACGTAAAACTTTGCATAAAACTAATAACAGTGCCCATAACCTCACTACGAATAATTGTAGCTATAATGTTGCCCTCTCTCTGTCATGTAAAATTTTCAATCTATTCGCATAGAAACTTTCTGCAGTACATATGGGGTGCTCATTATTTTGAAATTAATTGTCTGTTTGACATATCTGTCACAACTATAACATCTTGACAATTTCAATTTTGGTGCTTTTGCTTCAGGGTTGGTAAAGTAACTGCAACAAAGATAAATACATACACATTCTTTTGCTTGAGAAAGAGATGATAGCAAAAAAGTATGTCGTGGATATGTTGGATCATTAGATGAACCTTGTGTTTGTATCTATATCCTTCAAAATCACTGGATATCCCACAGAATCTGAAACACCCCTCTGCATTACACATTACACCATCCGGTAAATCCGTACCGTAAATCTAATTTTAAATAATTCAAATGCTCGAACTTCCGCCGGGACAAATGTCAGTTTACAATTTACTTTTAACAACCTAACCTCAATTTTGAGTCCTCGTTGTGGAAATACCCTAGCCATGTTGCCACGTGTTGCTTTCAAAGAACATGCGACGTTGGTGGATCTTTAAAAAGAAAACGGCCTATAATTGAAATAGCCAATCTGTTTTTTTTTGCTCCTGCCTTTTATTCAAATTCGGTCTTATCGCAACCACCTGTGCGAACTTTGTTAATAGAAGTTCGTTCCCGTACCCGTCAATCAGTGTGAGCAAGTACATGTTTTATTTTTTTGAGATTATCATTAATTTTTGACGTATAGTTTATTATGTAAAGTTGTTCTGTTTAATGTCGTCTGACTATCCTTAACTTTAATGACCATACTTATGAATCGCCCTGTAGGTAGCTATACAAGGTTTTCAAAGTTAAGCCGGCACTATTGCTAACTTCGTTATTATTGGAGCTACAAAGTCAGTTAAATAAGCAAACTAGTAGTATTTTTTTCGCCAATTACGATGGTGAAAACGGAATCAAAATCGAACAACGCGTTCGCGAGTTATATCAAAAAGTTCAATTTTTTCAAATGGGACACTCACACCCGTATTCATAGTCGTTCGCCAGCGACTCGCCGGCGAAACGCCGGAGTTTTGCCACGCCCCTTACGAGAATTAACATTGCATAGTCGCTCGCGCATGCAGTGCTCCGCCGAAAACTATAGTAACGCGCATCCTTGGTTTTACCGGCGAGCGACTATGCAAGGTTAATTCTCGTAAGGGGCGTGGCAAAACTCCGGCGTTTCGCCGGCGAGTCGCTGGCGAGTCGCTGGCGAACGACTATGAATACGGGTGTCAGTATACAATATTCACAATCGATAGGAAATTGAATTCTGAACAAAAAGTGTCCTATGTCCTTTTATCCTAATGTCAAAAATGACAAAGGTATTGATGATTTTTCAAATTCGTCAAGATGGCTGTGTTAGTGGCAATTTTGCCTTATCATAAAATAGAAATTAAAAAGACAATTTAACTGGCGTCAATGTCAACCAATGGCATTCTTCAATTTAAAAATAAACTACCAACGGAACGATTATTTTAGTGACAATAATTCGAGGAGCTTTATTTCAGCGATAATAATTCGAGGAGCTTTATTTCAGCGACAATTTTTTTTTTGTAACAATTATTGTAGTGACAATATTTTGAGTAGCTTTATTTCAGCAACAATTTTTCCTGTAACTATTTTTTAATGAAAAGTTAAATTGTCAAGACGAATAGGACTTGAGGTCGAAATATTGCAGACTATTCAACTCACTTGTCATCTATCAAAAACTGACCAATAAAATACAAGATTTGACATCTTTGAGCCAGTAAAAATGAACTATATTGACTATTTTCACTAGTGAAAATAATCGACAATTTTCACTAGTGGTATAGTGAATATTTTAAACAAATTTGATTTTTATTAGAAAAAGTCACTATTAGTGTTCTGTTACTATAGAAATTGCGTAGTTTCGTGCTAGATTTACTGAAAACTAATTTGAAAAAGTAGTTTGGTTCATTGAATAGTCTCTCGAATGCCATTCTTAGTCAAAGTTAAGTAGAATATTTTTGCAGTGGTATCACTACTCATGTTCATTGCGCTTAGCATTAGGACTCGTGCTAGCGCACTCGTCCTAATCGAACCTAAGTGCAATGGACATTCGTGATAGCACAGCAAAAATATTCGACATAACTTTGACTACTCATGGTATTATAAGTGACAATTTTTGCTTTTCAGATTGTCTCATTTCTGTTGCTTTAGAAAATAACGACTCGTGCAAGCACTCGTCGCTATTTTCGTCGCTGCAGAAACTCGTATCTGAATCGCAAAAATTATTGTTGGCAATATTTTGACCTCTCGTCCTATTATTACTGACTATTCAATCCACCTGTCATCTGTCAAAAAGTGACCAATGAAAATCCAGAATCCTAACGTTTCTTGACCAATCAAAAAAATATCAGTGGATATATCTTCCTGGAAGGTATTCAAGTGAAAATCGTACGACACTCATTAATGGCCAATAGAAAAATTAGTTCACGAGCCGTATCCAAGACAACAACAAAATTTCTTGGAAATTTTTTGTAGGTAGACGTTACTTATTTTTAGGGTTTGTGTCGTTACGATTTTCTTACCGAATCTGCATTCGAGCATTAATTCATATCCGCAAATTATTTTTCGTGCATGCAACAACGTCCTAATTTACCCTCGCGTACCGCTAGGGCAAATTAATACGACGTTGTTGAAACGCACTCAAAAAAAATTCCGGAAAGAATTAATGCTCTTATGAGATTATATGTGATTATTTTTAACAAATGCGATTTTTATTAGAAAAAGTCAATATTAATGTTCTGTTACTATAGAAATTGCGTAGTTTGTTGCTAGATTTACTGAAAACTAATTTGAAAAAGTAGTTTGGTTCATTAAATAGTCCCTCGAATACCATTCTTAGTCAAAGTTAAGTAGATTATTTTTGCGGTGGTATCACTACTCATGTCCATTGCGCTTGGGATTAGGACTACTGCTAGCGCACTCGTCCTAATCGTACCAAAGTGCAATGGACATTCGTGACACCACCGCAAAATAATCGACATAACTTTGACTATTCATGGTATTATAAGTGAATATCCATGAAGTGAAACAATATCGTTTATTCCAAATTATGCTATGAACTTATAAAAACAAAACTCAAATTAGATGCTCAAAAACATCACCCTCTTGCTCCAAGCATTCTTGAGCTTGCTTGTAAACGCTTCTAGTGGCACTGGCAATGATATAACTCGAGAACGCGATGTTCGATTTTGATTCCGTTTTCACCATCGTAATTGGCGAGAAAAATACTACTAGTTTGCCTATTTAACTGACTTTGTAGCTCCAATAATAACGAAGTTAGCAATAGTGCCGACTTAACTTTGAAAACCGTGTATAACAAACCCCTCCAAGAAAAATAACGTATGTCTCATAAGTTTTGGCACAAAATTTCATGGGCCTCAAATGAGATACCTATGCAACTTATCGAGATGGCTTTGGAAACAAAAGTTTGTTTACTTGGCTTCAATTTGACATATGGATATCGTTAGTCAGTTTGCGACAAATGACATACAAATTGGAGATTAGAATAGTTATTTATGTACCTAGAGCGAAAAATGATGCATTAGGCGTGAGTTTGAAAGTTTCGGGCCGAGCGAAGCGAGGTCCGAAAAAACTCGAACGAACGCCTAATTAATTTTTCGCTCGTGTTGCATACAAAATTTTTCCTACGACTGTAAAATTTTCGAAAATAGGTTTAAACTGGTGTTTTTTGCCATTTCTAAAATTTCCAGCGACGTGCCAATTTTTACATCAGAATTGGATATTTTATCGCCCATTTCTTATTTTTCTTGACAGTTAAACACCGACAATACACAAAATAAAGCACAAGTAACTTTAAATCGCGAAAAAAGGTTTAAATCAAATTCACAGTGACAGCTGTCAACTTTGACGTTTTCAAATAGCTGACCACTAGCCGACTTAGGTATATAATCATGAAAGCTTATATAAACTTTATGTATGTTGCTATGTATTACGATTCACGATTGTATACTTACGTATGACGGCTGCCGCGATGAACTGATTCAAAACAATCAATTTTTGACGTACCTCAACAAGGCGGAAAGCTTGATTTTAGAAGCAGTCGTAGGAAAAAAGTATTTATAATGTAGT
>OW679197.1:94112583-94212699 GCA_940337035.1 Agriotes lineatus
ATTGTGCCGCGAGTACAAACTTCGTAGAAAAAACAACCTTTTTGAAGATAATACTTCCACAAATGCAGTAAGGGTGTCGGTTTTTCGACAGTACATCTGAGTTTTAGCGTGTGGCAGAGCTCTGCTTGTGTTAAAAATGGTTGACATGACACGAGTGCGAAGGAAGCCGGAATTTGGTACATTTTTGGTTTAAAATATGCTAAAAACAGTGGTGCATTTAGTTCTACAATTAGATTTAATAATTTTATGTAATTAATTGACACATTTATTCCAAATTGTGACAGGCCTTTGCTTATTACTGTGGTCGTATCGGATAACAATTGTTATATTACCTACGTAAATGTAAACACATCCGTAACGGTAGTTTTCCTTTGTCTTTTGAGCTTGTAAACTCCCTCGGAATTTTCCTAGACCTCTCCAATTTAATTCAACGTGTCTCCTTTAATCGATGCGAGTGCAAATTTTAGGTAACTTGTTTTTTTTTAAGTATGTGTAACTTTGTTTCGACAATCTGTCCCTCACGTGAAAATAAACCGTTGTTAATCGTTTGTGGTGCTTAATACCCAAGTTTGGGTGGTGTGGTTTGTTTTCGAACAATTTAAGCAGTCCGAGACGCAAAGTAGAAAAATTTAGCATGTTTAATGTATGTTATGTGCTCATTTTGGCTCGTGAAGCGTTTTATTGTAATTGTTGAGCTCTACAATCAGATCAAACTGGTAAAAAATGGAAATTGGAAAGATTAATAGTTAAAACAAAGCTTTCTCGTATTCAACACTATTCTAATTTAAATAATGTGCTTCCATGAATCCACGAAACTTATCTGATTTTATAAAGTAATTTTTTTCTTTGAAGCCTAGATGAGTTGCTTACTTGTGGAAACTTCGCTATGTGTGCCCATAATAAATGATTTATTAATGCGTACAGTATATACCAAATAAATCCTGAGGTATGAAGTGTATCCGTTATTTAGCAAGACACATGATATGCTTAAAGTTTTAGTTATGTGCGCCGTAGCAAGCGATATCCCACGTAACTTTTTCTAGATCGCCCAAACGTGGGACAAATTAGAGAAACAATCGCTGCAGTATATTCTGTAGCCTAGATCGGCATACTTTATGTAAAAAACCTCCTATGCATGTAGGGTTTATTGAACCCTATTGAATATTAGGCTAACAACTACAAACTCACACAAATGTTATGTCTCCTTGTAGGTACTACCTACACTTTGAGACTATACAAAGTCCCTTAAACATTATATCCTAAGAAAAGTTAGTTCTTCTAAGAGAGGGTGTTCCGAAATATCTAGTGTACCTAATTAAACAACAGTACAGTACTGCTCTTATCAGGTTAAAACTTGCAATACTCTCTTAAATAGCTTTACTACTGAAAAAGCGGGCAAACAGGGGTAGTTTTTGTTTCTCCAGTTATACAGGGTGTGTCCCTAAAATTTAAAATCTGTTCAGAAACTTAAAATAGGTAACATTTTTATATATAACGATTGCTTGAAATAAATGTAGAGAAAATTTAATTTATTAGTAACATTACACAGCAGTGGTTTAACATAGTAAATAAGTTGAGGTTAGGAGTTTAACTTGTTCAAAAATCCCTGGCGCCCCTCTAATAGTACCGCAAGCATTTTGAATCATATCCACTAGATCCACCTTTGTGTTTGCTGTTCGTGGATGCACTAAATTTATAAGGTATGTCCAAAGGTAAAAGTTCAAAAGGTTCATATACGGAGATCTCAATGGTGAAGATGCTGGGCCCCCTTTCACAATCCATCGTTGATGATAGCTGTTCTCAAGGAAATTATCGTGTAGGTAATGCAAAATCTGCAGGTGCCCCATTGTGCAAAAAACAAGCATCACATCGTCTTATGGGTGGCACATCCTTTAAAATCGGATAAAGACTGGGACAAGATTGATTTATTAAATTGCTCTGTTACTGAAAAAAGCCTTGTATCTTTCTAACAAGCGTTCGGAAACCATAGGTTCATATGAACTTTTTTGTTTATTTGAAAGTCCCTGAACGTATTTCCAAATTTATTACATACCTATGCAGTATACCCTGTATTACAAATGTATACGAGTATATCAAAGCAGTAATGCATAGAGTAGACGATGAATGGCAAGGTAAAGTGTACATTGGAGTAATTGTGTATCTCAAATCTTCACTTTCGACGACGACAAAATGTTGATTGCTGGAACACGGATAGTACTAGAAGAACTGTTGGAAAGGTTGCAAAACATCAGTGAAGAGTATGAATTGCCAATTAATACCAACAACGCTAAATATGAATCTAAATAACATCAACCAAATAACTGCGTCACCACCAACACGAAGATTGGCCTTGTAAAATACCTAATGTTCTTAGTGCTTTTTATATATAGTATGAGCAAAAAGAAAATTCATCGAAGATGCCTTTGGAACTTTCAAGTCATGTGTAATACCACAAAATTATACTTAATTCCGGTCACTGACATAGACAGTGGCTGACAGTGGTTGATATCACAACGTGATGGTAACCATGATTATGACTTTCTGTAATAAACGTAACGGAAACATTTCCAAAACCTCACTTTGTTACAAATGTCAAGTGACAGCTTTATATATTCTGGTGTACACATAATATACATAGCTTAAAAATTGCAAAGGCCCCCTTGTAAACTTACCTTTTGTTCATATGATAAATGTACCATCAAATGAGGAATGGACCAAAAAACATCCAGCGGAAGAATCGATGCTGTTGTACTATGGTGTTGGAGAAAAATACTTTGTGTTTTAATAACAGAGAGCAGAACGAATACTATCATTCTCCCAGATATAAAACCTACACCACAGTGAGCGCTAAAGTTCCTTGGGCACACTACAGGGCGTCAGCTTAATGTTAAGACGTTAGTGATACAGGGAAAATGGGATATAAAAAAATCGATGGATCAACACGCTAAAGGAACTGCTGGCGATCAACCTGTAAACAGCAGATCCATGGACTTCTAATAGGGATCGATAAAAGGAAGAAGTATATCAGATACACCAAAACTGCCATTAGATCAAACTATAATATCACAACACTTCCGTAAAAAATCATGGCTAAGAAGAGGAAATGTTACCTAGTCGCTGCGAGTTTCCATAGCTCAAAAGCTCATTTTGTCGAAATACTTGTCCAGACGTTTTTACAGCTCAAAACAACTTCTACTACCTTAAAGTACTTTGGGGATAGTCTAAATGGGTCGTTAGGCAACGGTAATCCTCAAAAAAGCAAAGCTTTCTCTAATAACGCCTCAACTTTCGGTAACAGATGGTTGACCGGCTATTTGCTCAGGGGGAAAGGTCAACACGACGTATTTTAGAGCGAGATGTTGTCACAATATGGGTATTTAAATTTTAAAAGGGAGCTCATTTGAAATGAAAGATGCGGGAAAGCGCGGATATTTCAAATGCAAGTTAAACTGGCCTTAACAATGTGTTGAAAACTGATAGATTGTTGATACCAAACAAAAAGAGGATTTTCGAGTGCCCTTTGTTAAACTCCAAAACACAAGTAAGCCGGCTGCAGTTTTGGCTTTAGTTACCAAGGGGTATATAGTTGGTCGTATAACAAACCTAATTGTACTTAGGTTTGCATTTAATGGAGTATTTAGCAAAACCTAAGCAATTAATATTCGTTAGATTGGCAACGTTGCGGGTAATAGATAAGTATGGTGTTTATAAATGTACTGGCGTGCTGAATAAAATAATATTACCCTTTACAATGTACAGCTTTTTTCTGTTGAAAATCGAAAAACTAAATACAGTAAAAGAACCAATTGGTTAAATATTATAAAACGATGGACACTTTAATTTAATTAACACTGGTTAGACAAGCGTTCCTTTTGTAAATTTGTGCTCTGCTGTTTTTATAGTTATTTATGTATTAAGGGATCAATAGATTAGAGCACCAGGAAATGTATAGACGCGACGCGAAGCGTTTCCAGAGTCCAATAGTGATTAAGCACATGGTATATAGAACGTTTTATTTTATTCAAGGTTTCAGTATTTTGGAGGCAGACTACTGCGTCGTCGGTGTGCTGGCGCTGTGAATTTTTATTGTGCAGGGTTACTTTGCAGATTGTTCGTATTGCTGTACTACATTATTGGGGTTTGTTATACTTCTTAGCAGTTTTATATGCCCTCGGGCTATAAAAACCATATTACAACCCGCTATCGAGGGCCAGTAAACAATAATTGCCTACACTTCAAGACGTTCCTATTTGCAAGGTGTATTTATTCTATACAAGATTTTTTAAATGAAAGGGGGAATAATATTTTAATCACTTACATGTAGTGATTATTCGTTTAGGTGTTACTTATTTTTCGGTAAGTCTATAAGTTATGTCTGTATTGCCTATATCAAATTTAAAAAAATTATACAAGGGTAATAATCACCATAAAACTATTCAGGATTTTAGCCAACACGTTTTCGTTGTCTAGAACATTTAAGCATAGTTACCAATAACCAGTGGCTGCGTTTTTTAGGGGCGCAGGGGCGCTAGACTCCCAGCTGTAAACGGCCTATCTATCATCAGAAAAAAGTAACTGTTCTATAATAGAAAATATATTTTATCATCTATCCCACCGTTATGATACACGGTTTAAGCAATGAAATCCGGCGATCATCGATCACGCTTAAAATATGTAAAACAATATGCAAAGAAGTATGTCAGCATAATACGATTTATGACGCCAACCCACTCGCGCGTGGTTGCAAGAAGCGGCTGGCAGCTGATGAAGGCCTATATGGGATTACGGATAAAATGCTGACAATACAAAAGTGCCTGTATTGCCATTTCAATGGACAATGGGCTTTCCAATTTAAAGCCCACATGCCGATCATCTTCAGTATTTACAAATGTCGTAAGCCCAAAAATGCAATTCCATTTGCAGGTTCAACGACTGCCGCGTCATAGCCTTAGAAATATTGCAAGCCTGGACATTGAAAATAACCTGCAGTGTACAAAGTAAATTTGAGTGTTGTTATATGCCTTTGCATCATGTTCGATCATTCCGGTTGCAGTTGAAACGCGATTGTTTAAGTGCAGTGATTTCGGTTTGTGCAGGTTTTATTAAAGAATGGCAGAGGACAGCGTAAATCGTATAACAACATTAATTTTAAAAACCTAACCTTAACTGAAACGATAAAAATTAAAAAACTTGGACGACCTACACCGGCTTTAAATCTCAAACCAACCAAATAAAGCTGAGATTCGTAATTATACAACCCAGTTTTCTATAAACAATTACAAGGAAAACAAATGCATATGTGGATGTGATAGAGTAATGCACTGTTTTATTTTCGATGTGTTTTGTTTTATTGTGAAGAAGCGGACAAAATCTGCTCAAAAGTAGGTTTTAAAGATCTCATACATTTACATCACTTGGTAAAAATCACGAAATTTTTGCACGTCATATGAATCGTTGTACAGAATTTGCTTTATTGGGTTCGGTAAATATTGCAGTCCATTTAACGTCATTTTATAGAAAAAATATCAAACATAATAAACAGGTGACTAAAAACAGGTACATGGTAAAGAAAATACACAGTGAGCCAAAAAAGCGGTACAGACCTAAAGCCTCGTATATTCGCAAGTCATTAATATTTTCAAATGACTATTATATCATTGAAAATCTCAATGTTTATAGATGGAAGTGAAGCACTTTGACTACAAAGTGACAATGCTAATTCAAAGCGGTGCGTGGTTAAACAAAGTTATACAAAAAATTCAGTTTTTTGGAAAAGTTTATTATTTCAAACTTAAGGCAATTTAATACTAAGAACAAAAATTATCTAAATAGTTATTAAATATAATATTTAAAAATATGATTCCATACTTCCAACATTTTATCAACAATCATTTGTAATCGTCTTCGCCAGTGCCAAATCGCAAAAGCGATTTGCGCCGTTAGTTAAGCGTACGATTTTCTTCAGGACTTCAGGACTAATTTTGTTACAGATTTAATTTTACATTAAAGCTACGAGGCTGTATTAAAAACTCTCGTTTTTGCATGACCTTTATTAAAGTCAAATAAAATCGAATTGAAACGTTGTATTATTGCAAATAAGATATATAATTTTAATCTTCAAAGTGTAAGCATTTCGTTTTTCGAAGAAATATTTGAATTCACTAATTATTAATGGAAATAAAAGTATTTAAATTTTGTACCGGTTTTTTTGGTCCACTGTGTATATTTAGATTAAACAGCGACGAAATGTAGGCGAGTCATTAATTATAACTTTTTGTTTAGTTATTGTTAAATATTAAGAGCCCCCCAAATACAATTACCACGAGCCGCCACTGCCAATAATTCTACCGCGAGTTCCTCAATTCATGTTCGAAAGGATGTTCAAAACATTAGCAGTCTTTAAGTTGTGGGTGTGTACGACACTTTTAACGACAAATACAGCTCAAAGAAGTGATGATTGCAATCTCGAAACACAAACTTCAATGTTGGCATACTGGATATTGAATGCCATAATTCTAAATTACACACAACCAAGCACTCTAGTAAATTAAAACGGTTTGAAATAGACTTCAACTCGAAGTTTAATTACCTAGTCCGCGTATTTAAGAAAATAAAACGACGATGAGCCTCAAGAAGTATGAAAACTCAAAACTAATTAAATTTTGCTAACTCCCTCCATCGATTCTGTTAGAGAAGCACTTCCACAGCAAACTTTTTTGGTCACTTGTATCAGTGCGGAGTCGCAGAAAATTACATTTTCACGCGAAGGGATAACCTTCTTTTAGGGATAAACTGAATTTTGAATTCTTTTAGGTAGTTCAAAGGCAACAGTTGTGTCGCCCGAGAAAAGCAATTCCTGGATTTCTAACGGCCATCGCTCTCGTAAGGATTGTAAAATGAATTCTCCTTTACGATTATAACTTTCGGCATATCTATCCGCAATTCAATATATACGATTTGTATATTGGGGGTTAGTTCAAATTTGATTTTCTTGACGCATTATGTATTGTACAACGTAAACGACTTCAATAAATTTGAAACAAAACTCAAATAAACTTTGCACTCTCCAGAAATAAAAATATAGTAGATGTTACACTGATAACCAAGTAATGACCTGAAGTGACAATAAGATAATGAAGGTACCTTTAAAAATATTGCTAAGGTCCACGTTGTGGCGCCTTATATATGCTATGCACCTTCAGGAATACTGATATTTAAATGTCTTTGAATTATATTTTTATTTTGTCAAATTAAAATTGCCCTATTTATGTTCAGAATATCAATAATAATTAGTTGTGCTAGCTGCTGAAAAATCAGGGGTGGATCCCTTTATCTAGATTGCTTATTTCTGAAAGTTGATGTTCTAAATTTCTTAAATATCATTTCCATAAGTCAAAATAACCTATGTCAACTATATGTCAAACAGATTTGAAATTCAAAAGACCAATACCAGATTGTTTCTCTAGTATACAACAATATTAAAAACAGTAAATAATTCTTTAATAACTAACTCACTTTTATAGTCTTTATTTCATTTTTTAGTAATTATCTTGCTATTTAAGTCACCCACCTTTCAATTGGTCTCAACAATGTTCAGGATTTATGTTATTTTTGATTAGAGCCTTGTTAATATTAATAATTTAGGTTAAAGTCAATATATGTCTTGTTTTCCATTAAAAGAGAATTTTCAGAGATTTTTTTATAATTTACTATACTAATCGTTGTTGTAAACTGATTAATTGAGTCTAAACAATTTTTAACATATTAACCAGAAATAGAAACAACATTTAACGTTTCTCTAATATATTTAGCTTCTTCAGAACAAGTTAAAAGTTTTAGATGTAATACAATTAAAAAATGGCATTTGTTGTTATTTATCCCATTGTTTCTTCCTTTTATCAATAGGCGATTTTTACTATTTACAATTAGTGGTAAAAGTTTTAATGCATGTAAAAGGCATCATTGAGTTTCACCAAGCTGTTTGGAAGAATCATTTTTATATTAAATTATATTCCATTTGTTTGATAATTTCCTTTGGGTTTATTAATTAAAATGCTTTTTTTTTGAGTATCGAGAAACGTAATCAAGCGTTGTTTTTACACATATTCTCTCGTCAATTAACGACTAGTGTCGTCCCTTTTTGCTAATTTAGTGATAAGTATTCTCCTCTAATAAATAATTGGTTATTAATTAATTATTTTGGTATCGTCTTGTTGATCGGTTCATTTATAGTATTTTTTTTTAAATCAGCTGTCAAAGTGTTGTCAAGTTGGTATGAGGAGTTGAAAGTAGTAAATAGTGTATTTCACACTGTAGGTTGGCAGCGTTGAGCCGTTCAAGGTCATCGGCGCTGTCATTGCGCATAACTGTCATTGCGCATAACTGTCATTGTGCATAACTGTCATTGCGTTTGTGTTGAAAAATTAATGCACAAAATTTGAAAAGATGCCTTCGCGAAAAAAGGTAGCGGGCAGCCCCTCACAGAGTGTGAAAAAATGGCCCTGATTTGCGAAGGGGTGAAAGTTGACAAACCTGAATTGACTAAGAAGGCGATTTGTGAGAAAGCCACGAACATATTCAATGTATCGTATTAAATACCTATTTTCTAAATTCTCATTTATTTCCCTAAATACTTTACTGGATACATTGGAAGTCTGCACTCAAGATATGTAATAACTTTAAAACGACAAAATGTGTTCAACCCCGAAAAAAAGGAGTAATTTCCTCGTCGCTATTTCCAGTTTTATCAAAAATTACTCCTAAGTATTTACATTTCGTTACCCCTTATATATATATATTTGTTTTCTAGTGGCAAATGGTTTAGTTCATTGGTTCCAATCGATAGGTATTCAGACTTTTTCATATTTATTGTTAGTCCTGCGTTGTCGTATTCTTCCTTTAATTTCCTCACCATATAGCTTAAGTCATCCAGGTCTTCTGCAATCACCACTTGCTCGTCGGCGAAGTATAAACTGAAAAGCCTGTCATCTCCCATTTTAGACCCATATTCTTGCATTTTTTTGTCCACCCTGCGAGGGCTCTGTCTAAATAAATTTTAAAAAGTGTGGGGGATAGACAGGATCCTTGCCGAAGACCTTTTGTTGTGTTGAACGTCTCGGTAAACGTTTTCCCGTTTTCTATTCTTGTTAAATTGCTTTCAGATAGCTGCCTGGTGGCTTGTATAAGCGTAGGTTCTATGTCAAGTTCTTTCATCTCTCTCCACAATCTAGATGTTGGCACAGTATCATATGCTTTTTCGAGGTCTATTAAAGCTATGTGTGTTTCTCTGTTTCTTTGTACTCTTTTTTCGAGTACTAACTTCAACGAGAATAAGTTATCTATTGCGGATCGGCCTGCTCCAAAGCCCGCCTGTTCTTCTGGTTGCTTTCCTCCTATATCTTTCTCAATGGGGTTTTTTAATATTCGTGAGTATATTCTGCCCAATGTTTTTATTACTGCTATTCCTCGATAGGTTGTTGGGTCAACTTTAGGTCCTTTCTTATGTATGGGAGTTATATAGGATGTTTTCCATTCCTGTGGGATATTCTCCCCATTAACACATCGTTGATATAGGGTTTTCAGCATGGTCATTAATTTTTCTGGTGCGTACCTTATTAGTTCTGGGTAGTTACCTCCTGGTCCGGGAGTTTTCTTCAATGTTGTTTGCGTAACAGCTTCTTTCACCTGATCTACATCTATACGTACTGGTCTACCATTATGTAGGTAAAGAACATGCTCTACAAAATACTCTGTATATAGAAGTATCTACATCCTACATAAACCTATAATATTAAAAACTTATATTTTATTGAAACGTTTAACCAAGCACGTTTGACATTTCAATTACGGTAGACAGACGTAACCTCAATTTTGACATGGGGGAAACTGTGATACAGTTGGTCGGTAAGTACAGAATTTAGGGTAGCACAGTCTGGTTTGTTATAAAGTTTTGACACTGACAGCTGATTTAAAGGAAAAATGGACTGTACATATTAGTTGTGTTATGTTGCCTGGAAAAGTTTTTAAATTTCTTTTCTCTCATTTAGTTATAAATAATGTATTGTTGTAGTTATTGTTGGGATAAATTTTTTATAATTCAATTTCTTTTATTTCGTTTAAATTTGATAAAACAGGTCCGGCCATCTTGGCCTTATGTGGCGATTTCGCTGTAAAAATGTTGAAGCCTTCTTTTGTCTTTTTGGGATCTCCAAGGATGATTATTAAATTGGTGGGTTTGGAAGTTTATTGTACATTGTTGAATGAGATATTTATGATAGCATCGATCAGACAGCCATTATGACATTGACCAAGAAGGCTTCAAAATGTTTACAGCGGAATCGTCACATAAGGCCAATATGGCCGGACTTGTTTCGCAAATTGAAACGAAATAAAACAAATTGAATTATAAAAAATTTATCCCAACAGTAACTACAACAATACATTATTTATAACTAAATGAAAGTAAAGATATTTAAAAACTTTTCCAGACAACATAACAAAACTAATATGTAATTGAAACATTCAACAAGACGATACCAAAATAATTAATAACCAATTATTTATTATAGGAGAATACTTATCACCCAAATAGCAAAAAGAGGGGACACTAGTCGTTAATTGAAGAGAGAATATGTGTAAAAACAACTCATCATTAAGTTTCTAGATACTCCAAGATAAACCACTTTAATTAATAAACCCAAAGGAAATTATCAAGCAAATGGAATATAATTTAATATAAAAAAGATTCTTCCAAACAGTTTGGTGAAACTCAATGATGCCTTTTGCATGCATTAAAATTCATACCACTAACTTTAAATAATAAAAAATCGCCTATTGAAAGGAAAAAACAAAGAGATAAACATCAACAAATGCCATCTTTAAATTGTATTACGTCTAAAACTTTCAACTTGTTCTGAAGAAGCTAAATATATTAGCGAAACGTTAAATGTTGTTTCTATTTATGGTTAATATGTTAAAAATTGTTTGCACTCAACTAATCAGTTTACAACAACGATTAGAATGGTAAATTTAAAAAAAAATTGCTGAAAATTCACTTCTAATGAAAAACAAGACATATATTCACTTGTTTTTCAACCTATATTATTAATGTTCAGGATGTCAACTAACCTGCTCCTCTTCGACTACTGATCAAACATCTCACACACCTTCCTGCAATGGAAGGCCCAACTGTCCAGAATCAGCAACTCAAACCTTGACTACAGCATGCAGCCAACAAACCAAATCTGCAGACACCTACCTCCAATACTGCCTCTCTCAACTTCTTGTAACGTGCCTTCTTAACTTATGGTTCTTCTCTGGAACTCTCCCTTATCACCAAACAGCTTGACGTCATCCAATTCTATTAATGTATTATGTCAAATGTACTTTTCCAATAAACTTGACTGATTATTCTTCTCCAGTTATTTACATTTGTAGATTAATTCTACTTGCCATTAGTTTTACCACATACTTGCAATCTTCCTTAGTTTTATGTATTTAATTATTCTTCTTGGTTTATATTTCCTTTTAACTTCACCTTAATTTTTAAAATATTTTATTATTTTAGAATCCATCTGTTTTTCAAATAGCCATTATAAATTTTGTTTTACTTTGTAATTGCATAATAATTATTCACATTCCCAATTTATATTTAAATAGATCTAGTCTATTTTCAACCATTGTACTCCTTTAATCCATTCTAAAATAGATTCTAACATCCCCGTGTATTTCATTACAATATATACAAAAACAAAAAAGGGAAGTTTTTGAGCAACATTTATTTAGCAATTGACAAAGAAAAATTAAGACATCTTAACACAGAACATCAAAATAAAATTAAGGAACAATAGCAAAAACATCTCAACATCCAGGAGAGGAATATTAAAGGAATAAACTCAATACTGACAAGTAAAAAATAAAAAAGCAATATTAGCGAAATCACAGAGGAAACCTTAAAAAAGCCAAAAAAACTACTAAATCAGGGAAAGGATATACCAACCCAGACTAGATGGTAACATTGCAAGCAAGGTAATACTCTCGATTCTGCACCTGTTCCACCTTAACCTGCGATGTCACGGATAGATTTTAATACAAATATCCTGATAGCGCACGTAGGCCCACTCCTTAGCATAGCAATACAAGTCTCTCCCCAAGCCAACCTAGAAGATATCGAGGAGTATATATACAAGTGATTCCGCCACTAAGAGGGAACTTCAGTCCGGCATGCCAACCATTGGATTGAGGCCTCCAGTTCGCTGCAGAGCAAACTCGCTGAGACAGACCCCAACTTGACTTGAGCTCGGCATTCAGATCTGAACAGCCACAAGGGCCCGTTAAAGCCTCAAGCACATGTAACTCGCTACAAAGCAGCCGAGAGCAGTTTCAGATGCCGCCACGTCGTCCAACTCGACACCATTGTCGGGGTGGTTGCCTATCCACAACCCAAAAATATGAAGTGATTGCGTAGAACATCAGAAAAGACGTATACTCACATAAAAAAATAAAGATAACATAGAAACAGGAGATAAAGAAGGAATATTAAAGGTTGCTGAAGATTATTTCAAAGATCTATATCGTCTAAAAAAATTCGCCCCCACCTCACAAGTCTAGGATAGGCTAAAGAAAAAATTTTATTAACATTGATTCGGAAGATATTCTAGAAATAAACGAAGAGGAGATAATCGATGCAATAAACCAGACATGTTAAAGGGAGAAGGAAAAGACATAGTAAAAACACTAAAGATTTTAGTTAAGAAGTGTTTGAACGAAAGGAAATTTTCAGAAGACTGAAGTGACGAAACAGTGTTATTATTATTTAAAAATAATGGAAAACTGTAGACCCATCACATTGCTTTCACAATTAAACAAAATACTATCAAGTAGCTATCTAAGACACTAGACAGTCATCAGCCAAAAGAGCAAACCGGTTGTAGAACTACTTACAGCTCCTACGACCATCTCTACACTGTTAAAATACTAATAGACACAACAGAATATAACGTTTCATTGTAAACCTAGCCTATTGAAAGAACATGCAGAAATGCAAAATAGACTATAGGTAGTGTCCGCCAAAAAGTCGTCATAATATGAAAATAAATTTTATTTTTGATATTTCAAAAAAACTTTTTGAGTTAATAATTTGTGCTTGTCTAAGAACCTATTTAGCTCTTATCATATACCGTGTGTCCACAGGAGTACGCACCATAGAGATAAGATAATGCTAATAGAATATAAATATCAACCAGTGCTATGACCACCGTCCCTTTTCTTGTACCATTTATAACAATACTGTTTCATACAGTGGCGAGTCAGAAGCCAGAAAACAACGTTTTAGCGTGCCGGCGATCACAGCATTAGCCAATCTTTCTATTCTGTTTGGTTATCCTTATGGTGCGTCCTCCTGTGGACACACGGTATACCGAGTGATTTTTACTTATTTAAAAAATATAGTTTTTCGAAATTGTCAAAATCCAAAATGTGCTATTTTTCGGAAATTAAGTAAGATTTCAATGATATTTTTTAGAGTGTGCTATCTTCAGCTATCTGAACAATCTCAAAGCCAGAAAACACTTATTTTTTTAACTTTAACTAAAAATTAATTTTTACATTTTTTAAACATTTTTCAAAATTTTACATACTAAAACTTTATATTAAAATTGAATTTTTTTATGTGAAGACTTTAAAGATTTATAATTGGAAAAAATATTATAAAATGATAGTTACTTCGTTAGATTTTTTATTATTTACCGAAAAGTAGTATGTTTGCATAATTTTTACGTTTTCTATGCAAGGCGCTTTTTAGGAGAATTTTTTTTCAATTCTAATTACTATATATTTAAATGGCTTCTAGAAACCCTAATCTAGCCTTGTTAATAAATTGCTGTCACAAAAATCCTGTAAATGTTCTATTACAGTTGTCTAAATGAGTTGATTTTTTTAGAACTGGTAAATTGGATAAAGAAAGATCTCCTCATTTAGACAACTGCAAGAGAACATTTACAGGATTTTTGTAACTGTAATTTATTAACAGAGATAGATTCGAGTTTCTAGAAGCCATTTAAATAGATATTAATTAGAATTGAAAAATATATCTCCTGAAAAGCCTCTTGAACAAAAAACGTAAAAATTATGCAAACCTATTACTTTTCGGTAAATATTAAAAAATCCAAAGAAATAATTAACATTTTATATACATTTTCCTGATTATGAATCTTTAGTCTTCACATAAAAAAATTTGAATTTTAATATTAAGTATTGGTTAGTGAAATTTTGAAAAATCTTTAAAAAAGTGTTTTCTGGCCTTGAGACTGTGCAGATAGCTAAAGATAACACAATCTACAAAAATCTCATTGATATCTTACTTAATTTCTGAAAAATAGTACTGTTTGGATTTTGACAATTTCGAAAAACTCCATTTTCTAAATAAGTAAAATTCATTCGGTATATATGATAAGGGCTAAATAAATTTTTAGACAAGCACAAATTGTTAACGTAAAAAGTGTTTTTGAAAAATAAAAAATAAATGCGATGGCAGGATGCTTTCGCTAAACAGCCTTCTATGCGAGCATAAGATTTAGCCCGCCTACATAGATTTCGGTTCGTTGTGAATTTTTGCTGCATCTCTATGCTGCATCTTTATCGCAGCAACATTATTGCTGCATTGGCATCTTGTTAGCTCTTGGAGGACGTTAGCAGAGATGACCTCGTGAAACATTCTCGCCTCGCTGAACTTCCTGGGTTGAAGGTGCTTTTCCGCCCAGATAGCCATGCAGTAAGTACACACTGTTTTTGCTAACTACAGTGGACTTGCTGTTGACTGTACAGGCAGTTTCGCTTGCGATAAATTATGCGATAATCCAAAAATTTAATATTTGTGTTCTGTTGTTATAATCCTTCATGAATCCGCTCGTTTTTTGCTTAGGATTGTGAAGCAATATCTAGTATAGGTGGTGAAACTAATAGTTAGCTAAACTTGTTTTTTGTTTCAAAAAAGGACTGACGCCCTATTATTTTAATTTATGTACGTATTTTGTAACCTTGCTTACCTTGGTCCTCATTCACGCCATATTCTGCCGAGGGTTTGAACTAGCCATATCTGTGTTCACCTCTCGCTTAAGGGTGACACAGTGAATAACTATGAAGAATTACTAATAATCTAACAACAAGATGGAAATTTCAGGCTTTATGACTAAAAATAAGCAGGAGCAAAACTAAAATTCCTACAAATATACAAGAAGGAAGAAATATAATGGTGGGAAAGGAAGTAATAGAAAAGGTCAATGAATACGTGCATCTCCAACAAAAATAGCACTGACAAAGGAAAGTAAAACTATTAAGGTGAGTAGAAGGATAAGGATGAGCTGAGCTACATTGGGGATACATTTTAATTAATGAAGTATTCCCCAACTTTCTGCAGTAAATCCGATTATAGCGGATTTTCGAAGATTTATTAATAATACCATTTAAGGTTGTACGACGTACTGATTGTGTTTTCCTGTATTATATCAATCTGGATGGAATACGTTCAGGTTGACTTCGCGCATTTTGAATCTAAATTTAAATTATTATAATTGCTTAGACAAGCTGAGACATTAAAGCATTTTATTTGCGGATAAATTTGTATTGCTTTATTCTTCCGAGTTTTCGTAATCCGCTGTTAGATTTAACGGGTTAGAGCACAAAGAAAAGTGCGCCCGAAATGAAGGGATTAATTTTCTTTTGGAGAAATTACAGCCGTCCATTGCTGAAAAAGATATTTTATGCAACCTGCGTTGAGTTTTATGGAAATGCCTTTTAGATGTAAATGAAGGGAGTGAAGCGGCATAATTTCCTATAATCAACGTTTCCAGAAGCGAGTGCTTCTAATTAATAAATAAATTTTCTATATCTTGAACAAGGATTCTAAGAGCTATTAAAGTGGATGAAAGGCGTTTTAATAAAACCCTTTTTCGAGCACACCTAACCTCTTACCTCGCAATCAAGCAGAATGAGGTTAACGTGCAGACGCGTAAACATTTCCAACGCCTTAATTATACGCTGTTCGGGACGAAAAGCTGAGCGCAAAGACACGCAGATAAATACGCCTGGAAATAAGATGGGAAAAACCGAGCCCAATCGGAGGTGGAAACCTTCGATCTTCGGCCATGTTGATGTTCGAGCACGTGCTCCGGAAGAGCAGTTCAGGCAGGTGAGAATAAAGCAGCAGTTTCAGACAACGGTGCCGAAATAAAATCCGGCAGATGTCAAGCAAAAATTTATGAGCTTAATGTGTTTTTTCGTTTAACTTCGCGCAGACAAATCTCCAATAATTGATTTCGCTCAAGGCCTAAATTTTAGCATTTCTCAGCTTCGCGCTGTTTTCAAATTACGTGCGCTTTAATTTAATCTGGAGAATATTCTGCTCAAAATTTCCAAATTTCAATTGTATTAAATTCATAAAGCGTAGAGAGCTTATGAGACAGTATTATTTTCTAATGCATTTAAAAAATACTGTGATGGAATTATCTATTTGCAAACACATTTATTAGTTATGTAGTTTTGAAACCACCGTTCTTAAGTTGAAACGTAACATAAACATTCTTAATTTTGGTATACTGATGCGCAAACAAGGCGTCAACGTGACAATAACGACTCGATTTTGTGAAAAGCAAGTGTTGTAAAAGAAACCAATGTATCTATACGGAATACATTAAGCATCATAGAGGAAGGGCTCTTAAGAGCTTAACAGTGAAGGACACACTGACAAAGTAAAATATCGGAATACCAGGAATACAAAATATAAGATGGAAACGTCCGATAGTAATAAAGTGTAGCAAATAAAATGTAGACTTTACCCAAATATCGAAAAGATCGACACGTTAAAGCTTAAAGCAAAATATTGTATCGCCTGCTTAATAAGTGTACATACACCGATAGAAGAAGTCGATGAAGATGAAAAAGGCTGATTTTACGAAAAGCTAGAGGAACCACTTGACAGGGTGCATTAGGTAAAGGTCCTGCTGGGGTCCTCAATAAAAAATTAGGTAAAGGGTAGGAATTTATGCCAAATATAGAAAAACTACATGTTAAGAGAATAATGGATACAGACTGCAACACAGACCATTTTATGGCGGTGATACAGTTAGGTAAATAATTGCTAATAAAAATTAGAAAAACGAGTACAGCAACAATTAGCAAAAATGGAAAATTAGAAAATTGTGACAAAATATCAGAGAAAATCAACGCCGATGCGACTGAAGGACACAGTGCTTCGAAGTAAAGTGGGACAAAAAATTAAGAATAATCTGTTAGTAAAAGAACACGAAAAGATAGAAGACAAGATTGGCTTGATGAAAGCAGACAGGTAGTGCAAGAGGGATATGCAGGTAGAAGGAAAATTTTACCAAAGGATGCCGAAGGACCTACATGAGTGTGAAAATAATATACACTTGGCGAGGAGCGGTGTTACAGGGGAAACCCCGTTTCTGACTTGTAACAATCTTTGAAGATGACAAAATTAAATCAGTGAGGAGGAAGTTTATAGGTTGAAAAGGCTATCCGCGCTGGTCAAAACGACCTGGAAAGATGCGGAGACAGATTCGTATAATTTTGCCGGGTGTCGCCCCTTGTGTCTGCAAGGAATGAAATGCAGGAATTGCATATTTATGGCTTACTTTCAGAATTCCTAGCAAGCTTAACTTGCGTTACTTAAAGAATTCGCGTAACTGCACTCTGCTTCACAAATATATTACATAACTGCAAATTTGGTAACTCGATTAAGAAAACAGTCATAAAGTTCATTTCTTGTAGGTCAGAGTTGCAAGGCTGGGACCGCCATAAACAAAGTGTGATAAGGAAACTGGTGAAAAGCCAATTCATATTATTTAGGGTTTTAATACAGTTCCAATGGAGGTGTGGCCAAAACTTCATTAACACATGCATGGCTTAACTAAAATCGCCAAGATAAATTGAGTTCCGGTAATGAGATAAAACATTTTTCTGGAAGCTAGTCCGTGTTGGTTCGAAAGTGGAGGCCAAGTTTGGCGAAACAAAATTGATAAGTTTCAGCTAGGAGAATAGTGACGGGCAAATTGGCATCGTTCTACAAGCGATATGACACGAGAATTTCCAGGGTCGCGTCGAGACAGAGCGTCGTTATACTAGATGGATGCGATTCGATTGATGACGGGCAATACGGAAATTCTTCAAATATATCCGAACCAGGATCAAGATGAAATCTGCGGCACTCGACAAAACGGGGACAGAATTTTAGATTATTAGGCTGCGCAATGAGAGATTGGTATAGTCGACAACGTCGTTATTATACAGAATTGGCAGGTAAGACTTCCTAAGCAGCTACATTTACGAAACATAATCACTCAACGTCACGCACAACCTTCCTGTCTGACACTGGTTGCGTGTCTAAATCGAGTTCTACACACTAGCTTGTGTCGAAGAAAGAAGATAGAATTATAAAAGATAAAAATTGTAGAAGTAGAGGATGCACCCTGACAAAATCGATGGGATCGTATAGTGCTCATACGCCAGAACTAAAAGCATAAGTGGTGGTTTTTAGGCAAACACACCCTACTGCAGAAATAAAAAGAGCCAACCGTTATGAGATACAACCAGTTACGTTGAATATTGCGCAGAATATTTCGAAGACCTCCTTGATACGCGTAGGGAAAGCTGAGAAGTGTAAGGTCTCACGAGAATGCAACAAGGATACCGCAATTGCCCCAAGTATACACGAGATGGAAAATGTAATTATTAAACACGTAAGAAGAAATAAAGAATCCAGTGTTGATAGAGTAACTGGGGAATTAATAAATATGGGGAAGGAAATCAACCTTCCTTGCTAACGCCCCCATTTCCATTCACTCCTTACTTGCTTAGTTTGCGATTCAGGCTCCTCTGGTACGTCCTGCCGATTTTCGTAAATAGGTTGTCTCTATGGATCTGAGGCATGTGTTAATGTACACAGGATTTGTTTTAATTCCATCTTTCCTTTTGGTGATTTTTATATTCCTCCACTCATTGTGTAGTACCTAGAATTAGTTCACATAATTTATTTTGTTTGTCTCATTTGTTGTGACACCTTCCCGTCGTTGGTAACGATAGTGCATAAATATTGTTATATGATGCAGTATAATAAATCATAAGAAAGAAATATTAAAAAACTAATAAATTTGGAAGGTTACAATAATTAGATCTTGATGGGTGTAAAATTTCGAATATGAATAATGAAAGTAATTGATACAATGAAAGGAGCCATTTGATAGTGCGATATTAATTGAATTAAATAACTTAATGGTTGTATAAAATGTTAATAAAGAACAAACCAAGGTAACATTAGAGAAATGTATTTGTTAATAATAATCAGAATGAATATCCTATAATAGAATTATTTTAAAATATAGAAAATGTGCACTAAGAATTGTATCTAATAGGGATATAAATTTGTTTAGTTAGTTACTGAAAAACAACTCATAAAAACATACATGTAATTTTGATATAAAGAATTTTATGAAATAAAACTGGAAATTATGCCTTGATTTGTGTTATTTTTGGTATATACAAGTTAAAAAGGGCTATAAAAAAATCTGCGTGGTGTGATAGGCGAAAACGTAAAATATAATTCATGGAGACATATAATCCGTGAAGAGATTATACAAATACAGTTAATTGGAAATAAAGAAAGCAGAAGGTGATATTATTTGAAGATATTTGAATTTATTCATACATACAATATATTATTGGAGGTTCTTACAAGTAACTGATTTGATTTGGATATTTTGTGAGTATAACAAGAGACATCGGACTATCTGCAAAAAAGAAACAAAGTTAGATTTGGAACATCATAATATTAGCAACTTACCAGGAGTTAGTTCGTGTGCCAGTGACATTCAGGAGGAACAAGGACTGGATTTTGGGAGCAGAGGAGTTGATTTGACGGGACGAATGCAGTTGAAATGATTTACAGACACATAGGTGTTGCTGTTTGTGAAGTGGGCAGTAGGTGTTGCGGTCTATGGACGTCAGGATCCGGTATTGGTTGGATGTTGCTACAGTGAAAGCAAGAGCAATTATTAAGGTTTGTGTAGATAAGTTGAGAAAGCATTTTGAATAACTGTCAATAAAAGAAGGTGATAATATAAAGTTGATATAGTACTTACATAGGTGAATTGAATAATAAATGTGTTTATGTAAGATACAATTGTCAATTACCTGGTTTAATAAATTTTAAAAGTCAAGTTTGACGTTATATGTCATTGATAGTCAAATAATTTTAAAAATGCAATTTTAAAACTTCAATTAATAGAGAACTAGATTTTGGCGAACCCACCCTGAAAATAAGAGCTTTCGATTTAAAAGCAATTATTGTTTGAGATTTAAGACATTGCATTAAGTAAGGGATAGTTCAACTGGTGAGCTATAGCACAATTTTTGGCTAGCATATCGTGGAGCTGATATAGTCAATACATAAATATAAAGTCAGCACAAGGTGGTGCATTACAATATATAGAATCATTTTCAAGCTCTCATGTATGGTTTCTAGTGTCTTTGTTATAATTTCTAAATTAGATATCTTCATAAGTTTGCATTGGCTGGTTTTTGTATTCAAATTTACTTCCTTCAGTTTTTCTTTCCATGCCGCTTCTGTGATAACCCCTAGGTTGCCCGCAAAGTTAAGGTTATGTCAATAGATTGGTTGGGTTTTCTATTTCCAATCGTGGTTTTGTCGAGTCTATGATTACATTAGCACATTAATTCGTTGATTACAAGTATAGTTTATAGTAGAAGTAGTTTATAAATATCTAATTATGAATTAGTTCTGACATGTTTTCACACGAGCTTTTAATGGCTCCAATTAAAAACCGGAATTTTGGCCCAATAGTTCAAAAGCTCAAGCGACGACCAATCTTGTTCTGATCGATAGCATTTCTATAACAAACATGAGCCTTGCAAATACAACAGCCTACAAATATATAGTCCAAGAAATTGGAATAAGCAGAAAAACCCATACCTGCGAACTACAACGTAGAATAGAGTAGGCCTGGGCCACTTTCGGAAAGCTGCGAAACGTCCTAAAATCAGACCTCCCCATTTGCCTTAAGAAAAAAATGTTTGGCCAATGTGTTTTGCCAGTCCTGATCTACGGTTCGAAAACCCTGATTTTAACGTAGGCATCAGTAAATAAAATCAAAGTAACTCAACCTGCATTGCAAAGGGCTATGTTGCAAATTGTAGGAGACATACAGGATGACAAATAAAGAACTTCATCGCAGATCAGGCGTAACTGATGCAATTGAGAAAACAACAACATTAGAACGGTACTTATTTAGACACGTTGCGAGAACAACGAACAATAGATAGACAAAGCGTATGCTAAACTGGCGACCGAACAAGAAGCTTTCAAGAGTAGGGGACGTGCACCGACTCGTCGGACTGATGACCATAAGCATGGTGGTACTGTAAGTCTATGTCAAATTCGATGTCAGCAGGTTAGGTTTTGCGTCAGTCTGTAGCAAAACTGCCACCGACATATTATTCATACGTTGTATAACCACGACTATTCAAAAACGTTCAATCATTTCTGAAGGCACTTTAGAAGGTTGCGAAGAATATAAAATAATATTTTCAGAGTAACCTTCGAAAGAAGGATATTACGATATATAACTGTACGAAAGAATAGAAGCAGGTTGTAAAGCAGTAACAGCTTGATAAGCAATATTATACAGCAATAATATGAAAAAGAACAAAACCCAATTATATGGTAACCTAATGCACAGCATAACTCTATGTAGTTCAAAAGCTTGGGCAGTATCATAAAGAAAAAAAAAGTCAACTACAATCACTCCAGGTGGCACGACGAAATTATAAGAGGAATGAAAGTAAAAAACTGTAGTAGAAGAAATAGAGCGAAGACAATTAGCGTAAAAGAGATGAACGAACAAGGGCTACCTCAAAACACTATGAACGAACGAAGAAATTTAGTCAGGCTAAGGGAAGCATGGCAATCATAAAAACAAAACGCAATGGAAGCAACAGGTCGGAATGAAAATAATTGCATTGATCGAGCAGTATGGTATTCCAACCGGAAGGAAGATATATCGTTATAATTAAGAAAGCATGTACTTCCTGATGTTTCTAGTAGTTTCAATTTACATGTCTAAATCTGTTTTCAGAAATGCAAACTCTCTAAATATTTTTTTTTAAACATTATGAAAGATGCAACATCATTCTATGCTCTTGCGACTCCTGATATATAGGACAGACGGGTTGTTCTATTGATGGAAGACTTCAACAACATCAAGGGGTTTACAAATATAAACGCATTATACATTCACCAGTAGCTGAGCATACGGGGTGAGCGTCAAAATTTTCCGGCCTGACATAGATCCAGCTATCGCAACGGCTAAACACTTTGGTAAGATCAAATTTGGCAATTGGTTTTCTTATAATTGACAGTCGTTCACCACGATGTCAGAAGTCAGGAAAATTGAGTATTGAGCTGTTACCAAATTCTTTAGTCAAGAAGATCTTTGCTCTCAAAGCATCAAAGATCGACTGGATGGGATGTACCGGAAAAATTCACCACTTTATTCCAAGGTAAAAGATTGGTTAAAACGATATCCAACGGGGCAGTAATTATTAGAAGATGACGCAAGAACTGGAAGAACGGTGGAAATGGTGACGGACAACAAGATTGCCCTTGTTGAGGATCTCGTATTAAGCGATCGACGCCGACGCTTGAAGGTGGAAGAAATATGGGGGATTCCGGATAGAAACGTTAGACGAACCCTTCACAATAAAAGTAGTGAGGCATCAATAAAGTTCGTGCTAGGTGGGTCACCGAATATTTCTTAGCAGCTCAGCGCCAGCGTCGTGTTGAATGTCGATCCTCTTTGGAGCTCTGTAGGGAAGACCCTTTGGGTGTCTTCCAAGACTATTGTCGCAGAGGAGAAAACTATAGTTCGTTAATATAAGTCGATGGAATGGAAACGAAAAGGAGAAGAACCGCCAAGAAGGTGCAGGGTCTGTCAGTCGATGAAAAAGGTGAACGTAACGACATTCTTCTCATAGATTTTAAAGAACAAAATACCACAGATACCGGAACATATTATTCGGCACTCATGCACAAATTACTACAAAATATTCCTGAGAAAAGAGGTGGGAAACTCACCCGAGGCGTACATTTGTTGCATAACAATGCAGCTGTGCACACTGCTGGAATTGTGCAAGCCGCAATTCGCGACTGCGGTTTCGAACAAATCGATCACCCTCCGCATAATCCAGATATGACCCGCAGATACTATCAACTCTTTGGAAATTTTTGGATCATCGCGGGTGCTACTTCATTGACGACGAAAAGATAAAGGCTGCAATTTGGGTACAGTTTGAAGACGAACCAAAGGAATATTATTTTAAGGGTAATGAATTGTTGCGGCAATAATGTAATAGGTGCACTAATGTCAGGGGGGACTATTTAAAAAAACTTATAATGAGTCTACGCCGTTCTTTTCCAAAGTCAGGCCAGGAAACTTTGGCGCTTACCTCGTACATTTCAAAATAAACACGTTTTAAAACTTGAATACACTAGAGAATCTCATTATCCTCAATTAGTCATACTTGAAGCTATAGAAATAGAAAAACACCCAAATAGTATAAACAGGGATATGGTTTTACACTTAGTAAAACTTTGACTACCGTTATTCACTACCTAAACCATCACACGAACAGTTCTTCAGCCGACCATGCGTCGTCGACCAAAGGTGTACTGGACTGAAAGAAGCAGATGGCAGTATGACGGTCCGTATAACTAGCATAGAAGCTTTTAAACAGCTTCATGCGTATCTTTAGCTTTTAGAAGATATGCGTCTGGCGAAAAGTTAGTCTGAATATGTGCACAAACAACAAAAAGGCCAAGTCTACCTAAGTATCCTTGCCCACAAGGTAGGTACCCAGACAACACGTACGAGCGCATGAGTCCGAGCAGAGATAATAATTATTGCAAAAATTCTTCTTTAGTTCACAAGGTGTAAGGTGCCAAAAAGATGATAAATATTTATCTATGACGCGGAATATTTTTGAAATTTGTGCATGTGTAGATCTGTTTGATATTTTTAAGATATTAGATAACCTATAGGCAGATAGAAAAATATCAATAGCAAATTAAAGTAAACATATAAAAACTGGTCACACAGTAATGAAACGAACAGATGCCTGAGAAGAAAAATAATGGAAACAATTTAAATTCAAAACCGGTGACAACTATGCAGGCGAATTACAAAAACTTAGAAAGATTGTAACAGATCTGCAAGAAATTTAAAAATGTGATTTTAAAACTGCTTCAAAAATTCGACTGGTGTTAACTGTCCAGACTACAAATGTAGCTAATCCCTTGAGTTTTCTACACAATCACAAATCATTTATTAATGTGTTATGTAACGATGAAAAAATCATGCCAATACTTTAATAGTTGCTTACTATACAAGTAGTGTTATGTGAATATTACCCACTAGAGAAGAAATTTTTCCCACGAGATCGTAAGCCATGTGGGCTAATTTTCTCGTGTGGGGGTAATACCTCGTAACACTACACGTGCAGTTCAACATGTTATCCACACTTCTCCATAAACTCAGAAGAAGTATCAAAGCCAAATTCTTGTTTGAAACAGCAGTACCTGTTGGTTTTAACTTTTTCGGTTACCAGTTGACATCAGAACACAGATGACATTAAACATGATTGCGTAAACCAAACTCACTAGTTGAGTTATGGTAAGCAAAGTCACTTGTGTGTAATATTGATACTGCCATTGTTAAAATTGCTATAGCTATGGGGAATTTATTGAAAGGTATTGAATAATAGTATATTGTAAACCTAGGCGGTAAAGTGATTATTTTCCAGGCTGAAAGAAGAAATGGACAGGCGAGCTTTAGCGAGGCTGGACACTTCTTGAAGCCTGGAAAATCACTTTACCGTCCATGGTTTACACATTATTTTTCATCCTACAACACCATCCTGCAATAATTTTTTCAACATAGCTCTCATCCAGGTTATTATTTTGAAATTGACAGAGCTGTCAACAATAATAACACAATTTGTAAATGTTGGCTAATCGAATAGCGTTTGTAACTGCAGCGCCATCTACCAGTTAGACATAAGCTTCTACAGAAATCTATCTAACGTTTATTTTATATTAAAAATGTAACGACTACATTGCTAAAATTAAGTTTTATTGAGCAAATATTTTTATAAAAAGGGGGATAGCTATTATTTAAAGCAAAAAAGTTAATTATAAACGTGTTTTTTTAAAATTTGGTTTGACAGATTATTGCAGCGTCCCCTACTGGAAAACGTCAAAAAAAATTTTCTTGGCTAGCCATTGGGAGTTGTTTTGCAAGGCTAGCCTTAGAAGCGCACACTTTCTCGTCTCTATGGAGATGGTAAAATTCGGTTTTCTAATCATGTAGGATGAAAAAAATATTTTACGAGTAGCTGTGCTAACTACCAAGCCACCGTATGCTACTTCAGTTTAATCGTTGGAATCTTTCAATTTTGTGAATACACCTGAGGAATAACATGATTTGTCTAATGGATAGAAATGTTTGTGGATGTAACTAATTAGATGTAAAGAATTAATCTAAAACGTAGATGAATTGATTGATAGTGAGTGAATTTAATGATGGACAACTACGAACAGGTATATTGCGATGGTATTTAGCCCTCTACTCAACTCTAGTTGCAGTGCAAACAAATTATAAATCAAATCACAAAAGCACAGAGTTGGGATAATTCACACAACTGTAAAATTTCACATAAATTGTCAGCCCGTAATTACATTGGCAAAAATGGCCAGTAGCATTGAGATTATTAGAACACATAGGCAAAGAAAGAAACTCAATTTTCATAAGTTGGAATCATTGATGTAATTTTAGCATAAAATAAAAGGTTTGTGCGAAGTAAAGCTAAACCCATTTGAATAAGACTGGCACAGAAGGGTTCGAAATATGTTCAGTATAAAAGAAGCGTAGAAATTAAAGTAATTAGCATGTGGACAATTTTATGAGTATTTTAAAATAAAAGGTAAGAATAAAAGAATCAGAGATGGACTGTGCAGAATGCACAAACCAGGCAAACAAAGAAATTACTACATGCTACAGCAAGATGTGAGAATTGAGGAAAGGAAGCAGCTTTAGTAGAAATTGCAGAAAAGAAAACCACAGGATATGAAACAAGAGTGATGTGAAAACTAATCAGTGTAGTGGCGGATTGGACAATCAATGAAATTAAAAACAAACTAAGTGGCGCAATAAGACAGTGAAAAATCCGAAATTCAAAGGACAATTATTTTAGTATTAAGGTTTTGTAAATATTTATAACTTAAGTTCAATTTAATTGTAAAAGTAATATTATTGTACTTGGTTAATTTTCTTTTTTTAAAATTGTTAGACAGTGTTTTGTTTATAACGACCAGGAGGCATTAACATTTGAATAAATTCTTGAATTGACAGCCAGTTTTTACTCTTCGGATAAATTAAGTTTTTATACAGTTAACATAAAATTAATTCAGTAAAACGTATACCAAAGTACTCAGAATTTTGAGGAGTACCAGCAAGAGTAAAGGTAGCAATTTCCACGTCGTAAAGTGATTTTTCTTCGGCTACCTCCATCGGACGGGAACGGCAACGAGGGAAGCTTCCAATTCAGCTAGTTTGGAGTACTGCAGGGATTCTGGAGCTTATGCGAGGTGTACCAGCGAGTCAGCCCAGTGGATACGAGCCACATCAACCAGCCCAGCATCCTGGGGACCCATCTTACACAGCAGGCAGCGCAGAGTGGGTCCGAGGTACCAGCTGATCTAAGAAATTTTAAGGTTAGTGGGTGAAAGCAAATAACCGGAGCTAAAGGCTTGAAAAGTATTACCATACCTAAAGGACGAATCAAGGAACCGAATACCATTGAATTTCTTTGTCCATGAGCAACCATTTATCCAGGAATCGTATTTTTAATCATCATTTTGAGGTTAGAAAAAACAAATGCAGCTATGCGTATAGCACAAACTAATTAGGCGAGGTTTTTAGCCTGAAACAAATTAACCAGGTGACGCCGTTTTGAAGGCGCGATAATTTTAAAACTTACAAGAAAATTTTCTCATTAAATCTTTTTGAAACTTAAATAAACACGCGAGCTGTCAGCATATTTCAATTTATTTTTGGCCAGCTGTTTTACGGGGCAGGCGGCGCTTGCGCGCTGCGTTCCAATTTCATTGCCACCCAGTGGCGACCTTTCACATTCAAATATTTGACAAAAGCAAGGATCCCAACCTAGAGATTTGAGTTTCATGCGTAATTTTCCCGAGCTAGCTAATTTAAAATAGGTACAGATGAGTGAAATATAATTTGAGGGCGTACCACCGTTTGTTGTATTAACCAGTGTCAAACTTAGAGATTGTTGTGGTATTTAATCAGCCAAAATTCGAATTGAATGAAACAAAGTATTGTGTAGTGACCATATTTATTTTTATAACAAACTAAAAATTACATAATTAAATAACGTTGTCAACTAGGGGGCGTTAGTCATTACAATATATCTAAGTATAACATATATCATTTAATCAGAATGTAACATAAATAGTTTTGTTAGATTTACAATCAAAATGATAGCAGAAATACATTGCGAGCAATAGTCACAAAGCAAACACATTGCAATGACCAACTACACATTTTATACCTGCAAAAACAAATATTTCTGGCCTCAAATATTTCCGGATGATATTCTCAGCCGATGAGTGAAACAATTTACCTTTTAATTATTTTGATATAATATAGGAAAAGTTTAATAGAATTGCTTTATTTTGCGCTCTAAAGATGCACTTACCTCGTACAGTATGCATCTTTTAAAATACTTAACGTACTCGTAACGGATGCCAGATTATTCTGACAACCGGCGATGTAACTCGTTTTTATTGCATTTGAAGATTCCATTCTCTGTCAAAGAGGAAGGACTTTACCGCGGTATGCTTTTCTGTATAATGTGACATAGAATGTATAAACCGCAGCAACTGCTGCGCTTTACTTTTATTTAAAAAATTTCTATACATTAGTAAATACATATTTTTCTGATGTTTAAAACGTGAAGCTGTAAACTTTTAACTGCTACACTTACATTTAGCTGTGCAGTAATAGCAATTGCAGTAAAAATATATCTTGCCTAATTAAAAATATAGCTTTTAAATAATTATGCAACTATAGCATTCACTGATTTGCTAGTTGTATTTAAAAACCCAGTTGATAGTGATACAACCACCTGTACGAATTTATTTTCTATCTATTATTGAGTTCTTCTAAGGACGACCTGTGGTCGTCGTAGCATTCGTATAGGTGAAATTGTTTAACTGCTTATATAATTATAATAACCAGTTTCATGTAAATGTACTGCGATAGATAAATAAATATCAACAACTCGCCTAGTTAAAACCAGATCTAATCTTTGCAAAATCTTTAATTTAAAAAATAAATAAATTAAATGATTTCTCTTTATACACATAATCTCAGCACTTCACATACACATAGAATAGCTATCGCTTCCAGCTTGGTTCGACCTGTAAAACACTACTTTCCGGTCCGGTTAAGTAAATTACTATAACAATTTATGTTTCAATAGTTACATTAGTATGTTTATACTTTCTTCGTCTGAAAGACGAATGAAGTATTGTAATTACGAAAAAAAATTCTTTAGAAATATCTTCAGATCATCACGTTTCAGGGTCCCTAGATAACGAAAAACAGGTTTTCTCAATTTCGTTTGTCTGTCTGTCTGTTGGCGGTATAACTAAAAAGCTATTTGTTGGAGGAAGACGCTATTTTGCATACATATTATGCATCTAACTGGCATAAAACCGAGAAAGTTTGAGACAAATATGTACAGGGTGAGCACCTTAAAAAATAAAACTTTTGTTAATTTTTGTTTGAACTGAGAAATACATAAAAGTAGTAATTTGTACATAGCATAGGCTTTATTCTTGGCAAAAATGGGACCCAACAAATACAAGATAAATGTTGTATAAGCCAAATATGTGCAAAGAATAAGTGCGTTATGTAGACCTTTATACTCCGCGAACCGCATAAATGCGTAAATCGCAAACTTTCAAATACACGGAAACGCATATTTGGGCGAAGCCATAAATCGATCACAGAATGTGAACTCGAAGATAATTTTTTTTTAAATGTGTAATATTTGGAATTACTTTGAGGATATAAGTGTGGAGGTCTCCATTCGTTTTGAGATTGAAAAAATTCAGAAAAAATTGGTTAATTTTATGCGTACATCGCATTTACAGGATTAGTTGTTAATATTTATCAATTATTCTAACAAGTGGAAATCTTATTCTTTCTAGACTTAAATGATATCAGACTAATCTCAAAATTATTGTTAACAAATGCTACAGAAATTATTTAAACAAAGCGTATGGGGAATGCGTGGCATAAATTTCAGCATCAGAGTATCTTAAAAACTATTGCATATAAACTTATACATCCTGCATATGAAATGTGTAAAAAAGAATAGTGAAATTGTTTGTGTAAGAATTATCTGCATTGATTTATTATAAAAAGTATAATTATTTTCCATTGCGTGATTTGGTTGAAAGGCGCCTCGCATCGGCACGAAACTTAATACATGCCAGGCGTGAAGGGTAAGCCAGCTGCAACGCAATGATGTGAGAAGAGCTCCGCAGATTTTCAAGAAATTGATAAACGTTTAGATCCCATTCGCCGGCGCTTCGGTTCAAATCCCGCCGGTAACGATTTTATTATTTGAAAATTGATGTAATTCGCATTCAAGTGCTTTCTCTTATTCCTTCCATATTATTTGAAATCTGAAACCATATTTACACCTAGGTTTCTTTGATTTTTAAAATTATTTAGTGTGACAATGTCCACTTGCGAGGGAAGTTTTGAGCAGTCTTTTATAGATTTTTTGCCTTCGATGCAAATAAAAATCCATCACCTTGAACAAAGCCATGTTCTTCCCGAGCATGTAAAATTATAACTTTTTTTCATCATGACCTCCACATTTTTTTACAGTACCTATTTGATATATTATCGTGTTCGGAATCGATTAGGGCAAAGGTTATAAAACCTTAATTGACGTATGCACCAGCAGCAAGAAACATGACGGACTCTTTGCATCGAAGCTAGTTGAATTTAATGGACTTCCTTAAGGGGATCGCCATCAGAACCACGATTTCGTCGCTGGATGCCCTTTAAGGAGGATATTGTGATGTGTATGAGTTCCAAATTATTAGGAAAGTTGCTACACACTCTTATTAAGGTAAGAAGTTTTGTTAGTGAACTTCACCTGCATAATAAAAGCAACCACTTTAATGTGAAAAAGTGTTTTTATGTACAATTTTATTTTCATGGTTAAGACAAAATGCGTCTTTTTAAGATAATCAGTAATAGCAAACGGCACCCTACAAAATAGTGATCAAGTGAATGACAAAGTGACAATGATCAAACGCGAATGACGAAATAAGGCTAAACTCCCAAAGAACGTTAATAGTATATTACAGTACGAGTGGAGAAACTAAATAGTTTCCCACGAGTGTTGTATAGTGCTTTGTTCAATCCTGCTATTACAAATTCAATAAAATAAATTTTAATTTTTATAATTGCAAAAGCATTTAGGAGGCAGTTTTCGTTGTTATGGTTCTCATCAAACAAACAATTAATTTGTCAACAAATTATAGTTTTTCATCGCAAAAGTGTGTGCCAGCCTTTTCCGTAGAGAAAATGGAGGAAGAAAACGGTGTATTTGTTCCAGATGACATTCTGGAAGAAGCTAATGCAGTCACATTTAATCTACTCCCGCAAAAATCTAAAAACAGGTACGTCAAGGAGTAGGAAAAATTTCGGTCGTGGATGGAGAACAGAAACGTAAATGTTGTGATTGAAGAAGTAGTGGTTGCTTATTTCAATAGATTAATAGAAAAATACGCTGCCCCTTCCTTATGGTCTACATTTTCGATGCTTAAATCCACCCTATTGGTTTTTGAAAAAATTGACACAAGCAAGTTTCATAGTTCGTAATTAATTTACTGGTTGTAATCATATATGTAATTTTGTAGGTTTACGACCTTGTTCGCGATTTTAAAAAGTAATTCGAAAGACTATCAACCTAAGAAAGCGAAGACATTTGACCAGAAAGAAGTAGAAAAGTTTCTAAATTAAGCTCCCGATGAGATTTACCTGCTAATGAAGATGGTTGTTGCGATGGGAATTATGGCGCCTGTAGGTGTGACGAGTTAGTGAATCGTAAAACCACTGATATTGAAGATAACGAATCTATATTAGTTGTCAATATTATTAAGACATTATAAACCGCGTTCCTGGGTTGTGACTTGTGCTGAAGGAAATAATTTTAATTGTTTAGCGATATATCGAAAATATGCAGCGTTGCGTCCTATAACTCTTGGCGATAGAAGATTTTTCTTGAATTATCTTTCAGAGAAATGTATAGTTCAACCAGTGGGTATAAGTACTTGATCCAAAATACCTGGATTAGTAACAAGCTACCTGCAAATCAAGGATGTCGACCTGTATACAGGACATTGCTTTCGGCGGACATCGGCAACACTATTAGCGAATGCTTCTGCTGATATCCTGATCCTTAAAAGACACGGAGGTTGGCGTTCCTCATCCATTGCTGAGAGCTATGTAGAAGAGTCAGTGACCAATAAAATCCAGATAGCGAAAAAAATTATTACGGGAGATACTGGCAGCAGTACCAACAAGAAAATTCGCTAGGAATTTGAACCCGAAGAGTGCGAAGAATCAATTCCCTGGTTTTAATCAACCGATTTTTAACAATTGTAATGTTAACATTCATATTTATAAGTAATATTGTTGATGTGTATTAGTGTTATGAATAAAATTTGGTTGAATGTTCAGCTAATGTATATTGACAAAACGAGTGAGTGAAAATTATTTCACCCACTGTTTTCGCTCACCCGTTGCTATGTAAATAGTTTGAATGAACAAAACAAACGCTTTCACATTTTGTATCTAAGTAAGAAACAGTAATTTTCAATAACAGGATTGAAAAAAAAGGCTTTTTTATTATACCTGCATCAGAATCGCCGTTTAAAGCACGCCTGAGCGTGCGAATACAGGCGATTAAAGCACGCCGAGCTTTAAAGGTTGTCAAGGAAACGACTGAATGCAACAACGGACAACAACGCGACAAAAACGTAAACAATTCTCGTAACTATAGTAGCAATATTATTATAGCCTCTCGATTTATCACGACAAAAATTATTTCTAAGTTTTTAGTGAGTAATTTATTTCCAGTATTGGAGGTATAATAAAAAATAGCGTAAAGTATTCGTGGATAACTGGTCTTTAAAACACTTGCTATATTTCGAGCACTCCGGCTACGCCGTCGTGCTCGAAAACTCACTCGTGTTTTAAAGACCTTGTTATCCACTCATACTTTAATATACTATTTTATTATACCTGCATCAGAATCGCCGTTTACAGCACGCCTGAGCGTGCAAATACAGGCGATTGAAGCTCGCCGAGCTTTAAAGGTTGTCAAGGAAACGACTGAATGCAACAACGGACATGGACGCGACAAAAACGTAAATAATTCTCGTAACTATAGTAGCAATATTATTATGCCCTCTTGATTTATCACGACAAAAATTATTTCTAAGTTTTTAGTGCGTAATTTATTTCCAGTATTGAGGGTATAATAAAAAATAGCGTAAAGTATTCGTGGATAACTGGTCTTTAAAACTCGCGCGTGTTTTAAAGACCTTGTTATCGATTCATACTTTAATATACTATTACACTTCCCCAAATTTTAGCACCCTTATACAAAAAGGATCATTTGTTTAAACTACCTCTTAATTGGTTTAACGTACCTCAGGCCTCCAAACAACATCGTGCGATCTGTTTTAGGAACAATAGCTAAATCAATATTTTGTCGGGAAACATAAAAATCTGATGTGATACACTTACACAACTTATTTTTACAGTGATTTTATAATTTGCTAAAAATTTGATTTTTAAGCATTCGTTAAAAATTTTCAAAAATTACAAATTCTACAAAAACAGTACAAAATAAAGCGTTAGTTGAAGAGACATATTTTCTCTAAAATTTTAAGCTGATTTCAAAAATGTAATAATACACCGGATGTTCCATTTAAAATAGGAGTTAATAAATAAATGAAAGAAACAAAAGAAACTCATTTTAGAAAATCACTTCTCTCACATCAATACACATTAAAAAGAAATTGTTAAACCGTTTTTGAAAAAATCGAAAAAAACTGAAAAATTACAATAATAAACACCTACTTCCGGGTATGGGATTTTCTTGAAAAGCTTGCCGTCGCATATACATATTAAACAAAACTTATATATAAAATTTCAAAGCCATACCTCTTTGCGTTTTTGAGATATTCTGTTCACAGGCAGACACACAGACAGGCAGACCAATGAACAAAAACATGTTTTTTGGGTTCAGGAGACTCTAAAACGTGAACATCTGTTGAAAACTCAATTTCGAATTTTTGGGATGAATCCAATACTTCCTTTATCGTAAAAGGAAGTAAAAATGCGACAAACAATGACATTTTAATTAATTTTACACCTACATTTCTAAGTTACGCTAAAATTAATATACTCGAACCAAATTTCGTTCGAATTCCATAGTGTTGCGAAAAAATAGCATGCAGTTAGTTACTCCACAGTCCACTGACGCCAAAGCAAATATCTGCAGCACCCTCCTCCTTGTCAACCACTTGGATCTCCCACTGAAGCACTCCAGCTTGTCCCAGTGACCTAATTTTGCTGCATTTGGCCCAATTATGAGAACTCACAGGCTTACTATTGTTGTAGGAGTGTCCAGTTATGCTCATGACTAGGCTTGAATTGCTGTCTAATCCGTAGGAACCCTCGATTTCCACTGTCTTTCCCAGAAAATATGGTCCAGCTGCGCCAAGCTATTCCACTGCCTCGGAAATGTGTTACGTGCAGTCTCCAAGTGGTTTGATTCCGCCAATGCATTGAATACGTGCTCCAGGTGGTTTGTCAGTGTGCTATACTCATAGGACATTGAAAACACAGTTTATCTAACTCGAGTCTGCGTTGTTATTTTAAGCTCTAAGACTACAGCTTCCTGCTGTATGTTTCAAATACCTTTCATATTAAATTAATTACCTTGACTCAACCCTTTGCATTTTGAAGGAAATTTGAAATTGTTAAATTTCTTTTCAACTTCAAACATTTATTCTATTTTTAGAATATATTTTAGAGTCCTCTGCTAGTGATATGATTTTATCTATAATTTATACTAAGTAATATATTAAAATGCGTCTCTCACATTGTACTTTTACTTATAACATTAATTTATTTGATTCTAAATGCTGTAAAATAATTTGTGCACTGATCGATCATAGCGATATAAATTCTGAAAATTAATTTCATGATTAGTGTGGGTCATTCCTTCTTTACATTGAGTTTTATTCTTGTTCTAACTACTATGTAGTACAGGGTTTTCATTACTTCCCATTTCCCACGTGACTAAATTTAACTTTGCCGCTATAAATTTGTTTTTTGAAGGTTTTGGTAATATCCATAAACAAATTTCCAACGCGACATAGCCGTTCATCACATCTAACCTCTAAACTTCATACGTTTCTTTTTGCTGTTTATATGCAATTTTTGGCAGTTTTCAACGGCCTCGACCGAGCGAGGTGGGCGGCCGACGAGCCCACGCCACTGATAATTTTGTGTTACTCTAATTAGGGAGTACTGCCAATCGTGTAAGTTTGGTTGCCTAGCATTTAGGGTGAATACATGGTCACGTGGGAAATGGGAAGTAATGTTAACTCCAATATTCAGAGTCGTCCGGGAATGTTACGCTTTTCGTTCTAGATACACAATGTACTATTTTGAGACACATTCGAACGCCTTGCTTAAATCAAGAAATAGTGCAAAAGAAGATTTTTTATTTTCCAATGATTCTGTTATACATATAATTAATCAGATTCGGCACGGCTCCCGACGTGTCTCTTCCTTTTCTGAACCCAAACTGTCTGTCCGTAAAAATATGTTTGGTTTCAAAGAAATTTAGAATTCGAACTGCAATAATTTTTTCTATAATTTTGGCCACATGGGGAGAAGTGCAGTGGGTCTATAATTTTGATCTATCATCAATTTCACCCGATTTATATAAAGGTATAATTTTGGCTTGTTTCAATTTATTAGGAAATATGCCCGTGTTTAATTTATGGTGTTTGCAATATGAGCTATCGTGGCAGATAACCATAAAACATTTTCTTTGTACATACAAACCGATTGATTAGATAGGTCTAGTGATTTTGACCTTTTGTATCTCGGATTCGTCAACAGCATATAAGAAGAGTGATTGTTCATTGTTTATTCGTAATGTCTTTAGATAAACGCTGTGTGTGTACTTTGATGGGGGAATATTTGATAATAAATCGTCGACTACATGCACAAAATAGTCGTTGTGAGATTCTGGGGAAATCACACTTAACACTCCATTGCTATTGTTACTGTTTACACCTTTTTTTATTAATCTCCATGTTGTTCTTTGTTTATTATCAGACTCCAAAATGTCTTTACTAATTTCTCTTTTTTTAATTTTAAAATATTTTGTTCGTATTCGTATTTAATTTTTTTTTGTTTAAATTCAGCCGATAGAAAATCATTATTTTGCAAGTTCAATTTCAAAATGTTTCCAAGACGATGTATTTCCTCCCTGGCCGAAACTATGTCTGGACTGGTAAATATAGAAGCATTTTTACATTTGTTATTTGTATTTATTTTAATGGGAGAAAAAGATAATTCGTAATAATGTGAAAAAAATTTATAAAAAAACTTGACTGCACAGTTTGGGTTAGACTCTCTATATAATTCTACCTAATCTTCATACAAGAGGTAATTTGAAAATTTTATACTATATCTAGAACTTTTGTTTGGTACGGTTTTGTAAACAAAGGTCGTCTGTTTTGGAATAGTGTTAAATTTAATTATTTTACATTTATGATCAGATATGTGAAATTCAGCTACAGTTGCAAGTTGTGTTTCAAAATTTCTGAAGATGTTTATCGATATACGACCTGGAATTTTTTTGTACTCTAGTAAAGTCGCTGATATTTTTTGTAATCCAAATGAATGGAATATGTTAGTAATTTCGATGCTTTCCTTAGATTTATATTAAAATCGCCACCAAACACTAGTTTACTATTTTTCAAATTTTTAGATATTAAGTCAAGAGCACGAGAAAAATTATTTTTTAAGATATCGGTATTACCACTTGGAGAACGATATAAAGCCACCGCAACACAGTTCAAATCAGCAAGTTTAATGCCAGTGCATTCAAAATGTTTTTCACTGTTGAATTTATTAATGAAATTTATTGATGTAAAAACGTGATCAGATCTAGTAAAAATACAAACTCTTCCAAATTCAATCTCTAATCGGCAGTAACAAGAAGCTAGATTGTAATTGTTTGGTGTATATAAATGTTTTTTTCCACTCGTAAGCCAATGTTAAAGGGAGTCAATGTAAATCAACGATAACATCCTCAAAATGTGCCGGTTCTCATTTTTTGAAGGAATGTAAGGCTAACAACGAAGAAAAGAAATGTGTGAACTGCTGCAATGTTAAAGAAAAACTAAATATTAATTTAGATGTAGCTCATTTTGCATGGGGCTTCGACTGTCCAGTTTACAAACGTAAACTAGAACAAGAAAGAAGTAAGATAGATTTTTTAGAATAACAGAACCAAATCCTGAAACTATTTATTCAAATGCACAAAGTATGCTCGGAGTTCTTCCCTGACATTTGTGCAGAGTGCAATTGTTGATATTTTGGAAGTGCTTTATAGTGCGAGTGTTAAATTTAACTAATACGATACGAGTTAAATTTTAATACATAAAAATGAGTGACCCGCCTGCCGGGACTTCTGATTACAGGGGTCCCGGAGATAACCTCAACAACAACGAACATCCTTCAAAACAAACCACATTTTCCTCTATCGTACAAACACAGAATCCCGACCTATTCCCTAAAAAGGAGCAAGCTATAATAATCGACACGCTTGACGGTCTCGTACAAAAAGACTATCTAAAAGCTCTTGGAGCAATCATTAACCCCAGTCACATTAGATTCGCGTCCAAAATTTCTAACAATCGTTTCTGTGTATACTTATCTAGTGAACATATAGCACAAGAAATTACAAACCAGCATAGTTACTTATACATAAATAACACGCGATTGCCACTCCGTCGACTAGTTACTCCAGCTAAACGGGTCATACTATCTAATGTGTCCCCTACAATCCCTCATAAAGTAATCGCAAATGAGCTACAAAACAAAGGAATAAAACTGGTGTCACCTATAAGCTTCCTACGTGCTGGAGTATCCGAGGAGGGATACGCTCACATTCTAAGTTTCAGAAGACAAGTTTATGTAACCCAAACAGCAGCAGATATACCTGAATCACTACTAATTTATCACGACGAGACAGCCTATCGTATATTTCTCACAACCGATTCCATGCTATGCTACAACTGCAAACAATTAGGGCACATTGCTAGTAAATGCCAACTTGCCCAAAAAATCTTACCTACTGAAACTCCTGAGAGTATCATTACCAGCAACGCAAAAGAAAACGATGAAGAATTTACAAGCAAAGGACTCAAGCGTCCGTTATCATCAAACTTAAGCGTATCTAGTGACTCACCCGATAATTCAGCCAATACACTAGCAGAACCAAATTCTGCAGAACCAAAACAGCCCACAGAAGAACCAATATTTATAAAGCCACAGCAAACTAAAGCAAAGAAAGCCAAAAATTGTAAACTTTCAGAAAAAAAAGAAGCCTCAAACCTTACAATATCCGAATTGCTCGCCCCGACAAAAACAGTCATAACAGAACATGGTGACCCTTTTGTACTGACTTATGACTTACTCGTAGACTTCTTAGAAAATGTACAAGGATGACCTGACCCCTTAAACATTGCATACTCATACACCACAGATATTCAAGCATTAACTCTTATGATATATATCCACATTTAACTCAACGCTCCATCAAGAATAGGTTTACAAGAATTATAAATAAACTACGAGTAACAAACACAAACGAAGATAGCATGATCGAAACTCAAAGTAACTGCTCCGCCACATCTGATATCGACACCGAATCAAACTTTTATTAAATGGCTAATATAATACAGTGGAACTTAAACGGACTCACTGCACGCTTACCTGAACTATCGCAACTTATATCTAAATACTCACCTACTGTTCTATGTCTTCAAGAAACAAATTTTAAGGAAAATTATCATCACAACATTCGGGGATACACAATCTTCTATAAAAACAGAGCAAATCAAAACATAGCTAGCGGAGGTGTTGCAATATATGTAGCTAACAAGTATCATTGTAAGGAAATACTACTGACCACAAACCTTGAGGCAACAGCGGTCACACTGATGACCCCACAAAAACTAACTATATGTAACATCTACTTACCAAACAGTAAAAAACTCGATAAAGAAGATCTTGAAGATATAATTCCACAACTATCTTCTCCTTTTATAATTGTAGGCGACATGAACGCACATCATTTCCTCTGGGGATCCAAAAAAACTGATACCAGGGGCCATATCTTTGAGAAATTACTACAAAACACTAATCTAATCCTACTCAATGACAAACAACCAACCCATTTCAGCTCAGCTACTGGAGAGTTTTCAGCTATTGACTTGAGTATATGTTCAGCAACTATCGCTACCCATACAAGGTGGAAAGTTATTACTGATCTACATGATAGTGATCACTTTCCAATTTTAATAAACACGGGAACCATAAACGAATACATAAAAACTAATCCAAAATGGAAACTTAATAGTGCTGACTGGAAGAAATACTCGAAATATATTAAACAACATCTTCCACCTTTTGACGATACAAAGCTGTTACGCTCATTTTGACATTTTCCTACTTGTTAATTGAAATAATTAGTCAGATTTGGCAATTTACTTTTATTCTCTAAATATACAGTACTTTATCCATAGTTAGGCAACCCAAATACCTTCAGCCTCAATTTTGATTTAAAAGGAACACTTTGTTATCAGTTCTGCACATACACTCTGCACCTATAGTTTTTCTTCCTTTTTTCGAATTTGACTTTGACATTGATAACCTGGGATCGTGAACTGCTCTGGCGAATTTGCATTCCATTCTTTTCCATTGCTTCGATCGTTGAAGTTAGTGCCCTGGGAACCTTTTGCTCCTCTGGCTTTGGTTATAGCCGTCCTCGTCGTTTTGAGGGATTTTTGGAGGCAAGGCGCCCCTTTGGAACGTTCTGGAAGCCGTTGGGAGTTGCTGCCAGCGTTCGTTCGCTTTTGTTGCGGTTTTGAAATGGGCTCTTCTCGATCGAATGGAGCGTTAGGCTGTTCGTCACCATTCGCAGGTTTGTTACGATTTCTTTTCTTCAGCGTGGTTGCTTATCTGGAAATTTGTAATTTATAGCCAACTATTCTATGCCAAGAAAATGCGTTAACTATTCTACGCCAAGGAAATGCGTTAATTAGTTATACGCCATGGAAATGCGTTTTTAAACGCCATGGAATTGAGTTTTATTACCTGGATTGGTCCTGTTCGTCGTCGTGCATTTGGTTTTGCCTGGATCATGCGGTGCTCCACGAGCCGGCTGGCCGCTCGCCTCTGCGGCCTGGATTTGCGGTCGTTCCCTCTGCGAGCGCTGCCCAACGCACCTGGACTCTTGCATCTCTTCCAACAGCTCGGCCTCCACGTGCCGTATGCATCTGAGGTTTTGTAACGTTTTAATTTGTATCGTTCGTTTATTTGAATTGCTTTTGAACTGTTTAGTATGACCTTCCGAACTGCTATTTTAGAGTTTTTGTGCATATCGATTTTTGGTGTTAATTTGAGCTACTAGATATGAGATTGATTAATTTACTTACCTCTGTGGATAGCAGCCATGTGTAATTTTGTTATGATTTGGCTTTGAGGCTGCTTTTGTAATCACTGTAGTTTTTTTGACGTCGCGTATTGCATTAACCTTGTTGTTTATTTAAGATCACTTGCTAGAGCTAAATTTTTTTTGGCGGTGGCAAAACTGCTACCAACGGGATTTTTTGTTGAGATTATGTAGCCTCCCGTTTTTGATTTTTGTGATAAACTAGTTCTCGGCTAGAATACCCGCAAGCAGTTCTTAGTACGTCAGGAAATACTTTATGACTTTCCTTTAGGAACTAGCAAACCCCTGTGAGATCTCATAACGTGCTGGAACCACCCCATCTAAATTTTGTGTGTCTTAAAGTTAATTTTTAGGCCAACCGTCGGGGTTAGATGTTGGCATTGCATATTTTGCTTGCGTTATTCGCACCCTTGATTTTGTACTCCGCTTCACGGGGATTTATAGTCTATTTAAAGCTTTCTTAGTTTATTTTATTGGGTTAATGTAGTCATGCTTCGTGTCGTGCCGTTTTCCGCTTCACGGTGAACGTCATTGGTAATTTATCTAGTCATGTTTTGAGTATATTGCTTCGATATAAGTTTTGAGGTACCTAGTTGTTACGCCCTTCAGGCTAATTTCGCAGTTCGGACACCTCGAGTTGGATTCTTAGGTCAATTGTTTTATGTACTTGTAACCATTAGTCGTATTATTATTTCTGGTGTTAATTGTGATAATTTACTGTGATTTTGGATCTATACTTTTATGTTGGATATGCACTATAGTACCTACCAATATTAATAAAGCTGTGATATTCTGATTGGTCGATGCTTTGATTTTGTTTAACTTGCTGGTTTTTATCTTCGACCTTGTGTAAGGTCCGACACAAGGAATTGAATCTGAGTCTAGGACCTGGCGCCCATTCTCTTCGTATTTCGTATAGTGTACTTTTCAGCATAGTTGAAACCCTGCGACCCTCGCGGCGAGCTAGCCCATTTAGGCCGATAGTTACCAGCCGGCAAAATACCAAATACAACTTTCGCCAAAAGGTAAGGCCGACCCTCTATCTTCCCTGACAAGAAGATTTTGACGCCCAACGTCTGGGGCTCGATAGGGCTCGTGTAGTACCCTGTCTACGTTGTGGTTAGGTGGTACTATAGTGCATTGTTAGTAGGTTGGGATGTATTGATTTCGGATGTTGTTTCATGATTGACTTCTAGTTATAGAATTGGTTATTGGTGTGTTTCGATGGATGAATCTTTTTGATGATTTGTATTTTAATTGGCTGCGTGTTCGCGTATTTTATTGAGTATTTGTTGACTCAGTTTGCTTGAGTTTTTTTTGTGTTTTCTATGTGTAGTTTGTTTTCTTGCTTCTTCCTTTGGAGTGATGATTAGGATTATGGAGTGTGATTGGTGCGTTTGAGGGGTACACTTTTGTGGATTTTTAGGCTCTTCAAACCATCTTTCTAGTGTGGATTGGTTTAGCTCTTCTTTGATTGGTTCTTCTCTTTTATTCTTCGGATTGTTTGCAAGTTGTTCGGTGGCGATGCGTTTTGGGAGATTTGCTTCGGCACATTTGGATAATCTCCCGAACCTCTTTGGATTGCTTTGGAGTAGTTCTTCTTTGATTGGTTTTCTTCTTTGTGTGGATTGATGATAGGTTAGTTATTCGGTGGCGATGTGTCTGGGAGATTTGCTTCGGCGATTTGGATAATCTCTCCAGCCATCTTTGGGATAGATTGGTATAGTGATTGATTGCTTGACTTCATTTCTCTTAGGATTTCTTTTGTCCGCTTTCTTGGTGAGGTTTGAGTGAGCTTGGTGGATGCTTGTAGGGTGCCCTTTTGGATTTTTGGATTTTTGAGGTATAGCTGATGATGCCTATTGCCGTCAGCTATACGTTTTGGTGTGTTTGGTCGATTGTTGTTAGGGTATCCTTTCGCTTAGGCGGATTTCAATCCCCAAGTGAAACTCACTCCCTGCCTTTGGGCACGCTTTATGACTGAGAACGGTTTCTTTTGCCCTCTTTTAGGGCCTCAGTGTTGTCTGGATTCGTGGAACCCGACTCTTTTGTTGAGCCTCTGTCCTTTTCGGTTGTGCGTTTGGGAGTGTCTGGTTTTTGAGGACGGTTTCGTTCGCTCTTCTAGGGCATCGACTTTGTCGGATTTATTGGGACCTGAATCTTTCTCCAAGGCATTATGCTCTCGCCAACCCTTGTTGTCTTTGTTTGTGTGGTCTCGTCTACGTCTTTTTGGGTAGGATGGCTGGGTGACGTCGGTCGGTTCACTAGGATTCAATTCCTCTTTTCTTTTTCTAGAATTGGAATCCTGACATTAACAACTAGTCCCTTCTTTTCTCTCATCTTTCTTCTTCTCTGTTGTTTTTTTTTGTTCATTGGAAAGGGATGTTCCCTCATATAGTTGTGTTCGTCTTCATTGATATTTTGGATTTTTGAATATTTGCTCTGTCTTCGGTCATTTGGAGATAGTTTTATAGTTCGTTGGTAGGCATAGTTTTTTTTTTGGACGTTTTGTTTGGATGGTCGTTGTATGGTCAGGTAAATCCGAAGGGATTTACCCTCCCTTTTGTGGGGGGAGAATTTGTTACGCTCATTTTGACATTTTCCTACTTGTTAATTGAAATAATTAGTCAGATTTGGCAATTTACTTTTATTCTCTAAATATACAGTACTTTATCCATAGTTAGGCAACCCAAATACCTTCAGCCTCAATTTTGATTTAAAAGGAACACTTTGTTATCAGTTCTGCACATACACTCTGCACCTATAGTTTTTCTTCCTTTTTTCGAATTTGACTTTGACATTGATAACCTGGGATCGTGAACTGCTCTGGCGAATTTGCATTCCATTCTTTTCCATTGCTTCGATCGTTGAAGTTAGTGCCCTGGGAACCTTTTGCTCCTCTGGCTTTGGTTATAGCCGTCCTCGTCGTTTTGAGGGATTTTTGGAGGCAAGGCGCCCCTTTGGAACGTTCTGGAAGCCGTTGGGAGTTGCTGCCAGCGTTCGTTCGCTTTTGTTGCGGTTTTGAAATGGGCTCTTCTCGATCGAATGGAGCGTTAGGCTGTTCGTCACCATTCGCAGGTTTGTTACGATTTCTTTTCTTCAGCGTGGTTGCTTATCTGGAAATTTGTAATTTATAGCCAACTATTCTATGCCAAGAAAATGCGTTAACTATTCTACGCCAAGGAAATGCGTTAATTAGTTATACGCCATGGAAATGCGTTTTTAAACGCCATGGAATTGAGTTTTATTACCTGGATTGGTCCTGTTCGTCGTCGTGCATTTGGTTTTGCCTGGATCATGCGGTGCTCCACGAGCCGGCTGGCCGCTCGCCTCTGCGGCCTGGATTTGCGGTCGTTCCCTCTGCGAGCGCTGCCCAACGCACCTGGACTCTTGCATCTCTTCCAACAGCTCGGCCTCCACGTGCCGTATGCATCTGAGGTTTTGTAACGTTTTAATTTGTATCGTTCGTTTATTTGAATTGCTTTTGAACTGTTTAGTATGACCTTCCGAACTGCTATTTTAGAGTTTTTGTGCATATCGATTTTTGGTGTTAATTTGAGCTACTAGATATGAGATTGATTAATTTACTTACCTCTGTGGATAGCAGCCATGTGTAATTTTGTTATGATTTGGCTTTGAGGCTGCTTTTGTAATCACTGTAGTTTTTTTGACGTCGCGTATTGCATTAACCTTGTTGTTTATTTAAGATCACTTGCTAGAGCTAAATTTTTTTTGGCGGTGGCAAAACTGCTACCAACGGGATTTTTTGTTGAGATTATGTAGCCTCCCGTTTTTGATTTTTGTGATAAACTAGTTCTCGGCTAGAATACCCGCAAGCAGTTCTTAGTACGTCAGGAAATACTTTATGACTTTCCTTTAGGAACTAGCAAACCCCTGTGAGATCTCATAACGTGCTGGAACCACCCCATCTAAATTTTGTGTGTCTTAAAGTTAATTTTTAGGCCAACCGTCGGGGTTAGATGTTGGCATTGCATATTTTGCTTGCGTTATTCGCACCCTTGATTTTGTACTCCGCTTCACGGGGATTTATAGTCTATTTAAAGCTTTCTTAGTTTATTTTATTGGGTTAATGTAGTCATGCTTCGTGTCGTGCCGTTTTCCGCTTCACGGTGAACGTCATTGGTAATTTATCTAGTCATGTTTTGAGTATATTGCTTCGATATAAGTTTTGAGGTACCTAGTTGTTACGCCCTTCAGGCTAATTTCGCAGTTCGGACACCTCGAGTTGGATTCTTAGGTCAATTGTTTTATGTACTTGTAACCATTAGTCGTATTATTATTTCTGGTGTTAATTGTGATAATTTATTGTGATTTTGGATCTATACTTTTATGTTGGATATGCACTATAGTACCTACCAATATTAATAAAGCTGTGATATTCTGATTGGTCGATGCTTTGATTTTGTTTAACTTGCTGGTTTTTATCTTCGACCTTGTGTAAGGTCCGACACAAGGAATTGGATCTGAGTCTAGGACCTGGCGCCCATTCTCTTCGTATTTCGTATAGTGTACTTTTCAGCATAGTTGAAACCCTGCGACCCTCGCGGCGAGCTAGCCCATTTAGGCCGATAGTTACCAGCCGGCAAAATACCAAATACAACTTTCGCCAAAAGGTAAGGCCGACCCTCTATCTTCCCTGACAAAGCATATTGAAAACATAGTCTCCGACCGACCCTCAACTTGTACAAAAAACGTCAAACAATCGAAAATCTTATCCATTTTAAAAGATGTAGAGCAAACACGAGAAGAATTATTAGAGCAAGCAAAAAGAAATCATTGGAAAACTACGTGTCAACTATTACATCATCAACTCCTCCTTCTGAAGTCTGGAACAAAATCAATAAAATCAAGGGCACTTCATATTCTACAGAAATTACAGCACTCATCAAAGATGGTAACATCACGACATCAACAACCGAAATAACTCAACTACTCTGTGACAATTTTGCTCATAATTCCAGTGATGATAACCTTGAAGCAGAATTTGCTCAACATAAAGCTTATGCTGAAAACCAATACTACAACAATAATCTAGAGAACGAAGAATGTATCAACAATCCCATAAATGAAGAAGAACTAGCAGCAGCGCTTAAACTCACGAAAAGTACCAGTCCAGAACCCGACGAAATTCCGTACAGCTTCATTACTAACCTACCAGAAGTTGGAAAAACGTACTTACTAAAAATTTACAACAACATTTGGTATAACCATACTTTTCCCAACAACTGGCGAAAAGCAATAGTGATTCCGATATGCAAACCCGGAAAAGACAAGTTGAATCCGTCAAGCTATCGCCCAATAGCGTTGACATGCACGATGTGCAAGATTCTTGAAAAAATTGTTAATTCAAGGCTTACTTGGTTTCTAGAAGCCAACAATTTATTAACATGTATTCAAAATGGCTTCAGAAAAAATAGATCAACCACTGATCATCTTATACGTCTGGAAACCGAAATACAAGAAGCATTCAGAAACAAACAACACGTGCTGGCGATAAGCTTCGATATAAAAAAAGCTTTCGAAATGACCTGGAAGCACAGAATCCTAGTATCGTTATCTCAATGGGGAATTCAAGGAAGAATACTGTCGTTTATTAAGAACTTTCTAGAAAACAGAGTGTTTAGAGTTAGAGTCAACGGCAATCTCTCGAATGACACGAGCTTAGATAACGGTGTTCCCCAAGGGTCCGTACTGAGTGTTTCCCTATTCCTAGTTGCTATCAACAACATAGCAAACTGTATTAGTAGACCCGTTAAAGCCTGTTTGTTTGCAGACGACCTTACAGTCTTCTGTAGGGGAATCAACCTAAACTCGACTCAGCGCCACCTTCAAGACACTATAACAAAACTAATAGAATGGAGTAACATCTCAGGTATGCACTTTTCGCCAAGTAAAAGCAAGTGCATTCTCTTCACAAAGAAGCGGAATTTCTACAATCCCAAATTATACATGAAAAACCTCGAAATAGAATACGTGACTCAAATGAAAATTCTGGGAGTTATATTCGACCAACGTTTGACATGGGTAGCTCATCTAAAGCATCTAAAACAGCAATGCATGCAACGACTTAATATCATGAAGGCTCTTACAAAGCACAACTGGGGAACGGACATACTTGCTCTGCTACGAATATACTACTCGCTAATTCGATCTAAACTTGATTACGGGTCAATAGTTTATTGTTCTGCTACCCCTTCAGCCTTAGCAATTCTCGAACCCATTCAAAACACTGCAATCAGAATAGCTACTGGAGCACACCGCACCAGCTCCATAACCAACATGTTACGAGAAGTTGCGGAATTACCACTACAGTCGAGAAGAAATCAACTTTCCTTGACATACGCTGCTAAAGTTTCGACAAACGAATCGAACCCAGCACACAAATGTACATTTTCAAAATGTCGTAATACATCACACCAAAATGCTCCTAAAACTAAAATTCCTTTCTATGAGCGCATACATAAATTACAAAATGAAATAGGTATAACAGTAAAAAATAAGACCATAAAACCTTCCACTAATATCCCACCTTGGACCCTGGCTTTTCCTAAAATAATTCTAGACCTAAACCAATACTCTAAAACGGAAATCAATCCAAATCTTATCAAGTGCGAATTCCACTCCATCATCAACAATTTTCCCAACGCAAGAAAACTTTTCACTGACGCCTCCAAAAGCAAATCTGGTTGTGGAGCAGCTGTAATAACCCCGGAAGGCCCACTTATGTTTAAAACACCAAGCAACAGTTCAGTCTTCACAGGGGAAATGGTCGCCATCTACAAAGCTCTCGAATACATAACAGGGGCGACTGAAAAGGAGTGGTTAATAATAAGTGACTCGTTAAGTGCCATTCTAGGCATAAAAAACAAAAATACTCGTTGTGAGATTACTGTTCTGATCTACAACACACTACAGATGATATCAAACCAACGAAAATCTGTAACTATTATATGGGTACCATCACACATTGGTAGTTTGGGCAATGAAGAGGCGGATACAGCTGCTAAAGCCGCTATATTCTCCGATGGCACGGTTGAATGTATGACAACATCAGACTTGCGAATTACGATTAAAAAACTTATCCGACAAAAATATTACCCCAACGAACAAACTGACAATGAAAACGGACAACAGAGACGATTAGCCAACGATATCAAGTGCTTCCCAGCTACAAATTCTCGGTCAAGAAAGAATCAAACCGTCCTAACTAGGTTAAGAATCGGACACACAAGGTTGACTCACGACTACATACTCAACGCAACCGAACCACCTACGTGCGATGTCTGCAATACATCTGTCACCGTAAGCCATCTTCTGCTCGAATGTGCGAAATACAAAAGTTGCCGTGATAAATACTTTTCTGTCAATAATATTAGTGACATTTTGTGCCAAAACCAAGCAGCCGAAGACAAACTACTACAGTTCCTAAAAGACTCTAAGTTATTCAATAAGATATAGATAAATGGTGTAAATATTGTACCCGGTGCTAATGACCCAGTAGTCGATGCACCGTAAATATATTAAAAAAAAAAAAGAAAGTATGCTAACACATATGGAGGAAAGTTTTAATTGAAGACAGACGTCCAGCTATCGTGCTTATAAGTGAAACAAGATTTACAGAAAATATTGAAGACTGTGAAATAAGTTTTCGGTGTTATGTCACCATTAATTGTAATTCCGCAAATCGACATACGGGCGGAGTGACAATCGTTGTGTGTAATAATATTAAAATCAAATTGTGTCAAACTTTTCATTTAACAACGAATTCTGCTGCTATGCATTTACAGAACGCAAGGATTTCAAAACGGATTGTACTCTGCTGTTTATCGTTCTTCAAGTGCTACTATTGCAAGATTCTTAGAGCAGTTTGAAAAATGGTTCGACGGTACAATCCCAGACGACACCAAGCACTTGATTTTAGGCGATTTCAACTGGGATATCTCATTAAAGATGTATTTTCGGAACTGGGAGGAAAGATAAAATATTACTACATATCAAACCTATGAACGTTACAGAAGAAAATGCTTGTGATTATTCTCACCCAAAAACCGACATCCAACAGTATATAGTTTTGCTTCAAATGTTTTAAAACATCTATAAGAAATGTAGCGTTAAATTTTGCAGGACTACACGGAAAAGTTTCGAATGTCGGAGATATCTGGCTACTATCTGCTTACTGAAGATAAATATGTTGTCTACCATTTTGACAGACACTAATAAAAGAGTAAAACATACGAACAATATTTATGCATTGGTTTTAATAACAATAATAATAATAATAATCCAAATAATAGAGGAAGAATATATAATATATAATAAAAACCGTGGCGAATCTTGGTTTAGTTTGATCACGCGGTGGTTCTAGAGTTAACCAGATTCTTATGTAATGCTAATATGTAGAGTCCATTTCGTTTTTATTACTCGGTTAGAGCTTACCTGAGTCCATTTTCGATGTTATTTTTGAGAAAAGAGATCATCTAGAAACAGCTAAGCTTTACGACTGTTTGTTTATGTTCACATATAAACTAGTCTCACTCTATAATCTAAAAAAACCTTTTAGTGAACATCTCGTTTGAAGTTAATCTCCTGGAGTTTTTTCCTGGGAGAGGAGGAGCACTTAAAAGATTTGAAATAGGACCAGGACCATGGACTACCCTTCGAGAGAATGACTTTAGTACAATTACATTGTAACATGCATCTGACACAAGCTTTATTATTCTACACAGCTCCATAGAAGAATGTTATTGTATCATTTATTAATTGGAACTATAGTTTTGAAAATAAACAAACTTACTTAGACTTATTAGTACAAAATATTGTATTTTCCAACGCAGTATTTATTTTTTCTTAGGCAGTCACGAAGTGCTTTGCTTATATTTCTATGCTACAGATTATTTATAAAAATGCAATTATCTACTGCCTAATACTACCAAATCTCAAATCGTTGAAACAGTTTAATTCAGTGTTGGTACAGAAAAGCTTTTATACGTTAAGTAATATTTCTGCCATTTATTATTAACGAAACGAAATTACATCTCTGACGTAGGAATAGCTTTAGCCGAATAGCACTAATCCGATTACCTTTGTTTCAGAAAGTCCCAAAGATTTCCCGCAAGAAAAGGCGACCCTTTCAGTGTGACGAAACAACGCACATCGATAACGAAGGTCCTTGCCTTTAGTTGTTCGTGTTTAACATTAAATTAAGAATTAAAGAGGCTGTGGGTCACGAAATGTCGATGTCCGCAGCGAAAACTTCTAAGTGAGATTAATGGGAGTTGGAGTCTGCAAAAAGTCTTTGCCATTGAAAGTTTCACGGCGATTGGTATCTGTAGGTAGATTAAGACACGCAGTAGCCATGGTACGAGACGATGCTGATCGATGAACTAGTTCTTCGAGAGGTAGTGGAAATAAATCTGTCTTTGTTATACTCGGTAACGATTTTGAGGCTTAGAAGGTGATTATTCTTTGGAGTATTTTTACCTTGAAATGTGGAAGTTGCTAATTATAGTAATTATAACGATTTGAGTAAAGCAGTATTTACTGCCTGGGTAGTGTGTAGTGCAAACAGATCATTCGTTTAAATATTTTGTTACCAATATATCTACTTTACGGTTGTTGAGCTGACTATACGAGAGAAAAAATTGCTTTCTGCAAAATTCGTTAAACTTAATAATATTCTAATTAACGTAGAATTTAAGGTGCCGTTTATGTTATACCACCCTTGGAAATAAAATCGCAGGTTAAAAATGTTAAGATTGCCATTTAGAGTTTGGTTTCCCATTCCCCTACAGGGGACGAATATGAGAAATCCTTTCAAGCAGTCAAGTAACCTTTCTGTTCCCTTTTTGTCCGGCATTCCAATCAACCTTTATATATAACCGTGTGTGGTGCCTGCGTGCCTCCTTGCATGTGTCACGTATTCATCGGTACCGATCGGGCGCAGTTCGTCCGCGATCGGCAATATTTCACATTTCGTCACCGACCTTCATAAAGCAACTATAAGCATATACGCTTACCTTGGTTACTGCTTCAGCGCGTGAGATATCTGCCTATAAATCGAATCATAATTCTGTCATAGCAGACGTTCATATACATACGTCTAAAAATGTAAGATGAGAAAGAAGCAACGCAAAGCAAAATCTATCAATGCTGCAGAATGTAGAAATGCAAGAGAAAGTAAATGAAGACCTAAACGAACGGATAAAAATTGTCAACGTAAATGACGAAACTGCAAACGATCTATGCAACGAGATTAAAAACAAGATAAGGGGAGTACTACGAAACAACTTCGAAAAAAATTAAAGGACTAGAAACAACAATAAGAAGTGGACAACAAAGAGATACTTCAGCAAATAGAAGAGCTTAGACTGGTTAAGAGTAACATCAACGAATGTAAACAATTAAAACACTTAATGAAAGTAAAAATACGCTGGGAAAAGAAAAGTGGATGAAAGAAGGATGTGAAAAGAGGGATGGTCGCTAAGAATCACATCTTTAATATGCATCTGAAGTTGAAAGATGTAGTAGGCATATACAAAAGCGGTCTCCACCTTCTTTTTACGAACTGAGATACATAATAGACGAACAAAAAGTTTTAAATAAATATATAGCGAAATATGCAAAGACTAGAGGACAGATAAAGAAAATGAACAACCAAACTGTGAAGAAAACCCCGACATCTTAATATTAGTAGTCTTGTATGCCATTAAAATTGGTAAAACAAAAAAACATTGTTCTCAGACGAAATCCCAGTTGAACTACTTAAAATGATTGATGAAAACAACATCCACATCTTATTCAAACCTTTCAATACCGTATACAACGCTGGTACAATTCCATCTGATTAGTTATTATCCACGTTTCTCTCACTATCAAAAAAAACAAAAGCCAGCGACTTCAGATTAATCAATTTAATGGGCCATACGTCGAAAGTATTCTTGCGAACAATAAATGTGAGCAAAATCTTGGGGACACTCAGTTTGTATTTACATCATCTTCTGGAACAGGAGAGTCATTGATCTCCTTGCAAGTTTTACTTAAAAAATGCCGAGATCAACGTAAGGACGTTTTTGCTTGCCTGGTCGACTATAAGAAAGCCTTTGATCGAGTTTAATATTAAAACTTCTGAGTATATTGGAAAGCACAAGAATTGACGAGAAAGGTATCTGAATTATAAAAAATGTTTCCTGAAAGCAGGAGGCTATTGTCATAATTGGCGATGGAAGAACAAACAAGAAATCAATACAACGTGGGGTCAGACAATGCTGGATCATGTGTCCATTGTTATTTAATATCTATTCAGACCAAATTTTCAAAAAAAGCTTTGGAAAATCAACAGCATGGCATAAAAATAAACTAAGAATTGCTAATACTCCTAGGTAAGCGGACGGTTTCCTTGTAAGATAGTCTTGAAGGATTGCAATCTATATTAAACAATATTAATGAGATAAATTAGAAATGGGCCTCAAAATAAATATTGATAAGACCAAGTTCGTTGTCTTTATTTGTCAACCGTATCTCGATGCTGCATTACAAGTAAACCGGCAAGTAATGCAAAGAGTCCATAGCTGCAGGTATTTAGAAAAATATATCATCGATCAACTGAATTCAGATAAAGAAATAAAACAAAGGAAAGCAAAGAGTCACACATCATTCAGCAAAATGAAAAACTTCTTCTACAACGATAATCTGAACTTAAAACTCCGAAAAAAAATAGCGTTACAATCTGAAACGCAAACATGAACTTTGAAGACTTCCACAAAGAACTGGATAGAGGCATCTGAGATGTGGACTCGTCGAAAAATGCTCAGATCGCCATGGGCACAAAAACAAATCATGGGAGACAAAATAGGAGGTTGAAAGGTTGTCGAGAAGAAACAGGTTTCATGGTTGAATAATCTTAGAGAGAGTGTTAGGACAACTTGACGTCATTGGTCACTTTTTAATTTTCACGCTTTACCGCTCTTTCATTTCGAATATCTGAGTCTTAGCGCATCGTTTAGCATCATTTGAACATCGCTTGGTGCAAATCCGAATAACTGGCGACACCTGTTGCGCCCACAAGTTAGAGATAGAACGCACTAGCATGTCTTCCGTATTTCTCCCGCTTGGCCCGCCCGCGTCTCTTTATGATTATTCATTCTGATTTCGGCTTCCGGCTTAAGGCAGTCGACAACAGAGTGTTGCATTCCTGCCCCAGCCGCCCCGAAATGTTTAGGTGCTTCTTTGAAGTAGCCTCACCTAATTGTGTGCCTTCTGAAGCCGTAAAAATGAAGTTTGTGCCTGTGAACCCGTTGTCCGTTGTGCTCGCAATTTTAGAATTCCTCATCTGACGCGCTCACGCTCTAGTAACAAAAAAAAAGTAGGTGGTTGTTGTGTCATCCCTTACGCTCAGGGGTTGAGGTCTCCTGGTCGGGTTGCAGTATGTAAAGGTACCACTGAACCTTCTAGTATCGATGCAAGTTGTGCAATTAATCGTCTTTGGCGGATGCCAAGAAGAAGGTTTCGAAAGTGCTCATTTTCATGGAGTAGAGGTAATTAGCTGCCGTTGTACCCATTCCACCACTTTCTATGCGCTTGCTAAATTTAAGACATGTTTGCGTGACATGCATTCAGGACAGGAGTATCTATTTTTGGCCGCTTCGTGCTGATATGGGTGGCCGTGGAGAACGGTCACTTTGAGTCAAATTATACAAATTTTTGTTGCCTGTTTACCTCGGGTGGACCTTGTTTGTGTCATATTGTTCGAAGTTAAATAATTTAGGATACTAACCCCTTTGCTATTCTTTATGTCAAATATATACATTTATATTTAAATTTTAATTTATTCAAATTGGATTCTAACTTTAGTGTCTTTTATTTATTGTACGTGTATGCGTTCGTTTAATTACTTGTGTTATCGCTTACTAAAGGGTATTAAGTGTAAGGTGGCTTTGCAGCTGCAAGAAGGCCAACAACGTTAGGTCCAACAATAAGCGAACTAGGACGCCTCACGGGATCGCGTAAGTGAAGCAACTGCCGTTTGATTTCGTATTTCTACGAGGGCGTTCAATAAGATTTTCCATTCTACTAATAAAATTCGTGGCGTATACCCCCTTTTATTTTGGTTACAACCAACCTCTGTGGTGACAGCATCTGGCCGGAAGCTACGTCGTGTTGATTCAAACCTCCTACCTCCTTTCCACTGAGCTTTAGTTGGTCAACTCCCTTTTACAGGACCTGTGTAAGTTCCAACTTTGATGTGAATAATCATTTTTTTTTAATATTCACAACACATAATTAAAATTATTGTGTCTAGGTACCAATCATTTTATGTTTTTAAACAGGTAATGTAGTTTTTGCATTATAAAAACTAATTTCCTTCGACCTAAATATACATCACTAGACTTAGTGACTTCATCGTTATTTGCCTGAAAATTTCACTAACAAGACTCTTACCCATGACCACGTAGTAAGTTTAGTTAGGTTTAAGGCGCACGGAACAATTAATTCCATCCCTTCACTGCGAATTGAGGATGTATTATGACCGGCGTTGGACAACTACACTCGGGCAGGTGAAAATTCCTAACTACATAGAACAGATGCACTCGGTACTTAAGCGACTTTTTTAGTCTTTATGAACAAGTGCACTCGCTTTTAGTAAGTTAAGTTAAACTTGCATTAGAAAGTCAAAAATGGTTTTATTGCAATTATTTATAGAAAACTTTTCAATAGCAATATAACAAGGGCGAGACATACTTGCCGATAATTTTGCACACGCCACGGGTCGAGTGCTGGTTGCAATGAAAACTGTCCCGTGGGCTTGCCTTAGGGCAGTTTTCTAAGGGCAACCAGCACGATGGCTATTAGCACGGGCAAAATTATATGTAGGTCTGTCGCCTGCGTTTATATTTTGAAGATATTACAAAACCGGTATACGAATTATGATTTAAAATTGATCTAATAATGCAAAAAAAACTCAAATTGCTTGTTTCTTGCATTTCTATTTGTAATTATGAGACCATCCACGGGGTCGATAATCATCCCTAGGGATTTTATCGCTTGGTAAGCAGCCCACGGGAGCTTATCAGCTAAGCAGTTCGGGATTGGTCGATTTTAAAAAAATGCATGGTTTTCATTGGCTGATGTCAGTCATGTGACAGTTGTGTTTAATAATCAGCTAAATTTTCTTCCACTTTTCACTTCACCCAAGCACTGGTGCGTTGACGTTGCACCTTCTAGTCCATATAATCGGGATTATTATGCACGCCTTCTGTTCTCACCATAATTGTATCTTCTCTTGTACCAAAGGTGTAAATTTTGCTGTTACACTGCCTCTTGACATATCTCTTCACCACTTTCAAGTGCATTTGCTTTATAGAACTCAGAGCTGGGCAGTAATTAATTACTTTTTAATTAAGTTACTAATTAAATTCCTTTTTGTTTATTTGCCTTGGAATTGAATTACTTTTCAAAATGCGGTAATTGTAATTGGGAATTGCCATCTTTGTTAGAAAGTACTTGAAAATTACTTTTTAAAAGTAATTAATTACTGCATTCAATTACTCAATTACTTTCGTGTAATTAAATTACTCTAAAGTATTTAAATTACCTTATAGGTATTTGAATTACTTGTGGTAATTGAAATTACTCGAGGTAATTGAATTACTTTGTGGTATTTCAATGACTGAATTACTGACCTCGACAGGGTGCTAAATCTCCAGAACGCATAAATAAGGTCTTATTAATTAAGTAACAAACGACTTCCGGGATTGGACCGTGTCATGATTGAGATCGAAGAACTCAACGTTTCGCCCACTTTCGTAAGGGGCTTCATCAGGAGGAAAAAAGCAAAAGAGCACGGTAACTCAACGTGTTAACCACGCCAGAGGCGAAACTCTTTGCAAAGGGAAGGGACAGAAGAGCACGGTAACTCAACGTGTTAACCACGTCAGAGGCGAAACTCGACTGACTGTCGGAGCACCTGCGCTGCCTCAAGTCAGGTCTCGTTTCATCATCGGCCATCGCCGAACACCAACGCGATACTGGTCATAAGATCCTTTTTGATGAAACTTCCATCATCTGCAAATCTCCATTCTTCTTTAGCAGAAAGATTCGCGAAGCCATTGAGATTTGCAAACACCCTAATAATTTCAATCGGAACGAAGGCTTTCCCCTTCCTTCTATGTGGAAAGTGCTAATTCCTAAGCCCCGCCCTCCGTCACTAAACCGCGACGGCATTTGCTGAATCGCTACGGCGCTTGCCTATAAATTCTCGCTTTTCTTCTTCCGATAGTCAGTCGAGTTTCGCCACTGACGTGGTTAACACGTTGAGTTACCGTGCTCTTCTGTCCCTTCCCTTTGCAAAGAGTTTCGCCTCTGGCGTGGTTAACACGTTGAGTTACCGTGCTCTTTTGCCTTTTTCCTCCTGATGAAGCCCCTTACGAAAGTGGGCGAAACGTTGAGTTCTTCGATCTCAATCATGACACGGTCCAATCCCGGAAGTCGTTTGTTACTTAATGACAATGGCCGTGAAAGCCTCAAAAATCATCCAAGGTCTTATTAAGTTACATATTAAGCAAATCGCAGGGTATTGCCCGCGCAATATATGCCTAATTTATTATTTCCTCTGACGAGTCGAATAACAGCAACTTCTGCATTTTGTATGACGCGTTCACGAGTATTAGTGCGTGTATCTGTAGCTTGTACTAGTGACACATTTATTGTGAGAGACGCTAAGTGTAAGACGCTATAAGAATATTTGCGGTAAGTACATTACAGATTACAATACCTACGGTAAAATAATAATTTTAAATAGCTTCATTAGATGATATTGGTTCATAATGATTATTTATTCATTTCAATTTGCTTGTTTTAAACGATCCGTGCAAGTGTAACAGACCTTAAGTCCAGAAAATTACGTTTTTGAGTGAGGAATTGAATTAAACGGACAAAATCCGATAACAACATTTAAACAGCGGAAAACACATATATAAAATGTAAAGCCCGTTTCAATTTCACATGACACCGAGTAGGCGTTGAAATTAAGAACGTTTTTTAAAACAGTGTAGAAAAAGTGTGAATTTAAATGTTAAGTTATAAATGTTTGACACATCAGCTTTAGCTTTAAGTATTGAAAATGCAATATATATTTTTTTGAAGGTACTGCCTCAAAAAGGAAATTTTTTTAGAGACAACGTGTTGCTGTTCACATAATATTTTTCGTGAGTTCACGATTTTAAATTTATAGCCCATGCTTTTGACTATCCTTCATACTGTACTACGAGATCCATTGTACTGTAGTTCTTCTTTCGCATAATTTAAAAGATCTTGCACAGTAAAGTACTAATTTTTTTATGAAAATTCCAAATTTTTAATTGTAGGTCTTCTTTAAATGTGAAATTCCAAAATGTTGCGTTTTTAAAATTATTTCCCTTCTTTGTTGTAGCCAAATTAGGTTCATCTTGCGCAATTGTGTACACCTTTGCTCTGGATACCTATCAGAAAAATAATAAGAATTGATATTTTGTTTTAAAATTTCAGAAGTTACCTAATACATTTTTAATAACTATTTGTATTACTATTTACTAGGGAGGAAAATGTATCATTCCCTCACGCAGATGTAGTTTAGTTCTTCAGAGTTTGCGAGAACAGTACCTAATCAATTTATTGTGATCATGCAAGGGATGAAATGACGTTTTAGTCCAGAGTTATACATACAACACTTTTACATTTTATGATGAGACTATCTCTTGTGATCAGCTGCATTCAAAAATATTTAAATATGAAAACCAGGACGCTAGTTGATTTATTATTAATCATAATCACATTGTCTCCCGTCTCTAATGGCAACGGCAGTCAATGTATTATATTCCCTCCCACTGCCATTGGAAACCAACCAGGGACCCAAACGTATATTTTCCCTATACCCCCAACAGGCGACAGAAAATGTCACTTTCGTATAAAGGGGTAAAAAAAGTATTTTTGAACAGAGCCAACAAAAAATGCTCAAGTTGCGCCAATTGGATCGTTCTTCTACAAAATCTAAATAGAAATTTGCTGTCAAACACTTAAGAAATCCAATGCTCCACCCTGTATACTTAGGTAAGTTACATATTTTCGTCATTCAGCCTGATGTTAAGCGTATTTAATAATAGATTGTTCTACAAGTTACGAAAAGTGAAAGTTTTTCAACGTTTAATTTACGAGCGAGTGATGCAAAGGGAGTGGATTAATTTATCACGAACATGGAAAATCGCTTTTATAACATATTCAGCGTGCTATTTTTTCTAATATCATTACAAAATCTAGAGAAATTAAATTCGACATTTCTTCATATTCGAAAAAAATTTTTTAATTGGCAGTATAGAACGTCGAAATCGTCAAATAAAATACGAGAAATTGGCAGTGAAGTAATCCATTGTTTTGCAACTTTTTGTAGGCGGCTGGGTGATAGGTAAACGTCAACCGACGTCAACGTAACCTATAAAAGTTTGTTAAAATGTTGTAACTTCGCGATTTCTCAATTTAAAAAAACAACATACCCCTGGGCACTGGTAGTTTCATTTCAATCCTTGTGTGGTTTATTTGCTTTGGCCCTTCGGGCCTCGGCAACTAAATACACAATCGTGATAAAAAGCTCAACTTTAGTGATAACTTATGTGGAAACTAATATAAAAAAATATATAGGTTTGAACTTCCAAGTCCCTATACCTTCTTACTGAAGGCACTTTGTACTAAAGTATATTAGGTTTAATCGGTTTATTATAACCTAAGGAATCTATGCCAAATCGGTGTCCCATTTTTTGGGACACCCTGTATAATTGTTATCCTTGAATTTATTTATTTACTTACATCTTACATCAAAACAAACTAAAAACTTTTGGTTTTGGTGAACGATGTATGTAGCTAGAAGATTTAATTATCAAAAAACCTTCAAGAGTGATAAAGTATTAGGTTACTATAGTTAACAAAACATAAAAATTAAGCATTTTTAGATAACGATTACGAATCGACACGACACTAATGATAGTTGCAACTTGCAAGAAAATTCTACTAAATACAACTCTATGACAATAATTTTTATTGAAAGTAATTGAAGAAGTAATTGATATTTTACAATTACAATTACTAAGTAATTGGTAATTGAATTACTATTTCCTGTGAGTAATTGAATCTCTGGTAATTAAATTACTACATTGGGCGGTAATTGGTAATTAGTAATTAATTGCTTTTGGAAAGTAATTTGCCCAGCTCTGATAGAACTTATAGTTTCCTTTGAGCGAAAATTGTATTGCCTCTGGCTTTCTATCTAACTCAGATGCGAGTAGTTACGAAAGTAATGAAATAATTTTCTACCCTGCCGTTTTAAGGATAAATAGGCAAATCGCAATGCTAACGTTGTTCCAGTAATGACCCCTCATTTAAAGTTAATCAGCTCTTATCTGCGTATCTGTTACTGATAAGTACAGTTGTTCAGTCGCACATCAAGGAAATATTGGTTATCAGATTAACCTGCGGTCCCGAGTGCAGTTTGCCTGCACCCATTATGACTCTTCTGGGAAGTCATAATAGTTCAATTACAAAACCTTCTCTTCTGATTCCCTTCGATGATTTGACTTTAGGTCCAAACCGATAAAACCTGAGCTGTTCCAATCCTATGCAGGCACACAGAATGTGTTCTGCTGCTTTTTACTTATTGTGTAAAAAATGTTTTTATAAGTTCATATACTAAACCCTCTATTCGATGATTTAACTATAGGGGAGACGGGAAAATAGTCCATCTGAAGTTGACTTCGCCAAATCTATATAACCTGAGCCATTTCAAAACTATGCAGGTACACACAAAATATATTCTGTTGCCTTTTTTTCCATGTATCAACAATTTTCCTGTATACGAACATAGTATGAACGCCTTTAGATGTAAAAGGTCTGCCAGGTTAGACAGGTTTTGTCTGCTACGTTTCAGAACCAAGACACTGTTCTCCGTTTTTAACACGCATGAAAACATTTTCGCCCCAGCTCACGGTATTGATTACTATTGGCTGCTAATTCTACTTACATTGTATCCCAGCGCCGACACCTTTCTGCTTGTTTGTACTGTTTGCACATCCAATTGAGTCAGCCGTTGTCAAATGCACTCCTTTCTACTACCATCCCTCATTTTCTCGAAGGTACAGTATGTGGTTGCCTTTTGCTATGTCCAGAATCTTAGAGAGCACTTCATTACTGCGTTCCACTAGGGACTGTAACCTGGATGTATTTCTGTATTGACTCATCCTGGCTTCTTTCTTCAAGTAAGTGAGCAAGGGTTATTGGTATAGCGTTTATAATAGCTAAACAATCTAAGCATGCTTAAACTGGCTGAATTAGTTCTGGTTGCAACTTGTCGCCCTTTTACCATTAGACAATAGAGTTGCCGTGAACCTTGCGATCGCCTGGTATCACCAATATATGTGTTAGGGTTAATACCTCAAGATTTATGCAAAATATTCGACAAGTCAATAAAGAAAAACTGGTTTTAATATTAATTTGTTCATATAAGAGTTCTATGTAAACCTCTGGCCACTAATTATAACTAGGTATTTAGCTTTCTCTGTGAATTGAAATTGCTTGCCATATACGACCATAGACTTGAGACGGTTAAAATCGTTTGATGAATGGATATTAGCTGTAATTTTGATGTGGCTTACAGATAACTGATTCATCTCGCACCCTCCGTAAATAGTGTATAGGGTGTTTTAAAAAATGCACAACAAAACTCCTAATCGGCCTCCTTTCATCGGCTTTGAGTTTGACCATCATGCCTGCAAGGATGTCTTCATACTCGGGTAATATGGCGAGAATACGAATAAGAACATAATCGATAAGATTTAGTACTGAGGCTGGAGTTAAACAAATATGAAGACAATCCCTAATTCCATTTAACAAACATAAAGTATTTTTATAATGAGAAGAGAGCTTGATGGATAGGAGGGTGGTATCTAAGGTGCGCTGGTGACAAGATGAGTATTTCTGCAGGCATCTATAAAATTGTTTGTTATTGAACGTTGGCCCTTGGCAAGATCAAAATCAAGGTAGTAAATAGAGCAGATAACGACTTTTAATATTTACAATGCATGGGTGATTTTCAAATAGTGGATAAATTCGTAAATGTCGGTTGTCTACTATGTGCGAGTTGACTTGGAAATGCAAAGTTTGGAAATAGCAACAATGATGTCTCTGTTCAAGAAGGGGAACAATAGAATCTGCCAGCACTATACTGGAGCTTTATCATTGGGTGTAATTGAAAATCGGTACGCAACCTGTGTTACCTTAGATGGATGATGTACGGCGTGGCTACAGACCACACCATAGCGCGCAAGATCACATCTCCACCCTCAGACTTATCAGTGATGGAATGGTAATGTACAAACGGACAGATTATGCTTGCATCATAGACCGAGAGAAGGTTTTTGACTGGACAGCAATAGTAATTATCCGGGAAAGACGTATAGGAAGAGGTTTACTGACTGCGATTATGAGGATGTATGAGAAAAACTGCTCCATGCCTACAGGGAATGCAGCTTGTGGAACTTTAAGGGCTAAGACGATCCAGACTTATTAATTCGTTGATGTTCGTTATGCTGATGGATGACTTAATAAAAAAAGACTGTAACCAATCAGAGAAACTTCAAACTGGCTTCGAGCAGCGGTAAAACTATCGGAGTGTGCATTTGCGGATGATGCGATTTTGCTAGTGGGACCTGAAGATGCTCTGTAGAGAAACTTTCAAATTTGATATATGCAGAAGTAATGGAGATAACTATAGAAGAGATGCCGTAGAATGTCAGGTTAAATAATAAGATGATTGAGCTGCTGCACAGTTTCAACTACCCAGGTTCGTGCATCAACAGCAACTGGTAGTATGAAATAAACATAAGAAACAGAGTTATCGCAACGGCAATATTACACCACGCTATGAACAAGACAGGAAGTCAAACAAGTTAAGAATCTACTACGCTGTGAATTTGCATACACTGATATATGGAAGTGAAGCAGACTACAGGCTTCAGAAATGAAATCTCTACAAAGAATTGAAGGTGCCAGTCATTATGAGGGATGTGATCAAAAATGAGAAAATTAGCTGGAGGTTTGGAACCGTAGCAGTGCAGGGAAAAATCAAAAGGTAGTTTAGTTGGTGGGGACATTTGGATAAAATTTAATACGGGGTGAAAAAGGTAAGGAAGCCCGTAGCAGTAGGAAAAAGCCAAGAGGAAGACCACCCAATGATTTGAACGGAGCAGTGGTGAAATTATTGTAGAAAACGGATCAAACGTGGCAGCAGGGGAAGGAGCACTCACGAAAGAAAGAGAAGTGGCGCAAATTCCTTGATAAATTATAAACGAATCAACCACGACACTTTCGGGTACAGACGGCCGACTATGGAATGTAAAATGGAACAGTTTTCCCTTAGCAAACGATAGAAAGAGTAAAATGAAGCTCGAATAAACATCGCGCGATCAGCAAAAAGTTAGATTGGTACAAGCGCTTATGCATGAGCACTGACAAACACAGACAGGAACCTTAAAAATGTGGGTATATCGACGTATTGTCAGAGAATCTTGGACAGAACATAGGACTCATAAATCGATACTAGATAAATTAAACATTATCACCCAATTGTTAAGAATGATGAAGTGAACCTTGGTTATATTTCCTGGTAACAGGGGCAATTGAAAATTTGACGATTCAAGGCAAGCTAGAAGAGGCCAAGAAGGAAATTTTCAATTCTTTGGACCGATGGAGCTGAAGATCTTCTACTCACAGGGTTTCAAGATACCATACAATTGGCTCAGTAGTAAGAGAAGCGGAAAATCGTTAACAATGCCGTATACATTTCTATGATGCCACCAAGCTATCTCAACGGTATGAGACACACTTGATGATTCACCCAATGTGCACAGCTGATTCACCACACTGCAACTTTCCTTGCGAACTCCACATTTCCAGTCATACATAAAAATCTGCTATTGTGCTGTAGACCTATGTGTGCTGGACAGATGTAAAGAACGCATCAAAAATCAAAGGCATATGAAATATAGTTCCTTGTCAATTTTGTAGAACCTGTACCGTGAACTGTAAGTGTAATGCATTTAATGTATATTTTGTAATGTATTTAAATGGTATTAAGCCCACAACTTCGCTCTGTTTGCAGTACAAAATATTCAACCAAATCAATAAAGCACAGAGTTAGGGTATTTTATATAATTGCAACCTTAAACAAAAATAAAAATACTAAATGTATTGATTATGAGATGCGAGAAGCAGTTAACACGACTCGGTCCCGCGGCTACGTTGGAGGGCGGGCGAGGCTAACTACTACTAATGGCGACTCTTGTTGATTTGGCCCTGGCAACTCAGTCGGCCAATGGTGTTCTCCCCGGTAGGCGGGGCAGACCTAAGTGCAAGAGCACGAGAGAAAGAGAGAGAAAACAAAAAAATGACATTTACACAGGTTTTTTATTTTTCGAACATATATACAAAAATGGGCTATTTAGTTGATGACGCCTCGAAGCTTCTGGTGGCGTGGGGTCGTCGTGTTTTGTCCCGGGGCTCTTCTTTCGTGGGGAGGGGCGTGCGTGCCGGGGGCGGCAGAGGTTCTGGCGCTGGGGGCTCGGTGTGCGGCCTCGCTGGCTCGTCGGGCCGGCTGGCTGCGGGTTGGGGCGCCTGGGCGATGGCGACGGGTGGCGGCGGTGCGGGCGCTGGAGGCGGTGCGGGCGCTGGAGGCGGCGCTGGGGCTCGGTGTGCGACCTCGCTGGCTCGTCGGGCCGGATGGCTGCGGGTTGGGGCGCCTGGGCGATGCTAGGAGTCGGTGACTCGGCAGCCGATGACGGCAGAGGTTGGGGGCGGCCGGCGCGTCGGGCGGCTGGATCCGGCTTCGCTTGGGCAATGCGGCTAAGTCCCAGGAGCTCGGCGAGCACCGCTGGAGACTAAGTTTGGTTGGATGCATTTTTCTAAGTCCCAGGAGCTCGGCGAGCACCGCTGGAGACTAAGTTTGGTTGAATGAATTTTTCTAAGTCCCAGGAGCTCGGCGAGCACCGCTGGACACTAAGTTTGGTTGGAGCTGGAGCACTCAGGCTGGCTGGACCGATGGCGATAGCTGCTGGATACTGGATGCTACTGTCTGAACTGCTGGTTGGAACTCCGTGCTTTTTTCAAGAATCCCGGGGTTTATAAAGGTCTTGCCGGCTTTGTTTGCCGATTCCTCACTCACGATTGGCTGAACGGCAGTGGGGACATTTGCAAATTTGATACGAATTGGATTCGCGGTTTTGATATCCGCGGCGCGAAGCGCTATCTTGTCGCCGACATGAGCATTGCTTTTGTCTTCTAAAAACTTGAATTTTGAGTCTTTACCTGCCATGTTTGGCCCGCATATTAACAAAATTAGGATTATTTACATTATTTCTACAATAGAAGCCGCGCGGTTGTGACGCTGATCTTTTAGATGCCGCGGCGTTTGCGGGCTTATCAATCTCGTAGGGAGAGGGAAAAAAACCTCTGCATTGGTTGCGCTTTCTAAAGACTTGAATTTTTAGCCTTTATTCGATAGGTAATAAAGTTGCGACTTGTAATTTCCTTTCTTGAACGCAGCCGTTTGGACGCGGTGCGGATTTTTCGTTACGCCACGGCGCGAAGTGCTATCTTGTCGAATGCATGTGCACTGTTTTCGTCTCCTAAAGACTCGAATTTTGAGTCCTTATTCGACATGTTTCGCCCGCATATTCACAAAGTTAGGATTAATTAAGCTATTTCTACAATAGAAGCTGCGCGGTTGTGATTCGCGGACTTCTTAGCACGCGGAATTGCTGCCCCGTGCTTCCACTGGTTAGGCGATTTTTCGCAGCCTCCGGTGGCCGGTGTTTTTAATTTAATTAGCCCTCGCGGTGTGGGTTTTTATTGTTCCTTGATTTGAACGCGAGTTTAATACTCGGATTTTATTCCAGACTATATGGTGCCGGCGTTTATTGGTGCCCTTTGGGTTTTATTTTCCAAAACTGCTTATTCCTAAAACTGTATGTTCCTCTGGTCGCTGCAACCTTCGTAAACTTTATAGTTTTATGGTGCTGTTATTTCGCCTATTTGCGTACTTGGAGAAGTGCTTTCTACCGCAGGCGGCGGCGGATTGACATTATTTCATACGTGCGTCGCTTATGTTCACCCTCACCTTATAACAATAGTAAAAAGGAAAAAACACCAACACCTCAATTCGCGTAATGTTGGCCCTTTTTAAATAATGCGCCAGCTTCCCTGTGTTCCTGAGCGGGTTACTGTCCGTAACACTTCCATTGTCGCGCTGTCATCTTTGTTTTGATGGGTTTATGACGGTTATGCTCTGGGCAGTAATGCGGTAGCTCCTTGCAAATTTTGGGACGGCTGTTGTTATGCAGATGTTAAAACTGCGTCTTTGGGTTTTTGCGATCTGGTAATTAATGCAGCGTCCTGATCCTTGTTGCGTGGCGAGGGCGTAATCAAATTAATATTGATAATGGAGGCCTTCGCGTGCCTCCTGAAGCATATCACAGTAATTAGTCGGATAAAGGCACGCAAAGCCAAAGCATATTTCAGAGGGTTTGGATTTGGCTTGTGAATAAAGTAATATAATTAAAATTATAGGTTTGTGCACATGTAAAGCCAGACCGAACGAAAGTAATTGACACAAAAAGGTTGTTACGTGCATAAAAAGGAGCGTAGTTATCAATAAAAGCAAAGGACTGTGAAAATTGTGAGCAAGCTAAAGGGTAAAGCAAGATGAAGGAAAATCTAGAAATTGCAAAGAGCAAATCCTGAATGGAGGCAACAGAAAAGAATCCAGCAACGTGAGAAATGCGGAACTCAAATAGCAGTGCTTTAATAATTAAAAACATAGTGCAAAAGCAGAGCAGAGAAATTAAAAAAGTTTGTGAGTGCAACGCTTAGAACGGTATTAGTTATAAGCAAAAAAACAATATTTTTGATTAAGAAAATGTTAGATTGTAATTTATGTAATCAAACTTTATTCTATTTGTGGTAACAATTATCAAACCTAATTTCCAATTAATAGTAGAATAACACCGTATCTTAGCAACGTGATGCTTTTTTGTCGCTAACAAAGAAAAACAATTGAAAATAATTCAAAGATTGGTGAATTTGTGCTCCACTTTAATTAACGTTCTATAACAATAAACCAGTATTTTAAAATTAAAAAGTGGTCCATTTTATTTCCAAAGTGGTAGTGTACCTGTACTAACGTTTGCAACAGTTTCCGCAACGAAAAATTTACAAAGTGCAAATCTCATCTCCGAGAATATCGGGAGCCGTCCAACTGAAAATTGCAATCTTGGAGTACGGCCAAAATTACCATCGAAAGCCAGAGGTTAGCAGTCCAGGGCATCAGCCGAGTCTGCAAGAATGTCGATGTCAACACCTGCAGCCAGGGGAGCGGCTACAGCCTGAGATATTCCGACGTTGTCACTGCGACCAGCTCCGAACCCAGCACGAGAGGGTTATAACGAGGTAGGAATTTTCCTGCAATTTGAGTGTCAGTGTTCGGGAAAGCGACTTAAATCAAAGATTAAACCTTGCCGAAGAGGCCTAGAGTTTTCCAAAAGTCCAATTACATCGTGGTTTCCAAAAATCGAACGGAGGCACCAGGTTTGGGCGAAATCGTTGAAATATCGGCGTGCATCTAAACAACCAAGAGGATGTGTGACGTCATCGTCAAAACAATCAGGGGGATGTTTTAATAGTTGCCAAGCGGGAATATTCAAATAATTTACCTGACGCGTTTTGACTGTATTTCACGATTTTAAACTTTCAATTTCACGCTGTACGCAAAAACCATTTTGTGTTCATCTGTTAATTTACGAGATTGTTAATTTTATCTACTAATAACGAGCAAATGAGCTACGTTGAGACAAATAACCTAAAATTTCAGAATATAGTCCGTTTATGAACCCATGAGATAAGAAGTTTTGTGTTTGCTGAGAGCTAGCGTAATTGGTATTGCAGTTAAATAAAATAGAAAGAGGGGCATTCAACCATTTTATTTGTGCAGTTCCATGTTAACCATCATTGCATACTGGCACCGCAACGTGGAGCAATCATATCATTACAGTATATAGCTATCGTATCGTATCGTATCGTATGTCTTGTGATAGGAAGCCAGTTTTCAGGTTACGCGAGCGCCTCTGACGTAACCTAACGACTGTCACCGAAATGAAGACCGGAATCGACGGCTTAACATGCTCTCCAAGGCACGGCTGGCTGCGATTTTACTACCACTATAGGTCGGACACCCGTCCGAGTGCCGACCGCAGGGCCGCGAGTTTGCTCAAATCTCGAGACTGTTCTGCTAGTCGTTGGAGCATGCAGCTAGGCCACCAGCAATAGTATTTTCTGTGTTTTCGTTACTAATACTTATTACAATAATTACGCTGCCGTTAAAATAGTTTTATAGCCAAGTACATATAAATAAATTGAAACTATTAGAAAGTTCTATGCAATTTCGGGCTTCCTCTATAGCGAAAGAGTTATATTTTTCTGTAATCATAAAATTTATTTTGTTCCTGTTCTGTTTTACTTTATACGAGCCTTCGAGCACATAAAAATAATATGAAAGTTTTTCATACAAAAAATTCTTGCGTGGTATCCAAAGTTGTATGTTTTTATTACCGGAGCGGCATCAAAATAGCACCTTGAATCCCATAGGTAGGTAATTTTATTGTTTAATCTTGTTATTTTCTAACAAATTATAATCTAAAATAGTTTAGTGATCCGAACTTATAAGAAAATAAATAATACAGCCTGCAGTTCAGCCCTTATATTTACATTGCCACTTATTGCTGTAAGGTATTTGAAAACTTGTTTCCAGCAATTTAATTCAATTTATGATTATTGTAACTGTTGCTTTGTGTGACGGAATACTCTTGTACTTATACATATACTGTTATGAATGCATAAATGAAATTCATCCAGCTGAGAGTCTTATTTTCGCTGCGAATTTATTTGCTCTTAAAATAACCTGTACTTGTTTGTAAACAGCTCGTATATATTCTTTACATTTCTCTAGGTTTTCTGTAATAGCTTCCATGGAAAAAGTTTTTGTACGAGTAAAATGTGTTTACCAGTATTGTTTATTATTTCTTGTAAGTACCTTTAAATCTATAAAAATATTTATGTAGCAACAAAGCAGCGAAGAAAATTCAATTTCTCGCGAGACAATATACGACGATTGATATATTGTTGAATAACAATCGAAAACTTTAAACGTGACTGTTGTAAACATTGTTTCGATTATAATCTCATAATCAAAGAATAGAAAATACGATTAATATGAACCCCTTATTTATATTGAAAGGATAAATGACAAGACAAGTTGGAATATATAATTAATATGGTAGTTGAATTACGATTGACTTCCTTGGGAAGATTGTTTTATGTTAATTCATATAAAATTAATACAAATTGATAGTTTAAGGATGACATTAAGTTAAGAAATGGAACATAATTGTTATATTAATAAATGTTAACATGTTTATAATGTACATTACGTTTATGATAGTATAATTTGCAATGGAATAAATTGAAAAGTATCCAGTAACAGTATATTAGAAAATTTGCTAAGTACAATTTCAACCAACCATAACCTTACTACTAAAAGTGTAAGAAATAAAAAATACCCAACTAAAAGATAACATTCAAGAATGTAAAAGTAAACATTATGGATTACTGGTTGTGCTAAACCAATGCTGTGACTGGATGCGAACTAGAAATTGGGGTTGAACAAGTTGGAGCTGTTGAGATGAACGTTTGTAAAAGTTCAGGGGTTGTGAATTGATTAGAATCAGAGAGCGGCACTGTAAGGTAAATCATTCAAGAGATTATAAGTAATTATCTGAAATAAATGCGAAGGGTGATTGTTGTGTCTTGTGAGATAGAATGTATGATAAAATGGCAAGGTATCATTTAATTGAGAACAAACACATTTGATTTAATTTTTGAGATTATGAAATAATATTTCGTATTAATATATCAATTTTGATATATTTCATAACTCTAGAGTTTGTATTGTACATTTTTTATATATTTCCTACAATGTAACTTTTTGGGTCGTTTTGAATTTACCAAACTGGACATAATTTGGGTGTTAATTTTAAATATACTGTGTGAGACTTGGCGGTTACTCGAATTAGTCTTCTTGTCATAGAATTTCGGCTTACCGCGTAGCCTTTGTGGATAGACACTCAGCATCCTCTGACTTAATGTGCCTTGCACCTTATAAACTCGAGGAAGGATACACGCAATGACCAAGCTCTTTGGTGGCTCGTATTGTTTGAGTAGGTACCTTGTGAACGAAGATACTTAGGCAGCTTTAGGCATATTGACTAACGCTTCGCAAAACCTTGCAGCTTGCATTATCAGTGTGAAATTCACAATAAGAACTGAAGGTCGGTGTCCTCTGTTTCAGCCGCCCGGAGCGACGTAATGCTGATTGGCCGTTCAAGTTCAGCACAATCCGTAGTGAGTTAGCGTACGACTCACAGCGGTTGCAATGCTTTATATCCTGTATCACAGAAGTCCACGTTTTACTAAGCTTAAGACCACCCTCCTTGTTTATATTATTGAACGACCAATAAGCGTTATGCCGTTCCGAACGGCTGGTACAGAGAACTATAAACAGTTCCACATCTACCCTTAGTTCTTAGTGCTAATTTCACTCTGATAATGCAAGCTGCAAGGTGTTGCGAAACCTTAGTCAACATGGTGTACAAACAGCAACAAGGCCAAATCTGCCTAAGTATCCTCGTTCTCAAGGTACTCAAACTACACGAGCCATCAAAAAGCATGGCACATTAAGCCAAAGGATGTTAGGAGCTTATCCACAAAGACTACGTGGTCTAAGCCGAAATTCTATGTTAATTTTAAGCTAAACTGTATTATTAACCAACAAGTTATTTTTTTCTTGTAAACTGGAATTGATCTCTATTTAAGCCATGTCCCTCCAATGCAGTTTGAATTCATTGTAAGCGGCTAATGATAGGAAGAAAGTCTTTTAGTGTTTGTATATTATCGACTTTTATTGTATTTTTTAAATCGTGTTTATTGCTATTTGATTTTAATATGTGTACAGGTGTTGTTGACGTCTTTGCTTTGTAATTCGCACCTAGCTATGTTTATTAAAATACAGGTTTTTGACTTTTACTTTTGGATTTAGTCTTCATGAGCTACTGAAGCCTCTGCGTATTTTTTAGTTTGGGTTCATATAAGCTGAAGCCCTATACGGTAAGTGACTGTAGTTGACTGTTTTTTTTTGTAGTTGCTAGCAATTAACAATCTTAAGAGCCGTCTCCTACTCCTTATCTACGGTCACAAAGCGTCGAGAGTTTTTAACTAGTCACGGTGGGCATCTCTGAGTGGAGTGGTAGAAAAGAAGGTGTCAACTTTCAAGGTATTACCCTATTATTATTGTGATTGTTTTCGGTTTTAAGGACTCGACTCACCAGTGTTACTGGGCCTCACAGAAGAATCTCCAAATTTTCAAACAACGTTTGGATTTCCTTCGTATTTGTTGTTGGAAGACGGGGCGAGATGGGGAGTCCTCTTTCACCGCTGAACGCTCTAATACTCCATAGCAAATTCAAGTAAACTAACTAAAACGAAACACCTTTACATAGCATTTCAATGCAAATAGGAGTTGAGAATACCCTTTTGCGTTCAACGAGGCCCACTAGCTCATCCGCGGGGGCAGAGATAGGCTCCCAATAATCTATATGCTAATTTCAAAAGGCGCAACCAATTTATCGTAAGCTTAAATTCGAAGGTTCAGTTCTAATCTTGACTATTGTGACTTACAATCAAATTTCGAAATGAGCCCTAACAGTCAAAGACCCATATAAACTATGGTTGATTATAGTACATTATAATAAAATGTGAGTGCCATTTATTTAAATCGGTACAAGTGGGCAAATAATCCATAACGGGGTATCTATACTGGCAGCTTTCATCAATATTTTTAGTAATGGCAAGGTGTATTTCAGTTATAAAATCTAAAGGTAAAGGAGTGGAAGTAAATTCAATCTATTTTCCATTCCGTGATCACGATATGTCTAGAGATAGAATTTATGTTTTGATTAATTAACACATCAATACACATTAGAACTACCCATACATTTGTGATGTATCACTACTCATTGTTAATCAATTTTATCGGAGTATTATACCGTTCCAAGATTAGCCTATGTACTTTGAATTACGATTACAAATAAACATATTCATGTTACAAGCTTAACTGCATTTGCTTATCTGATGTCTGCAGCATTGATCCAGATCATTGACGAAGTCCCAAGTTCAGTCTGGTTCAGTAGCGACACGATCAAATCAATCCATTAGCAGCAAAGGGTGACAAAGACAAGGAAATGCAGAAGGTAAAATCAAGCTTCCAAAAACAGCACATTAACGAGCAAACAATCGCCAAGTGGAAGAAAGAAGAGAAACGTAAGGAATAAAAGGCAAGCAGCAAATGCCTTGCAGTACTGTTATGTATTAATAAACACCTTGGAGTACAGTTATGTACCTACTTCAGTTAATTATCGGTTCACTGTTCTATAGTCCTGAAATATAGTATGGCTATTAATTTATAGTACTGAAAATTTCAAACTTTTTAGTTGTTACTTATTAAGCTGTTTTAATATCTTCTGAAGAGTCCTCCTGTTCATATTCAATTTTGCAGCAGATCTCCGTTGACTACGACTTGGTAAGTCCATAATTTAATTGAATACACGTTCGTTATTTTCGTTGGTATGCACTGTTTTTTTCGTCCAGCTTTACCTTTTCCTTGGTGTAGCACACTTCCAGTTCTTCTAATTTTGGTTATAATGTTCAGTAAAATACCATTACTTGGTGCCTGTTTATTGAAATGCCCCGAAAATTGTTCGCGGGCGAATTTAATGCTTGGACCATTTTGTCTACGTAAACCGTATCAGCGAAAAAAGTGCTCAACTAAAAAGACTTTTTCTTCAGTAGATAACATTATTTGCGAACTTGCAAACATATTAGTAAATCTAACCAAAACCAAACGTCAACGTTTATGTCAAATAACAGTGTTAATTGTTAGAGGTTTAAGCAAAAGTCGGCCTACCGTTTCAGTACTGTAAATTAATAGCCATACTGTACAACCAGCTTCCCGACACAAGCTCGACACGAAAGCTATGTCGTCGCATGGCTAATATTTGCAGTAGTTGCATCTAAAATATGACCACAGTGGTAAGTCGATTCTCCAAATCGACTGAGTAACTTACTCATAAATAACGCTGGTCTCATATGAAATTCGTCGTACTATATACGTCTCCCCAAAACCAGATTATTGAACGAATTGGGGATTAATTATGAGCGCCGAGTAATCATCGGATTTATACATTCCACAGCCAAAACGTTCGAGGATGATCCTCGAAAAATCTCGGTAAAGATGTTTTTCTTTGTTAATTATGTAGGAAGTATAGTCATGACGAAACAAAAGCAAATTGTTATAAACGTTACCAACATAAAGTGCCGCAATAGTCCTAACAAACTTGAGATTTTCTGGAACTTAATGCGCAACCGGCTTGAATTCCACGGTAATATTACTCCTAACTCCTGTTATGTAGAGTAGACCAATACAAACCTTAACAACAAACGTCTAGGAGAAGCCCAGGCAACACGAGAAATCACGCATCTTTTCAGTGAGACAAACCGGTAATGAATTCGTAGGAGTGTCAATTCAAGACGCTCTGACGAGACCACGGCCACTACTAGTGCAGGTGTTTAACTTAACAAACTAATTCCAAAATTGATAACCACATTAATCCCTCAAAAATATCAAACGAAACTTCACTTGACGAACGTGTATTCAATCAAATTATGGACGTACCAAGTCGTAGCCAACGGAGATCTGCTGCAAAATTGCCCAAAATAGCACTCAAATTCATTTGTACCTTCAGGAAAACCTAACAAACCACTGGACGTTGCCAAGATCCAGATAGACACACCGCAACCGCCGTCAATTTAGCGCTATAGTTGCCAAATGAACCAACCTACGTTTCAATAGCCGTCTGACCGTAACAGTGCATTCCTGGGCCTTTCCGGTGTTAGGATTCTTCACCGATGAATAACTTTTTAGCCGTTTGCTCAGCTTCGTTCACCGCGTGCATAACAAGAGATGAGGAAGCGTTGATGTCACTTTTAAATTGACCTAACAATCATTATTGATATTAATAGATGTTAGATACATTGGATATCTTGTAAGGTATATGAAATGGTTGTTTGCTAGTAAGCAATTTAAAATTTGCATCTCATTATTTGTAAAACTGTTTGCTATAAATCTGATACTGCAGTCCAGTTATTTGTAATATTTCGTTCTAGTTTCGCCAAACTTTTAATTTATAATATGCCTTTACGGGACATTTGAACATTATTAATGCCCCTTACAAATATTTAGCATTTTATGTGCTTTCAAATGTGCAGGCAAACAAATACTAGAATAGAAAACAAGTATATCTGCTGTAATTTTTCTACTGATGAGGTTGGCAACTATCTTACAGCGTACAGAGAACAGAGGCTATCCATTAGAAGAGATTTGAAATTTCTTTTTTATGAAATTTAGTTTGATATGTAAATGTAAGAATAACATTGGGCAATTAATCAAAGGGTTATATAAAATGTTGCATGTGGGCAAAAATACCTTCATGTTCACCAAATAATAGGCGCGTATTCTGGACAAATAACCAAAACAGGGCCAATCGTTCTTGTTATAAAAGGAAGATTGAGGCACATGACCGCTTTCTGTATTGTGACTGAACGAAAGTAATTCACACATTATTAGTGTAGAATAAACCATGCTGTAGGGTAAATCTCGTTTACTATACATAACAAGCCTTAAAATATGTTCGATTTAATTTGGTACAAAGAGGCTGGTAGGCTAAAGGAAAAGACTCGCTCGCGATAGTCAAAATAAATTGTACCTTGGAAGATATGGTCACAATTGTGTGCAATTTGTTTGTGAGTTCCCTGAAGTTTCACCCTCCGATGGACTGGGGGAGGATTGCTTCAGCAAAATTTCCCCTCGGCTGAAGAAAAAGTGCGTAGCTCCAAGATATGACCTACCTGTGTCGCAACTTCTTTGAAAAATTGTAAAAGATTAGATTTGACTACAAGCTGCAATGTCTTTGGAAGCGTTAGTTTGTATGGGTTAACAAACAGCAAAAGGACCAAATTTCATTAAGTGTCCTTCTACACTAAGTATTTGGAACTTTAAAACTCGGTTCAAATTATGGGTGTGCTGGAAGGGTTCACAAGCCTCCAACACACTTACCTACTTATTACAAAATCTTTGCTTGAATTTACAAGGTGTAAGTTAAAAAACTACAAGCCCAGTGTCAGAGGATTTAAAAACTTGATAAATGGAAACTGGAGAAAACATAGATGTGTCCAGATAAATCTGTTTAAATATTTAGAACCAACAAACTAGTACTAAAATATTAAACAAAATAAAAAACATCAAAGGCATGTTTTGCGTCTAAATTTTGTTACGTTTTAATTTATTGTGAACTGTTTACTCATTTTATTTACAGGTATGCACATGAACCTTTTCAGGAAAGCTACAGATGTTTATTCATTTTTGTAATACATTCTTCCCTCGTTTTGAATAAAAATTAGTTTTAGCATGTTTTTAAATTAATAAAAATAGGTTTTAGTGCCAGAAACAGGTATGTAAGCCAGAGTAAATAGAATTCATTCAACAAATACACCAGCTTGAATAAATATGTTTATCTGATTTTCCGTATTGAAGTCACCATACCGGTCGAGTAAAACATAAAAATCTAAAAAGCCTAGTGATGGTTTTATAATTGTATGAATATAAATAGAACAATAAATGTGAAAAAAAATAGCTGCTGTAGTAGAAATCCCAAGATCTAGATGTTGTTCGGGTGGAGCTTCAGTTTCCCAAAAACGCCCCCATAACCCTTTGGTAAACACCTATCTGCTCAGCTGCTTCGACTTGCCTGGTTCCACATTACCGGAGGTGTGCCGATCGATTAATCCTTTTTGTAGTTAAATATTGTCGTTACATTGTAAAACGGAATATTTTAAATGAAGCAAAACCACTGACCAACGATGTTTTACATCTAACGTGTTTATCAAGTTGCTATCCTTCCACATTTTTAAAGCAAACTAGCCAGCTGTGGGCATTTCAACTGACTATTTCCCACGTCTCTTATTATCCAATGAAAAGCCATGCTTTTTCAAAATTCAACCAATCGTGTGTTTTTGTAGTGGCAAAAAATCGAAATTTTCCCTTGGGATTTTGTCAGTTTCTTTTGCCACTTGCATCCACGGCAACCACCAAATATGTTGCTTTAATCAAGGTGGTATTTAAGAAACGTCATTTAAACTGCCATTGCGCATCAGTATAAATGGCAAAATGAACCGATATTTGGGAAATAGTCTAAAAAATGTATTTTGGGCTCATGATTTTGCTCGGCAAATGTTTTACTCACGATTTTTTGTTTTTTTGGCAATGCCCCTCGACAAACTAACTATGACAAATTCCCTCGCCTTCGGCTCGGGAATTTGATCAAGTTAGTTTGTCTTGTGACATTGCCAAAACAAAATACTTTCGTAAAACATTTTTACCGGCAAAAGCATTTGCCCTTATTACATTATTACTGATAAATAAGTTAGATTCACTGTGTAAATAAATGTACTATATAAATGGCATACAATTTGTTTTTATAATTTTGTAAAATACTTCTTTTTCGATTTGTGTAGGTGGGTATCGTTGAAATTACATTTACTTCTATATACCAATACTAGCGGACCCGACAGACGTTGTCCTGCCCGCTGCTTGCTATTAGCTTACCCGACAGACGTCCTACCCGGTGCCTGCTATTAGCGGACCCGACAGACGTAGTCCTGCCCGCTGCCTGCTATTAGCGGACCCGACAGACGTCCTGCCCGGTGCCTGCTATTAGCGGACCCGACAGACGTTGTCCTGCCCGCTGCCTGCTATTAGCGGACCCGACAGACGTCCTACCCGGTGCCTGCTATTAGCGGACCCGACAGACGTAGTCCTGCCCGCTGCCTGCTATTAGCGGACCCGACAGACGTCCTGCCCGGTGCCTGCTATTAGCGGACCCGACAGACGTAGTCCTGCCCGCTGCCTGCTATTAGCGGACCCGACAGACGTCCTACCCGGTGCCTGCTATTAGCGGACCCGACAGACGTTGTCCTGCCCGCTGCCTGCTATTAGCGGACCCGACAGACGTCCTGCCCGGTGCATGCTATTAGCGGACCCGACAGACGTTGTCCTGACCGCTGCCTGCTATTGGCGGGTTCAGCAAACGTTTTTTTGATTTTCGAATTTTCGATTTTTTCATTTTAAAACATATTGGGGGGTGGTAGGGGGGGTGAAATTTTGGGGTTATATGTTCTGATATGCGAGAATTATTTAAAAAATTAAAACAAAGAAATTCGTCAAAAATTAAAAAAATCCTAGAACCCGATTGCAGCGCCACCTACCCAGTCCAATTGTAAATATAAACCATCCAGGGACCCACTCAAACACACACAAAAAATTCATCAAAATCGGTCCAGCCGTTTAGGAGGAGTTCAGTGACTTACACACGTACAGAAGAATTATATATATAAAGATAAACATAAAGAACTTTAAATATAATCTATATTTCAACATTTGCTAATCAACCACTTTACGTTAAGTTAGTAGTAACAGTTTCAGTAAAGACGTGTATTAAAATTATACCTGAATTTAGTATTTCCAACAATTTTTGAATGACTAAAATAAAGGTGCATACTGATCACAACATGTTCTTATCAGTGTATCCTATGTATGTATCACAATTGTAATTTCTTTATGGTTAAGATGGACTCTACTAGCTGCGTGAAGGTGGAATCAATAAATTGCACTTTCTCGAGTAAAAACTGGATATACAGATTGGTGGTGGATAATGTAAACATAGGCAACCAAATAAGCTGGAATATAGCTTATGGGCGTTGTATGCGTTTGGCAGAGCTAGATGTTAATCATATATTGGCCTATTTCTGTCTAACGCATACAGAGCCCACAAACTGTATTTCATCTAAATTGACTGCCAGTGTTCATATTATCTACCACCAATCTGTATGCACATTTTATTTATTTCTATTTGCAGATAAATGGAAGAAGACCAATATTGGGAACACTTCTACACAGGCAGACCTTGATGCAAAGATTTCTGAAATAACAAATAGTATATGTGCGATTAGAAAAACTGCAAATATGTACCATGTTCCTTATAGGTACTACATCATACTTATTAAACAAATCTATACTTATACATATACATTCATATACATCGACAAGAAGTAAAAATCAGACAGGAGGACGACCACCAGCATTAACTCTTGAATGTGAAACACATTTGGCACAGTACCTCAGAGACCTTGAAGCACGGAAGGAAAATATGTGAAATTCTTTTATCACACATGAATATTTTCATCATTGCTCCGAGAAGTACAGGAGTTTGATTTGTTTAATAAACCTAGTGGTTTTGTGGTCTTGAATCAAACCAGTATGTGGAAGATCCAGGAAAAGATCCGAAAGAAAACGCTTGCAGTAAATTAGAAGTGTGGATTCCAGTAAAAGTGAAAAGCAGATAAAGTCGAAAGCAATGATGACCTCAAAGTAAATAGTGAATCGAATGATCAAGAAGACAAAAGGTCAGGAATTTTAAATTCAATAAAAAAAGTGATGTTGAAGTTGCTTAGTTTACAATTAGTGCTGATTTTGAGACCAGTGAAGCTAAAACGAATTATGGGAGCAAAACATTAAAAGTTTCAAATAGAGTATTGATACTATTGTACCTACTTAAGGATAAAAAGCTTACATAGTCAAGAGTGGCCTGTCGTTCCTAATATAGTAGTGGACTCTGTTATTAAGAGAAGTCAGATTGTAAAAGATTTATTCCATACTAGTGAGAAGAGGGGCCATTATTCTTCCACATAATTAAAATTCGTAGTTTTGTATATTTGTTGCCATTTATAATGTATTTAGTTACTTACTGATGTTTAAGTAGGTCAAATACTTACCTATAAAACAGTGCTTGGGAAAGAGACGAGAGATGAAGCGGAAATATAAAAATTAAAACGTGACGAAAGAGGAGAAACGTAGGCGCAGAAGAGAGTACTAGGCCCAACAACAAACCCACAAGAAATCGATATAGAACGCCAAAGAAGAGGCATTGAAGCAGGTTTGCCAAGAGATGATAAAAAGGTTACGGGAAGAGGGCTATATAATAGAATGCAATAAATTTAGAATTTCACCGAAAATACAACTATTGCAAAAAGGGATGAAAGACCGGCAACCAAGCTGTTTCCAAAAAACCTAAACAAAGATATGACGAAATAATCAGAGACTTGTCAGAAGATGAACCGGTACCGTTTAGTGAAAGCGAAGTACTAAGAGCTGCTAACAAAATTAAATCGTGGAAAGCTCCTGGACCGGACGCGATACCCGGGGAAACAATCAAGGTCCTGATTTACAAACAACCGCAGTACGCCCTTAAAGTATACAATAGGCTATTAAGCAGGAGGAAATTACCAAACCCATGGAAAGAGGCCAGACTAGTTCTTTTAGAAAAGCCAAAGAAAAGCGCAGATGGGACACAAGCATACCGCCCGCTGTGAATGCTGGATACGGCAGGTTACTGATGGAATGGCTGATCTGCGAGAGATTACAAAAGGAACTGGATGTGAAATTAGGATTATGTGACAGGCAGTTTGGCTTCTGCAAGAGAGGCTCCACCATCGATGCCATGGCGATGGTTTAAAATATGGCCCAACTCGCAAACACAGGAGACAGAAGCGGAAGGAAATTCTGTGTCATAGATAGAAAATTTAAAGTAGGACAAACAGCAGAGAAGGAAGTAACATGCGGTGTCCCACAAGGGTCTTTGCTTGGACCACTATTATGGAACATATTCTACAATTGTATCTTGAAGCTTAATATGTTACAAGGGATAGATCTAATCGGCTATGCAAACGACTTAGCAATAGTGGCCTGTGGACCAACTGCTCAATTAATTACAGAAGTAGTAAATACTGCAATACTTAGAATACACAGGGAGATGACGTGGAAAGAACTACGATAAGCTCCACACAAGACAGAAGCTATCGTTTTGGTAAGAAGAAATATACTGGGAGAAGAAATATAAATGGGCTGCAAATAACAACCGTCAGAAAAGCAAAATACTTAGGCGTATATTTCGACAACAACATGCACATGACGAACCACATTGAGAGTGCAGCTAAGGAGGCGCAAAATATAACAAAGCATCTCGCGATATTAATGCCCAACCTTAGTGGAGCTAGAGCTAGTAGGCGTAGAATTTTGGAGTGAGTAATAAGGTTGGTTATGCTATATGCAGCACCCATCTTGGTAGAGACAATAAAAAAGTACAAATACTTCTAGCAGAAAGTGCAGAGAAAGACCCTGCTTAGAATCTGCGGTGCTTACAAAACGACCTCTGCGAAAGCACCACAAGTAATCGCAGACATTCCGCCAATCGACCTGTTAAAAGAAGAACGTTGTGCGGCTTACAGGGACAGACTGCATGGAAATAAACACTTGAGAGAAAAAACCTACACAGTTCCAGAAAAGATGGAGTGAGATGCAATATAATGCCCAGTGGACCAAGCAATTCACTCCATATAAAAAGAAATAGGTGAATAGAACGCATGGAGGGACCAATTACCATATAATTCAGGTATTGGGCGGACACGGCTCTTCCGGGCAATATCTGAAAAGATTCAAAACCCAGGAGCAAGACGAAGGTCACTACTGCGAAGTGACAGGTTCAGTTGACCACACTGTCTTCCATTGTCCAAGGTGGGTAATAGAGAGACAGACTGCAGAGTTACAAACTGGAGAGGTAATAAATGTACGGAATTTAACAGATTTGATGGTAAGAAGCAGAACGAAGGCTGCCGGATTGACGAGGTTCATGGTGTCAAAGGAGCGAGACGAACGTTATAGACAGCAGAGACTGCAGAACTAGTACAGACAATAACAGATGAAAAAAGAGATTAAAATAGAATAGAACAATTAATAGGGTAATATAAGGATTTCTCGAAGTTATGCTATCGCGATCCCGAATAATCCATCTACGATACCCGAGGAGGGATTTTAGTGTGTATATTAAACTCAAGAGAGCAGGGAGTCTCCCTCCCCGCGAAGACTCTTCAAGCGAAAAAAAAAAAAATACTTACTTGTGATACGTTTTAGATTTGTTTCTTAACAGGTAAATATGATATGTATTTGTTTTTAAGCTAAATTTCATAATTTCATTCAAAGTTCGATTGCTCCTGGTTGTCGATAGCAACAAAATTTTTCTTGTGGTCATATTAATGGGGCCTCACTGATTACTGGCGGCATACGTAGCTCTAACGAAACATTTTACCAAACAGTATTGCTCTCGACAGAAGGTTCTCAATTACCCCAGAGGTTTCATTAGCCTGTTTTAACGTCGTTTGCCGTTATTTCATTACCATTGACCACTTAGTTACCGGCGTTTATTAATTATGATTATTTGTTACATACATTTACTGTTTTACCGACAGACTGTTGCTCGTTTATAGTAGTATTCATTTAGAATTACTATTTTTATATCGGGCGCACCTTGGTGTTTTAATATTTGAGATTTTTAAACTGCATGTAGGTATTTGGTGCTAATGTCCCTATACCAATTACTACTGTCTATTATACACGTTTAAACATAAATTATATGTGTTTTAGTTACTGCTTCGGTTTCATGGCCTCGCCGTTAAGAGAGTTTGTTTCATATTATACAGTCATTGACTATATTTTAGAGCTTATGAGTTATACTCACTATAGTGGCATAATTGTAGTATTAAAACCTTACCGGCACCCTTTGTAATCTTTTGTTGATTTAAGATTTTGTAGAAGAACCCATGCCATCGCTAGTGAACTAATCGACCTTCAGATATGCCTATCTATTCACGACAATTTGAAATTGATTGAAAACTCTCGTATCAATTCCTTTGCTTATTTGGAAGTTAACTTCCTTAATAATGAAAAGTCGTATTGCGTTATTATTTTATTGCCCAATTCTCCGAGAGAAATAAATGCTTCTCAGTTTAACAGGAATAATAACGCATTTACTATAATAAACTAACGGAAATTAAATTCTTACAAGTTTAATGTTGACTTCTAGAAAATGGTTTACATTGCTGTATTTTATTTAAATAATTGTCTTTGGCGAAAAGCTATGAATATGATTGCGAAAACTTATTTTACGTCGTCTTGCTGGAGTATTAGTAATTTTTGTGTGGATGTCACAAAGTTATGAAATATGCAAAAGCGGCACTGGAAAATATTTCCGAAGTATATTCCTTCAAGTATTTCTTAAAAACAACATGAATTATGCAGGAAGTCTTCGGAGAATAGAGAACAAGATACGGCATTTTTTCACAAAACTAATGAAACTCGATATAATTTCATGTCATTTTCCACCCTTCCAGCGGTATGTTCCACCTCAGCTTTGAATGAAGCCGATGTGATGCGGTATCGGTTTCGTCCTCAAATAATTGCGATTGTTTGGGGAACCTTGAACCCTGTAATAATTTTCGCCGAACAGTTTCCTGGGTAGCAATTGCGCTTGGAAGTGTTGTTATTCTATATTAGCGAAAAATGAAAGTCTCTTAAAAACTGTTTATCTAAATGAAAACTGGAAATTATTGTGTTGAAAAATTTAAAAGCTCTTATTGATTACTAAGATTCCGGCACTGTTACTACGAAACTTCAAAGCTTTATCAGTCAAGCAAGTAAGCTAACAAAAGAGTTAGATTCAGATCAATCGAAAAATAAGTTAAGCCTTGGATGACGGACGGATTGCTGAAGTCGTGAAAAAGCAAAGGTAAATAAACTAGGCATTACTGATACCTGTAACTCAAATTAATATGCTAAATATGTAGAAAATCCATCGAAATTACTTTATAACATTAAGCATAATTACTAAAACTAATATTATTATTAAAGCTCACTTTCTTCGTCTCCTTCTTTCTGATAGGAATATTCCTTCATGTTTATATCCAACATTCTTCTAATTCGCGCAATTCGGTTGTACTAAGTACTTGTTTTGTTCTTCATGTTTCTGCTTTTGTTTCAATACCATCTGCCATTATTGGTCATTGCGTAGATAGTTTATGCATAACCAACTGTTTTATTAAAGTAAAAATTATCCGTTTCTTAGATATGCAGAGGGTCATGCTCACTGCTCACTCAATATAGTTACCATATTTTCATGGATATTCTTTGCCGACAATTTTTATCATTTAATAGCAACCCGATATTTCGAACTTTTTATTAAAAATCTGGTGTGACACACTTACACAACTTCCTTTTACAGTGAACTTATAATTAGTAAAAAATTTCATTTTTCATTTTTAAGCATTTGTAAAAAAATTTCAAAACGACAAATTCTACAAAAACGATACTAAATAGAGCGTTAGTTGAAGAGACAAATTTTCTCTAAAATTTTAAGCTAAATTCAAAAATTTAATAATATAGCGGGCGTTCTATTTAAAATAGGAGTTAATAAAAAAAAATTGAAAAGAGAACAGAAGAAACCCACTTTGGAAGTATTCAAATGAAAAATCACCTATCTCATATAAATACACATTAAAAATGTAATAAAAATGTAAAGTTTAAAAAAATCGTTACAGTGGTTTTCGAAAAAATAAAAAAAAACTGAAAAATCACAAGAGTAAACACCTACTTCCGGTTATGAGATTTTCTTCAAAAGCTTGCTGTCTCATCTACATAGTACACAAAACTTAATATGACGTTTCCACGCCATACCTCTTTTCGTTTTTGAGATATTCTGTTTACAGACAGACAGACCAATGAAAAAAAATATGTTTTTTGGGATCAGGGGACTCTAAAACGTGAAGATGTGTTGAAAACTTTTGGGGTAAATCCAATACTTCCTTTATCCTAAAAGGAAGTAAAAAACAGTGCACCGACTCTTTCAAATAAAATCGGATCTCAGAAAGAAAAGAAATGTTACTGCTAGTATATTATAATAATATGCATATGAAATTGTACTTGCACCATATTAATTTGAGCACGAGTTCGCAATATTTCTCATCCCACGCTCGTACCATTATTACTTGTTCTATGATTTCCTCATTCATTTCTAGCTTACATTTAAGCTGCTCGATCGTCACACATCTCGCTTTTGCGGTAATTATCAACATGTGGTAATGTTGCATTTTTGACTGAATATGTACAATATTTTGTTCACCGCTGTCAGCAGACTTGCCTAACTCCAGTGCTGATTGATTCGGTTAGGCTATTATTTATTTTTTCTACGACCACTACTAAAAGTGGGCGGCCTCTTAGCGCTTGCTTTTTTCACTAAAAATTACGTTTTATAATTTAGCGTGTTAAAAGTGAGATCAGCTGTTTACTTTTAGCCCATGTGTTTAAAAGTAAGCAGCTGGTGTGGAATTTAGAATTTCGAACTGGAAGTGAGGTTTTAAAGTAATTTTAGTTACTTCTTTCGTTAGAGGTAAAGTGTTTTTTAAATAATTAAAGCATTCTGTAATGAATAAAGTAAAATGCCTTCATTTATAATTACCTTTGGTAACTAACTTTGACAGCTACTGGCTGCAGGAACAGTAATCTGCGCGTCAAGACCATCTATTTACTATGGCATAAATTATAACTGTTATAAATGCAAACCTTTGTTAAATCGACATTTATGGATTAATAACAGTAAATTTAAGGCCGTAGAAAAAATATTGTGTGCACGAGACATGTTATGAGACTCAGCCTTCGGCTTCGTTCCATAATTTTCATGTCTCGTGCATAAACGTCAACTTTAGCACTTGTTGCACAAATAGCTACTAGCTGTTAAGCAGTATTTGTGTTTATGCTTTCAACTGATTTTAGTAAGATTCTACTAATGTCTTATTAATAGAATGTGGAGAATGTCATGTAATTTAATTTACTTAAAATTTCTAATTAAGTCTATAAAACACAAATACACTGCAACTTGGAATGGTAATGGCGAGTGATAAGTTTCTAAAATTTTTCTTCTTATAATATTTGAATAGTTTGGCGGCATAACTATCAACAGGTTCTGTCACTAATATTTTTACTAAAAATTAGAAGGCTCTAATTTTTTGTTTAAAAAAATTAAAACTCCATAAAGACCATAGTTGAATTTTTTTTATTTAACTCCTTGTATTATACAATCAGCCTGGAGTGTCTCAGGCTATAAGTATATTGCATGATAAATACTTAAATACTAAGCCTAATAAAGTACCTACATGTCATGGAGGAGATAACCCATTGGATATCTCCTAATTTTATAATTTACATTCACTGGTTTTAATTACAATATTAATTTTAAAATCTATTTAATAGGTCTGACGGTTTGAATCTTTTTAGCTGCCGGGTCTCATTGTCTTCATTAACAAATTAACAGCTAATTCACTAATATGTGTTTCTAATTTTGATTTATATTTTTCACTGTGTTTTGTTATTTCTTCACGCACTGTAGCTATTATCAGGTCTTTATGTAGCACTGCATTTGGAATATACCACGGAGCGTTTACTATGTTACGAAGCACTTTGCTTTGGAAGCGCTGCAATATCTCGATATTTGATGTGCTGCCCGATCCCCAGAGAAGAATTCCATAAACCCAAATAGGTTTTAAGATTGCTTTATACAGCAGGAGCTTATTGTGTCGAGATAGCTGTGAGGTTCTTCCCAGCAACCAGTACATCTGTCTAAATATTATGCCCAGTTGTTTTCTCCTATTAAATATATGTGTGCGCCACGTTAGTCTTCTGTCGAGGTTGATTCCAAGGTATTTGACTTGAGTTGCTAAAGGATTTTGACTTGAGTTGCTAAAGGATTTTGACAACCATTCAATGTAACTGGAGGGCAGCTGTCCCGCTTCATAGTGAAAGTGATATGGGTGGATTTGCTTTCATTGACTTTTATTCGCCATTTTACTAGCCATGGTTCGAGCTTGTTAAGGTGATGTTGTAAGTTTGCAGATGCGCCAGCAGGAGTGTGATGCCTCGCCAATATTGCGGTGTCATCCGCAAATGTTGCTGTTGTTGTAAATGTAGTCGTTGTAGGTCCGCCGTATAAATTAGGTAGAGAATTGGGCCGAAAATGCTTCCTTGCGATACCCCAGCATTGACCGGACAAAGGTCAGTGTTGATGTCTTGGTTACTTATGTAGAAGTGTTTGTCTGTAAGGTAGGATTTTAGAAGGGAATATATGGTATACGGTAACGAGGTTTTAAGCTTATAGAATAATCCAGCATGCCACACTTTATCGAATGCTTGGCTTATATCGATAAAAGCAGCTGAGCAATACTGTTTCTGCTCTAGAGTGTTATTTATTTGATTCACTAGTCTGTGGACTTGTTCAATGGTTCCATGCCCCGCCCTAAATCCAAATTGATGTTTGGGTATAAGGTTTTTGTCGCCAATACTTTGTAGTAGTCGATTAATAGTATTTTTTCAAGGACCTTGGATAGTAGCGGCAAGAGACTTATAGGTCTATAGGACTTTATCTCTGTCGGATTTTTCCTGGTTTCGGTATCATAATTATGCGTGCAACCTTCCACTGGCTGGGGAAGTAATGCATTCTTAGAATTGCATTGAATATTTGGGTTACTGCTACAAAACACTCTTGCGTACATTCTCTTAGCACTTTTCCTGTGATTAAATCGTACCCTGGAGCCTTTTTTGGGTTAATTTCTTTAAAGATAACAGTTTCTACTTGCCCTTTTGTTATTTTCTTGAGTGGAAGATCCATTTGATAATGTGTCTCCAAAAATTTATTTATGTCGTCTTCTTCTAGGGAATTCGTTGTGGAAGGAAAAGGTTGGAAAACTTCAGTGAGATATTTCGAGAAGGCCTCAGCTTTTTGTTGATTGATCTTAGCCCAAGTACCATTATTATCGCTTATAGGTGGTATGGTTTGTTGAGGCCGTTTAAGCTTCTTGGTTGCCTTCCATAAGGAGTATTCTGTGGCTTGAGTTGCCAATAGGTTGCTTAGGTATTCTTGGATAGATTCGTTTTTAATTTTCTGTAACAGTTGTTTAAGATCTTTCGATAATTTATTGTATCTAGTTCTGTCCGAATCTGCTCTTGTTAGTTGCCATCTCTTTCGGGCTTTTCTTTTGTCTGCAATTTTCTGTTTTACAAGCAGTGGTAGGTGTTCTTTGATTTGTGTTTCGTTTCTTGTCAGGCGTAGCTTGCCATGCTGCAGATTGAATGGCTTTGGTAAGGTTTTCTACAGCTGTTTCGATGTCTAATTCATCTTTTAGTGGAGTTTCTAAGTTAATTAGTTCATTAAGTATTACCCGAAATGTTTCCCAATTCGTCTTCTTGCTGTATAACGTCGCTTTCTTTGATTTTTCGACTATATTGTAGTTATTGTCACTAAAGTTGGTGTGTGGTCCGAAGTAAGTTCCCAGCAGGGTTGTAGGATTAATTTTCGAGTATCTAAGCCTTTGGTAACACAAAAATCTACTATATCTGGCGTTTTTTGTTTATCTGAGGGCCAGTAAGTAGGGTGTCCGGTGGATAACGCAGATAAGTTGTTTTTCTGAATTACTTTTAACAGTTCCCTGCCTTTTGTAGTAATTAGACGAGATCCCCTTGTGGATGCTTGGCGTTGAAATCTCCGTCTGCCAGCCATCTGTTGCCTAAACTCTTAAAGAATTCTTCAAATTGTTCATACTTGTTGTTGTGCTTTGGTGGACAATAAATTGCTGAAATTACAATTTCTCCTAGGATATCGTTTACAGCCACACTAGTGGCTTGTATATGTTCATACCTGAAGTTTGGTCTTTCGTAATGTTTGATCCCCTGTCGAATGATGACCGCAGCCCCCCCCCCCCCCCCGTGGGATGGTTTGTAAAGTATATGTTGAATCCAGGTATATTGAAATGACTTCTTGAAGTGCAGTGGGTTTCAGAAACTAACAATATATCTAAGGCATGTTGCTGTATGAAAGATGTGATTTCCAGTGCATGTCCACACTGGCCATTGGCATTCCAGAAAGCAATTTTAAGTAATGGAGTCATTTTGTAGTCTTATTAATCAGTGTGGTTATGAGATTGATAAGAGTACTCATTTGATCTAGCAACGTTCTCATGGTGTGTTTTAGTTCTGTTAGGTCATTAGTATGTCATTAGTATGCTGAACCATTGCAGTGTTGTATTGATCTATGTTGATGTTCTGAGTGTCTTGTATGTTATGTTCTTGTTGTCTTGCTATTTGAGAATAGGTTCTGCCTTGTTGTACTGGTCGTGTAAATGTTCGTCTTTCGCGTAAGGCAGGATATAATTTTTGTTGGAGCTGCTTGTGGACTAGGCATCCTCGATAGTTCGCAAAGTGTTTCTCCTTGCAATTTACGCATACAACATCGTTGTCCTTGACTTTCCTAGGACAATCTTTTGTGTAGTGGTTGTCAGTGCATTTGATACATCTTGGGCTATTATTGCAATAGTTCTTTGTATGGCCGAATCTTTGACACCTCATACACTGGGGTATCTCTCTTTTGACGTGCGGAGGTTCGATTTGAACTATTGTATTTAGTAGTTGTTTGATTTTGTATATTTCCTTATTATTGTCCTTTGGTTTAATATCTACGAAGAATAATAGCAGGGATAAATTGGTCTTTCGTTGTTTGAGGTTCCATATGTTTGTTGCTTCATGTCCTTCTTTGTTTAGACTTTCTTTTATTTCTTTTGTGTCTGTTGAGGGGTGGATATTTTTTAATACTACGCGGAAGTTTTTTTCTTCTTTGATTTATATGTATAGAATTCAGTGTTCTTTTCTATCAATGCCTTAATTATTGCAGTGTAGTCTTTACTTTCTAATGGTTGCACTTTGACTTGATCGTAACTTAACGATTTAATGACATATTTATCTTTTGCTAGTTCATCTAGAAGATTTGTTAATGGCTTTACGTTTTTAACACATCTTACGAAAATGGGTGGCGGTTTTAGTTCTTTGGTTGCCTGATTTCCTTCATCCATGTTCTCCTCCGTTAGTTTTTCATACCTGTTACTAACAGGTACATCTTCTCCTAGCCAGTAACCGGCTTGTTTGGTTCTACTGTTTGGATCCTTATCTTCGTCATGGGTTCTATTCCTTTTCTTGTTGTAAGTTACTTGTTGCCAATTATTCTCAGAGCTGTTATTCGGTACAGGGGGATAATTAACATGGGATAGGTAGTTAGTTGGTTGTGAACAGGATGGGGGTTGACTATAGAATAACACTGGTTGTTGTGATTGCGTTTGTTGGGGTATTGGTTGTGATAATGCTGTGAACGCTTGTGGTTGTGTGTATTATGTTGTTGTTATATTTTGCTCCTTGTACAAATGTCCCAATTGCGGGGGCGCTAATGGTCCATGTTGCATATAATTAGTAGCGTAGGTCATAGTGGCCACGCTATTTTAGTACAGTTAATTTGACTATTTATTATTAGGCTATTTCAGTGTTAGTTAAATAAATACGAATAGATTTACGATGCCGGTTATCCGGGGTCACTTGATAACTTAACTTATCGCGTTCTCGCTCGGCGTACAACCTTGCTGGTCGGAACTCAAACGAGAACTATAGTTAAATTTTAGTCATTTAATGTATAATATAGATGTTACATGTTTGAAGTACAAAGTTAATCTATCCTTAAATAACCAATGCATTCACACAATCGACATAGATTACACAATCATTACCAGTCAACACATTCCTCACATTCAGCGGAAACACAGCCTTTCAAACAACTCATTACGCAACCTATTACTAAGCAATTATAATATTAATATTCTATATACAGTGTGATTAATAATATTTATGCTAGTCACACTACATCTCCCTTGGGGAAGAAACAAAAAGATTTTCCTATAAAATATACATTTTTTTAAATTATTGCTTATACAACTAAGAATTATACAACTTTACTTTATTCCTATGTACTTCTATCATTTTACTATCTATTTTAATTACAAGATTTGTGGACCTAACATCTATTATTTCATAAGGTCCTTTAAATAAAGGTTTCATTTTATTTCCTGTCTCACTTTTTAATAAAATCTTATCTCCTATTCCAGGGGTGGCGAACCAATGGCACGCTTGCCACTGATGGCACGTGACAAAATAATTTGGGCACGGCATTAATTAAGAAATTTAGGTACCTAATCGAAACAATTTATATTTAACAATGAGTTGAACATGAAGCTTCAAGGTGCAAATAAAACAATTATTGTGTTGATAGATCTCATTCGTGCTCTCGAGGCTAAACTGCAAGTTTTTCCCAAACTTGAAAAAAATCACCTGAGATTTGGATTTACACGAAAAACCAGACCAAGCAAAAGTCACTGAAGAGTGTAATTCGGTAATTAATTCTTCAATCAAAGAATTGTCATCGAGATTTTCTCAGTTCAAAGAATTATCGGAAACACTGAAGTTTATTATGTATCCACTTGTTAAACTGAACTTGGCCAAATTTGATTGGTTGGAAATTGGAGAAACTGAAATGCAGCTGATTGATTTCCAGTCTAGTTCAATATGGATTCAAAAATGTATCGAAACAAGGAAGGAGTTGGAATTAAATGAAATAGAAAGACTATCCGTATCAGGTAATATGAGTAAAAATACCAATATCAAAATTATGAAAACGTAGAATTTAATTCCAGACACATTTAGCTGTCTGAAGAAGCTGACTTTTGTTATCTTAACAATATTTTCATCTACTTATGCCTGCGAGTCATTATTTTCAGAAATGTATAACATTAAAGACTCGCTTAGAAGCCGTTTGTCAGATGACTCCAGTTCAGCTTGCATTCTGCTAAAAGTAACAAAGTATGAAGCTAATATAAGTTATTTAGCATCTAATTTGCAACAGCAGAAGTCGCATTATTTTTTTCTTTCATTTAAAGAAACATAACGTTACTATTGCTGTACAAAATATATATTTTTGGTTGCAAATAAAAAGTGTTAAATAGATAGTATTTACTTTTCTATTTTCTCCATTAATCACTAAGTCAAGATTGTTTGATGGCACGTCATGGCCTCATTAAACATTTCTTTAGAAAAAATGGCACGTAGGTGAATAAAAGTTCGCCACCCCTGTCCTATTCTATAATTTACAATATTACATTTCTCATCACATTTAACTTTCCTTTTCATCTTAGCTTTAATTAATTTATCTTTTACATCGTGGCATGCTTGTTGTAATCTATATTTTAATTCTAACGAATAATCATCGAAATTATATAATGGATCTAACTGATTTGAAACATTTGAAGGCAATTTACATAATTTCCAAAGACTAATTCATATTGTATTGTGTTTCTGTGTGAACTGTCATATTATAAGCAAAAGTCCAAAATGAAATCCAAGAACTCCAACTTTCTGGATATTTTGAAATTTGAATTCGTAAATAGTTACCTAATTTTTTATGAGAATTTTCAAGAGCACCTAATGTTTGATGGTGGTATGCTGTAGACTGTAATTTATTAATTTTTAAAATTTTGCAAATGTTTGTAAAAACTGAAGCTAAAAATTCTGTACCTTGATATGTGATAATTTCTTCTGGAATACCATAACGCAATATCAAATTTGCTACAAAAGCTTTACCAACTGTTTCAGCTTCTTTATTTGGTAAAGCGTAACATTCAACAAATTTACTAAGATCGCATTGTAAAGTTAAAATATATCGATTTTCTTCTAAATTTTCTGGTAACGGTCCTACAATATCTAGAAAAAATCTCTGAAAAGCATGTGACGGGGTTGTAGTTATTGACATTGGTTCTACATTTAATTTCGAATGTTTGTGTATTTGACATCGTCACACCTTTTTAACAATTTTATTACGTCATTTCTTAAACCTGACCAAAAATAATATTTTTTTGATATCATTATACATACGATTTATACCTGCATGACCTCCTGTTGGTAATAAATGAAAATCATTTAGAATTACTTGTCGCGTTTTTAAATCAATAATTTTTTGTACACTCGTTATAACAGATATTTTGATAGCTGCACCTTTTATTTCATTATGCTCTTTTCATATGCGGTTTAATAATGTTGAGGAACCTTTTTCATTCTTTACGATTACTAATTCTTTAATTTTATATTCCTTACATATATTTTTCAGAGCTCTCACCATTGCACGTAGTGAACACGATGATCGAGGGTTCTGTTTTACATAAATTGTTTGCAATCCCACATTACATAATAAATAGTCATTATGATATACAATTTCCTCGTGTACTAAATATTTCGAATCTCTCGTTCTGTTATAAGTCGTAATTCGAATGAATCATGAGGGCATTTCAACAACTCCACAAGACCCGGGTGATCAATCCGTTTCTTTTAAATTGTATCAATGTCGTCGCTTTCATCCTGAAGTAAATTCTTTGTTTGTGCACGTGTTATTGCAAAAACCGTACTATCTACCACGTTATTCATGTTTTTAAGTTTCTCTAAAGAAATTTCTACTCTAGATAAAGCGTCTGCTGCTACATTATCTTTTCCTTTTCTATACTTTACGTAAAATCATACACTTCAAGTGATAACCTAAATTTTATTAACCTACTAGATGGATTTGTCATGCCAAATAAATATACTAAGTGCTTATGATCGCTAAAAATTTCAAAGTATCTCCCATACAAGTACGGTCTAAAATGTTGTACTCCAAAAACTAGGGCTGCTAATTCTTTCTCTATCGTAGAATAACGTCTTTCTGCTTTATTTAAAGATCTGCTTGCGTATGCTATTGGTCTATCATCTTTATTCAACAATACAGCTCCTAATGCTACTCCTGAAGCATCTGTCTTTAAAATAAAATAATTATTTTCTGAAAAGCTAAGTATTGTAAAATTGGTGGGCCTATTAAAGCATTTTTTAATGTTTCAAACGAATTTTGACAATTCTTATCCAATTAAATGGTACGCCTTTCCTCTGTAATGCGTTTAATGGTGCCGCAATGTGGGAACATTTTGGAATGTACTGTCTGTAATAATTTACAAAAGCTACGAATCTTTTTGTCTGATTAGCGTCTTTAGGAATTTAATAATTTTGAATTGCTTCAATTTTTTCTGGATCCGATGAAACAACTTTTTCTGAAATTACATGACCTAAGTAAGCAATCTCTTTCCTTAGAAATTCACACTTATAGGGATTTAATTTAAATTAACGTCTCGTACTCTCTGTAATACTTTCGTAAGATTTTGATTATGAGTAATTAAATTATTTCCAAAAACCATTAAATCATCTAGATAAATAAAACAACATTCATAATTTAGACCTGCCATAGCAATTGTTATAGCACGTGAAAATGCCGGAGCACTAATTTTTAACCCTTGGGGCAATCTAGTCATTTGATACTGTCCTCTATCTGTTGTAAAACTTGTATAATTCCTACTTTCCTTATCAAGCCCAATTTGTTAATAACCTTCAGATAAATCTAAATGAAAAAAATTAACTGCTCCCGATAATGAATCTAAAATTTCAGTTATGCATGGTAGCGGAAATTTGTCATCTACTACTTGCTTATTTAATAGTCTATAATCTATAACGAGGCGCCATTTTTTATTACCGTTTTTTGGTACAGCTGATTGCAAATAAAAGTGGGACAAGTCTTGAGACTACTTTTTGCGTTTTAATAACGTGTGAAACTTTCTATAACTTATATTTCCGTAGGTGAATACATAAAATATTATTAAAGATAGAAGCATAAGAAAAAGAACATAATTACGAGTATTTAATATGTTATTGTACTTCATATTACAATATTACATATTAGCTCTCCCAGTTTTATTTGCAATCAGCTGTACTATTAATAGTGGTGCTGACCATTCCGATCTAGGTTCTTCAATTATACCGTGTTCTAACATTGAATCAATTTGTATTTCTTGTTTTTGTGCTTGTGGCAACCTATATGGTTTGACGTATGCAGGGTTTGCGTCGTCACGTATGCGAATTTTTTGTTTATAAATATTTGTTACTGTTAAAGTGTCTCTCTCAAAATGAAAGACATCAGCATATTTTGCACATATTTTAAAAATTGAATATTTCTCTTCTTCATTTAAAGACTCAGTTTTTATTAAATCTAATAATTTTGTAACTCTTTCAACAGACGATATTTGAGAAGTGCTAAAATTGCACATATTGTACTCGCTTAGTTTTGTTACTTGTGGTTGAAATCGTTCTACTTTTATTTCCCTATCGTTAACATTTAAAATTCTTACTGGTATCAAATTACGATGTGGCCTAACAATAGTACTTGCTACGTAAACACCTTTTCCTATCTCGTCCGCTAAAATGACACCGTCTTCATTTAAATTCGTCCAAATATATTTTGAAACTTCACATCGAGCGCGTATATTTATTGAAAAATCATATTTTGTTTCCATTGGTAGTGTTACATTAAAATTTTGTATTGACAGGGTTAAATAAAATTTTTGGAAAATTATTTGTGCTCTATATTTTTGTAAAAAATCTGAACCAATCACTCCATGTATACCGTTTTGAAATTTATCAATTACTAAAAATTTGTGGTATACTTCTACATTTTCTATTTTTAATAAAATGTTGCTGATCCTACTGTATAAATTGAACCTGAAATACCATTAACTTGAACTCTTGTCGACGGGTCGATTACTTCATTTGTTGCTAAATAATTTTGAAAAATAACGCTGACCGATGCGCCCGTGTCACTTAAAAATAACATATCTTGAAAATTATATATAAAACGAATAAAATTTAAACCATCTACGTTAAATATTGATGAAGGGGTATCGAAAAAATTTTGATAAATTTACATTATTTGTCAGTGCTTGCGTTTCGCTCGTACCTGCACTAGGTTGACCTACTTGGCTTGGGTGGATTACGTTTACTTTAGCATTATTGCGGAAATTACATTTTTGATTTAAATTTCCTCTATTTCTTCTTCGAAAATTGTTAAACCTATTCTCGTTTCTTGTATATGAATTATTATTATAATTTCTGCCTTTATTTTGGTAACCAAACCTTCCACGTGAATTTCCAACATAGTTATTTTGGTACCTACGGTTATTTCCTCTTATACTCATATGAAGAACTTTTCGACCATCTGCCTGCACGTAAATTTGTTCGTCCTGAGCTGCTCGAATAGCGTCACTTAATTTTGAATAATTTCTAGCTTTTATTATAGTTTTTATTTCGTCGTTTCGCAATCCGTTCGTAAAAGCGTTGCTAGCAATTTTTTCGTTCGCGCTGTGTAAAATTGCAAAATTTTATTGTTCTTCTTGCGTTTGGGCTATCGTTAATTCTACAAATAATTCTTCGATTGATTTTCCAAATTGCTCTATAGATTTTCCTAACTGTTTGGAATTGTCTAGTTTTACAGATATCGCAACAGCTGATTTTCGTGCAATAAAATGTTCACATAAATCCTGAAGTAGTGTTTTGATACGAGTCATAATTTTGACTTAAGGGAATTTTCGTATTTTGTGATAACCTAGTTTATAATACATATGAAATTAACAACTTTTTGCTATTATCATTAGCAAGCATGTCATGATATAACTCAATCGCGTCAATTAATTGTTTCGTCGTACTTTTAGTATTATTTCAGTGTCAGGGTCAGAAGAACTGCCTGAACTTGATTTTATTTTTCTTTCGTCTGAATTGCAATTTCTAACCTAGTTTGTAAAATATTTCTACAATTTACAATTAGCTTGTCTATATCTGCAACATAATTTTTTGCTAACGCTACAATTTCATTTGAATTACTTCCTGTATTAAATTTCTGCCTAACTTGTTCAAGTTTGGTTGCAAAACAATCTAATTTCTTAAGATTACGAATTATATGTTCCCTATTTGATCTTAACAGACCGGAGGAAGTTTCATTCTATATAATTACCTTCTAATTCAACTTATAAACTGTATTTACCCACTCCTTTACTTATACTTATTCCTTAAATTTTACAGATAATTTAACTCACACACATTCACTTCTTTCCACTTGGCTTCTTCGGGGTTACTTGGCATTATTTCCTTTATTTATATATGGGCGTATTTTATTTCTTCTTAAACTTGTTCCATACTCTTTGAAAAATTATTCCGGATTTTCTTCGCTAGTCTTTTCTTATAGATTGAGCAGCAGTGTGCTACAATCAACAAAATTACGGCTACAAAAGTAAATATACCCAAAATTTCTGCTACAGAGAAGGATTCGAGGCTTGAACTATTTCCATTTCCTGCTTGTGCAGTGATGACTTCTTCCTTGGATTCGGTACTTCCCATTATTGCTTCTTGGGTTTGGATACGTCTTCAAGGCGTGGCAACTGGAGGGTACAATTTTTCTGTATTTTTTTGGTGTAGGCTTGTGCTGTGATTGTAGACGCTGGCAGGGTCGCCATGTGCTGTGATCGCAATCACTTTAGCTTCAATTTCATTACATCGAGATTACAACCGAAACCATAGTTGAATTTTAGACATTTAATGTATATAATAGATGTTACAAGTTAATCTATCCTTAAATAACTAATGCATTCACACAATCAACATACATTTCGCAATCATTACCAGTCAACACATTCCTCACATTCCGCGGAAACACAGCCTTTCAAACAACTCATTACGAAACCTATCACTAAGCAATTATAATATTAACTAGCAGTCCAGTGAGACAAATGTCTCATTTAAAAAAACAAAAAAGACCGTTTTTCAAATAGAACGCGTATTAAATAAAAACTGTACCCAGACCTGGAAGGTGTCAAAGTGGTTGCCTAACCGATCGACGTTTTAAGGCGCAGAGGGTCGCAGCTCCGTTTGGCTGCTGAAACATTTTTATTTAATACGCGTTCTATTTGAAAAACGGTCTTTTTGTGATTTCTCGAAAACCGGAAGTGTCACGTGACTGAAATTCGGTTCCTGAGCTGGCATGACCATTCCAAACATATAACTTTCATAACTTTTTTCTCTATCTCTTACGGTTTGGCTGCTGAAACAGCGTCCCAGACAGACAAAGCGGCATCCCAGACAGACAAAACTGCGTCCCAGACAGACAAAACAGCGTCCCGGACAGACACGTCTATTAGATAAAGGATATTCTATATACAGTGTGATTAATAATATTTATGCTAATCACACTACAAGATGCGTTACAGAAAACGTCAACATATCCTATAAGAGTTGATTAAAAAATGTTAAGTTCACGATTTCTCGATTTAAAAGAACATAATGTGCTTCACAGTGTAAAGAATACAACATAAAACGTTCTCGGGATGCGCAGTCGTTTAAAATGTGGAGGGGAGAAGTCAACTAATCCCCAATGCCCCTGCTCAGGAAATCCATCATGGCCGCGATGGTACACTGTCAGTTGATGTCTAATTCGAGGTTAGCAGGTTAGGTTTTTCGTCATCTCAAACTGACGCAAAACCTAACCTCGAATTTAAGATAGACAGCATGGGGAGACGTGCTCAAGCCTACCTGCTGTCATAGAAGAATGCCTCTCTTCCGCTTATTTTCTATTTCAAGGCCAGTTCATTAAACAAATCTCTGATGCAGCCATGGGTTCTTCTCTTTCACCGATCGTTGCCAATATACTCATGGAAGCTTCCGAAGCCGTAGCTCTGGAACCTTTACAATTGAAACCTAATGTTTGGTTTCGATACGTTGACGATACCTTTATTATTTGGCCACATGGGAAAGACACGTTACCCGTCGTCTTAAATCATCTCAATAGTGTACATCCAGACATTAACTTTACCATGGAGATAAAAAGTAACGGCTCCCTTCCTTTCTTAGTCTCTCGCCAACCCAGTTGCAAACTTGGTCATTCTGTATATTGCAAACCCATTCATACTGATCGCTTTTTACATGCCGATTCCCACCATCATCCTACACAAAAACTGCCCGTTATCAATTCGCTTGTACACCGGCCTGTTTCCATATCCCAACCCGATAATGTCCACGCTGAATTAAACCACATTCGGAAAGCTCTTAGTGGCAACAGTTACCGTGCCAGGGATATACAATCGCCATCTTCATACACGGCCACCCAAACCTCCAAAACCTGATTCTCCTGCAGCAATAGCCTTTCTCCCCTCTATCCACCAAGTCATCGACCGCGTAAGAAAGTTTCTTTGTAAACAAAACATTAAAACAGTATTCAAACCCCTGAGCAAGTTCTTCCTTCACCTAAAAATAAATCAAATATTATGTCATATAAAGGTGTTTATTGGTTCCATTGCTCTTGTAATGCTGTATAAATTCCTGAAAACTCTCATCTCTGAGCACCAGCGCTGTCTTGAGTCGAGTCTCGTTTCATCATCAGCCATCGCCGAACACCAATGCGATACCGACCGTAAGATCCTTTTTGATGCAACTTCCATTATCTGCAAATCCCCATTCTCCTTTACCGGAAAGATTCGGGAAGCCATTAAGATTTACAAACACCCTAGCAATCTCAATCACGATGGCGGCTTCCCTTCCTTCTATATGGAAGGTGCTAATACCTAAGCCCCGCCCACCGCCACTGAACCGCGACGGCACTTGCTGAATCGCGACGAAATTTGTCTATTAATTCTCGCCTTTCTCCTTCTGATCGTTAGAAGAGCTTCGGCTCTGGCTTGGTTTACACGTTGAGTTACCGTGCTCTTTTGTATATCCTCCTGATGAAGCCCCTTACGAAAGTGGGCAAAACGTTGAGTTCTTCGACCTCAATAATGATGCCGTCCAATCCCCAAGTCTTTTGTAACTTAATACACTTCAGTACTGCCAAACGTATAACAAGAATGACAGCATTTTTAAAGCAAATAGTTTGAAATATTTCTTTAATCAAATCAAAGTGGTCCCTGTTCTTGTTCAGTATACAAAAAAATTATACGACACACTGCCGGTATTTGTGTTTATTACAACTGTCTTTTTATTTTCCTTTACGCATCTTCTTTAACTTCGCGCCCTTTCTAGGTGCATTTGTTATTGGTTGAATTTGTGGCTCCGCCTACAATGCCTCCATTCTGCCGAACGTTACACCTTGTATTTTTTACACCATAATGTGCACATCAGCACTGAAGTTCCTGTTTATCCCTCATGTGGTTTATTTGCTTCTACCCCGCGGGCTTTTGCAACTAAATTTACATTCGTAATAAAAATTAAACTGCAGTGCTTTTGTATACAGAACACTATTATTTTACGCAAAAAAATTTTAACGTCGTTTTCAATAACTGAAGTACTTTCGATAGGTACGTTATAAAATGTGAATGTCTATTTTGACATCAGTGCGTGTTTGTAAGTAGTAAATATTTGTTACATTGGTAAAAATATTCATATTCAAAGCCTGCTCAGAGTCACAAATAGAGCGAACGAGGTAAACGTACAATAATTAGACATAAAAACTGGAAACATCAACTACGTGAATCTAGTGCTTATTTTCCATTGATTTTACACATTGACGATTAATTAATTATTACAATAATATAGTAAAGTGGCGACCACGGTCCCATGATATGAAAAATACGTATTTACAAAATGCAAAATTAGTGTTTCAATTCTTTTGTCCGACGTATCTGTCCGTTTAACGTCGTTTGTGTATTAGAGGGCCAATAAAAGCGGAATAAATGCAAATCGCCGGGTCCGGGGGAAACACGTTATTTGCTAGATTATTTCCGGGCAGGCAGGCTGGAAATCTAAAAAATGAGCGATATTTATCAAGATAAAAACAATAACGCTAATCCCGCTCTTAAAACGTGACATCAAGTATCCAAAATCTAAGATAATAACCAGCGGACCGGCGTAGTGACGCCTTCCGTCCCGGCGCCGAGGGCGTCGGTCTACAGCGCGTTCCGCTCAGTCTTTCCACAGCCTCTAACGCGTCGTGGCATTGCTGGCAACATGGCTTTAGTTTCATACTCTAATTCATGTTTCCCACTTAATCTCCGCTAACAACCCCCGAGTGCTCGAAATGCTCTGAGGTGGACGTTCCTGCAGGATGTGTAGTACGTTGCAGTTGCTTGATTAAGCGCAGTTTTTACTTGGCCCAAGGTAGGTTATCGTCTGTTCAGTCAAATTAATTGTTGGAAGAAGGCTCTCCACGCCCGCTTGATGCGGACGCTTGGCGGGAACGCATGCTGGTTTTGTTGTAATTAAATTCAGACTTAGGATGAGACTGCTTAAGTAATGAGGCAGCCGCTTCTTGCATATTTAACAAAATTTGCCAAGTAGGACGTTTTGCGCCATAACCATGCTCCAACTTATAATTGCATTGCAGTTGAAGTGCATCGCTCTGCGTAATGCACTTTAGCTTGTCGGTGGTCAAGAATGCAATTAACGTCGTGCTGTTCTCGCTGCAGATGGGCTAACGAAGGGTGCAAGAACTGTCTGCAGACATAATAAAAAGCACAGAAAATATAACAAAGGTGGTCCATTCCTAGGTTTAAACATCTGGCGGTTATGCGAAATTCTATTAAAAGGGGCAAAATGCTGGGTTGCAATGTATATTTTATGCCCACCCAACTTTTAATATTGTAGCACGTAGAGGTGCTCCTAAGCGAAAACTGACGGCGAGTTTATAAAACCAAAGCAATAAAAGGGACGCATGAAAATTTTATTTCAGTTTGTCAAATACTTGCGAACTTGGATATATTTTAATATTTCATTTTCTGCTGCGAACTGAAATATACAGACGTAACCTCCTTACTGCAAAATGAAGGAATTCGCAGGGCTTCAAATAGAATTTTATTTATCCTTGCAACATGCAGTTCAAGGTAAGGATATTAAATTTTAGTTCGAATCCCTTGCATGCCCCTGATTATGCCATTGCGCAAACCTAAACGCGTTTTATTTGCAATTAGCAAGTACTGATACCTGAAATACACATTCGAGTCCCCGGCTTCCCAATTCCCAAGGCTTGCTCCGTGAAACAGGGTTTTTTAGTCCTTGGAGGTTACCCTCGTTAAGTGCTCACGTTCCGTTAATAACCGGCGATGGTAATTATTACCGCGGGCTCTTATTGTGTTCATTACTATGTTAATATTTGAAAACTGTTTCCTTAACCCCATAATACGGAAACTCTAGCATGACATTATTTTCCGAGCTGATGTGGTAAACTAAGACTTAAGACTTGCGAAAACATAAGCAGTCGGTGAGAGGACGCTATGAGCGTGCTGGGGAATATTAATGAGGTAAATAGAAAGGGAAAACACACGTATAGAAATTTAAAATCTCAAATGAATTGCAAATAACGCCCGCAAAAATACCTTTATTTATTTAGGATGGAGCGTCAAATATGCAAAATTCGCACATTTTGGCTGTTCCCGCAAGGCGCCGAAAAGTGGGGACCCGCCTTGTTTTCGCTCGAAAAGGAAAACAAATTAAAAGAAAGCTCATAAGTTGATATGTGCGAATATAGCAAACGCGGATTTTAAAATGTTGCTTTATTAAATTTCGTCCGAGTGTTTGTTTACCCAGTAAATTTTAAATTTGTGCACGCTTCTGTTGTCCACGTTAGCACCATTTAAATAAGAGTGGCAAACAAACGCTGGGATGTGTAAAATAAAATTTAGTTGTGCTTAAAAATGAAAAAAGTTGATAATTTCTTGGTTCTTTACGAAAGTGCAAAGGTACGCCCCACATGCAAAATCAATTTCCATTTTTCCCCTTAAAACAATATTGTTCTACATTATTTCAACTAAGTGAATACTTTTTTCTGGTCATGCTATTTTACCTAGTAAAATTCATAATTACTTTTCTGTTAGTTCCAACCTACTGCTTTGTAATTATAATAGCAAAAATAACAAAGCAAGGTAAAAGTTACCGTGTGTATGAACAAAACATAAATAAGCAATTATCAACACTACTGCCTGTTAGGAAAACTATATATTATCAAAATGAAAACATTTGTTTTCCAAATCGATTCGCTTTTTTTGCTCGTACCGCCAACACTGAACCATGGGGGTCACAGCACGATGTTGCTCCACCAC
>OW679197.1:94212799-94436949 GCA_940337035.1 Agriotes lineatus
GATCCTACTGTATAAATTGAACCTGAAATACCATTAACTTGAACTCTTGTCGACGGGTCGATTACTTCATTTGTTGCTAAATAATTTTGAAAAATAACGCTGACCGATGCGCCCGTGTCACTTAAAAATAACATATCTTGAAAATTATATATAAAACGAATAAAATTTAAACCATCTACGTTAAATATTGCTGAAGGGGTATCGAAAAAATTTTGATAAATTTACATTATTTGTCAGTGCTTGCGTTTCGCTCGTACCTGCACTAGGTTGACCTACTTGGCTTGGGTGGATTACGTTTACTTTAGCATTATTGCGGAAATTACATTTTTGATTTAAATTTCCTCTATTTCTTCTTCGAAAATTGTTAAACCTATTCTCGTTTCTTGTATATGAATTATTATTATAATTTCTGCCTTTATTTTGGTAACCAAACCTTCCACGTGAATTTCCAACATAGTTATTTTGGTACCTACGGTTATTTCCTCTTATACTCATATGAAGAACTTTTCGACCATCTGCCTGCACGTAAATTTGTTCGTCCTGAGCTGCTCGAATAGCGTCACTTAATTTTGAATAATTTCTAGCTTTCATTATAGTTTTTATTTCGTCGTTTGGCAATCCGTTCGTAAAAGCGTTGATAGCAATTTTTTCATTCGGGCTATGTAAAATTTAAAAATGTTTTGGTTCATCTTGCGTTTGGGCTATCGTTAATTTAACAAATAATTCTTCGATTGATTTTCCAAATTGCTCTATAGATTTTCCTAACTGTTTGGAATTGTGTAGTTTTACAGAAATCGCAACAGCTGATTTTCGTGCAATAAAATGTTCACGTAAATCCTGAAGTAGTGTTTTGATACGAGTCATAATTTTGACTTAAGGGAATTTTCGTACTTTGGGATAACCTCGTTTTTAATATATATGAAATTAACAACTTTTTGCTATTACCATCAGCAAGCATGTCATGATATAACTCAATCGCGTCAATTAATTGTTTCGTCGTACTTTCGGTATTATCCATTACCGGCAACAAAGTTGCTGCAGTCTTCAGATAAAATTTCTCAGACATGTTTTCAGTGTCAGGGCCAGAAGAACTGCCTGAACATGATTTTATTTTTATTTCGTCTGAATTGCAATTTTCTAACCCAGTTTGTAAAATATTCATACAATCTAAAATTAGCTTCTTTATATCTGCAACATAATTTTTTGCTAACGCTAAAATTTCATTTGAATTACTTCCTGTATTAAATTTCTGCCTAACTTTTTCAAGTTTGGTTGCAAAACTATCTAACTTCTTAAGATTACGAGTTATATGTTCCCTATTTGATTTTAATAGACCGGAGGATGTTTCATTCTATATAATTACTTTGTAATTCAACTTATAAACTGTATTTACCCACTGATTTACTTATACTTATTCCTTAAATTTTACAGATAATTAACACACACATTCCCTTCTTTCCACTTGGCTTCTTCGGGGTTACTTGGCATTATTTTTTTTATCTATATATGGGCGTATTTTATTTCTTCTTAAACTTGTTCCATACTCTTTGAAAGGTTATTCCGGATTTTCTTCGTTAGTCTTTTCTTATAGATTGATCAGCAGTGTGCTACAAAATTACGGCTACAAAAGCAATTATAACCAAAATTTTTGCTACAGAGAAGGATTCGAGGTTTGAACCATTTCTATTTCCTGCTTATGCAATGATGACTTCTTCCTTGTATTCGGTACTTCCCATTATTGCTTCTTGGGTTTGGACAGGTCTTCAAGGCGTGGCAACTGGAGGGTACAATTTTTCTCTATTTTTCGGTGTAGGCGTGTGCTGTGATTGTAGGCGCTGGCAGGGTCGCCATGTGCTGTGATCGCAATCACTTTAGATTCGATTTCATCGCATCGAGATTACAACCAAAACTATAGTTGAATTTTAGACATTTAATGTATAATATAGATGTTACAAGTTAATATATCCTTAAATAACTAATGCATTCACACAATCGACATACATTTCGCAATCATTACCAGTCAACACATTCCTCACATTTCGCGGAAACACAGTCTTTCAAACAACTCATTACGCAACCTATTACTAAGCAATTATAATATTAATATTCTATATACAGTGTGATTAATAATATTTATGCTAAGCACACTACAAGATGCGTTACAGAAAACGTCAACATATCCTATAAGAGTTGATTAAAAAATGTTAAGTTCACGACTTCTCGATTTAAAGGAACATAATGTGCTCCATAGTGTAAAGAATACAAGATGAAACGTTCCCCGGATGCGCAGTCGTTTAAAAAGTGGAGGGGAGAAGTCAACTAATCCCCAATGCCCCTGCTCAGGAAATCCATCATGGCCGCAATCGTACACTGTCAGTTGCTGTCAAATTCGAGGTTAGCAGGTTAGGTTTTTCGTCATCTCAAACTGACGCAAAACCTAACCTCGAATTTAAGATAGACAGCATGGGGAGACGTGCTCAAGCCTACCTGCTGTTATAGAAGAATGCCTCTCTTCCCTTATTTTCTATTTCAAGGCCAGTTCTTTAAACAAATCTCTGATACAGCCATGGGTTCTTCTCTTTCACCGGTCGTTGCCAATGTACTCATGGAAGCTTCCGAAGCCGTAGCTCTGGAATCTTCACAATTGAAACCTAATGTTTGGTTTTGATACGTTGACGATACCTTTATTATTTGGCCACATGGGAAAGATACGTTACCCGTCCTCTTAAATCATCTCAATAGTGTACATCCAGACATTAACTTTACCATCTATATAAAAATTAACGGCTCCCTTCCTTTCTTAGTCTCTCGCCTACCCAGTTGCAAACTTGGTCATTCTGTATATTGCAAAACCATTCATACTGATCGCTTTTTACATGCCGATTCCCACCATCATCAAAAACTGCCCGTTATCAATTCGCTTGTACGCCGGCCTGTTTTCATATCCCAACCCGATAATGTCCACGCTGAATTAAACCACATTCGGAAAGCTTTTAGTAGCAACAGTTACCGTGCCAGGGATATACAATCGCCATCTTCATACACGGCCACCCAAACCTCCAAAACCTGATTCTCCTGCAGCAATAGCCTTTCTTCCCTCTATCCACCAAGTCATCGACCGCGTAAGAAAGTTTCTTTGTAAACAGAACATTAAAACAGTATTTAAACTCCTGAGCAAGTTCTTCCTTCACCTAAAAATAAATCAAACATTATGTCATATAAAGTTGTTTATAGGTTCCCTTGCTCTTGTAATGCTGTATAAATTGGTGAAAACTCTCATCTCTGAGCACCAGCGCTGTCTTCAATCGAGTCTTGTTTCATCATCAGCCATCGCCGAACACCAACGCGATACCGACCGTAAGTTCATTTTTGATGAAACTTCCATTATTTTCAAATCCCCATTCTCCTTTACCGGAAAGATTCGGGAAGCCATTAAGATTTACAAACACCCTAACAACCTCAATCGCGATGACGGCTTCCCCTTCCTTTTATATGGAAGGTGCCAATACCTAAGCCCCGCCCACCGCCACTGAACCGCGACGGCACTTGCTGAACCGCGACGACATTTGTCTATAAATTCTCGCCTTTCTCCTTCTGATCGTTAGAAGAGTTTCGGATCTGGCTTGGTTTACACGTTGAGTTACCGTGCTCTTTTGTATATCCTCCTGATGAAGCAAGCCCCTTACGAAAGTGGGCAAAACGTTGAGTTCTTTGACCTCAATAATGATGCGGTCCAATTCCCAAGTCGTTTGTAACTTAATACACTTCAGTACTGCCAAACGTATAACAAGAATGACAGCATTTTTAAAGCAAATAGTTTGGAATATTTCTTTAATCAAATCAAAGTAGTCCCTGTTCTTGTTCAGTATACAAAAAAATTATACGACACACTGTCGGTATTTGTGTTTATTACAACTGTCTTTTTATTTTCCTTTACGCACCTTCATTTAACTTCGCGCTCTTTCTAGGTGCATTTGTTAATGGTTGAATTTGTGGCTCCGCCTACAATGCCTCCATTCTGCCAAACGTTACACCTTGTATTTTTTACACCATAATGTGCACATCAGCACTGAAGTTCCTGTTTATCCCCCATGTGGTTTAATTGCTTCTACCCTGCGGGCTTCTGCAACTAAATTTACATTTGTAATAAAAATTACACTGCAGTACTTTCGATACGTTATAAAATGTGAATGTCTATTTTGACATCAGTGCGTGTTTGTAAGTAGTAAATATTTGTTACATTGGTAAAAATATTCATATTCAAGGCCTGCTCAGAGTCACAAATAGAGCGAACGAGGTAAACGTACAATAATTAGACATAAAAACTGGAAACATCAACTACGTGAATCTAGTGCTTATTTTCCATTGATTTTACACATTGACGATTAATTAATTACTACAATAATATAGTAAAGTGGCGACCACGGTCCCATGATATGAAAAATACGTATTTACAAAATGCAAAATTAGTGTTTCAATTCTTTTGTCCGACGTATCTGTCCGTTTAACGTCGTTTGTGTATTAGAGGGCCAATAAAAGCGGAATAAATGCAAATCGCCGGGTCCGGGGGAAACACGTTATTTGCTAGATTATTTCCGGGCAGGCAGGCTGGAAATCTAAAAAATGAGCGATATTTATCAAGATAAAAACAATAACGCTAATCCCGCTCTTAAAACGTGACATCAAGTATCCAAAATCTAAGATAATAACCAGCGGACCGGCGTAGTGACGCCTTCCGTCCCGGCGCCGAGGGCGTCGGTCTACAGCGCGTTCCGCTCAGTCTTTCCACAGCCTCTAACGCGTCGTGGCATTGCTGGCAACATGGCTTTAGTTTCATACTCTAATTCATGTTTCCCACTTAATCTCCGCTAACAACCCCCGAGTGCTCGAAATGCTCTGAGGTGGACGTTCCTGCAGGATGTGTAGTACGTTGCAGTTGCTTGATTAAGCGCAGTTTTTACTTGGCCCAAGGTAGGTTATCGTCTGTTCAGTCAAATTAATTGTTGGAAGAAGGCTCTCCACGCCCACTTGATGCGGACGCTTGGCGGGAACGCATGCTGGTTTTGTTGTAATTAAATTCAGACTTAGGATGAGACTGCTTAAGTAATGAGGCAGCCGCTTCTTGCATATTTAACAAAATTTGCCAAGTAGGACGTTTTGCGCCATAACCATGCTCCAACTTATAATTGCATTGCAGTTGAAGTGCATCGCTCTGCGTAATGCACTTTAGCTTGTCGGTGGTCAAGAATGCAATTAACGTCGTGCCGTTCTCGCTGCAGATGGGCTAACGAAGGGTGCAAGAACTGTCTGCAGACATAATAAAAAGCACAGAAAATATAACAAAGGTGGTCCATTCCTAGGTTTAAACATCTGGCGGTTATGCGAAATTCTATTAAAAGGGGCAAAATGCTGGGTTGCAATGTATATTTTATGCCCACCCAACTTTTAATATTGTAGCACGTAGAGGTGCTCCTAAGCGAAAACTGACGGCGAGTTTATAAAACCAAAGCAATAAAAGGGACGCATGAAAATTTTATTTCAGTTTGTCAAATACTTGCGAACTTGGATATATTTTAATATTTCATTTTCTGCTGCGAACTGAAATATACAGACGTAACCTCCTTACTGCAAAATGAAGGAATTCGCAGGGCTTCAAATAGAATTTTATTTATCCTTGCAACATGCAGTTCAAGGTAAGGATATTAAATTTTAGTTCGAATCCCTTGCATGCCCCTGATTATGCCATTGCGCAAACCTAAACGCGTTTTATTTGCAATTAGCAAGTACTGATACCTGAAATACACATTCGAGTCCCCGGCTTCCCAATTCCCAAGGCTTGCTCCGTGAAACAGGGTTTTTTAGTCCTTGGAGGTTACCCTCGTTAAGTGCTCACGTTCCGTTAATAACCGGCGATGGTAATTATTACCGCGGGCTCTTATTGTGTTCATTACTATGTTAATATTTGAAAACTGTTTCCTTAACCCCATAATACGGAAACTCTAGCATGACATTATTTTCCGAGCTGATGTGGTAAACTAAGACTTAAGACTTGCGAAAACATAAGCAGTCGGTGAGAGGACGCTATGAGCGTGCTGGGGAATATTAATGAGGTAAATAGAAAGGGAAAACACACGTATAGAAATTTAAAATCTCAAATGAATTGCAAATAACGCCCGCAAAAATACCTTTATTTATTTAGGATGGAGCGTCAAATATGCAAAATTCGCACATTTTGGCTGTTCCCGCAAGGCGCCGAAAAGTGGGGACCCGCCTTGTTTTCGCTCGAAAAGGAAAACAAATTAAAAGAAAGCTCATAAGTTGATATGTGCGAATATAGCAAACGCGGATTTTAAAATGTTGCTTTATTAAATTTCGTCCGAGTGTTTGTTTACCCAGTAAATTTTAAATTTGTGCACGCTTCTGTTGTCCACGTTAGCACCATTTAAATAAGAGTGGCAAACAAACGCTGGGATGTGTAAAATAAAATTTAGTTGTGCTTAAAAATGAAAAAAGTTGATAATTTCTTGGTTCTTTACGAAAGTGCAAAGGTACGCCCCACATGCAAAATCAATTTCCATTTTTCCCCTTAAAACAATATTGTTCTACATTATTTCAACTAAGTGAATACTTTTTTCTGGTCATGCTATTTTACCTAGTAAAATTCATAATTACTTTTCTGTTAGTTCCAACCTACTGCTTTGTAATTATAATAGCAAAAATAACAAAGCAAGGTAAAAGTTACCGTGTGTATGAACAAAACATAAATAAGCAATTATCAACACTACTGCCTGTTAGGAAAACTATATATTATCAAAATGAAAACATTTGTTTTCCAAATCGATTCGCTTTTTTTGCTCGTACCGCCAACACTGAACCATGGGGGTCACAGCACGATGTTGCTCCACCACATTACGGTAAATGTTAGGAGTTTTTCAAATTGAACGTTTAGTATTTTTCCTCGTCCACTTTAATAATATTGTTTCTATCTTGCATAAGCTGTTCACATCTATGCAATTTGTTTAAAGTACTAAGTTGAACTAATAAAATTGAAAGCTTGTAGAATGACATTAAAAAAAATGTATTACCACTTTTTCGGATTTTTTCTTCAGATTTTTCCATCTTTTTCATGAACAAGCGCTGCAACGTTTTCCATCGCTATTAGACCTGTTAGTTTACTTATAAATGTCCGAACTTTCTAAAATAATATTTAATTAAATTCATCCACCTATTCCATGGTTGTTAGTTAATAATGCTGTTTCTACTGAATTTTTGTATTCCTACAATTAAGTAATATATAATTTTAGAACAGAGGACCTACAACTTGCGGTGAGCAAATTTTCGATTGCCATCTTAAATACTGAAGTGCACTATAGACATTGTTTTTTTTTCAGTAAAACCTAATTCTTACAAAAACCTTTTCTGCCATTTTCAATATAAGCCTATGCCTAAATAATAAAAACTTGGTTCATTTCTTTCTTAATTCAGGGTCGAACAAGTAAAGCTGGTAAATTAGTGTTAATACTAATTTACGGATTTCGTAGTACAAAAAGCCTTCTTCGCCAATACTTGCAACATAACTTATCGCTGATTCGCTCTAGGCGGCGTTTCTGCTAACCTCCCTTCATTTTATATAATGTTTACCCGTTATTTAGTATATTACGCCACAGAACAACTATTAGATTGGAAAATTTTAAGTAATTTAATAAAACTGCAATGAAAATTTTCAGCCTATTGGGGCATTTGTTTCCTTACTGTTTTCCAATATTGTGCCTATAAGACAATTTTAAAGTTTCTATAAAGTCTGTAAGACGCCGTTCCTTATTGAATAAGTACTCAGGGTAGAGACTCAAAGGAGGCATTTGTTAATTTTAATGGCCTTTAATGGAAAATGTTGAACTTTGTAAACTTTGTACATACCTGTTTTTCTTTCACTTTAGCTATCTATATACAGGATGATTAAATTATCATGTAACAACTTGTAGGCAACCCATTATGCAGACGCATGCTTCTGTATAATGGGTCGCCTACATAGTTGATACATGATGATTTAATCAGGCTTATATGAAAAACAGCATCTGAAACATTTAATTTTCTGCTTAAAATGTTTTAGCAATTAGGCCATACCCAATGAAATTGTTTCATTATTAATCTTTCTTTTACATACTTATTAAGACGGCATAAGCATAATATTGCTTTCATTCTATTTTCTATGTATGTATGTATTATCTGTAACCTCTTTTACCTACCGGTGTAGAGACTGGTGATTTGTACGCTAGCATATGGCGGTAAAGTGCTCACCTTGCCCCGGTTTCGGTTTATAAAGTTGCAGTGCGCCCTTTTGAGCTTGCGTAGCAACCATTGTGTTAGGTGCGTGTGCTGGTGATGTGTTGACCTTGTCACTCTGCTTCTTAGGTCTGTGTTTCCGAGTAGAGCACAGTTCATTTGGTGCCCAACTGTGAATGGTCCCACCGAACTCGATACCGATCGCCAAGGCTGCGGGGGATTCGAACCCAGGACTTGCTTAATGAAAGCCTAACGCTCTACCAACTGCGCTACACGGCTTCTATCTTTTATTCTATATTATAATTATTAAGGTAACAGAACTTTATGAAGTAGGTTGCACCGAAAAGGATTGTCATAATAGCGAAGCGTGTTTTAAACAACTTCCAGCTATAATTATAGAACCGTTATTCTCGTTAATCGCAGTTTATTTGTTATTAGATACTAGAAGAGCGGGCCAACTTTTTTCAGTTTATTGAATAAGCTACAGCAAACAAGACTTACAATCTTGAGCTGCTACATTTCGAATACTAGGAAAACTTAATACATAAATAATACAATATTTCTAACCTTTGTGCTTTACCTTATGCAGTACTTTAGCTAAACTAAAAAAGAGGACATATTTACTGCAAAAATGAAGTTACACTTTTATATAGTGTACTTTAGTCTGAAAGAATTATAAGTATCTCTCCATTCTTTTAGCTATTCTAAATAATGCCAGATATTTTTTTATTTAACAATCTCGTACTTCAACTACTGCTCTGCGTTGCCTAATTGGCAAAATGGGACCAAATATTTAAAAAAAATCGCATACAGTATGTATCAGTTCTAATAGTTTGAATAGGTTTTTTTAAGAACTTCTTAGCCATACTGGAAAAAGTACATTTCAAGAACTTAAGAATATGCGTCTATAGTTCTATTAAATTCACTGATTATATCTACGAGTTTAAGGTTGGAGTTTTATTTGGGATTACGAATTATCCGGCTGATATTAGAGAGTAAAAATACACGAAGGAATTGAAAATAAATTAACGACATCGGCCGGAATAGCATTATAAGTATTTCTCCACCAAGTAGCAATAAAAACATTTTAGGGGAATATTTTTCGATGATAATACGTGGAAGCTCGTTTTTCTATAACGTTATTAAAAATTGTGCTAAAATATACTCTACGCTATTTAGTCTTTAACAGGTTTTTGTGGATAGTGTGTAAAGCAAGCAGTCCACCCAAATAGTAGGAGAAAAAATCGTGGCTAACCCATAAATAAACTGCCCGATAACCAAGTGATTTAAAAAGTAGTAACGATTAAAGGCACTACTATCTAGAAAGATTATAAATTCAGGAATAAACATAGGAAATCGTTTTAATAATTTACTCAGGCATCGATTAAATACGTTAGGTTGAATGAAATTGTTTGAAACTAAAGTTTTATAGTTGATTATCCCATTGCAGAGGCAAAATATGACAACGTGCATTCGATATACCAGAATAGACATGTGTCCAAGCTGTTGAATGCGATTTTAGGAGCAAAATGTATGTAGAAATTTACCTAAATCGAGTTTTATGAGCTTATTTAGATATGATTCTTTCTCTTTCGTAGAGTTAGCGAAAAGATTTAAATCGGATAATTTTATACAGAGTATTTTTGTTATACGTTGATAAATTTTCTAGTGCCTAAAATCAGTCGATGCAAGTAGAATTAAAAGCAAATAAACGATTGTGGTTATTTAGACGCTAAGCCTGATTTTGTTATGTAGCTGTTCAGGACTAGGGAAATAGAGTAATTGCTAGATAGGTACTGAAGTAGTACGTTCATTACTCTAACTAAATTTGAAACAAGTAATTAAAAACAACTTTATCCTGCGTGTTTGAGCTGTAAATAGGAAGTTGAGTACTATAAAGAGATATTCTGAAATATTTATAGACGCTATTTAAATAATGCAATGTATACGATTTAATAAATATCCAACATATCCATATAAAAACTAGCGGAAACTGGAGAGTTTAGAGAAAATTAGAAACGGCCAGTATGGTTCTTTTAGAGCGAAATAATATTTTCTAGTTTTTTCTTATGCTCTAGTAGAACGTCGACTTTTACACAAGTTAATAAAAACGGGATCTTGATGGTTATCTTTAATAGCTAATTTTAAGAAAGTATACTTATTGACATAATGTTAGAGAACGTGCAATGAGTAAATATCAATCAATACACGCAGACTACACATCTATTATATGCAATGAAAGTATTGTATAGAACTAATGTAAATAGACATGATTTTTACTGGTGTATAGGTTTTCAGTGATACGTTGAAAAACCATTTCACCTAAATTTATAAAACTTCTTTTTATCTTGTGATTAGGCGTGGAAGTTTTGGTACGATATTATACCTAGCGCAACCCTGCGAAGAGGGTTCGAAGATATAACTTAGTTAGCTATAATGTCTTCAGATCTTCAAATATCGCAATGCTACCAGAGTACACTTAATGGCGCGCCAGTTAAACTCAGTGAACACGCTATGTAGTTCTTTACAAGATGTTACTATCAAATATTATGAGCGCCAACAAGTCTTTACTTACAACAAATATACTCAGATAGGTTGAGGACTTATATCAAATAATCGCAGCAGGCAATAGTACAATATCTGAAATACAAAAGGTAGCAATACTGAAATCAAACAATTCAAAACATTAGCAGTACAATACATTTAATTACCATCGAAGTCGCCTAAAATATAGCCAGTACATAAACGTTTCCACACATTAATTAGGCAAAAGGTTCAACCCCAAGTAGCATTTTATACTAGTAACTAACATAATTAACTAAGGAGTTCAAGGTCACACATAAATGCAAACTACAGACTGTCAACAGATTCAATTAAGTATTTAATCTACAGTAATGAGCTACAAACGATCTGACTTCAACTTTTCTGCATTAATACGCATGAAGCTCGCAGAATAAATATCATTAATCCAAATTAACATCAGCTGAGTCCTAATATAAATCCAACCAGGTGCGTCGATTTGGGATAGCACCACCCGAACGTCATAACGCTACGGCAGGAAGTCATAATTTCACAATTCTGATAGTGCTTCCGTCAACGCAGTTCACTAGGTCGTAATTGACTTATCTGGAATACCAAGCCTCTGCTGTAGCTGGCAACATAGCCTCCAAGTGGACTCTTACAGCTATGCTGGCAGCCGATGATTGTGCTTGCAGAAACCAACAGGTCGCAAACAAAATATGAAGGACGAAGAAAATGCACGCCTCCCAAAACAGGCTCAATCGGTGCCTTAGAACATAGAAAAAACTAGAAACGCAGGATGTAATTGGCTGATTACCAAACATTACTAAAACCAAAAATGAAGTAAGCACTCACGCTGCATAACAGGGTTTTCTGGTGTAGGACAACTACCTACTTGCTGCTAACTCCAGGCTACGTACGGAGAAGAACGCCATTCAAGCTGCAACATGTCGTGTCGTATCTCGAAAGGCCGCACCATAAGATCAGCTACTAAAATCTACGGGAGTTGCCAGAAAAATCTCAGCAGAGTGTGCCGGTATTGCAGCTAACAAATATCGGCATATATTCGAGCTGCGAAGTAGGCTACGTTTTTACGACTACGACGGTTTAAATAAAGAGACGTTTATGCGACCAAGATTTATGCATAGAAATAAATTCATTCTAACGCCAAGTACGTTTTTGACACGTAACAACTTGCTTACTTACTTACACGAACCAGCTTGAGAAGAGGTGGTAGTCAATAACTGGGGTATTCTCGTGGGCGAGCAACACAGTAGCGGTGGTGCAGATTCTCTAACAGCAAAGGATCACGTAGGAATTTTTGGGAGAAAAAAGTTGAATATACCAGGATCACCCAGGTGAGGGTACCTTAGGGGATTTTCGATTCAAAGATGTTGCGTGTCCTTTTAATTTGTTTAGGTTAGTTACAGCTACTGATCATATGTGTTGCAGTTGCCCCCAAAAACCTAGTGCAGGCCCTTGAGAGCTGGGGCCACCGACATTGTAATCCCCACCCCCGAGAAATTCCAAGGAGACGCCCATATCGGTGACCATGGTATATCGAACGTTTTCCTAACTAACACACTGCCGATAATACCTAAGGGGCCTAATGGGAGTGGTATCAGCAGATCTAAGTATTACAGATAAAGGATATACAAGGGCTTGGTCAACAATCACTATAATGTCTATTGTCACCTTTTCTCAGTTCAGTAACAATGCAACTGTTGGCACTCCACTGACATTTGTGTAACTTATTGTTGTATGTAGCAGCATTACTATCGTACATTAAATTTGGAGCAGAGGATATAGGACGTGTGTGCATTATATGTCACACGAGTAAAATATCTATAACAGTTCTAGGCGTGGCCCTCCAATTAGCCGAAATTTGTTTCGCCGGATAATTATTTCAGCGGAAAGGTATTCGCCGGATTCCGTTTCACCGGATTGTAGAGTGCGTTGTTTTTCTGTCTTGTTTAGGTTATTTGCAGACTATGATAGTTTTTCTTAATTGAATGTCCCATAACAGTGACTTCCCATTCGCCGGATCTTTTTAGCAGGACATAATATTTTATAATTAAAAATCTTGATATCCGGCGAATTGAGTTTCGGCGTGACGGATTCCGGCGTGATCAATTCAAGTGAAAAGAAGCCGGCGAATGGAAACGGAGCCGTTCTAGGTTCGATTTCTAAACCAAAAATAGAACTTATCTATTGTTAGCCCTTAAACTACCACGCCTGAAGATTTAATCCAAGTACCGCGTGGGGCCCTGGTAGAACCCCAATGCAATTTTGATATATTTTGCCTGTTTTAGACTTAGGTATGATCTTATACTTGAAAGGAGGAGTCAATCTGCCTGCTAAACCAGGTCGCATAATAGTCTGCCGGCGTAGAGCACTATAACAGTATATAAAAACAAAAGTTTCATAAACCATTATTTTGTCACACGCGTCCAAATTGAAATTTTGACATTTCATAATTGTGACAATCTGTCGGTTGTCTGACACAAAGGCGTCTGTTTCAACTTTTTTCATATTAAAAAAAAAAACATTGCAAAAACAGTACTTTGACGGGCCGATAAAGGTGTTGCAGTGCTGCATATGCATTGGATTTTGATTTTCATTAACTAAATGCATATCAAAATATTCGTAAAATCTGAACGAATTAATAATTCACGAAAGAAGAAATACAACCAAGAGTATTAGTTAATAATTTGATAGTTAGTGGTTTGTTTTTCATAGCAGTAGCGATTTGATAAATATCTTAATAGCATTACTTCGAATAATGACATTTTTCAATCTTTATTAAGCAATACCCCTACAGGTAAGCATTCGCATGGATTCACGTGTATAAGAATCTTCCTAATTTTCTTCGCTTAAAACACCCTTGCAATTTTCTGGTGATTTTCTGTTGCACTTAGTGTAAGTAAAAACCTATTTTAGAAGATACAATTTTGTGACATCATAATAATCATCATCATATCATCAGCTACATGGTCCATCGTCGGACCTGAGCTTCCCCTAAATAGGTCCAAGTCTCATTATTTTGTGCTTTATTTATCCGGTCGGTTCCTGTTAAACATTTTATGTCATCCAACCAGCTGGTTTGAGGATGACATTTACTTCTCTTCACACCTCAAGGTCGCCACTCTATCAGTCAGCGAGTGCAGCGGTTATCTCCCATTCTTGCAATGTGCCCCTCCCGGTTCCATCCCAGTCCACATCTTCCTTCTGCAATATCTGTTATTATGGACCGTCAATTTCTTTGTTTAGAGCCCAAGTCTCCGTTCCATAAGTCAGCACCGGCAGTATACACACGGATGAATGTTCGTTCAGGTTGTTCGGTATATTAGAGATGAAGTTATTTTTAAGCCTATCGAAAGCGGACCAGGGCATCGATATCCTTCTAGAAATATCTGCTTTCAGATTGTCCGTACAGATTTGTATTTTTGGCCGAGATAGATGTACTCATCTGTTTTTGTTATTTAGGCCTTATCGAGTTCCAGTAGTATGCCATTTCCACAAAGGCTGCCGTTTGTCATTTACACTTTTTGGATAGTGTTTATGTTTAGGAAAATATCTCTAAATCTGTTATTCAGCTCTGTCAATATTTCTCGCCTCCTTGCTCCATGATAGAAGTACGATATCATTGACAAATCGCAGATGATTAAGGCATTCTACATATATGTTTAAACCCTTCTGTTCCCACTCAAGTTCTCTAAAAAGGTAAATTGTGGTATAAGGTAAGCGAATAAAGCCAATAACCGCTAAAAGCTTTGAGCCAGTTAAATTCTTTGAGTTTGTATATAATATATTCCCTTCTCCACTTCTCATAATTCCAAATATTAAATGCAAACGGCCATGTTGTGTACGGTGAATTCTTGTAGCTGTGATGCTGTTCATGCAAACACCGTAAATTGTAATATGAGCAAATCGCCAAGTCCTTTTTTATTTTTTCTGATGAGGCTTATGTCTGTTAAAATATAAAAAAGTTGATTTAGAATAGATATTTATGTATTTAGTGTGTAAAGAGAGCCATTTTGGTATGAAATACCAAAATGGTTCTTTACACTCGAAATACATACAAAATTTTTTCTATGGTCCTAAATAAATAACAAAATTGTTAAATAATTGAAATTTCGATACACACCATTTGATGAAGTCGATGTACCGCCGTTCATAAAGGCCGCGCCATTTGGCCGGCAACAACACTCGTTTGTTGCTGTCTGGGTCGCTTCAAATACTTCAGGCGGGGTGCAATTATCTTCAGATTCCATCTTCAACTTCAAAAAAACTCACAAACTCAATAAATCTGTTGCGTGATGATGGACGCACCGTGATACAATTGTCAATAATTTTAGCCAGTTCCAGAAAAATGACGAATTAAATTAATAATCAGGTTAGCCATGGCGATGCGTAAAGTAAAATGAAGTGACGCGATTATTTCATTAAGACATTGTTTACGTGGTTGCGATGCTAAAATGGTTACTAGGGAAAAAATTTGTGAATCGCTAACTTTTCGCATTGACAGTGAGAGCTTAATAGTCAGTTTTAAAGGTGACCGTAGAAAATAGTATATTGTATGTTAAGAGCTGAAAGTGCATTCTTGCCGCTTGCGCATGAATATTGCTGGTTGAGACGAAGTCGAAACCAGCAATCATGCAAAAGCGGCAAGCGCACTTTTAGCTCGAAACATACATACTATTTTTTCGACGACTGAGCATATTATTAAAGGAAAATATCAAATTTCGTTTTATCGCAAAAATTAATTGACAATCAAGTTAACATTACTCGCGCAGTCTATATGACATGTGACGCGATTATTTCCACAAATGACGGACGTTGTCAAGGAAACATTCGGACGTGGCTACCTATTTTGTTCATGCGGAAACCCAAAACGCTCGGCGAGCGGCAAAAAGATGAAAACGCACGCTCAGCGGCAAATGTCAACTTTCTGTTGTCAAATGACAGTGAGAAAAATCTACTTTCGATGTCAGTCGTCGAAAAAATGTATTTTCAGGCTTTCAGTATATTACAGTTCCTTATATCTCAAGTGTTGATCGGTGTAAAAAACCAAATTACATTTTCCATGAAACATTGTGAATATAAATCTTTACATTGTAAATAATCAAGTTAACCAACGGGGGAAGAGGGGGGGGGCAAATAATATTAATTCATACTTATCAGGGTTTGTATGCAAGAAGTGGGAAGGTAAGGTAAGTAAAATTTTTTGACAAGCAATAAACATCAAATGTGTAATACATTTCAGCATCGCCTGAATAATTATGAGGAAAACGATATTTTAGGGAAGAAGCAATGTTACTCGAATACATTGCAAGAAGGTGTGGTCGCAAAATGTACCCAATCTCGAATACCCACACCTGTGATTGTGCGTTATCAATGCAGAGTACAATAGCCATTTAAGCATCAAGGGAGGTATTTACCTGTTGAGAACGAGTTTACCAGCCCGAGAGAGCGAGCGCTGGCAAAGTTCGATACTGGTTGTAGACAGTTACTTCCCTCCATGCCCAACAAAAATTTGAATAATTTTCATTATTATATATATTTTTTTTAATTTACGATTATACCCTAACCCTAGTTATCTTAACAAGTTTTTACGTTTCCAATAGGTTAGGATTAGTTAAGTTCAAACCCGTTCAGATCACTTACAAAACTAAAATTACTATAATAACACGTAACTCACTTACTTCTCTTAAGGAGTAGGTTGTACCTTGCTTCCCTCATGCCATGACAACCAGTAAACAAACAGTAAAATCAACTTACCTGCAATTGATATGTCAAAGTAAGTGTAACTTACTAGATGGGCATGGAGAAAATTATTAATCACTAATTTGCTGGAAAATAAGTAGCAAAGGCTTAATAGCATGGATGCAATTAGCAAACCTCGACTAGCATGGTAGGTACTTCAACAAAGCACCAAAACCTATACTAACAGCCGGATGACCTGCAAGAAAGGTACAGTAATACGGTACAATAAAATTAAGAAAGGAAAGTGTTAATGTAGGATTTGGTTGAACACGATCGTAAAGGACATGAAAGAGGGCGCATATCTGGCACGTGGACGTTTAATGTGCAGAAGTGAACAGGAATGTGTAGATTTGTAAACTCCGTTAAGAGATGCTACGTTTAGAAGTGAGAGTGACAGATAGATCTACCTTGGACTGAGAATAAAGGTTGAGAAGTTAATTCTCAAGAAAATGAATATTTTAATATTTACTACGTTAATTTAGTAGTTTTAATTGCTAATTTAAGATAAAAGATGTCATCATTTTGACAGTAACTAAGAATATAATACAGTTGCTTTCAAGTCTCTGGGACTTGCATTAGGCAGTGATATAACTAATTTTTAACAGCGATGTAAAACATCCAGTTAGAAAAATATCATTTTCATAGGTCATAGCTGTTGAAGGGCAGGTAAATTTAAAAATTTTGTTTTACAAGCAAGCTAAGTTGTTCTGATAATCAAATAATATGCCACTATAGTTCAAATAACCTCTTTAAATAGACGTTTACCAACTTCAGTTAGTAAATTCTTAAAAGTTACTAGGTGGTCTATACTTTCAAAAATAAGCTAAATTAAGTCCTGCTTAAACTGCCTTAGAAATATAGTAACTAGCTTGGGTGATTAGTGACGCGGTTATAGAGAAAATAATATACGGTGTATTCTGCAGAAGAAATGAAAATGTACATATTCTTATACTTACTTACTTAATCCTAGGACCTTTTTACCCTTGTATAAGGTTACATTTTTATATGTTCATATAAATGATGTTGTATTCTATCATAAATCTTTGAATTATTAAGGTTTTTTTTGTCACGTGCATATGGTGGAGATATCAGGATCCTTGAGTAGCATGCAAATAGCGGAAGGAGTTGCAGTGAACCTGTTGAAGTACATTCCTTAATTGTAGCAAAAAAGTTCTAAGTAGCAGTGATCGTCTAGAAAGATTAGAATAATATTGTATATGGAAGGCAGGACTAAAATGACTCCGAATCAAACAATATCGATTATAAGATCCACTGAATTACGATTTTAAGTGATCTGTCAAAGTACACCTTCTATTAAAAAAATCTCCATAACCGGTACTGAGTCGTTAAACCTTTTCTACAATTTAAAATGCATTTCCCAACCTGAGTAAAGAATTTTTATGTTACAGGGCTAGTGCATAATAGATATTAGCGATACAAGTTTGACAATGGGCATCTTAACGATACGAATTTCATTGCCAAAACGAGGCTGTGAGCCGAGTTCTGCGGCAATCAAACGACTCTCGTTAAGTGCCATAAGCAAACGTGATTTTTTTTTCTAATATAATTTTTGTAAATTTTATGGGGACTTATAACCCCACTAACGACTGTCATGATGTTATGACATCCGGGACCAACTATTTTCCGTGGCAGCCGTACTACGAGACGCCGGGAGAAGCAGCCGTGAAACTCCCATCCAAGTACTGACGTGAAAGGGCGTTGCTTAACTCTGCTGAATATTTTATCTTCATGAATAAATTCTGATTCAATGTAGTTTTTTATATAAACAGAGTGCGGCAATGAACTTATTACGTCACTGATTTGACTCTATTTTCGTTAGGTAATGAATGTCATTACTGAGATAGTGTCAAATGAATGACATAATGTCAATGCCTACTAAAATATTTTTGAAGATGACAGATGTGACATTTTTCTCAGTGCACTTTTCTCAATTTTAGGCAGTCGTATATAAAATTTTGTACAATACATGTGTGATAATGCATCATTGATATACTTGTGTGCTTACACAAGCGTATATTAATGATGATCCTATCACACTTTTAAAGTAAATATCCATTATACAGTGAGTACCAAATGTATGGAACCGGTCTTGTTATTTCAAAACTATTCAAGCTAAATCGATAAAATTTAATATGCACGCTGTTTACAAGGCCTTCTATTATTTCCACAGTTTTGTTATTTTTTTAACTGACAAGGTCGGAAGCTGCACAGCCAACTTGATTTTTTTTAAAGCGTCATGCATATAAAATTTTATCGATTTAGCTTGAATAGTTTTGAAATAACAAGGCCGGTTCCATACATTTGGTACGCACTATATATACACAAAGAAATCCTTGCAATATCAGACATTTCATTATTAACTACAATAGTATATTGTATGTTAAGAGCTGAAAGTGCATTCTTGCCGCTTGCGCATGAACATTGCTGGTTGAGGCAAAGCCGAAACCAGCAGTCATGCAAAAGCGGCAAGCGCACTCTTAGCTCGAAATATACATACTATTTTTTCAACGACTGGGCATATTATTAATGGAAAATATCATATTTCATTTTATTGCAAATATTAATTGACAATCAAGTTAACATTACTCGCGCAGTCTATTAGACATGTGACGCGATTATTTCGACAAATGACGGGCATTGTCAAGGAAACATACGGATGTGGCTACCTATTTTGTTCACGCGGAAACCCAATACGCTCGGCGTGCGGCAAAGTGATGAAAACGCACGCTCAGCGGCAAATATCAACTTTCTGTTGTCACATGACAGTGAGAAAAATCAATATAATAACCAGAGAAGGCACTGTTGAACTATAATAATATTACAAACAGCTTCTTGTTTGTGTTTCATATCTGTGCATATAGCGTAGCTCATAAATTAATATTCCTTCTTAGATATTTTCAGCTATAGAACCAGGAAATTAAAAGCTTTATTAAGTCATCGGCTTTTATTGCTTCCTGTAGATCAACGCATTTAATCGGAAATGATTTGATAAAAAGGTTCATTTGTCGCAGTAACAAAATACGAAGTTTCAGAAGGAAGCACAGAGGGTGAAACTGTAACTCAAGACTTCAACTAAACAACGAATAAGTCCTCATTGTAGATTTTTATTTTCAACGAGACGCGGAAATTTGTATCGGGTTGATAGAGTTGGACTAAAGTTTAAAAATTATATGAAAGCAAGTTTTAAGTTGCTGAGGCTCAGAATTGATTTCAGCAGTCAAGAGTTGTTGCGTTTCTGTATAATATGCAGCTTTATATTTCTTTAATTTGTAATTTACCCTTTGCCCCAAACTATATTGAAATGAAAGCTACGAATTCAATGGAAAATTAAAAAAGACAATTAAAACGTCTTGACGCTTGACTTATCAGAGGGGTTTCTCTTTGATACTTCGATATTATTTTCGTCCGTTGCGCTTTCCACTCCGACGCTGCTTTAATAACTTTTGAGGTAGAATTGTCAGAACGGTATTTATTTTATGAACGTTCCAAAGCTAACAAGTTCTGCCAGCTAGCAGGTATAACCATTACTGTAATAGTCTGCCACTCGGGCAGTATTTTGCCTTTAAATCAAATTTCGTTCTGTTTACGCCAGACTTTCCAATTCGACGAATTTAGATATCTGAATTTGATGCAATATTCAATTTACCCCTAAGAACTTTATCACGTTTGCCGTATTTTATTCCGCTTGGAAAATATTAATAACATACTGTGTATATTAACAAAATAAAGTTTGGAGCGCTACTATAGTTAACCAGTAGTACCTATGGGATATGTCAATTATTCCACAGTTAAAATGATATATAAGTTTCAGTTCACTGTTCAATGTTGTAAGTCAATGTTTAATGGTGATTAATAACTCATTTGTTAGCTCTGCGCGATTTTAAAAGTCAATCGTGGAATGAGTATTTCGACCGTCGTTAGGAAGCAGAGAGCGATGAAACCTTTCCCAAACTCGGCTATAGTGCATTCATCAGGCTTTGAACTTGCAAGTTGCGGCCAGTTAACGTTCTGTCGAGTTCATTATTGCATGTTGGGAACAAAGGCTAATTTCATTTAAAAGTTGCTACGTCAGTGTCAGTAGGTGAAGTGAGGCAACGAATATTCCGAAACTTTCTGGTTTAGAAAACTATTAATTGCATGCCATATACACCAGCGCGGAAGGCAGGCAATCTACATTCAGGGAAGTTCTAACTTCGTGGGCCTGATATTTAGTATGTCAAAAACCAATTTTGCCTAAGAAATTGGGACATCATAATAGGAGCCACTAGTTGTAATTAGTTGTGAAATCGATGTAAATGCTATTAGATATCCGCAACCAAGTCGGGTATACCCAAGCATAAGCTGATTAATTGCTTTTTGATGTATTGACGTGCATTAAATTAATGTTACGGTAGATTATTACAAACATCTTTGACATTTATGAGTATTTCCTGTTTTTTCTGATATATCTAGACAGTTCAGGGTTACATCGGAAACAAAATAGTACCGATTATAGTTTATTCTATATGTGACCTACAACTATAACACGTGCAAAAGCTCATTTTCTGGGTGTCAAAGCGTTTCATTATTTCATCCATTTAACATGAGACTAATAATTATTTTATTTAATTATCTACAATGCTTTCATAATCCCGCTAAAATCAATCGAAATGACTGACAAGGTCTCACATTACATATCAATTTAGATGTATTCATGGGATTTCGACTATCATCTAATTTAAATGCCATGTGTATAACAACATAGGAACTCCCATGTTCCATTTTTAATACTAAAGTATTTCTTCCCTATTAATCCTAGAGCCAAAGTGTACATAAAAAAGTTTTTCACGTCAATGTAGTCTATCCAATTCCGTTATTATCTTACTTTAAAAGCTTTCCTACCAAGCAAAAACGGACGAAAATGTGCAATCAAATCTTTATAAGAAAAATAGCAGCTGCCATCACCATTCAGCATCACCGATGTGTTAGACTTTATTGCAGTAATGCATTAATTTACTACTTCGTTAAAGATTTACAGAAGTTGCAATTTACCGACCTTCGTGATTGCATTGAGAATACACTTGGCTAATTTTCAAGTCTGGCGTAAAAATTGTAAAACCTGAAAAAATTACAAGGGATAGCAATAAAGAAAAATTTTAAAAATTTTCGCAACTTTATTATTATTGACTATTATACGCCACGCGAAACTTACGTACGTACTACAATTTTAAACCCTCTCAGCATCTTGTACAATTTAGTGTTTATCTGAAATTAGATAAAGATTAAGAATTCGATATCACATTTAACTTTTTTAATATAACTTTAGAAAATGTATTGTTTATAAGTTTCATTCTTTATTAGATTTGTTAGCTGTTTAGAAGGACCGCTGAGAATTACAAATATTCTGCTCGGCGGCTCCACATATTATTTATTGTTCCTAGTTTATTTTGCTTACTCATGAAACGTGTTATTGCTTTTATTATGCAGAAAGGGCAGTGTAAAAAAGGGATTCGATGGGAGTAGATCTTTGAATTGTTTAGTTGATATGTATGTTTAGTTTAGTGTTAATTGTTCCATAACTACATTTTAAAAGGATTTGTTGTTTGGGGAGCTTTTACATTGTCAAAACTACGTAACTTTGAAGTTTTCGTACTCTACCATTCTACCACCGTCTGCCAACAATTGCAGCGCGGGAATGACCTTAACCCCACGAAATATTATTCATCTTAGAGAGAAATACAACCCGACATTCCGTTAGTATCACGCTATTTAATATACAGCTGCAAATTTACAATTTCACGAACGGCCAGAATCAAACAAAATTACACATTTTCTTTACTTAAAAATTGAGAAAATGAGGCAGAAAATCCCCCCCCCCCCCTGCTCATAACAGCTTCCCGAATCCTCTTAAAAAATATAATCGACCAGTAGAAACTTCCTATTTGCGAAATTACAAAAACTCTCAGATTCATCTACATACTGCCAAAAACAAAATTCGATTTTTTTTCTTTTCCCCTGTTTATGCGAACATCCAATTTGGTGCAAACGCACCTCATCTTTACATCCCTATAACTTCACCCATAAAACAGCCAGTACGATGAGCGTTGGCTGATCTTCTTCCCAGTAACCCCAAATCACATTTGGATCTTTCAAGGAGTATGCGATATATCAGCACCCAACTCTTTCGTGTGCAACAAATATCTTTAACCTTCCGTCGCCCGCAATATGTTGACCGCTGAGTTCGGCCGCAATGTGTTTGATGGGCACACATCCAAAACACATAATAAAAACCTAATTAAGTTAACTTATACAACTGCCAAGTGGTGGGCATCATTATTAGAAGTGTCAAACTAAGAGAAAATACAAAAGTTTCTGCAAAAAAAGATGTATTTGACATAAAACTGGCCGAACAAGTTAGAATGAAATTTATGACTTACTATCAAATAAATTAAATAAAGTAAACTAAAAAAGTAGATTTTAAAAAGCGTAAAGTAGCAAAAGTAATGCTAGAAAATAGTTTAAAGAGTTCACAGTCTATACCTTCTCCAGTAAAACAACGATTGCACACCATATTTTTTTGTGGGGGATAAGCATATAGGGGTCTGGCATTTCTTGCCTTCGTGATTTTTCAGCCTTCTCAAACCAGTGTCGCTGGTGCATGTTGAGCATAGTTTTCTATTAGGGGGTTGGGGAAGATCCTTTTTTTTCTTCCTCCGAAGTAGGACGAAATCTTTTCAGTTTGTTTTAGAGGTCGGTCGGCATTCCAATGGTTATCCACCTTCTTGGGCTCAGCTTCCCAATCGTCAGTTCATGGGTGAAACAAACTGATAAATCAAGGTGTTTTCACTTACATTTAGTCTTAAAGCGAAAGTAATAAATGATTTATCCGCAAGTATTTCGAGAATACGTAGTACCCTGAAAAGTGTGCGAGTTCGGGCGCAATGAGCTTCTCCGAACAAAACTTGAATAACTTTTCCTAGTGAAGATAAAGCACAAACTAGGTGAGAGGGTTGTATAGAGCACGCCAAAATAGGCAGCTACTGTGTGCGCCAGGTTCCAACCCTGCCTAGCAGCGGGGCGAGATAAGAAAATTGCCGCGGTGTGTCTGTCAGATCAAATGCGCCCGACGAAAGGTTAACCCCCGTATTTTTGAGTCCTTGAATCTTAAATTTTCACAACCTCTCCAGAAAGTTCGCCCTTAAGGAGATCGTCAAAATGACACCCACAACATCACCTACAATACGTACAACTTGAAAAAATCGAGAAAACTGCGCACTTTCCAAGCGTCACGCAAATCGCTACTGAAGCCCCGTATTACCGTCTCACTTCCCATTCGTTAAACATTATCAATGTTAAAAATTATCATATTTCCTCAGAAGAACGATTTGATGCACAGTACGTTGTACCAGTATTTATTGTTTCATTAAATAAGTTCAATCATGCCAAAAAGCATGCATTTTAAGTGACATTTATCAGTTAAAATAACTCACCCGCGGCGATCAATTTCTACGGCAGCCACTATTCTTTTATTAGAATTCGATTATTTTCTTAACATAGAATTTCGGCTTAGACCTCGTAGTAATTGTAGATGAACATCCAGCATTCTCTGGCTTAATGTGCCTTGCACCTTGTGAACTCGAGCAAGAAACCGCGCAATGGCCATGCTCTTTAGAGGCTCGTGTTGTTTGAGTACCTTAAGAACGAGGATACATAGGCAGATTCGGCCTTGTTGCTGTTTGTGCATCCATATTCGCTAACGTTTTGCAAGACATTACAGCTTGCATCATCAGAGTGAAAGTCGCACTAAGAACTGAAGGTGGGTGTGGAGCTATTTATAGTCCTCTGCGCCAGACGCTACGTTACCAATGTTACTATGTAGAACCTATTCAAGCTATTAGCTTGGACTGAAGTATATTGGAAATAGGTGAAACCTAACCTAACTTTCGAATCTTAAATGGAAACTGTTTCTATGTTTATGTTTTTTATATGTTGTCCGTCTGCCATCTGATAATAATAATAATAAATAACTCGTTTGATTGACTTTAAAAGGTATGATTGCCTTATCAGGTGTAATTAATTGAGCGTTTCTATTACTCTTCCGTAGAAAACAATGTCATACAGCGACGGAATGATGTTGATATGTTAATGGTGTTGCAAGAATGTCTCCACGACATGAGGTATCCAAATCGAACTCGTCATTCGTAGCATGTTTTTAAACATTTGGAAAATGGTATACATTAACTTGCCAGATCAGTCACAGTGGCAGTCAACGAATTCGAAGGTAAATGATAAATGACAGTACCCCAAACTAGCTTGACATATCGCTGATGTTCGTCCAGGCCTTTAGACTCTAGAAGGTATTACTTTTTCAATTCCTGCGTGACATGTTTTCAGTTTTTCCCTTCTTGTCTTGTCATGTGTTCTTCGCTTCGTCTTGTTATACCTGGCCTATATGGCTTGTCGTAAATCCACACAGTTGGGGGCCCTCCTTTCCCTTAAGTCGGCTAGGCGGCTACCCTCGTTCCTTTGTTAGGGGTTAATGACTATTACAGATGTTAGCGTGGTAGCTGGGGAGCGTGCCACTTTGTTACGTTAAAAAAATAAATAACAGCAATTTGCGCCGTCTCATTAGGCAACCAATGTAGAAGACAGGTATATTTTGAACTTGTCTGTTGGGCAATTCTTCTGGTGAATATTTACTTATGTTGAGGGATATTAACGAGCTTGGCAACTTATTTTGTTTCTGTAGTGAAGCAAAAGATAATATAATATAAACATTTGTGTACAATCACAACATTTCAAAACCGTCTGTACATTGAGTTATTAGAAATTCCCCTGTAAAGCATATAATATTAGTTAGTACAAAATAGCCGAATGACATCTTTCAGCTTGTTTTATCACAGTAGAATACCTTGGCTATTTATGACAGTGTAATACAATATATGTAGTATTTGTTTGTAAGCCACATATCTAAAACAATTTGTAAAAGTTCTCACAATAAGTTATAATATCTATTCAGAAGTTGATATATTACAATTTTGGTTAGATAATATTAATTTGTTGTGGATATTAATTTTGTGGTTATGGGCCACCTTTTCTGTACTGGTTGTATTGGTTCTGCTTATATATTCAGTATCTCGGGTATCTTCTGCTTCCATTATAACATCGTTCTGATGTGTTGTGATATTCAACTGTATTATTTCACATTTTCGCTGATTCGAGACTTCCATTCTTGTCGGTTTTGAGCTAGCCGAATCGCCGACTGGAGAGGTTGACTAAGCACATTCTTGGTAATATCTGACCAACGTTGGGGCGATCTTCCTCGTCTTCTTTTTCCGTTGGATTTGCCCAAGATGACATTTTTCTCCAGACTGTCGTTTCGGCGTTCTATGTGGCCCAGAAAACGTAGCATGCGTTCGTTTACCATTGACGAGAGACGAAGTGATGGTTGTATCTCTGCTAGTAGCGAATCGTTTGTACGCCGTGCAGTCCATGAGATACGCAGCATACGGTGCCAGCAGTACATCTCGAACGCGTCTATTCTTTTGCCATCAGCTTCACGAACCGTCCACGTTTCTGCGGCATAAAGGAAAATAGGGAATACTAAGGTGTTAACTAATCGTATCTTAGTTTCTTTTAATGAGTTGAATCATGGCGATCCTGCCAAGTTGTATCCTGCGTATGATCTCTTGCGAACAGTCTCCATTGTTATTTATTACGGAGCCGAAATATATTATATCTTGGACCACCTCACATGCTCCAATCTGTTGTATTATCGGATGGTTGTTATTTTCCCTATCTACTATGAGGATTTTCGTTTTCCGATAGTTTATTTGGAACCCATACTCGTTACTTACTTGTTCGAGTCTTTGCAGCTACATTTCGAGTTGGTCGGCGCTTTCTGCAACAAGTGTTGTATCGTCTGAAAATCTTAAATTGGAGATTTTATGTCCTCCAAGTACTGCACCTGCTTCCCATTCCTCAAGGACTAGTCTCATAACTTCTTTTGTGTACGCGTTGAAAAGCGGGGTATAAACAACAAATAAAGTATGAGTAAGACATAAGGTATATTATGATGCAATAGGCCTTTTTCAGAAACAATGGAGATTAGACTTGACTGGGTTTACCTCTTTTCCAGAATAAATACAGTGTTTCTATCCTTAATTTCAAAATGTTTTCCAAAAAATTACTAATGCAGAGATAACTAAATTAGCTATGCATTTGAGTGTAAAATGAAGTAAAGTTTCACAATATTTTGGTCTCTTTTAAATAACCCCTTAAACTTTCGCGTTTTCAATTGCAGAAGCCAGCCAATTATATTTACTCCGTCTTGTTTTACTGCTGTAAGTCGTACTAGTTCGTGTGCTCTATTTCAGTATTAAATTCCAACTATGAATTTTTATTGCCTGATTTAGGATGCAGACGGGTTGATTTAATCATCAGATCTGAAAAGGTCAGTCTCCAAGAACTGACCTTTTACCGCAGCAATAAAGTACTGAATTCGTTACAATCAGGTTAAAGTCAAAGTGGAGGTTTCAACTACCGAAAGAATTGATGCTACTAGAATAATTTATTTTAAAGCTTTTATCGGGAATTAATGAAACTTATTAATGGAATTTTCATGTAGTGTAAATATTTGCATAATCGACGATTCGTGTAATTGGTTTCATTAGGTCTTCTCAAAAAATCAATATAACACGTAGATACGTGTGACTGGTGTTAGTTTTTCAATTACAGGTTTACGTTAAAATCAATAGATACTATATATTTTGAGGCAGTTAATACGCTGTTTCTATTTCAAAATTGATTTTTTTACGCTGCAATTCGGCGGAGATTTATTTTATAACGCTCTTGTGGTTCATAGCAATGGGTTCGTCTTAAAAAGAATTGAAATAGGAGAATTTACTTTATATGAAAAAAAACCTCCCCAGGTGAGAGATACGAAACGCTCACCCGATATGGTGGGTATCGAAGGAGTAAAGTACCCTGGGCGAACCAAAACATGAAAATACATACATGTAATGATCGAATGACAATTTCACAATGTATTACAAGACATTAACGGGTTAACTATCGAAATGCTAGAAATAAGTAACCGCAGATGGACAGGAATAGGGCAATGGACAACATAAAATGGCAAAACTATGTTCTACTCAGAAAACAATGGAAATTAAAGCCATCACGGTGTAGCAAGGAGGTTGTATTTAGTAGTATCAGTTTTGGGGAGACTGATGTCAGGTAAGTAGGCCTTCATAGGCCCTTTTTGTCTGCAGAGTACCAGGTACCTTAGTCCTACTTAGAATTTTGCCGAGACTAGCAAGGGGTCTTTTACATGCTACACATCGTAGTAACATGGGACCCACGGCTTTATATCACTTCCGAATGGTGGCATGCTGTAGAGGTTTTCATCGGCATTTCTTGTTTTTAAAAACCTCACCGAGATCGGGGATCGAACTCGCAACCCTTAGATCAGTAAGCAGAATGCTTAACCACGGAGCTATGGAGCCCGTCAACAAAGTTGTAAGTCCACCAAAAAAGTTGTATCCTCTAATCAGATGGTGGAATGCTTCTTCAACTTAAAGCAAACCCAAATGGCATTAATTCCATACACGTGTATGCTCCTGTTGCGGACAAGCTGATTATTTAAATATTATCATGGGCGTGTCTACCCTAACGTATAACCTGAACATTTTCGACGTACGCACTGTATTCGAGATGTATATTATTTCAGTAGTTTTAAAAAATAAAAACTACTAAATATTTCACTAACCTTAAAACAATTAAAAATTAAAATTATTAAACTCAATAAAAGCAGCTACTAATTCATTCGTTTAAGTACTTATTTGTGCCATGAAATTTACAGCTATTGTTGGTATTAACGACGTTTTTACTTTGTGTAATATTTTCTGTACTGGAAACTTTAGTTTGAGTACTAATGTCTGGAGTGATCTTTTGCAGCTTCTCATTTGGTTGATGATGTTTAATGATGTTACTGATCAAGTTGTGGATATTGTCTAATGCAGTTAGTGTTTCTTTGCCTTATTATTATAATTCATTGTGATTCTGATATTCTAGCTTTTGCTAAATGTGAAATGGCAGTAGCTATGTACTTGGTGGAAGTGATTAGCTATTTTCTTATTTTTGACATCTAAGTCTATTCTCTGAATGTGATTTTTTGGCAGTGGTCTATTATGATGTTTTCCGAAAAACATATCATCCAAGTCTACCATTTCTGCAGATTTTTTGGTCCACTTACTGATTTCGTGCGTAGCGTAAGAATAAGGTTACACCCTGACCTAACAGAGAGAAGATCATCATTTCCAATTGAAAGTGGTGAACCATGCAGTTAGCTCGTTCATTTATCTACCAAATAAGATCTACTGAAGCGATTATAAAAAATTCTATTTCTTGTGGTGGACTTTCTGCATCCTATACCCCAATGGTTTGATACTCATCTTATAGTGGACTAGTAGATGGAACAATCACCCTTTTAAATTGCAGTATTTTTCTTGAAGTTGCTTAGCTATAACGTTCCACATTGTCTTCACTACATTTTCTTATGTGTACCAATTAGATTTTCGCGTATTAACGTATTAACGTTACTGTAAATCTAACCCTATTAAATGCTTTAAGAGGAATTTTCCTCTCAATGTAAGTAGAAGAAAAATACGTAACAATAAAATCAATGGTTTCCAAAAATTTTCACCTTTTTTCTGTTCTCAAAGATCAATAAATACTAAGATTCCTGAAACTAGTTTTTAATTCAAAGGAAGGTAAAACGGTCATTACTAGATGAACAAAAAGCGGTATACGAAGTTACGTTATAGGCAAGAAACAAGTTTTGTTATAAATTGCAGTTTTTTAAAGTAAGGCAAAGCGTGGTTACTATATGATGAACACAATCAATTTTCAGCAGCGCAGAGATTTAAAACTCAACTTTACTATTACCACGCCTAGATGAACCATCCTTAATTATAAGTATAAGAAATAAAGCAAGTTACCATTTTAAATACTAACAGAAATTCCTGGTTGCATCTGGACAAAAACGAAAATGATCGAATAATTAAAACTTACTTACATGCACTGCGTACCCAAAGAAATATTAAGTGCTAAATTACCAAAGAAAGTAGAGCATTTGGAAATACCAAGTCATCCCCTAGAGATATTATAAGCATCTGGCTGATTGCATTAGGTACTGTTAGTGGAATAATTATGTAAGACATACAGAAACAGTAATATTTTGAGAGTCGAAGATTGAAAAATAGACGTATTATAGATGCGTTTTGATGAGTTTTAATAAATTACTGCTCCTTTTTTACATTAATAATAAATTGCTTGTTAACATTGAAATTGGGACATTTTAACTCCACCAGTACCTATTAAATAAGTATACACATGCAAAAGGTAACTCAAGGAGTTAGATTCTTATATCTTGTGACATGATGGATTTCCACTACTATAGTGGTTTTAATCGTACATTGAAGTAAAAATAATTTCGGCTATAAATTTAATTATTTTTCATAAATTAATTGTTACTAAACTTGAAATATTTTTATCGCATTTCATTTGGTAATGCACTTCATTTCTACATTCACAATCTTTTAGAATTGTGGTACTTTTTCCAGAGCAACGGCGATTCGTTTTACGTTTGTCAGTACTGAATAGTATTGTTGGTGGCACTGTAAGTATCTGCTAATTCGAGGTTAGCAGGTTAGGTTTTGCGTCAGTTTTGACACAGGCCTGACCTGCTAACCTCGAATTTGACATGGAATGAATGTCGCTAACAATACACTTCAGGACTGCCAAGCGCATAACACTAACTGGTACTGCTTATTGTGTTTTAGTACATAGAAACGAGCTCTGCTCAGCTAGGTTATGTTTTGACATTTAGTGTCAGTTCGATGTAAAAATTTAAAATTTTACATTTCTTATGAAATGCGATAAAATAGTATACGCAACATGTTAGAAAAGTAGTATGACCGTCTGAGTACTCGCTCACGCTCGTACTTAAACCAGCCATACTTGTTCAGTAATAATCACTTTTTTAAACTTGTTGCGTAACATATCATTGTCATTATTAAAGCTGATCCAAATTCCAATATCAATGTAAACGAATGACGTTACAAAATGAAACGTTAACAGCTACCCACTGCAAATAATTCGAACAAAACAAATTAATGTGCTCGATTTTGAGGTTATGTGCTAATTATTAAAAAATGATACACTTGTAATTAAAATATCTATGCATACCTATTTTTACATATAAGTTGAGCAAAATAGTCTGAAAAGAGACAGCTTTTAATAAGCAAGGGTGATAGAAAGTACCACAAAATCAACATAGAATATGTTATCACAAATGCTGTATTAATTACTCTACATGACGTACCTTTGACAACTTCTACCTCACAGTGTGCCAAACGAATATTGAGCGTGATTGGTTGAACACCTGCCGCGAAAGATATTTCAAATTGAAGTCATGTAGTTTATATATTTTCTAACTTTCGTGCTTGCTACGGTGCGCTGTAGAATCGATTGTGTATTATGGAAAGTATAAAAGATAACACAACCCAATCCAGCGTTCTGATTGTTTAATATGCGGACGAAAAAAATAATCTTTGGTAATAGGAGACGTACTTCATTTGCAGACAAACTTGTTGCTTAGTGACAAAGAATGTCAATTTTGACATTTTCACTGCTGTTAAAACTTCGGATAAATCTGCAGGAAGTTTGAGTGAAACTTGAAAATAACAGATTATTTTTTCAAGAAAAAGAGAATACGCAAATATTAATTATTATTCTTTGTACACCTATAGTAGTTACTAGGAAAAGCTAGTCATAGTATAATCGATTCGTGTTGCCTGATATTAGTACCGGGTACCTTCCTCAAATTGTGTGCTCAGATTAGCTAATATGAAGGTGAGTGGGCGAATTTTGCAATATCTGCTATGCAACGCTAATGTTCAGAGTGAATACGACATGTAAAGGTAAATGACTGAAAATGAATACTTAAAATTAATCTTCAACCAATAATACCCCTGAAAGGAAAGAATTCCTTACAAGTGGACGTTGTGACATTAACAATTTTCAAAGTTACAGAAAAGTAGTGAAAGTAGTGACCCCGGGACGCTTAGGATATCTACGGCGCAGCTGCCTTGTTTCCGATTGTTGTCAAAACTAAAGCTTGAGTATGTGCAAATTATTACTTTCATCAGCTTTTCAGTTAAAACGAAAATAAACAAAATTAAAATGTTTGAAGATGAGCACCCTATATACAGAGTGTTAATTAAGTACGTAGACAAACTTGAAGCGGCGATTGCTTGATTAATGTTAAGACAAATATTTTATATAAACATTGGTGGTTAACGGCTCCGCTTTCAAGATAGACGTTATTAAAATTTACAAAAATTCTGTATACGAAATGCATGTCAGCCATTTCAATATTGAGCCATTTTGAATGGAAAATAATCACCAAAAATAAGTTTTAAGAACTACAAATGATTACCTTTATAAGCAAAGTCAAGTTGTATAAGAAAACAAATTACTTCAATTATTTCTCAAGGCACACCTTATTTGATAGAAAACACCCTGTATCTGGAAAACAGAGCCGTTGCGGATCCATGTTTATATAAACTTTTTTTCTTAGAATTCATCAAGGAATCATCCCTTGAAGTTGGCCTATGTACTTAATTGACACGCTGTATGTTGGGTTCGAACTACATCTTTCGTCAACGGTAAAAACATGAGCTATGTGCAGAATATTATTTTGATGTAAGTAATAGTTCTTGAGTTAAAGCAAAAATAAGCAGAATTTTATTTTAAGGTGCTCATCTTGTACATATATTACGAACATTTTCTCGGTTTTATGCCAGGAAAGCATATCATCGGCATGCAAAATATTGTCTTATTCCAACAAATAGCTATTGCATTATATCTACACCAGACAGACAGATGAAATAGAGAATTCCTGTCCCATCATTTAAGCACTCTGAAACGTAAAGATGTGAAAAAACGTCGGAAGGTGTTTTTTTCGCGATTACAAGACTTCCTTCGTCTTTTGGACGAGCAGGTACATCAAAAGATTGAAATCGCGAATGCGCTCAGGGAGATGGGCGTGGTTCACAACGGTATACCACAGGGCAAACGTGACGTGATATATGTGAGTTACTGTTAAAGAGAGGGCGCCACCAGATCCAATATCGAGATTCCCACGTTCAACCGGACCTGGAGAGTCAAGCGCGGCGAGAAGTACTCAAAGTGCTACTTCGGGAAAATACTAAAATAACTATTTCGGGAAAATACTCAAATAACTATCTTGGGAGCCACGGTGCAGCACCAGACGCGACCACCTTCCTGGAATGATTTTCCTTCGCGTCCGGGCCTTACCTCACAGTTGTTGTAGCACAGTGACACAGTCACCCTGTAACATACATGCACAAGACGGAACAGAGACAATAAAAAGACGGTAAGGTTAATACATCTATTGGATCAGTATTAGTAACCTATCGAACATCATACGAAACTCAAGTGTGGCAACTCGAAAACATGGCTTAATCGGTACGCCCAGCTGGGGAAGCGCTTAATGTTAGAGGTGGCGGCGCACTGTCGAGCCGAACGCCAGATCCAAGCCGGGAATGAAGGGTAAACGTAGGCTTAAGCCCAACGGCGCGACGCGTGAGAGCAAAGCCTGAATTTGGACCCGGATCATCCGAGAACCCTGTATTACGACACACAAAGCCGCCTGGCGACACAATCTGGCAATACGCAATGATAGATTTGGACAATGTATGCGATATAATCAGAACGGGCTGACTGCACAAAGGTTATCACACAACACTGCATTTTTAGTGAGAGTGTACGTTGCACTAAGATTGTATCTGCAGCAAATTTAAATGCAAGAAGCGGCGTAATTAAAGCTGGCTGACAGCAAGCGTTAACTCGCAGCAGTAATTTTTAGGCGAAGTGTACGTTACACTAACATTGTATTTACAGCAAATTTAAATGCAGGAAGCGGCGTAATTAAAGCTGGCTGACAGCAAGCGTTAACTCGCAGCAGTAATTTTTAGGCGAAGTGTACGTTACACTAACATTGTATTTACAGAAAATTTAAATGCAAGAAGCGGCGTAATGAAAGCTGGCTGCGGCACAAAGGTTATTAAGGGTCGTTACGTTGTTAGTTTGGCCAATAGCGGGCGAGGAAGCATTCCACATAAGAGTCGGAAAGGTATCTTGCACCTAACGTGGCTAAAGCGAGACAGGAAATGGCTGCATGTCCTAATGGGTCCCCTTTCTGAGTGAATTTTGCGTTGACCTCCCTTGGTTATGCAAACAGTTGACAGCGTAGCCGTTACATGGGTGAATACAGAGATTGAAATCTCGCCTAATTAGTATGGGCGGACTAATTTACTTTACAAGCCTGCATAACACTGTACTCCCCGCAGCAGCATGTAAGAAGAAAATGGACTGCTACCACACAAGCTCACTCAAACACGTCTCTCTGGGAACTGCCTCGAGACAACACAGTTTAAATGATCACAGAAAACACTGTAACAGCACAGACGGAAAAGCCGGCGCCTCGCGACAAGCGAGAGGCGGCGCCCAGCTTGCCAAATAACGACGCTCGCAACTGACTTGTTCGACGACCCGGGGTAGAATGCCTCTAACGGGCGCCAACGAGAAATTGCTTCAACCAATCACAGCGCAAAATGCGTCAGACACGCGGCTGTTCGCCGTGAAGCAAACAATAGCCATCCTTGTCGCACCCACAGGCTGAAGTTTTAAATGTTCAAAATATTGAGGTGCTTAACATGCAAATGCCGCAACAAAACTAGAAGGGATGTTCAAAATGCCACAAATTAGCACCAATAATACCAGGGGTCTACAAAATCATTATGCTTACTGACGTTACAATGTTATGCGATGAAAAATATCTAAAAAGGATTTGAAGTACAGTCAGGCTGCTCGGAAGGCTTAAATGGTTAATTGAATTGCCGAAGACTGCAAAATGGCCTGACAACTTCCTCTCCAAGAGGAAACTCAATCTGGTATTAAGAGTACGCACTATGCGATGTTACATTCTATGAACGTTTTCCAACGAAGTTGAACCATGGACACTGATTTAACCTACCACAAAAGACAATATCGCTTTTGAGATGTCGCACAACCGTAGAATACTGAAAATATGGTAAGTATATAAAATAACAAATGAAGGAGAAACAAAGAAGTACTGAAGAAAAATATCGGATCAGACGAGTTATCCCACAAGGGAAAATACGGAAAACAGTGTGGATGGAAGAAGAATATTCTGGCTAAAGAACCTACAAGAGTTGTTCCACTGCAGCATAAAATCTCTACTCAGGGCAACTATCAATTTAATTAAGATAGCCATAATGACAGCGATCAGTGCACGAAGAACGACGAAGAAACGAAAATTACAATCGTCCATAGTGAATTTTACTCGTTGCATATTTTCACTTGTATTAATACAGTTCTACAGAAATAAACCTGAAACTGTAATGTAATGGTTTTTAGCGTACATGTTCAAGAACTGCGGTGTGTGCTTGTTTGTAAATTGTTGTATTTTTTTAATATAACTATGTCTTTAATGCATTCCTGAACAGAAGAGGTAAAAACAAATAAAAAATGTTATTGGCTATATCCTCATCACAATGAATGTTTTTACTTTCAAGAAAACACGAAATTTGTTTGCTTTATGTATTGAAATTTCAATAAAACTATTTCTCTCTACATTTATTTTAAATGTGCAGCGTTATAATTAATTTTAAATACAACAAGTAACTTCCAAGTTTTCTGAAAAGCATTTTGATACTTATTTAGTTACTTCCGTACTCTAACATACAAAAGCCTCTCTATTTTTACGGCCTGCATCTGCGTTATTAAGAAAAAAATATATTTCAGCAACTTTTTACGCTGAATTCAATGGTGCAAATATATGTTTTCTTAGGTATGTTTTGTCGTATGTTTTCACGCAATTGCATCTTATGCTATAACTTTAAAAACTGCATCGTAAATATAGCTTGATCCAAAATTATTTTCATCTAGCATGGCTATGAAATACTTGCTAATTTATGAATGCAACTACAATTCACTTAAAAATCATATGTTAAGTTTGACATTTAAGTGTAAACGTAGTTGCTTTAATAAATTAGGAACGATGAAAATAATTTTTGATCATAGTTTATAATACAGCTAGTTTTTCGACGTTACAAAACATATACGACTTGTTTGTTTACTTGTGGGGAAAAATCGAGGCATGAAAATATAATTTCTTTTAAAAAGCACAGAACTTGAAACTATATAAATAGTTCTACTGCGGCCCTGCTAAAATAGTATTTCTAGAGTTTTTGCTTTGTTCCTAAATTTAATATTGTTTTATTTATAGTTTATTAAGGGTATTCAGTTCGTTACTATATATTTGTATTAATTTAGAGAAATTAAAATATCTCAGCATTTCTCGCAAATAACACAAGTTACAATTTGCAATTTGAGCCTCTTCTGTTTATTTAGCGTAGTCAAATAACGCAGCTCGTACTTATAATCCTCTTGACACGTAGAGTTCTAGCTTCCTATTGATACTGGCGAAAATACCTTGGGAAACGAATAGAGGAAGAAGTATTGCGCTGCATAGGGGTATTTATTTTCCCAGTGTGTATTTTTAACCCCACAACAAAAACATCCACATTTCTCCCGTTGTAATAATAAGCTTTATAATGTTTTTATTAATATTAGTGTACAAAAATTTTATTATTCTTCTAAAGTTATTTTACATTCATTAATTTTTTATAAAGCTTCCTATATAGGCTAATAGTTTGGGTTTGAACATTAAACATATAATAAATTATATGGAACACATAATAATTACCGAACGCAATTTTTTATTTCCTCAGTAGGTATAATAACTAAGTGAAGTAAATTAAATTTCTTTCAATAATATTATCCCTAGTGTACCTATTATAACGTTTACTAAATTAATTCATATTTTCTGCAATGGTTCTGTGCTTCAGCATATGAATCGTTTCCTATATAAAAAAATAAGGATAAATACCTTATTTGGAATTGCTAGCTAAATAATAACACATCTTCATTCCGATATTATTTGTATTTTAATTAATAAATAAAGATAATTTATATCAAAGGAAAATTAAAGTTTTTCTTCATTGGGAAATTACAATAGGTCAGTTTATTTTATGTTCATTCTTATAACTAACTGCATGTAGAATGGTAAAGGCATTCGGGGACAGGTAAATGACCTGTAATCAAATACTATGTACTTATAAAGAACAATAATATGTTAGAATAGAAGTTGGTTGAATAAGTATGCAACAGAAATTAAAAAGGATGCTGTTCTGGCATATGAACTGTCGATGGTAAGAAGGTGCGGTTTGTATTTTGATATTAAAAGATAAATTATAATGAATATAATAATGTTAAATTCAAATTAATACATTATATTTGTAGCACTAACTACGACATTTTGCAATTAAGCTAGATACTATAAGAATCGCGGTATTAAAAATAAAAAAGAGTGTATTATTTTCCTTAAAGGAAAACAGACATTTTATGAAATGCATAACTAAAGTCAAAAGTATTAAATCAAATAAGAATATAAATTTCCAATTATTTTACAATTAGAAGTTAAAATTGGTATTTATTGACATAATGGAATATCAGCATCGTAGGATGTTAAGTATATGGACAGTATTACTGTGAGCTGGTTGGATATCCTCAATTGGATGCAGCAGAGATCTTCCTAATTGCTGCGAGCTAGTACTAGAGATCTCTTTGATAAGGTTAACTGGTGTTGTGCGTCGAAGATTGAAAGAAAACGTATCTGAAAGAAAATATTTATTACAAATAAAGTAAACCAGTTACTGCCTGATCAATGATTACCTGAAGTAATTTGAAAAATTATATTCATAATAGTTTTTGAATTAAACGATTGAAAAAACTGTCAACGTATACTTTAGATAAAGGAAATCTACATAACCGAGACATAGTTTAAACTTATATTTATTTAATAGAAAAGATTAAAAATGCATGTCCCAACTTGAATACAGAGTTTTATGTTTAAAAAAGATTGAAAGAGCTAGTTTTAAGGTTTAGTTAGCAAAACTTAACAGATATAACGGATAAATAATGCACATGACAAAGTACATCCCCACATCCACTCGTATCATAGGTTATGTCGATCTGACATTTCAAGTAATTGTGCAAGCTTAGGTGAAAAGTTATTTTATTTTAAAACGTCATAGAAGTGCTAACTTATGTAGTACCTTGTTTGACAAGATAAATGCGCTACTTTTATGCCTAGGCATAAAAGTAATTACCTTTATGCCGACGGAGTAAGAGAACTTCAATATAACGTAGACATCAATTCCCGATAATCGTAATGTTTTAAATACATTTTTCGGAAGTTTGAAAATAAAATGGCATATGCTGGTCGTAGTAAAACCGATTTGGTGTGCCTTGGTGTACCCGGAATTGTCTGACTTGCTACCAGTCAAACATATCAGGTCTTGTCACACAAGTATCACTTAGTACTTCTACTAACATATATTATACTAAAACATGATCAAAAAATATTTTCATCTAGTATGGCTATGGAATAGTTCCTAATTTATGAATGCAATTACGTGTATTATTAGATGTCAAACTTGACATTTAATTTTTAAGTGAGTTCTATTTGCATTCATAAATTAAGAAATTTCTTAGTAGTTCTATATGAAAATAATTTTTGATCATACTATATTATATTAATGACAAATAACTTCAATAGGAAGATTATTTATTTCATATATTCACAAAGAACATTGCACTTCATACTTATGGTTGTTCACTCCGTGTGCGTGAAGTAGAATCACACGCTTTTCTAATCATGTCAGAACCTTGCAAAGTGCTCCAAAAATCTGGTGTTCATTCAAAGCTGCAAAGCGCCAATTAAAATTGAATAATTTCAAAGTTCATTTCGCAAGACTTGGCTTGTAATAACAGCTGATGCCCTAATAAATTACTATTTTTAATGAACATGGCAAACTTTGTTGCCGATACTTGGAGAATTTGATGCGAAACGGAACTAGTTCCTTATTAAACTTAATTAATTAAAAATATCCCAGAATGCGAAAATTAGCTGAAAATATGTTGCAAATTCCCGCCCAGAGAATTTAATAATCGATGTCCGCCTCCGGTAGGGGGTTCTTGCGAGGAGTTAATAATGTCACAAATTCGGAAGTTTGTGTTTCCCAATATTTCAGTGCGTCTGCGGCTCTTTTCGTTTGCTGATTGATTTTCCGGTATAATTAGAAAAATCCCGAAATACAGAGCATAATTGGTCACGAAACGACTAATGCACCGTTTTCTAATTCTTCTTTTTGAGCGTATTCGCTACCGTATTGATTTTAGACTTCTAACGCGAAGACAGGACGTTGTGCTCATGCTGTATTATTTAGGACCAAAATGTAAAAGCTGAAAGCCTGGTATGAAAAATATCAGCCCTCGTTAACAATTTCGCATATACCTCATCCTTCCAAATTAGGAAAGGTATTTTAAACAATAGAGCTTACGTTTGAGACCATTTAAAATGCAAATTTTGTAACTAGTGGTCACGACGCCCTTATGTAGATAAATGATTAAAACAAAATAATAGTAATTTATTATACAAGACGATAAAGTTAAATTTTATCCACGAGTGAATCGTTTAACGTCGAGACGAAGTCGGGACGTTAATGATTCAAGAGTGGATAGAAATAACTTTATCTACTAGCAACATGATATTGTACATTTTCGTCATAGAAACAAAATATGAAAAGCTACTCATAACTCCCAAGGGACTTGTCAAATTATTTCTCCTTCAAACTCATGGTAACAATGCAACTACAATTAACGTCTTAGCAACCATACAATGAGGCAATCCTTGATGTGACTTACATATTCTAATTTTAAATGTCATTATGACATTTTGAAATTTCATATTATTTTACGAATATGCTAGTAGATAATAGATATTTATGTATTTAGTGTGTAAAGAGAGCCATTTTGGTATGAGGATGCGAGTTTCGTGCCGAGCGGTAGCGAGGCCCGAAAAAGCAACCGAATACCAAAATGGCTCTTTACACTCGAAATACATACAAACTTTTTTCTACGGTCCTAAATAAATGACAAAATTGTTAAATAATTAAAATTTCGATTCACACCATTTGATGAAGTCGTTGTACCGCTGTTCATAAAGGCCGCGCGATTTGGTCGGCAACAACTCATTGGTTGCTATCTGGGCCGCTTCAAATACTTCCGGCGGGGTGCAATTATCTTCAGATTCCATCTTCAACTTCACAAAAATTCACAAACTTAATAAAACTGTTGCGTGATGATGAACGCACCGTGATGCAATTGTCAATCATTTTAGCCAGTTCCAGAAAAATGATGAATTACAATAATAATCAGGTTAGCCATGGCGATGCGTAAAGTAAAATGAAGTGACGCGATTATTTCATTAAGACATTGTTTACGTGGTTGCGATGTTAAAATGGTTACTAGGGAAAACATGTGTGAATTGCTAACTTTTCGCATTGACAGTGAGCTTTTAATAGTCAGTTTTAGAGGTGACCGTAGAAAAAATATATTTTTGCTATAGCACATGTTAAAGTGTGCTTTTATCAACTCAAAACAAAAGGTCAAGTTTTACTTTAACAGCAAGGGTAGATAAAGTAGCACTTTAACATCAAGGATAGATAAAGTAATTTAGTTTTCTAACTTTTGTTTAAATGAAATATGACAGCTTCGTATTATCGTAGCAACCCAATCTAGCTACTGACATTTTGAAATGTGATTGACTGTCATTATTTTCTTTTGAAATTGTTAAAGTTCTTGCTATAGAAAAAATATTGTTTATACACGACGATAATAGATATTTATGCATTAAGGGAGATATGAATATGTTTTTTCCCTGAGGTTGACATGTGTTACGGACCGAGGGCCTCTGGCACGAGGTCTGTAAGCCAACCGAAGGTAAAGAACATGTATATCTCCCGTGGTGCATACAATATTTTAATCCAATTTAAGAGATACCTATAGTAGAAGGTATTACAAAGATCTACACTTTTTGTGTCTATATGCAGCTACTTAAATAGTATATTACTTTACAAGGGATGTAGGTAAGATTTACACCTCGAACATTGCTACCCTCGTTCGCTTCGCTCACTCAGGCATCAAACGGTCCTCCGTAGTGTAAATCTTCCTACATCCTGCGTAAAGTACATAATTTTTTTCACTACCAATATTTCCTTTTGTAAAGTAAATGGTAGGTAATAACCTGGCGTATAATTATGACATTTGCTAAACTATAGTAGCCTTATAGCGCTCTGACGTTTTGTTTGACAGTTATAAACGCACTGTAAAAAATTATTGGAAAAAATGCGTGAATACGATTGCAAATGCTGTTTTGTGATCTTTGTGTTTGTATTCTGATTAACAATGGATAATAGTACGACATGGCATCTTATCAGTGGTAATACATGCGGGATGTAAGTAATTCAATTCTCTAGGGAGGTAAGTACATTGTCATGGAAACTGTAACAATTTTTGTAAATGTAGCCTACATCCCTCAAACTTGACAGTGTAAGGATCATTTACAAAGAAGGTAGTGAAAAAACTTATTTGTTCATATGTCATGGATGCTAGCTGAAGCTGTTGTTCCAAAATATTTAATGTGTCGAGTAACACCGTTTGTTTTCATTGTTTAGAACTAAAAACACTTAATATTATTAGGTGTCAAATTTCTTCTAGAAGTGAAGACGTTAGTCAGCGCTAATCGAAGTAAACGCAATTAATTTTTTGCGAATCAGCAATTTGGGTTTACACAGAGTCGTTTACGTAAAATTAACACAATTGACACTATTAACATAGAGAGGTCAGCTTCTTAGAGGATCCTTAGTCGCCATCTTCGCCATCCGTTGAGAGATCTTGCGATAAAATAGTTATATGGAATATTATTCCCCAGAAAATTTGCTACAAAACAGGTTTCATTAACTTTTCACGTGTGATTACTAGAAAGTCATAAAATGGCATTGAAATGCTATATCTATTGAGAAGTAGTAACTAAAGTAGGATCAAAAATAATTATCATCTAGTACGGCTGTGGAATAGCTACTAATTTATAAATGCAACTACGTTTACACTTAAATGTACAACTTGACTAAATTTTTGGTTACAGCTGTATTGAGGTGCAAATCGGAAAAGAAAAGAAGAAAATACAGTTCATAATGTCTTGTATCCTCCTTCTCTTCTTAGAAGAAAAATTCAGCTAAAATACGATGCTAATCGTTTAAATTGGATTAGTTGAGTCAAAAGGCAATTTTTTAAATATTAACGTTTCGCTAATGTATTTAGCTTCTTCAGAATAAAAACATGGTAAAAGTTATTGACATATTACATTTAAAATATTATGGCACTTGTTGGTATTGATCTATAAAAATAACAGAGATTTAATTAGGTTTGTGAAAAAATAAACTTCCATTTGTTTGTTACCATTTTATGAATTATTCCTATTCCTTGGTAAGTAGTTGATAAATTAGTGATGTATATTAAAAATAAGCTTTCCTTGAACTTCACCATTTGTGCTAAAATTATTATGAAAATTAGATTTTATGAAACCACATTAAACATTATTGTGTAACTTACGTGGGAAAAAGATTCTGTTGTTTTAATGGTTATGTTTGGCAGAATTAATTTATCTCGATTAATGGTTTTTTTATAAACATGATTTAGTTTCGTCTGTGTTTTGTACTACTTTCTTCTAATTTTTATATTATTTTTATTCTTTTCTGGTTAATGGTCGCGTTCGTTGCAATACTTTGTTTGTGAGATAAACAATATTTAGGTTATTTGTTAAATACTTAGTAATTCTTGAAAGTTTTTGCCCTTCAGGAAAGAGAAAGTTTAATAAATGTTGTTTCAAAGGGGTTATTTGGTAAAAACTGACCTTTAGTTTTCGTATGGAATTGGAATATTTGTTTTATAAATAGTTATATTTGGCAGGATTAATTTACCTAGATTAAGGGTCTTTTTTATCATAATTTGGTTTCGTCTGTGTTTTGTGTTTGTTTCTTTTAATTTTTATATTATTTTTCCTCTTTTCAGGTCAAAAATCGTGTTCGTTACAACACAGTGTTTGGGAGATGAACAGTATTTAGGTTATTTGTTGAAAATTTATATCTGGAAGGTTTTTGCCATTCTGAAACGGAAAAATTTAATAATCATTGTTTTAATGGGATTATTTAGTGAAAACTGACCTTTAGTTTGGAATTAGATTTTCGTATGGAGGTGGAGTACTTGTTTTTTAATTCTAAAAATTACTATTTGTTTAGCAAAGATGATAAGGTTTGGCCATTTTGTATTTCGGTGGACGTTGTTAGTTGTATAGTGTTATGAATAAATTTCCTTTTTATTAGATTCCTTGGGAGGTATCCTAAAATTGATAGTGGTTTGATAGAATGTATGTTAGTTAAGTTTTTATTTACTTACGTGGGTGGAAATGGAGATTTAACATGAGTTGTATGAAGTGTTTTAAAAGTAGCGACCATCAATCTGCCATTACATTTTCGTGCAAGTGCGTGACGTATTAGGTCGTATCCCAAAAGTTAAAATCTCTTTTGTTCGAAAATTCAATTACTATGTTTTTCTGAAATGATTTTTGTAGAGTATTATTTTCAAATTCTAATTTGTTTATATTAGTAAGTTATTGAAAAAAGGTGAACGCTAGATTGGCAGTTTTTGTTTCCCTTTTTTGATTTTGTTTTGTTTTGTTTTTCCCTCCTTCTTCTCTCTTTATTCCTAACATTTTAAACTCATTTCTAAAAAAATTATGAGATGAAAGATGAAAAATTTTGATAAATAAGTTAGTTATTTTTTTTTAAATTTTATTTTTCAATAAAAAATATAACTAACTAACCCACGTAAGTAAATACCCCCCCCCCCCCCCCCACAAAGTCTATCTCAGCCTGTACGCTTGATCTGAAAATTATAAGAAAATTAATTCGTACTTACAAACTATCATAAGTACATGTACATATTCGGGGGCATTTAGACAGAGAGTAATAAACAAATGTGCAAATAAAATAAAATAGTAGTAATTAATAGAATGCTTTTCCGAGGTATTACGAGTATAATTTCGGCGTTTTTCAGTGGAAGACTTTCGTGCGCTTCAACATCTATATATTGCGATGCAATGTTGTAAAAACTCTACGTTGCGGTGCCTATAAATATGCAATGAACTGCCCGTCTGTTTGTTTGTACAAAATTATAAATTTAACTAGGGCAAATACATACACATAATTCTCAGTTTCATTTTTATACTGTGCTTACTTTTGCCTGTCAGTAATTTAAGGCTGGTTAAAATGAAATGTATTAATTAATTGCACCAATGAAATGGTTGAATGCCCCTTTCTTAATATTTTATTTACCTAAATGCAATATTATTTAAGCTAGCTCTCGGAAAACACAAGACTGCTTAACTCAGGTGGGTCCTGAAATGGGCGATATTTAAAATTGCTAGCTCTACTGTGCTATTTTTAGTTCATACACGCGGTTCTGGTAGATAAAATTTACAATCTGTCAAATGACACTAAATGTCACCAGTACTACAGCGATTATTTGAACGTTCTAAAAGTGATTATTGCATGGGAGGATCAGGTAATTAATTTAATTATTCAGCTTGGCAACAACAAAAAACTCGCCTTCGTTATTATAGGATGACGTAGACCCACGCCGACCGCTCACTTGTTTCTGAAACTTGAAATACCGCCAATTTCGCAAAACCTGATGACGCCGTTCGATTTTTGAAACCCACAAAGTAATTGGCCTTTTTGAAAAGCACTAGGCCTCTTCAGCAAGGTCTACTCTTGTGTTTTAATTGCTTTCTCGTAAGCTGACCCTCAATTTAAAGATCAATCTTACCTCATAAAGTTCTCGTCAATCTTGCTTAGATGCTGGCACCAGTTGATGTTGCCGGACTCCTTTGCTGGAGTCGCTCCCCTGGGTGCAGATGTTGCTCTAGGTGCTCTTGCAGACCTCGCTGATCTATTGCAGTACAGACCTCTGGGTTCAGCTGTGTAATTGTGCTCAAAACGACCCTGGAAAATTTCAGCTGATCGGCTGCCGTTCACTCTCGAAGTCGGATTGGAAAATTTTAACTTTTATCACGTGGAACTCGCCACAAACACTCGTACAACTGCCTGAACACTTGGTGAATAAAACCGTACACTTTTTATATGTTAAACTATTTGCTTATTGCTTAAAAACATAAATTAAAGATGGAGCACAAATTCGACCAGCTTTCAAATAATTTAATTCAATTGTTCTCTCCTAGCAACAAAAAAGCATCACGTTGCTATATAACCACAGTGTTTTTTGTTAATTAGAAATTAGTTTTGATAGCAAAATACACAAATGGAGTAAAATTTGATTACATAAATCTTAAATTAATATTTTCTTAGATCTAAAAAAATCTCCTTTGCTTAAAACCATCATTGTTCCTTCCGTCACGCACAAAAATGTTTTAAAATTTACTGCTCTGCTTTTCACTTTCTTTTATTAATGCACTGGAGATTGAGTTCAAATTTACACATGTTACTTGCTTTGCTTCTATTCTGTTGCCTAATTTCGGGATTGCTCTTTGCAGTTGATATGCAGTATACCAAGTGAGTTTTCTAAAGTGTTACAAGGCGATATCTCGAAAACGGTTTACAATATATTCATGAAATTTTTGTGAGGTAATAGGGAGAGGGGGGACATAAAACATATTTTTGAATGTACCTCTTTTTTGTGTTTTGAGGGGTGCGGGGTAACTTTGGAGTTTTAAATAGGATCACGTACTTTTATTTAGAAAATTCGAATTTACGTAAAAACCTACGTATGTGTACAAAACATTTTTTGATTTGCTCTTTTGATTACGGAATTATGGTTACTAAATTTTGATAGAATTTAAAAAATAAATACATTTTACCAATAAATCAAGTTCACTTATTTCAAAATTAGTATTCGTTTCCATAGAAATGCGTTAGTTCTACTTAAGTAAGTTGAGAATTTGGACGTTTTAACGAAAATTTTACATTTTTTGAATTTTATAACCTATTAAATCATAATTCCGTAAGCAAAAGCAAATAAAAAAATCTTTTGTAGACATACGTAGTGTGTTACGTAGATTCGAATTTTCTAAACTAAAGTACATCATCCTATTTAAAATTCCAAAGTTACCCCCAACCCCCAAAACACAGATAGGAAGTAAATCTAAAAAATATGTGTAAATATGTCCCCCCATCTCCCTATTACCTCACAAACTTTCATAAAAATATTGTGAACCGTTCTTGAGATACCGCCTTGTAACACTTTAAAAAACTCAGCCGGTATGAAATTGTCTTGTTAATTCTGTGTATGCTTATTTATATCTAATTTACTAATACACATTTTTTTTTTATAGATATGGATATCGAAAACGCCAAAATTAGTGTAACTAGGGAACTCGCTCTATTTACTGTAACAATTTCGGCATTTATTTATTACTTTTTATTTAAATGCCCTCAAGTGTCATTCATGTATTTATTACACATTAATTATTTATAATTGTTAAATTACACATAGGCTTAGACAATTTTTGGGAGATAAATCATCTAAGGGAGTTAAACCCCTCACTCTCTCAAAGTATTCCCAGCTTTGCTGTCTATCAATTTATATATAACTAATCGGCCTCGGCCTCACAATGTATCCTCGTCTGTTATATGCTCAATATCTGCATATATACGTTAAATATTATAACGGAGAGCGTTTATTTATCGAATGATATAACAAGACGAGTTAGTCTTTCCAAATAATCTTCCAGTTATTTACTTCCTGGGTTCGAAAGGTTTCAACGGATAGGTTTCTTATTTAGTACAATACTTGGTAGTAAAGTACGGAATCTTCATAGGACAATTTTGACTTTACATTTACTTACATTACCATTTGTTTAACCACTCAATTAATTAATTAGATCTAAATTGGAATTAAAGGATTGTGATTATGTCGTTAATATTGAGTTTCCTGTTTTTTCAAGGAGTTTCTGCAAATCTGTTGAAAGTCTAACCTATTTATAAATATTCGATCTTGTGAATTTTGCCTGGTTTATTAAACATAATTATCTATGAAATTTTCCAAGAATTCGGAAAATAACTAGTTCAAAATAGCCATTACATAAAGCACTAATATAACAAGTAGATATCCTTCCTTTTTAAGGATAATATTTATAAGAGATTTAGCCGAGCCCCCATGTTTTTCACTGGTTAATTTTACAATGCATCTGGCTAACCCTGTTGGTGTGACAAGTCATATAGTTGCTGAACATTTTAAAGTGTTTTCTATTATTTTCTGTATATAATATGCTGTGTTGTAGTAGTAGTACAGATGTTTTCGAGAAAATTTGCAAGTAGTTCAGATCTTCCTGCATCAGTTGCGTTCAAATTACCGTCATTTTGTAATGCTGACGGAGTGGCAATGAGCAACTTTCTCCGAATTCATTTCGTTGCTTACCATATCCAAGGATATGTGAGTTGAAGCTCTTCTATATATCTTCTGTGCGTATTGATCTTGTGAGTTTCAAGGGCAGTTTTACTTGTCGAAATAGAATGTTAAGTAAACGCTTTAGCTGAGGTTTTGTTCTTTTCTACCACTTTCTTTTCACCATGCTCCTTTTCTCAATAAAGTATTAGATGCATACAATGCTGAAGATAGTCCCCTCCCTTTGTTCCTGTTGTATTATTGTAGCTTTCTAAATTGTTGGTTCAATGGCATGTAGAGTAATGACAGCGTTTATAGCATCTTAAGTATGTTGTATTGGACACTGAATTTTTGTTAAAAATTGTCCCAGTCCACCCACTCATCAATAAAAGTGTCATTGTGTCAATTACATATGTTTGGAAATTTCCGAGAAAGATACAAGTATCGGTAGATGATGCGAATGTAATTCCGTTACCACAATTTGAATGGTGAAACTTTGCTAATTTTCTGTAGCTGACACTTAAACGTCCTTTAGATGATCATTGCCTTATTGATAATGCGTTGAAGAACTCGGTGCTAATATCCGAATAAAGTTTGCGCTGTCCTGATTTAATAACCGCTGTCCATTTAGATTATTTACCCTACAACTCCAAAAATCACCAATGACATGCATTGCTAGTATGTAAATGATTTCGGATATCAATTTCGGATAAAACCTCGTTAGGCCGCCCATATAGGGTGTAGAAATGCTTTACGCACCATAGGGATTTCAATGGTAATTTTTTCATATGACAATATTTGCTTCCCTAATTATTTTAGAGCAGACTTGCAAATATGTTTTTTGTAGAGCAAACAATTCTGCATCGATTTATGCCATCATTTTTTTCATTTTACGTCAGAAAACCTAATAATGAAATAAACTAAAATTACAATTTTACAAAAACTAGTGCAAATTGTAGAGTGGTGGTATGCTGGAAGCATTTCAGGTGCAATAAGTGCCATGGTTGCAGCTACATTTGATAGATGCAAACAAATAAACAGCAAACTAATTTGTTGATGCTTTGAGAAGCTTCAATAATTTCAAGGCACCCCTGATCTGTCTAAAAATGGCAATTTTATTTCTTTAAATTTTCGGTTTTCCGAAATGCAAAATGACAAATGCTGGCTCAAATGGATACAGAATTTTTTTCTCTACAAAAAACTTCCATACGAGTTTCCTCTAAAATAATTAGGGAAGCAAATATTTTCATATGAAAAAATTACCATTGAAATCCCTATAGTGCGTAAAGCATTTCTACACCCTATATGTTTGCAATTCCAGTGTAGTTATCTACTATCAGTAGGGTTATTTCTTTAGCTTCTAGCTAGACTACTTAGAATATAAATTGGCAGTGGACAGATTTGCAGTTTGTTTTTGCAATCATTTGCCACATTCTTGATACTAGTCTTTTCTTAAGCAAATATAACCTGGTATATTAAATATTCCTGCGTCAATTCAGTGCATTTCACTAATACTGACAACATCGGCCGATAGCCATCCAATAATGTCATTCATTCAGAACGTTTAGCTATGATGCCGTTAACATTCCTACTAGCAAGTGTTAACTTTAAGTAATTAAGTTGTTTAGTAGCCAATGTTGAAAAGTGTTATAAGAGCTTAATTAATATTTGTTCCATGTGTGGTGCTTTGCTTGCATTCGACACAACGTTCACGTTCGATCAGTAAAGTTAAGCAACGCTCTTTCTGGTCAGAACTTGGATGGGAGTTCCATAGCTGCTTCTCTCGGCGCCTCGTGATACGGCTGTCACGGAAATAGTTGGTCTCGGATCTCATAATAACATCATGACAGTCGTTAGTGGGGTTGGAAGTCCCCATAAAATGTACATCGATGCCTATAATTGACCTAACGGCTGTTAACTGGGTACCAAAATAAAAAAAAAATTTGCTATGACCAAAGATCTGACATCCGGAGTACATATTTGTTGACTTAATAATTTTTAGTCAGTTCAACTGCGCAAATGAGAATGTGATACTTTACCTTATTGTATAATTGAGAAACTTATATGATGGCCAATTTTAGATACATATCTTGGCAATGTCTCTCCACTCTTTCCTGTGTTTTTTGCTTTTCTTCTCCATTCCTCGATACCATCTTCTTCTAAATCTTCTTTCACTGCTTGTATTCATCTTCTTCGGGGTTTTCCTTTTCTGCTTGTTTCTAATAGAACCGTTCTCAGTACTGCGTGTGTTGTCCTGTCTTCTGGCAATCTCTCTATGTTTCCTAACCATCTTACTCTTTGCTCCTTTTACGTATTGTGTAATTGTTGGTTTTCCATACCGTTGATGTATTTAGTTCTTCGTTTTCCCTTCTTTCCTATTCATCTTCTGTTCTTCTCCCTCCGTAGATTTGTCTTAATATCTTCCTTTCCCACACTTCTAATCTTATTTGGTGCTCTTTGTTTAGCACCCACGTTTCACAGCCATAGCTCACTGTTGGCCTTAGCACTGTTGTGTACAACCTAAACTTCGCTTTACGCGACACACTTTTTGATTGAAGTATTACACTCAATGCTGCTGTGCACCGGTCCCCTTTCACAGTTCTTGCTTGAATTACTTTCGTTTGATCACTCTTTCTATTTCTAGTGTTTTCTCGTCTGCTGGATTGATCTTTATTGCCTGCTGGTTGTCTGCTGGTTTTCCTTTGCTTACATTATCATGTATTTCGATTTACCGTGATGGATTATTAGTCCAACCTTTTTGCCATTTTCTTGTAGATTGTTGGTTACTCTTCGCAGCTCTTTAATTGATCTTGCGATGAGTGTCACTTCTTCCGCGTAGGCTATTCACTGGTGACTTTTATTCAATAGTGTACCTCTTTGGTATTTAGCTTTTAATCATATTAGTTTAGTTTATTTCATTAGTATTTCTTAATACAAGTAAATAGCTGTTCATAAATTTAGTGTAGTTTATAATTCCACCTAGCGGTAAATTTACCCACTATTGGTGGAATTTCGAGTTATGGGGCTTGCTGTACCCTCTCCTGCCACCCCTAAGTGTTGGGTCGGTGGCCCATATTGTAAGGACAGATGAACTTAAGACTAGTTGGTGAACGGTCGGTCAACTGATCCCGTTTGTTCGTTGTTTTGCGTAATCGCTCGTGTTTATCGTTTGGTGCTCCTGGAGTCACGGGCCAATCGACGTGCCACCCCACTTGTGAGCCCTCCTTTATGCCCCTCAAGGTAAGTTCCTATACGAACTTCTACTTTGCGTGGGTATTATCGAGTCTTACGCTCTCCGTTTAGGTAGAATTAATTTAGTTATTAATTGCCCTGGAGACAGATACAGTACCTGTTCTGTTTATTTCGCTTTTTCCTATTACACTTTCAAGTAGCAGATTGAACAGGGTTTACCTTGAACTCGGTGGAGAGGGTATTATTCGGTTTGATTTTAGATGCACTAATTATGGTAATTTTTGTTAGATTTATTAGTTTTTCTGGATTCTCAATTCTTTCATGGCCTTGTATATTTATTCTCTTTTATTTGTTTCGTATGCCTGTCTAAATTCTATGAATATCGCTTAGACATCTATTTTATAATCGTAACCTGTAGTCTCAACTTCTTCGAGAAGAAAAATTTGGTCCATCGTGAGCGGCTTTTCGGGAATCCTCCTTGGTAGTCTCCTATATCCCTATCTATGTATTTTTGTAATCTATTTCTGACTATTGCTGCCAGTAGTTTATATGTCGTATGTAAGAGTATTATTGCTATGTAGTTTTTGCATTGTGTTCTTTCTCCCTTCTTGTGTATTGGGGTAATCATAGATTATTTCCAGGGTTCCGGCATTTTCTCGGTGTTCCATACCTGTTTTATTATGTTGTATTGTTTTGTTTCGAGTATTGCTCCTCCGTATTATTAATCAATTCCGCGTTAATGCCTTTTTCCCCTGCGCTCTTTACATTTGTTTGGTTTCTTATTAATTCCGCAACCTCCTCTTTGGTTGGATCCTCCACTTCCGTCATATTTGATTCGATTAGAAATAGACGCTCGATTGGCAAGACAAGAAAGGATAAATGTGTTTAAGAGAGTAAGAAAATTAATACAACTAACGAGCTTGTTGCTATGGAGCAAGAGCAAATTCAAAAACCATTACTTTCATGGTGGCATAATGGTCTGAAATGGTGGTCACAAACTAAACTTGAACTAAGATGAACTGTCTTTAGAATGGATTTCTATAGAATCAGATGTACGATAGAACTTAGAAATTAATAAATTAAAGTTAGAAACAAAATCGTAAGAGAGACATTGAAAATAAGCAACTTGAGTTTGAACACCGTATACAGAGAAAACTATTACAGTGCGGACAGTTGAAAAACAATAAGTTTAATTGAGAATGTATCGAAAGCTCGTTTCCAGTCGCTCTTATCTAATAAAATCCTTTTTACTTTCATAATCTCCGTACATTATTTGTACGTTGAATACTTTGTAATGACTTATATTAGCAATATGAGTTCCGGGTTCATTTGGAATACAACTATCTTTACTTGTGTAGTGATAATTTTAAACTAAACAGTTAATTTAATTCCTGCGTTCGTATGGATGAAACTCGATTACTTGTCTAGAAGATCTAGGCCTAAGGTGACAACTCTATCAGACATTTTTATCCACTCCAATACCATGATCTTTCAGAATTTATCCAATTAAGTCTTTCTATAGCTTTTCTTATCGCTTGTCAGCTGTTATTGTGCCCCAGTATAAATGTCATATTCATAGCGTATCGATACAAAATGAACCGCTATTTGGGAAATACTCAACGAAATACATTACGGGGGTATGATTCTTCTCGGAAAATTAATCCTTGGCTAAATACCAAACCTCATAAAAATTACGAGGAAACGCGTTATCATCCATAAGGCCTCGTCGATGACTGCGACCACAAGTTATCTTATGTTTAGCTTTTAATGCTAATTGATGCTGATTCAATTAGGATTTCCTATACTTCACTGATTCGTTTCCGGTCGCTCTTATCTAATAAAATCTTTTTTACTTTCATGATCTCCGTACATTATTTGTACGTTGAATACTTTGTAATGACTTATATTAGCAATTTGAGTTCCGGGTTCATTTGGAATACAACTAAGTTTATTTCTGTAGTGATAATTTTAAACTAAACAGTTAATTTGATTCCTGCGTTAGTATTGATGAAACTCGATGTTATTTACATGTTATCAGTATTACGAATGTATTTAGTTGGACCTCCATGACTGTCTACGTACTTCGGTCGTATTAAATTGTAATTAATATTTGTTGGGGTTGAAACTTGCAACGCAATTGTTAGGTATTCAAATCAGTACCTTTGTGAATGTTTATTTGCAATTGGTTCATTGTTTACACACTCTAGTTGCATTAAATTCCATTATAATTTTGTATTATTAGTTGAAATGTTAATATCATCGAAAATTTATATTGACAACTCTGAGAACCTCTACTTGCTAACGATTAATTCTACTCATTTACGGTTTATTTTCCTTGAGAAGCCCACTTTGCAAACGATTATTTAAAGCAAGTGTTTCTGCTTGAATCTATTTTCTGTTTATTATTTACTAAACTTACTGTTCTACCGATTCTTATATATTAAGATTGTGGGAGAAGCCTTCAGCGGTAATTTACTTTTGTTTAGAGTGTTGTTTACATCGTTCTCTCTAGTTTTGAACTAGAACTGTCTGCTAATTATAAATACTGTTTTAGCATTATAAACTGTGAGGAGCAAGGTCTATAACATTATTTTTGCCAGCGGGACTAATATATAGGTGATATCTTGTGCAACATTTTAAAGCTTAATGTAGAAGATTCCGTAATTTGCTACTAATAAAACACTAATTCGACGTCCGTAACTTTTATTAACTTAATCATCGTACGTCAAGTATGAATTCAAAATTCAATTATGTACACCAGTTATTCTTCTTTTGCAAAACAAGCTTCAAAGAAGTTTCTTATTTGAGAGGCATTCAATAAATCTGCGGCCTCATTATAAACAAGGAAGTTGTGCTCTAAATGCAGACGTAAGTTCGGAAACAAAGTTAAGATACACCGAAAGTATTCCCTTGTTTTAAAAATTCATGGAGGTAAAACGGCGAAAAAGTTTCATTTGAAATTTGGCCGCATATCTGGCCGCGGTGCCCTCTATTAGAACTCCAGGCACACCCGTCAGAAGTTAGATATTCTGACGGTTCTACTTACTCTTCCCTCTTGCCTTACCGCTTCACCGAACTCCTAATTCAGCCGTCCGACCCCATCAACAGAACCGGTAAAGTTTACCGGTTGAATTTGAATGTTCGCGATTAGCACAAGTTATCAGCGAGTATCATTGGAACTTTAAATTACTATGGCTTGAATTTACACTTACTCGCAATTAGGGCGTAAGACGCGCACTTAATATTCGAAACAACCACTTGAGAAACGAACTTCGCCTATTTGCTCTTAACAACACTTCATAAAATCGATTATTCCCTAAAAGTTTGAGCGGTAAAAACGAGTCCATTTCCCGCTCCGCTTCCAATTTTACAGCCAAATCTTAAAACGACCCACTACAAATTTTAAAACACTCGAAGGGAAGCAGATCGTTAGAAAGTAAATGATGCCATTCTGGAACGTGGACTTTGCAGGATTTAAAACCTACACTTAAAATGGCTCCGAGTGGTGGAGTTGGAAAAGCTGTTTGATAAAAGGAAGTATCTATGATTTATTGTTTCTGTTGCCCCATATATTCTACTTAGATATCTCGCCATATTCTTTAGCATTGCTCTGTGGTTATTCTCCTTTTGGGTCTAAAATATATTTCAATGCTTTACGTTAACCATTTTCAACATATTTGCGTTAAAAAATTATAATATTACCTAGGTATTAACTGCACTTGAATATATGTAGTCCTAGCAACAGCCCCACAATTACTAGCATCATCGCTTATGTGAAGGTTAATTGTGTTTATTTAATGGGATTATTTTCAGAGCACGGTTCATTTGTTCCCACTATTGCAGAGAATCTAGCTAAAGTATCTGTCAGCCATAAACCAGCAAAAAAGTTGCCGCTGGTTACCTTTCCCCTTGCTCATACACAATTCCATCAGCTTTTGTGGCGAAAGTAACTAATTTTCGAATGCAGATATTTTTTTAATTACGTACATTTATTTGGTAAATACTTTTGAAGTGTAGAAGGATGGGTATTTATATATCGTTATGTTTATTCTAGGAAGAACGCTTTACAAATAAATTTATTCCACACGTCCAATACTAAAGCAAATGTTTGTGGTCAAAATGTTAGGTCCACCATAACTTCAAAATAGCTATTTATGCAACAAGTGCTAAAAGTTGATGTTTATGCACAAGACATGAAAATTATGAAACGAAACCGAAGGCTGAGTTTCATAACATGTGGAGTGCAATAACACTTTTAGCACGAGTTTGCATACAATATTTTTTCTATGACCTTAAGTTTTCTGTTAATCCATAAATGTCGATTTAACAAAGGTTTGCATGTATGACAGTTATAATTTGTGTCATAATAAAGAGATGGCCTTGACGCGCAGGTGAATGTTTGAGGAGCCCGTACTGTCAAAGTCAGTTATCAAAGGTAAGTATAATAGTACACATCTCACTTTATTCATTACATAACGCTTTAATTATTTAAAAAACACTTTACCTCTAACGCGAGAAGTAACTAGAATAACTTTACAACCTCACTTCCAGTTCGAAATTGTAGTTTAATAACCTCACTTCGCTTTATAACACATGTGCTAAAAGTAAACAGCTGATCTCATTTTAAACACGCTAAATTATAAAACGTCACCTTTAGTGAAAAAAGCTAGCGCTAAAAAGCCTACTTTTAGGGGTGGTCGTAGAACAACTTTATTAAGTAATTCGATGTTTGCCTGGCGAAGCGAGTAGACATTGGAGCGGTCAGCGTGTTCCAGTGTAAATGGAAATTTATATGTATTTGAATTTTGCTGAGTGACTGCTATGACGGTATAAATAAAACACGGTTTTCACACTAAGTCAATTAAGTGATATCAAAACCTGTGCAAAAAACATCATAGAGGAACATTTCGGAACCTGTGACAGTGGAGTTTTAGACGAATTAGTGTCCAAGATAGCCGATAATGTTGTCAAAACGTTGTATCCTAAACTGGTAAATTTGGATAATATTGAAAAATGTGTTGATATATGCACTCATTTGGAGAGTAAGGTGGATGGCTTGCAAAAAAATAATGAAGTGCTGACCAAAAAAGTTGATAAATTGGAGCAGTACACAAAACGCAACAGCATCAGGATATTTGGGATTAACGAAGATAAGAATGAAGATGTTGAGAAAAATGTGTTAGAGGTATTTAACAACCAGCTGGGTGTACAGAAAATACCGCAGCAGATTGACCCGTGTCATAGAGTGGGTTCGATAAATTCTAATCTACCAAATGCTAATACTAGGATACGTGCTATAATAGTTAAGTTTGGTAGTTTTCGTTACCGAGATATTGTATTTTAAAATAAAAAGAAGGTGAAAGGATCAAGAACTGTTATTTAATTAAATACCGAGTTGATTTGTAAAATTGAGCAGCTGAAAAATTTGGATATGAGAATGTATGGTCGAAGGATTTATCTAATTAAAAAAGAAAAAAAAACGTGTTATAAGCTCAATGCAAGAATTGGATAAATTATGTAGCAAACTTAAAATATTTATATTAAGTTGGTTTGTGTAAAAATATCTGTTTTAATACTTCTGTTGATTGTAATACTCTGTTTTTCATTTGATCGGTGTAATTTTTCTTTTTTTCCTCAGGTTACTGTACTCATGCAGATTGGACTTTGTTTAAAAATTAGTACTACACTGTTAAACTTATATTACCAGAACGTTAGAGAACTCAGAACTAAAACTAGTACCTTTTCAAAAAATCTTTATAAGGAGCAATATGATTTGATGTGATGATATCAATAGTTGTGAATTATTTGATGATCGATATCAAATCTTTAGAAAGGATCGTGATTAAAAGATGACTGGTAAGAGTAAAGGAGGCGATGTGTTAATTGCAATTTTAAAATGTTAAGATGCCAAATTACTTAAGTCATTTTGAAATGAACACGTGGGTTCGATTTGCATATATTTTAGACATTTAGGTGTTAAATATACTATTAATGAAGTATACATTGAGCCTGCGGTAAACATTGAAACGTACAAAGTTTATTTTGATACTGTTGAAAATCTTAACGAAATTCTTAGCAGTGAACTGATAATAATAGGGCATTTTGATGTACCAATTATTACGGGAAAAGAATTTGAGTTAGAATAAGGTAACAATGTTACTAGAGCTTTAAATATATTCATGAGTACGCGTAGTCTAAATTCCTTAAATATTGTATTAAATATAAATAATAAGTAGAACATTAGATTTAATATTATGCACTATTACTCTAAAGGTAGAATGTGAGGATGCACCTCTTGTTGCAGTAGAACTTCATCATCCTGCATTAGCAATTGAAGCGGAAATTAAAGCATGTACTAGCGTACTTTGCCAAAATTTGTCAAGGTAAGGCTTTCCCAAACAGGTACACTCACGGAGCGGTAACGATCGCATACGTATTTTCTGTTTGTTCCATGTTTGCGTGCCCACTGGTGATATATTCTCCGCCTGAAATTTTGTTGCGAGAAGTAGTTCGAAGAGACGATTTTCGCAGTCTCTTAGTCCCTTTGCGGCGTGAGTAAAAATGAGAGTGGTTACATTAATTTTCAACTTGACCTAATAACGAACAGTAGGACATTTTAACAACCACAACTAAAAACTAACAAATAGAATATTTATGTAGAGTATCTATTCGCAGACGACAGAAATCAGATACATCCCCGTTTTGAAGAAGATACTGGAGGCATTACAACAGCAGAAATCGACTATACACGAGAGTCACCAAGAACCGAGAAACATTCCGCAGCAGATGGTACACATGGGGAAATCTTTAATTTGTTAAAGAAGGACGAGTCTATCTTTACTAGTATATCTTTTTACTAGCATTTATAAACATGATACAATTCCACAAAGCTGGTTAAAATTAGCATGCGTTGTGCAATAAAAAACACATTGTATAGAGTATTGAGAACAATAAACCTTATGAGCAACTGCTAAGGTTGTTTCTAAATACAATACAGATCAGGATTTATAGGAAATGCACAGAGAATATTAGTAGCACTATGTTTGGGCTCCGAAACATATTTGGCACACGGAGTCACTATCCCAGTGCTGATCGAGATATGTTGAGATATCTACGTAGAAGTTTAGGCACGCATTCTGGATTACGAATATCATGCGCTAAAAGTAAAGTGCTACAATTGAAATCTTTAATCTATACTCTCAGAAAACATTTCAGGAAACACTCAATGGAAAATTAGAAGGCGTCAAATTAAATTAAGCCTTTAAGGTTTGCTTACGATATAGTTTTAGTGGCTACTAATCTAGATCTTCTTTTTTTTGTAGTTTCTTCCTATCAGAGACTGAAACTCATCACAGCTATTCTGATTATCTTGTCTGCTCTTCTGAAAAGTGCTCTCACTGCATGTAAGAAGCTTTCGAAATGGTGGGTTTACCGTCGTATTTTGTCAATAATTTAGACGGCAAGTATCGTCTATTACAATAATACAAGGTAAACTCGAGGAAGAAACGTGAATACAAGCGACGAAGAATATCCTGGTTGAAAAGTCGACGGCAGTGGTGGGATGAGCACGAGAACACTCTTCAGGAAATTAAGCTGCTGATCGCCAACATTGTTGCAGGGCTTAGCCTCCTTGCTTTTCTACAAACAAAAAAGTCACACTTAGGACAGAATCAGCAACGGAATCTTGCTTGATGTACGAAGTGTGTCCAGAAGTATCGCCTGTTTGTATTGTACTTTCAGTAGAAGATCCATTAGCTATAACAACTTGCCATACTTTGACCCTTTTCAAAGCTTATTTAATTGCGAATGGTAGAGAATTATTAATACTTTTTCCTGAACTCGTCAAGAAAGTGGGCCATGTCAGACCTGTTTGATCTTGAAAGTGTCACTTTGCAAACTAGTTTCTTTTGAGATTTTTGCAAGACTAGTCAGTTTTACTTTACTTTACCTAGGTGACCGGTCACCTTCACCGTGCGTTTTAATGCGATAGAATTCTATTTTTAAATATATGTCGGAGAGAAAAAAAAATTCTCCAGCTTACTTCGAGATTCTTTATTTGCATAAAGTTCGGTAAAGCCTTGGTACACACAATACCAGATAGCTTTGGCAGCGTTGTTCTTTGCTGAAATGCTATGGTTGTAAGTAAGATGGATGGTTTCTTGGCGTGAGGTTTTAAGCGAGCGCCGTTAAAACATTACTAGCGAACGCTACGCTTGGCGCCCTCTCTTGGCGACGGGTGCAACGTTGATTTTTTATTTATATGACTACGGTCGATTACGTTGTTTGATGTATAGGATGTAATGGAATAATTATCGTCCATTTTCTTGTATTATGAAGGGTGTTTTGTAGAGGCGGAGAACTTTAAAATAAAACACAGACACATGTTTTTAATAACCATGAAATTGGCTTTATTTGAAAGATAATTTTTTGGTATTACTGTTTGAATATCATTTCCGGCATGTGACTGCCGCGGTTGGCGCGTACATGGCGTAATCTGGAGGTCCAATTTTACAAGGTGGTAAAGAAGTAGCACATTACTTATGCGAAACCTTCTAGATCTTCAGCAACTAATAACAAATTTGAATGTTCAGTTGAAATACAAAATGTTTGTCTATCAAGTTTAACAGCTGAGGCTTCATTTTTGTAGTAGCTTTATATAGTTCCTTTTGGTAACATATTAAAGAAAGTTAACATCACATCTTGCAATATTGCGAAAAATTCTATGGCAATTTAGTTATGTTTCATAACAACAACATGGAATAGTTACTCAAACAACATTGCCACATTTTTGTTAAAGAAGCACATTTTATTTTACCAATTTTAAGGGGTAGAGCACCACTAGTAAGAAATAATCTTATATACCATGAAGAAAAACACATAAATGATAAAATGCGCTACTTTTTACCACCCTATATGTTCACTAACCTTTCAAAGGTAACAAATGACATAACTCTTCATCCTCATTGTTGAGCTAACATAATAGTTTACTATAGGTGGTAGAAATTATAGTTTTTTATGTTATCAAATCGCGCATGTCTTCAAACCTGGTTTGTAACAAGTACTTACAGACTCCAGAACTTTATACCGCAGCAAAAATAACTACAAACACTAACTAGTTACTCGGCATTTAGCATTTGAATTTACAGCATTTATGGCCTGTCTGTGTAACATCTATTTAGCCTCATCCAGCAAGTTTCAAGTGAGTAATTATAGTTTCTTGTATCCTGTATTCCTTGCTAGAATTTGCGTAAGCCATAAAGCCCGACCATATAATTTCCGTAATCACGAAAAGCACCTAATGGCTTAATCGCTCTTACCTATACAACTGATAGAGCTGTTTGATAAAATGAACATTTTACATACATGTGACGGCTATTAGGCCCCGGTATTTGAATATTAATGTATTAAAAATTGTAAGTTAGGAGTCCTGCTTGATTTTAGAATACATCGCTACTATTTTCATATAATTCGATATTGATATTGAGCGGTAGTAGGGCTAATAATACTATCAATGGTTTCCAAGCCAAGTTCCAAGATTAAGCTCAGAAAAATAGGTAGTCGATACGTTTTTAATCGAGCACATTCCATTATCTGAGAATCTCGTAATTAAATCGCATAAAATTGATTAGAGTCCGGCAAACTCGATATAAATCTTATAAAATTACTTCCGTGCCAATATCATTAAGAGGGCATCGTTAAACCTTAAGAAAAGTCGTAAAAGCCTCCGTATCTCTAATGGCTCCTACACGGTTATAAAATTCCATAAGTTCTTGAAATCTCCCACTGATTGTGGAAGTCGGAAATTCATCCGCCAATAACCAAAGTTGCTTCTAGAGCTACTCGCCAAGTTTTATTTTCTTAATAACTGCTGTCTAAAAACATTTTCAATTTCAATTCAACAGCAACTTCAATTTAATATTTTCGTGAACTGTCGTTTTACATTTGTGTAATTCGTAAAACTTTTATTACAGGGTTAACGACTAAAATGTTGAATATGTTTTTAGGTGAGTGATTATTCAAACTGATGTAGGTGTGTTATCCAATAGCAGACACAATTTTGTCATTGGAGATGAGCTAGTAAAGTACCTAATATGATACAGGCTAAATAAAAATTCAAGATCTCTCAACATATTTACGTTGTTCCTTGAGGTAATAATTTACAGTAAATACATGTCTATTTGCAAAACAAATATAATATTAAAGCCTGTTGAATACATTTTATTCGCAATCACATTGTAATGTGTCAATTTCATGACATGTCTACAGCTGGGAACCAGATGATTACTGAAACTTTCCGGGAAATTAATACATACCCTGAAAAATATTACATACCTGAAGACTGGGTTGTTTTCATGGTAACAAAAATACTGAGTGGGTTGTTTTCATGGTAAGAAAAATATTTGCTACATCAAGATATCTATTATTCAGAATTAAATTGTAGTTATTTTTAAAATTAGATGATTGCGAATAAAATAGTAGACATACCGCGGTGAAAAGTTTCATTCATGTCTCGAGATAAAGTTAACCTCGACGCTGCGCGTCTCTGTTAACTACTTAATCTCTCGACATTAGTGAAACACTTCCCACCTCGGTATGTAATATACTATTTCACATATAAGCAAATCCTGTTCTTGGTTTAAGCATAACAAAAGATCATTATGTGGCATACGCGTTCGCTTAGGGTTTCTATATCTTTTTCGGCTAAACATGTCTTCCCATTCTAAAAGTTCAAGAAAAAGAACATTTGTAAAATTACTGTAATGATGAAGAATGTTTTTTTTATTGTTTCTTGTTTGTCGAGGATAAGTGAAAACTTTCTCCTTTGTTGTTCAATATTTTTCCATCTTAAAACTCTTTAAGTATTTCCGGGAGATATTTTTCAAGTTCTATGCTGTCACACTATCACATACATTCTTTTCTTGAGAATTTTCTAGCCATCTGCAATCATTCATTAGTCTTATAATAATAATGTGTTTCGAATATGTCTTCCAAGTATGTGATCATCATTATTGTGTTCAGGTCATAGTAGAATACTAATTAAATTTTTTTTGCACCTAAAAAGCTGTTCTATATCGTTTGAAGACAAGGGATTGTGTATTTATCAGTTTTGACAGACGCTCTGCGTATCATTATCTTAATTTCTAGAAAATAACTTATTTAATATCTAAAAACGAAAAAAAAATGGTATTTGTATGACTGCACATCCTCTATTCGGGTATTCCAAGTAGTTAAGTACAACTACTTCTCGCGTAATTTTCTATCGTCTAGCTGTTTCTCTACCTTCTTATTCCCTTTTTGCTTTTTTTTGAGACCAGTGGTTTGTTTAATTCTACAAAGTTATAGTTTCATAAAGGTGACATATCATTTAAAATCCTTGTGAAATCAGCAGAAGCGGAACTCAAACCAGTGGCATGGGATTCAAACGTATAGGGCGTTGTCCGTGTTTTTGCCCATCTGTTTTCTGCAAAACTATTTTTTATCAACAAATGTTTTATTATAAGCGGTGTCTTTACAAGACTATTTTAAATTTGAAGAAACTGTTTTCAAATTTATAGGTATCTAGTAGAGATTTTTAGAAACCAATCGTCAATGAAAACTTTGTTTTTAATTATTACCCTGTAACGTATTGAATAGTAGCTGACACTTTAAGAAACGAAGACAGTTTGTAGTTTTATTGTGCCTGAATATTTTCTTCTAGAATTCTACAAATTTCTACTTTGGAGTGCTAAAAAGAAGGTTTCCATGTTTATTTTTGCGATTGAGAGTGGCTGCAAATACGGCTATTCCAATTATAGTAGCGACGTGCATCTTGCATAATATATGCAGAAATATGAATGACAATGTTATTATATAAAATGAGGCAAATATTCAAGAAATTTAAGCTAATAACAACTTAAATAATGTTCAAACGATACCAAATAGTTTTGCTGTTAGAAATATTGCTATTCATACCGTATTCGAATAATCAACAAATTAGTTGTAATTCAATAGTTGTTTATTAAACGATAAAAAACTTAACCTCAACATTTTAATTTGAGTTAAAATCACTACCATATTCTTTTTTTTTTAGTTTAAGAACTTTTTCCGGAATTTCCAACTGTAACTTCCTTTTTTCTAATTTTAAAATATCACGACTAAGTTCTTCTTTTTCCTTCCTTATCCTAGGAATAACTAGTTTTATGTTTTTTTATCTGCGGTATTTTTGTCAACTTTCCTTACCTTACCCTTGTGATATGGAATTCCAGGTCTTAATTTACTTGATTTTGTTCTCGTACAGATAAAACTTGATCCTCTTGTAAAATTTTAAGTTGATCTTCTTCATTTTCGTTTCCTTGGTCTATAATTGCTTCACAATTAGGATACTGCGCTTGAAGAAAATTATCAAATGGGGCATCACTATTATACATGTTACTTTATTTCCAGTGTGGAGTTTGCACCATTTAATGCTAAAATTTTGACCTTTGACCTTTGGATGAGCCACCTCAAGTTTCAACTTTCTCATTTTACCTTTTTTAGCTTTCTTTTTAATGCACTCATAGAAAAGTCTTAACTGAGAAGCAGATCTAATACCTGTTTGAGCTGTGGAATTGTACTGATCAGCAATTGCTTCCCGGGCTTCATTTTTCAACTTCACGCTGCAGCCATCTGTCTGTTTTCTATAATATTGTAAAATTCTTTTATAATTTCCAATAAGCTTTCTTTTTCTTGCTTTGTATTATTCTTTCCTCTTTCACGTTTCTTTTCCATAATTATAAGGGATTATACAAGATATATTAAACAAACAGAAATCATCAACTTTAAAAATTTACAGTTTGGTTTTAAAAAATTGGTGGCGCCATTTATCGCACATGAAAATGAGTAATTTTGGTCGGTAATTTACTACTTAAAATAATTTACTTCTAGAATAGTTATTTAACTGGCAGATTTGATTTATAATGCGCAATTTTATTTGCCTATTAGTTTACTAGGAAAGTAAATTTACTCCACAAATAGTTATCTATTGATAATAATATTGGCCACAAGTAAAGTCATACATATAGTGTTACTGTTAAAAATATTTTTAATAATATAATAGTTTTCTTACCTCACATTGAGATTTTCAAGGATTTTCCATTTCCTAGTCTGACTTTATGTTATATTCCGTTGAACGTTCTTCAAAAATCCTTGGTCATGTAGCTTTGGTAACTTTTCTATTAAAACGTTCAGTTTCTAGCTTTAAACGGGGCTCTCTTCTGTTCTCCTCTTGAAAAACGTATTTGGATACGTTAAACATATTATTTGAGTTTCTCCATTATAGGGTTTAGAAGCAGATTTATGTTCTGCAACCCCTTTCTCTAATGTAGAATGTAATAGTATTTTACAAGCATGGAACCCTTTAGCCGCATGATATCTCAGCTACAAAATCGCTTATATTTCACCGGATTCATGTCAGGCCTTCAAATAACCTAAACTTATTCTCCTTAGCATAGAATTTCGGCTTAGACCGCGTAGTATTTGTATATGAACACCCAGCATTTTCTGGCTTAATGTGCCTTGCACCTTGTGAAGTCGAGCAAAAATCCGCTCGATGGCCATGCTCTTTAGTGGCTCGTGTTGTTTGAGTATCTTGAGAACGAGGATACTTAGGCAGATTTGGCCGTTTTGCTGTTTGTGCATCCATATTCACTAACGTTTCGCAAGACCTTGCAGCTTGCATCATCAGAGTGAAAGTCGTGCGATAAAGGGTATGACTTCGTTTATACGATTGGAACACCCATACAACTTCAACTTTGCCTGCAGAAATCTATGCTCCAGCTTACTGCAGTGGGAAAAAAGTGGGATCCGTTAAGGATAGAATTATAGGTGTACGACAGCTTTAAATGAATGTTGAAAGGCGAGGCACGTCATTTATTGAAGCCGGCGCAGTTTCCGAAACAGCAAAACGATAAATTTCCGAAGTAAAAGTGCTTCGCAGGTGCCTTTCCAGTCAAAAGCTTATCTTTCGATGTACTTGATAAGTCCGTATTTAGTTACTTTAAATAATCCTGCAAGAAAGTATACAATAAAGACATATATAGGGACAATTTTAGCAATCTATTGTCACTTGGGTCGGTTTGCAATGGAACCAATGGTCGGAGATTTTGGTAATCTTTTCATTTGAACTTTTCGTATATCAAAATAAGCAGAGCTCTGGTAAGAGGTTGTTTCATTTACGAAATTATTTAACATAATTTTTTTGCTTTAGCTTTTTTGGGGTTATCCGTAGAATAAGGTGGATGTTGCGCAGGCTGTGAAAGACAAACCGGCTCATATCAGGTGGGGACGGGCGAAATCCAGTGTCTGGAACTATTTTGAAAGTAGTTAGTTATTTATTAGGTAACGTCAGTGTATTAACAGCCTAACTCGGTTGTTTAATATTCAATACGCAAAAGCCAAAGGGCTTTTTTTAACTTAATGAACTCAATACAACAACATGCAATACATGAAGGGTTTTATTTAGTCAAGCTGACACTGCGATACGCTATACCTGTACGGCTTTAGCATGCAGCTGATTCGAGGGATTTTTAGTAGGTGCGTACAGGTGTACAGTTTATAAACGCAAACACTTCACAATAGCTTTCAACGCACAATTATTACACGCAAACACGTACTAATATCTACCTTATACAGCAGCTTGCAATGATGAGTTTCTTAATGTTAGCGTCTCTGCTAACACTCGGCGGAACAAAGGATAGCCTATAGGGAAAATGTCCATGCTGTTTCCAGGACGACGATGAATTTGCCCCACTCTAACAGCGGTGGAAAAGGTATGAGAATGGGGAAAAGCTTTAAAATCAACTTAAGTTGGAGAAAGATGGTCGACGGAATACGTTCCAATCGGGAAAAAACACCCCGTTCGTCAGAATGCTTAAGGGAATCAAATGTCATATATGGAATAAAACGTAGATCGAGGTGTTACTCATCATAATCAATAACACTGTCCTTAATAAGCAAGTATTCGCTGCCACGACTCGCAGTTTAACTTAGTACGTCGGTTCCTCACGGTTGATCGAAAAATTCTACCACGTCCAAACCTACAGTCGCGGTCGCTAGGAAGAGTAACCGGCAAACCTTTCTAATTTCAATATCACAAAACCCTATACCTTTTATTGTTCAATTCATTATGAATCTATCACTATACTGATTAAGTTCCGTTCTCGGTATTTTTCCCTTCGAACGTTACCGTGGCTTTTAACATATCGGGCATTGAAAAATAACAAAACGTACGACAATTTTGAATTATTCGATCAGTTCAGTATTCATAGAAGAGGTGGTTCAAGATTTGTAAGATCTATTCGTACAGGGCAAGAAAAAAGACTTTTTCATATTGGGTTACGTCAAGTGAAGTTTATGCACAGTTCAAGAATTTAAAATGCAATTGGAGTTGAGATTGATTACAATGGGCTTGATTCACTAATCAGAGTAGTGTAAGATTTTATTAAAATGGGACAAGAATGTTTTAACTGTAATGGCGCCCATTTGAGAAATGTAATTTGAGAAAATGCACCTTTCAAACTACAAAACCTCTTTTGGAATATTTTTCACATTGCAAATAAAACTCTACGCCACGTAGGGGCATTCGTTTTTCCGACACCTGGAGACGGGGTCTGTAGGGGTTATAGGCTCCTCGGCAGAGGGTTTTGCTTTAATTCATTGTTCATTGTTTACAGAATTGCATTTGCATATGTTTTTTATTTGGCAGCACCTGATGTCTATGATAGCGTTCAACGCATTTACTTGTGAAATGTAATATTGTGATTATTATATTATGATCATCCGGTATGGCTAATTTATGAATGCAACTATAAGTCACTTAAGAATTAAATGTCAAGTTTGACATTTAAGTATAAACGTAGTTGAATTCTTTACTTAGGACCTATTGCCTGGCCATACTAGATAAATGTATATGTTTATCATACTTTAATTGTTTATAGTAGATTGTTGTGCACATTTCGGTAATTTTGCTAAGCAACTTCGTTTTACTTGGTGAATAAGTACGATAAAGCATAATGGCTTTATTGAATGGGACTTCAGTACTGAGTTATCATTAATAGCTTTGGAATATTAAGTTGTTCCCATTTTAATTGATATCTATGTTTTACATAATTAAACATTTTATATTTGTGATATACTGATTTTGAAGTTTAACTGCCATACCTTAATTCTGAGATATTTTGCATATAGTAAATTGGGTTCTCTTTGTTATAAATATTTATATGCTTTAATTAGCGATAGATTATTACGTACTTAATATTTATATGCGACCTACACACGCTTAACTTTTGATACTATAATTTATTCTGATATGCAATTATTTTATTAGGGAGCATTAAAATAAAATTGTGCTGCTGTTAAATGTGTTTTGCGGTTCTATTTATTCTTCCTTAATCTTCTTACTTTTTTAGTATAGCGCTTCGGGTTTATTGGTACTTACCTACAGTATGTTTTTAACATTTTTCGGCAAATACATTTGCTTTGTTTGTTACTTTCGTAGTATTAGTCATAGCAAAGTAACCATAGTTGTTAAAAATTATATGTTCAAGTACTTTGTATCATTATTTTGATATAATAAGAAATTTACTATGAATAGGTGCTCTTGCTCAAACTGTAAATGGTTAGAAAGGTATTAGTTACATAGCAAATCAGAAAAGGGCCGTTACATTTTATTACTTATGAACGAAATGCCAAACTTCTCAAAGCACTCACCAATCGCCCACAGAAGTTTCCAAAGTTTTCTCCTTAGACCTTTTTAATTCATCTTCAATGCTAGCAAAAGATCTTTAACGATTGCCACGATTCCTGTTATTTAAACATGGTTCACTTTACAGTTCACACGTTCTATTGTTTCAACGATTTTTATATTTTCTTTGAAACTTTTTAACAGTTGAGACACTAATTAAAGTTTTACTGGTAGCGTCTGTACTCGCCATCTCAGCTTGTGAATTTATTAAAATTCAGTTGTTTATTTGTTTACTTTACATTTGAGCACAACCGTTGTACCGTTTCTGTAAACTGACTATTTAAGTTAGCTGATATTTTCCCAAGCTGTTTGTCTCAGAAAACTGCAATGGATGGTATCTGGACAGCTTTCCGTGACAATTACTTACAGAGATTAAAGTGCACGTTGAGTCCTGTTTACACCTAACGCAGAGGGCGATTTAAAACGCGAATTAAAAGCGTCTGAATGTCGGATCTCCCGTTGCTTTATTGCTCCACCTTTCTGGGAAGTTTCTCCTGAAGGTGCGCGCACTGCGTTAAAATAATTTAATAGGTTGCTGTACAACAAACGTAAACCCGTAAACATAAAATGTAATCAAGCCTAAAGTTGTTTGTTTGCATTTTAAATACAAGGTAACCGCTTGTAACGCAAAAATATGGCTCCAGGAAGCCCGAGCCGTCATAAGGGCAACGCGGAACTTCGAAAGCGCCAATATTTTTCGTTTTATGAAAAACACAACATCTCATTCACCGGCGCTAACGGGCATGTAAACCGTCAAATAAATTCATAAATGCCCGCCCGGCTTTGTTTAAAAATGTCATATATTGACGTTGCTAATCCTGTTAATAGGTCGTTGGATTTGATCCCATTTCAACAGAATCTAGATTAAACTCCCTCCGGATTGCCGTACTTAAAACACGCCATTCGGCGTAAGTGCGTGAATATTATTAAATTTGTGACCACTGCTCCAGCACTGCTAATACTTCTTTGTTGTGGTTTGTAGTCCCTTCAGGGATTTAGTTTTAAATTTTGCCCTGTACAAGACTGTCATGTTCCATGGTTCAAAAATTAATAATTTAAACAGAGAATAAGAGACTAATATTTTTATCTGATGCAACAAACCAAAATTGGAAGAGCCAATTAGGAAAATTGCGGTTGCGCGCAGTGCTGCAATAAAAACTATTAGAGGCGTGTTTACCTTTACCTGAAAAAAGCATCTGATGGATTGAAGCTTCAATAATACGCGGTACATGATGAATATATACAAATTCTGAAGAATATTCCAAAGGATTTTACATTTCAATTCCATTTTAGTTATCCTTTCAAAAGTCATTTGCGTACAACGCACATGTTTCGAGCTTTAAAAAAGTATCTATATTCCGCAAGCCTGAGGCTGTTTATTTTTTTCTTTATAATACTGGTATTTGATATTACATTTGCAGAAAATAAGGGTAACTGAAAATAAATAATTCTATGGAGAAAAACAATGCAATGTGTTTGATTCACACAGATGCGTGCATCAAAACCTTTTTGATTATAATTAATCATGTAATTCAAGTCATAACTGTTCTATCTCATTCAAAGGTCGTGGTAAAGTCAAATTTGCATCTTGCCGTATTTGTTTGCCTCTGTTAATATTGGAAAGGAATTTGTAAGCTTCCCTTAATGGCTTTTAAGCGGATGGATACATTTTCTAATAGAACTTAAGCCGACTTAGCATATTTGGGAATCATGTGTTTATGGATTTCGTTCAATTGCCTCATTGAGAGAGCTTAGCATTAAGATTCTTAGAATAAGTATTTATTCCTACGTGCGACGCTCCGATTGGCTACGCAGGATCGCCTCAGCCAATAGTGTTCGAGCTTTCCCCTCCTTGATGAATTTGCAAGTTCGGCTCGTTGTAAATTCAGCGTGAGTTAGATTCAGAATTTCGAGTAAGCAAGTTCAGCTATGCTTTGTGCTGGGTTGCGGTCGTTCTAACTCCCTGGTAAAGACGTTTCCAGGTTGTTTTGTGTTACGGTTACGCGCAATTCGCTATTTCCGCGTGGCCAATCCAAGCGTGTCACAACAGTTGAAGCTTTTGTAAAAAACCATCGGTCCATCAGTGACGTTTGTAATCGTTGTTACTCAATATACTCGTGTTTGTTAAGTCTTGTTTCACTCCAACAACTAACTGAACCCAAGTCAAGGGTTATTAAGTGGCAGTTCCCGGCAATCCCATTGAACCGGAATTCGCAGCGGATTAACTGGGGGCCCCATTCGTGGAAGCCTCTTTTCAAGTTAATCATACAAAAAACACAATGCTTCTGCGAATGAACCATCTTTATCGACAGAGGTCTTTTGAGAATTTCAGACTTTACACAAATATAATTTCATTTGTCTCTGCAGATAATGAAGCCTACTACCAGTTATTGTTTTGAATGAACGAAAAAATACAACATCGAAAAATTACCGTAATTTACAATGAAAAAATCTGTAAAGGGCTTTATGCAGAACTTCCCTCGTCGACATTGTGACACTAAATAATTTTAAAAATCAAATTCTGTTAGGAGTACAAATCTCTTCACGTTTCTAATAAATTAAATACATTTTCAAATTTAAAAAAAAAATGTATCCCGCTGGGATTTGAACCCACCGCATCTGCGGCGCTGAAGAATGCTCGATCCTGGATGAGTCTCCGCAGAGGATGTATGTGTGCCGGAAAAGTCTTGCGCGCGCGTCTCATGAAGAGCGCGGTGTAATGGTTGAATTTTTTAAATCTTTTGTGACATTATCCTTTATCGGTCGAGTATTATTTTCGGCAAATGTAAAGCCTTACCTATGTGAAAGTTATTAATTCCTATTATTTCAAAATTAACTCAGAAATAAACAAAATTTAATATTTTAAGGTGCTCACCCTGTATATATTTGTATGAAATTGTACCGGTTTCATGCGAGGTAGATACATAATATATGTATGCAAAATATCGTCTTCCTCCGACAAATAGTTTTTGAGCTATACTGCCAACAGACAGACAGACAGACAGACAGACGGACGGACAGACGGACAGACAGACAGACAGACAGACTGATTGACGGCATTGAGAAAAGCTCTTTTTCGTCATCTAGTGACCTTGAAACGTGAAGATCTGAAAATATCTCGGAAGGTGATTCTTTCGTGATTACAATGCTTCCTTCGTCTTTCAGACTAGGGAAGTAAAAAATATTTCAATCGGTGGGATCCGAGCCAGCGAAATTAGTTTGAATACCGGGTGGTTCCCCGATTGTGTCGGTATTATTGTGAACGTTAGGATATTTTTACGCCTAGTTGCCTTTACTTTTTCAAAATATTTAGTGTCACAACTTTCACTTGCTTTATTTGCGAAAGATAAAAGTAATAATTTGCATATAGCTTAGGCTTTATCATTGGCGAACATGAGACCTAACAGATACAAGACAAACATCAGAACTGGGACAGAATAATATTATATCTTTATAACGCAGCAGAAACTCACCTGAGAGCGCGGATTTCAAGTCCCAGTCGACTACATTGTTTTTATTTGCAAATTGATCTAATTCTCACGAGGTAAGTTTCGTGTAAACCTCTTTACAGATTTTTTCCTGTGCTTTTAAAAATTTGTCGCTTTGAAGACCACATCTATATTATCTACTATCTTAGGTTCATAAATCGCTCATTGGCAGCACTAATAGGAATCGATGCTTTTAAGTTATACCGAAAAGCTGAAACATCTCTATATTGAAATAAGCCCACAACTTGGCTCTGTTCGCAGTGCAAAATAATTAACCGATTCAACACAGCACAGAGTTGGGATATTTTGTATAATTGCAATTTTAAACTAAAATAAAATGTTAAATGCATTGATAATGGGATGCGAAAAGCAGAATTTAGACGGAGAAAGGCATGCAAAGGCAAAGGTTCTTTCAGAGGGTTTGAATATGCTTGTGAATAAATTAATATAATTAAAATGAAAGGTTTGTGCACATGTAACGCCAGGCCACACAAACTTTAATTGACACAAAAGGTTTGATAGGTGCATTTTAAAAGGAGCGTAGTTGTCAAATAAAAGCAAAGCATGGTGAAAATTATGAGCAATCTGAAAGGTGGAGTAAGCAAGAGAAGAACAATAGAAAATTTGCAAAGAGCAATTATAGAAGAAGGCAACACGAGAGCAAGACTAATGACATGAAAATGGTGAACTCATAAATACCAGTGTATTTAAATACGAAGTGCAATAGAGCAGAGCAGTGACATTAATAATAAATAAAAAAACGTTTGTGTGTGCAACGCTATAGAACAATTCTAATTATAAGATAAAAGACAATAATTTAGATTGAAGAAAACTGTAAATATTAATTACGTACTCAAATTTTATTCCATTTATGACCATTCATTATCAAAATTAATTTACGTATCTTAGTAACCTGATGGTATTTTGTTTATAAATTGGAGAACAATTGAATATTTTAATTTGGAAGCTGGGCGAAATTGTGCCTCCAATTCAATACATGTTTTAAATAATAAATCAATATTTACCCACATAAAAAGTATTGCATTTTATTGTGCCCATCCCAGTGCATAAGTGGAAGTGTTGGTGGCGGTATCCGCCACGAAAAATTATAAAATGTCTCAATCCCATCTGCGGCTGAGGTTCGGCAGCGAGCTTATAAGAATTACGAACATCATCTACGAGCAAATTAGTCATCGGAGCCCAGATATCGGCAGTCTAGGAGATCAACAGAGTCTGCAAGAACGTCCCAACCAACGTCTGCACCTGGGAAGCAACTCCAGCGAAGATATTCCGACAGCGTCACTTTCGAGCATCTCCGTTCCAGCTCGACCACAATTTTAAAAGATATGCGTGCCTGCGATTTGAGGGCTAGAGATTGGGAAACGCATCAAACTACTTAAACCTTGCTGAAGAGCATCTGCGCATATGCCAGGGTCCAGCCACGCTGTAAATTTCATAATCCGCAAGGCGTCAGTAAATTTTGCAATTTGGCGGAAATTTAAGCGGCCACAGGAAGTTGCCAAAAACCGTTGATTAGAGGCGTCTGTCTTACGTCATCGAAATAATCAAGGCGAGGTGTTTCTACGTAATTCTAAAACAATATCGAGTTATTGGTTGCCAAGCGGGAATATTTGAATTATTTACCTGACAGTTAATCACAATTTTTCACTTTTAAACGTTCAAATACGCTATTGCACTGGCCACATTTTGTGTCATCTGTCAGATTGTGAATTATATGATCAACTAAGAACGGCGCATTGAAGCTACTGGTTTTATGAATATAGTGTATAGTATAATTCTGATCCCAACCTGAGAATAGAGCTTGTGTTTTTGCCGAGGGCTAGTTTTATTGACATTGCAATTGAATAAAATAGAGAGAGGGACATTCAACCATTTTATTTGTGCATTAAATATTACAATCCATGTTAACCAGCATAAAAATTACTGACAGGCAAGTTTGAGCACAGCAGTAGAAACATAAATCTGAGAATTGTGTGATTGAATTTGCCAATAAATTTAACTTATATTATATTGACACTAAAATAAATAATAGTAAACAAGAGCAAATAACAAGGGATTCATTACTGACTGTCCCATTAAAAAAAATTTAGGCAGTCATTATAATATATCATGCTTGATTGTCGCTGCGCTATCAAGGATATACAACACATCGACCTATCGCTGACGGAAAGCGCCCGAGCGTTACCAATAAAAAGGAGACGCAGTGATGTAAGAACAACACACGTTTATATGATACGTATCTGTTGATGACTTCTCACAACATAGGGATTAAACCTATTGTATCACTTAAAGAACAGACGGGATTTATGTAATATTTACTTGAAATAGTGCAAATAGAGATATCGAATATACATAAGTTATAAATTAAGGTTCAGATTTCGGACTCAAATTGGCAAAAACTTAAAGATTGAACATTATCAAATGCAATATGATCTACCCACTCATTTGCGGCGCCTCTAGTTTAAATAGCCTTGGTTGGCTACTGTTGGATTGTAGCACTTTCTGGTACCAAAGTAAATTCCAGATTCTAATATTTTATAGTAAATTGATCTTGAGGTACTAATTCTTCTTCTTCTTCTTTGTCCGACTCTTATATACCAGCAGCGCCTTTGGTGGAGGTATTATTTAAAAGTCATATTTTGTCATTTCCTTCAGAGAGCCGCAACTTCCTTCAAAAGCATCTTTACAGGCCCACTACTTTGGTACACACTCTTAAAGTTTGGCGGTCGTCAAGTGAATTACCCTGTATATTTGGCAAAAATAATTTCACATATTAAAATTATTCCATGTGGTTATATTATGAAACCACTGGGTAACCAGACATTGATCACTTTTTGTGAGTATACAACGCAGTCTTTGCTTTTACTCATGCACATCTATTTTGTTCAGTGGCGATTTTTAGCTGTACTGCACGACTCCTGTACAGCCACATGTGTAGTTGCATCTAACAGTTTCTCGCGAGGAACGTACGATTTGAAATTGCTGAAACGACCAATATTGTTCGTTCGATTTTTATGGGGTAGAATGTAATGCCCCCTCAAGTCCTCCAATAACAGTAAGTCGAAACTACTTTAGATTTAAGGGCACCTCAGGATTCATCTTCATAAAAATGATGCTGCCAGTGACTACTGCAACGTCTACACATAATGGGGTGCCACCAGGATATGCTTTCTCATGGGGTCTGGATGAGCGAGCGGTTCCGCCGCTTGCAGTCGAGGTTACAGCGAAATTTGAAGCGTACAAGCGAGGGTTCCACTCCCGGCTCGGGCGTTCCGGGTTTTGTTTGTTTAAGATCAGCCTAAGTGACGCCTGAGTCCCTTGAAGTAATGCAAAAGCGGGTCCGGGGAGGGGGGAGCAGCGGTACAGGTTAGGCGCAAAGAAATCTGCGCCTTTCGGTTGGTTTCATAACACGATTTCACCATATTTAACTTGGACACAGTCTATGTGTTTATTGTAATCTTTGACTAATGCATCTTTATTTCATACTGATGTCAAAGATGACATTTTTCGAATTATTTATGGTACAAAAAATGCAACATTAAAGTCTTAGAACTTTAAAGTAAAATATTAAAGTTCAAGTACTTTAAAGTTGTACATCAGTTGTTGACATGAAATTTTAAATGATTTACAACTTTTTATTTAAAATTCATTAAACTTGCAGTAGGAAATAAACCGTTGTATTCACCACGAACGAAAAGTAGTTTTAGAGGTCCTCGCAAGTAATTCCGTCCTCAGCTGACGCTTCGGGCGTAAACAACTTTCTCGTCCTTTAAAGTAGCACTTTTCGTTCTAGATAAATAAACTACTATTATGGTTCATGACGCTATTGTGACATTATTTATTTTCGTGAAAATATGGAAAGAATTGGACACATTTTCTGTCCTACAGTATTGCCACTATACGTTCTAGTGAGTATCTGAAATGAAATTCACCCATCTCCAGACTCTTTTCATTTGTAAACTCTGAGGAAATTCAATTCTACCATTTCTCTTTCAAGTATTTGATCAATATATTTGTTCGTCTAGCTGTCCATGGTATACATAGCATGCGTCGCCAACAGAACATCTCAAACGCGTCTATTCTTCGTCGGCTGTTTTTAGTGTCCATCTCTCTGAAGCATACATACATCTTTGTATTCTAGGTTATCTGTCTATCCTTCCATATTTTCCGTAATTTACTCATAGCTTGCTTTTCCATTTATATTCGTCTTATTCTTTCAGGTTCTGTGTTCCCTTGATGTATACTTAGCGACCCGAGGTAGTTAAATCTATCTACCACTTCATATCTCCCTATTTGCTGTACATCGGGTCTATTTCTCTAGGTCAGCGGCAATCAGGGTAGTGTCATCGGCGTGTCGAAGGTTATTTACTTTTCTCCCACCTATCGAAACACCGCCTGGCCAATCCTCAGTTATTTTCCTTATTATGTATTCTCCGTATATATTGAAAAGCAGACGGGACATGATTCATCCTTGCCGTACCCCTGCTTCTACATTCATTTCTTGTGATATCTTACCGTCTACGTTTACTCTATTGGCATTATTATTATATAGGTTTCTTAATAATGTAATTAGATGACTGGGCACCCCCATATCCTTTAGTATTTTCCATAGGGTGTCTCCATTTTACTGAATCTAAGGCGTTTTGATAATCTACAAAATATATTAGCATTGGTGTATTATGTTCGTGGCTTTTTTGTCGCAGTCTTATAACTTGTTCCCGGGTGCCTCTCCCTGTCACGAAACCTGCTTGTTCCTCGGGGATTTCACCTCCAAGGTAAGATTTTAGGCGTTCAGTTAGTATGTGTCCGAATATTTCACTTGCCTGTGACAATAGGGAAATTAGCCTGTAGTTGTCGCATTTTTTTGTTGATCCTTTCTTATAAATCGGGATAAAAGTTGATTCCATGATGATTACATTTCATCTAATTGAAACTTTTTACTTACACTTGATTGGTTGTTGAGGCTTGTATCGTTTGAAGCTTAAGTGTCCCTTTAATCATATCGTATAATCATCGACTCCCTGCCTATTGGTTGGCTTGTATGAAGAGGTAAACGAGATATCTAATAATTTTAGCAGCCCTCAAACTTTATAGAGGCAATGATTTCTTGGCTCTTTTTGGTCGTTTGCTGTTGTCATTCATGTGAATGTTACTCAGAAGCAATAAAAAACTATTTCAGAAAACAACAGAGGATAAGTATACAATATTATCCCTCAACAACGGGTATAGAGATTAATAGTAGATGTTACGAGGGTGTTATTTAAATCACTAAAGAAAATTCGTCACTGCTTGTGCATTTTTCAGCCTGGAAACACGTTGATTCGCCAATTTTTTGTGTTGCATACATATCTAGAGGTAATGTCAGTCTTTCAGAAACGTTAGGTCCAACGACTCCGGAAAACTCATAAGTAGCATGTGCACCTGGTGTTGCAACCAAACAATATCAGCATTTCTTTCAATTCCAACACTTTCAAGAACTGGCATGTCACACTCCGCTGTACTTCGTAATATATGTTATACCCGAGAGCTTCAGCAAAATAAATTACAATACAGAATATTACCTTCTGCAGCCGGTAAAATACGCGTTAGTCCATGAATATAAGCCAAGAGATGACCAATCGTAAAAAGTATAATATTAGTTAATGGGCACTAGACTCTGTAACATAACTTCGGATACCTCGATACAACTATTAAAGGCAGTTGCTCTGCAGTATAATGATTACAAAAACACAGAGAAAACGAAACCGTGTATCCAATAATAAATGATATATTTAATCTGTCAAGTATAGTATCTCAGCGAAGTAATAAGTCAAGTGCATACGTACGCATGCAAAATTCTGCAGTTCAAGGTACGGCGCCCATAATGAATTTAAAAGTTTGACGAAGTAATAACTACTGGTAACTTAACTCGGCAGAAAACAAATACGAGGAAGAAAAAGAAAAACCGTAGGGAAATATCTGTTAGGTACGTTAACGCTAGGCCATAAAACTAATTCACCCCTTAGTAGGTGATCGGGCTTGGAACTGATAATATTAACCTTTAAATACCCCTTATAGAATGTGGGCGATATCTCCCAAAACATCAATCACAAACGTATTGCCAACACTCGGTAAAGAAACCAAAAGGACCCCTGTCATAGCACTTTTTATTTTTAATAACTTGGTCACTATGATCACGCAGGCAATTGTCAATAACATCTATGTGGAAAGACAAGTCGTCAAGATTAGTTAATACATTGTCAATAAATTGTAATGTGGCGTTTGTTTACCCTTTCTTGAATACATTAAATTTTGAACAGAATGTCTCGTATGTACGCCTTAATATTTAAACGTCTATTTGCCCTTTTTATACAATTTGCTAGCTCAGTGAACATGAAATTTTCGCTTTTCCGTGTAGTGTTGTCGAACTGAAACTGGCCTTAAAGTAATGCATAAGGAAAGCCAATCTTCTAACATCATTCTATTGACTTCAAGACACATAAGAAATATGAAGAAGACATATAAATCAAACTAAAGAAAATCAAATAAAAACTAGTGGTAGCTTCTAGTAAAATCTACGTATAACATAGTTGAGTTTACTAGCAACACATACATATAGAATCTAATAAAAAATTGTGTTACAATTGTCTTGAGAGCGCAAATAAAATAAATGCTTTTTTAACGAAACCGCTATGTCAAAATTGCCTGAATCCATCATTTATCAACGACAAAATACATCCTTACGCTTCTAAACAGTTTAACAGCGCTAGGTCATTAATTTTGGCTTAAGACCCATGTTTCCTCACCATATGTAATTGCCGCTCTTATTTGTGTCCTATACAGATTGCATTTTATTTTCCTGGGAAAATTTGGTGATGACAGTTGGCTCATCGGGCATGATAACGCACACAGCTAGGAGAATTATTCGTTTGACTTCAGTGATGAAATTATTTTCGCTATTGGCAAGTGACCCGAGATATATCTATCCCTTAACCACTTCTATCTGCCACCCGTCGACCAATATATGGTCTTCTTCAAATTGATGCCCTTTTATATGAGCTAAGCATATATTTTGTTTTCTCTTCATTTATGACGTGAATGCCTCTACAGCCGCTTTTTTTATCTGGCTACTATGTCTCTCTCTCTCTCTGTCACAGTAGGCGAGTATTTGCACAGATTTATTGAGCCCGTCCTGTTGATTGTACTGTCTCTGATGGTTTTCTCTAGTGCACTGTTAAATAGTATACACGCTAGAGGATTCTCTTCCCGGAGTCCAATTTGGAAATAAAATGCTCGCTATAGGTCATTTTGGATTCGTACGGAATACTTCATTGTTAACCGAGTTAATGCGAATTAGTTGTTCTGGTCCTTGAAATTCGCGCATCGCCTCGTAAAGTGCTTCCTTTTGTACGCTATCATATGCTTTGCTAAAATCAATAAATAAGCGATGTGCTTCTAGCTTATATTCAATGCACTTTTCCATGATTTATCTTAGCTTGAATATTTGGTTTGGGGTTGACTTTCCCGCACAAAATCCGCACTATTAGTCTCCGAGAATTCTTTCGGAATGCGGTAAAAGTCTATCATGTACAATATTGAAAAATAATATGTCCTATGTTTATCAGTGTAATACATCTGTAGTCATTACAGTTAAGTGTTTCGCCTTTTTGTGAATTGGACAAATAATGCCTAGGTTCAGTCTGTAGGGATGTCTATTAGCTCCCAGATCTTAACTATTAGTTTATGCATGTGTTCGACCAGTTGTCATCCGCTGTATTTAAATAATTATGCTGGTAAAGCATAAGGTCCTGAAGCCTTGTTTTTGAGCAGTTTTCATTCTCTTTCGTTTTTGGTCGAATCAATTCTTCGGAGTGTTTGGGGATCTATCACATATTTGCTATTACGTAATTCTATAAAATGGGCTACCCGCCTATTGAGTATGCTTTGTTTATTGCTGATAATATTTCCTTGTTTGTCTTTACATATTTTGATACGAGTTTTTTATACTCATTCCTCATATTGTTTACTTTACTGTAAAATTGTCTTGTGTCTTTGTTTCTGCAGCAAGTATTGAACTCCTCTAGTTTTTCTTGGTAGTATTCTTTTTTCTTCCTACTATGTATCCTTTTGTCTGCCTTCTTGCTTGCTGATACTCATCTATTGCTTATCTAGTTTGGTATCGGTGTGTGGAGCTTCAAATACGCTTTTTCCTTTTAATTGATCGGTTCATAACGACTGACGTCGTCTTCCGATTTCTCTTTTCCATCTTTCACGATCATTCCATACTCCTTCTTCTATGTTTCTTTCTTCCATTGCTTCATGTATGTCCTCTCCCCAGCTACATCGTGGTGTTCCTCGTCTTCGATTACCTGGAGGCTTCCATTCTAAGATCTTTTTTGGGAGCCTTTCTTCTCTCATCCTCTGCACGTGACCATATCATATCAACTGTTTTGTTCTTATATCGTCAAGTATGCTGTTTGGTACCTTTATTATTTTTTTTACCCTATCGTTTCGGATATGATCCAATCGAGAAATCCCGGCTGATCTTCGCCAGAAATTCATTTAGGTAGCCAACAGTTTTCTCTTATTTCTTTTATTTAATTGCCATACTTCACATCCGTATGTTGTTATCGTTTTTACTATAGTATTATCTATATACCGTTCAGTAGTTAATTTCCCGGTAGGTAGTCATGGAATGTCGTTTTTATGTTTAATAAAATTAAAACTCCCTAGAATCTCTTTTTGACACTTTGTCAGAATCAGCTGTTATGTACAGGAGGCTCACGAAAGTCTATGAACAGAATTTCCTCGAGGCTGGATCAGGTTTTGGTTACGTACTGGTTCTTGTATCTAGCGTACTGAGCACAAGGGGAGACTGCACCCTTGTTCTAAGACAATGTAGTCATGCGACTCAGAGAGACAATGATATTTGGTAGCTACTCTGAAGCGCAGCCTCACGCTTCAAAAGTTTAGGCTTGGAAGGGTAGCACCACGATGTGAATGAATCAAACCTTAATAGTCGATTTTTTTGTTACAAAAATAAAGTTCTATTTATACAAATAAAATTGCTTAGGAACTGCGCTTTCAAAGTGCAAAGTATGTTTACTGTGACGATATAACATTTCATAACAGACATGAGCGTTTAAGCCAGTTTATTTCCGCTACATCTGCAAGTACGTTACACTGAACTCTGATTACTAAGTCGTTTATTTACGCAAGTTGTTTACTTGCAGTTACGGCATTTAAACTTCGTGCATGTAAAATCAGAATTGCATTTTAACCCTATAAACTGGCGTTCGTAAATTTTGGAACTGAAATTTAGTCTGCTTAATTCGAGATTAAACATATTGCCAAACCCAAAGTTAAGAACTACACAAACAAGGAGAAGATCTCTACAAATACTCTACGTATAAATACACTACACTGTTTCTTAATTTTTGACATATAATTTAAACTTGTTTAATTCGAGATTAAACAGTGTCTACTTTAACATTTTGAGGCTAAACGTGCAATGTTGCCAGCCCTTTCATACTCTGTTTGCACTAGGCATAATATATATGGGCATCGGCGTCATGGATATCTATCTGTCAACAAATTGCAATTGTCAAAATTGAGAGAAAAAATTACAAGAAAACATATTTGCAGTTTAATTCAACAATAACAAGCGCTACGTGACTGACGAATTTTTGAAAGGGAATAGTCATGAGGTTCTTAGATTACCTCCGTACCATTGCTACTATAATCCTATTGAAATGGCATGGGGTTCTGTAAAACTTACTATTACAAGTATATAAATTCTCAGCTTTCATCCAACGATAAAGTTAAGCATTTATGGCTTGAAACTCTTTCCAATTGTACCTCCAACATGTGGCCACATTATTGTGACCATTGTGAAAAATTTATTTTGGAAGATTGGGCAAAACAGATGGAAAATATTTCGTTTGAAAACGTTCCACCTTTCATTATTTCATTGGAGGAATCTGAGTCAGAATCCGGTATTGATAATGATTCAGATACTACCAATGAAACAATGGAAGTGGAATAGGGGATTTTTTGCATAAAAATTCTTTTTTATGACATGGAAAATGCATCACGCAACTTCCAAAGCTGATCCGGCCCCAGGAAAAACCAAGCTCAAGACGTTTCTCGCATGAAAATCTAAATACGCTCGTAGTTTAGACCAGCATACCGGCATCCATCCCAACAAGAAATCACACTCGCAGTCTCGGTTTTCTTACATTTGCATTTATTTAAATGTGGAAGTGTTTACAAAGATTTACATCACCTTCAATAACCTAGTATTACTAGGCATTTATTAGAAAATTATAAATAAGTTATTATATAAGTGCATACTGGCCGGGCTCCATAGCTTAGTGGTAAGCATTCTGGCTGCTGATCTAAGGGTCCAGAGTTCGATCCCCGACACCGGTGAGGTTTTTAAAAATAAAAAAATGCGGATGAAAACCTTTACAGAATGCCATCATTCGGAAGTGATGTAAAGCCGTGGGTCCCATGTTACTACGATGTGTAGCATGTAAAAGATCCCTTGCTAAGGTTGGAACTCCTTAGTCCCGGCAATATTCTAAGTAGGACAAAGGTACCTGGTACTCTGCATGCCTAGACCTTGTTCATGGGGTTGATAAAAAGGGCCTTTAAAGCCCTACTTGCTAGACATAAGTCTCCCCAAAAATACCACAACAACAAGTGCATACTGAAAAAAATATATAAATTGTAATATTTAAATAATTTTTGCATACAATTTATAATTACATTAAAACACGACTTTTATTATACTATTATCAGTAAAGTATGAAACGTATTCAGCATCAGCAAGTTGTCGTTCATGAAATTTAACTTAACCATCAAGAATAAAAGTGGCAAAATATCCAAAACCAAATCTGGCAACCACGTTTTCTACATTGACATAAAATTATCATTTTATATAAAATGAGCATAACCTAACTTTTGTTAATAACTAACAGTATATTTATAGGGTAAAATTCATCACAATAGCAGAGCCTCCTATCGGGAAAACAACTATTGAATGGTTTATATGTATGATTTTTTTCTTTTTGGTGATCGTTCTGTCCCATAATCAATCTTGATATTGTTTGTCTATCTTGCTTATTTCGGTGTTTTTTTCCGTATCAGGTCTTGCATCATCTGTGATTGTTACACCCAGATACTTGTATTCGTTGCATATCTCAATTTCTAAGTTATTCTCTAATGCCAGATTGTTTTTTGTTCCATTAGAGTTCATATATTTAGTTTTACTAACATTAATTTCCAATCCCCACTTACTGTACTCTTTTATAAATTGTCGGGTCATATACTGTAAGTCTTCGTAGTCTCCTGTTAGTATAATTTGGTCATCTGCGTATGAATCTCAAGTGGTATTCCCATATCCGAACATTTGCGTTTACAGGTTCTTAGTCCTTGCTGAAGGTATATTTTAAAAGACTTGGTATAGCTTTTTCCTTTCGTATGTCATTTCCAACTTCTTTTGAGACAGATATTCCACACATAACATCTGTAGTATACATTAGTCTTTTCATTTTTTCTTGCAGTTTCGTTGTCACATTTCTTTCGAACTCTCTTCCTCTTTCAATATTCTTGAAAGCTTCTACATTGCATATTTTTTAGACCTTCTCCTTTCTTTATGTTCATATGCGGTCTCTTAGTTTTTCTCCAACCAAATAGTAGTCGGAGTCGATGTTGGCTCCTCTGTAGGATCTCACGTCCAGTATGTCTGTGTATCTATTAATAGGTGATCTATAGCGTCTTTTGTTTTTCCGTCTGGAAAGGTCCACGAAGAATGTAGCCAAGTTAATGAGTCATGTACCGTTGTCATGGTTCACGTGATGGAGGCTAAAATTTTTTCTGGTTGAACGGTAGACTTCCTCTAACTCTGTTTTGGCATTTATGCCATCAACAAGGATTATTATAACGTGTTTGCAATAGAGTCTATATACACGTTCCACTTCCTCGTAAAAATCGTCTTTCTCTTCATCCTGCTTATATCCTGAAGCGGTGTGGACATTTACAACTATAGTTGAAAAAGCTTCCCTTTGGCATGTCCTGGGGCTTACTGCTTCAAATTCGACTATTGGGTATTTAAATCTTCTTCCTACGACTAATCCTATTCAGTAGACATGTTGCTTCTCATAGCAGGAGTAAACATTATAGCTTGGTCTTTCAATAACATCTTCCTAGATCCGTCGCATTTTTTGCAGCGCTGTTAGATCAGCTCCATATTTCTATCGAGTTTCGTTGAGTGTGCTTAGGTTCTATTTAACGTACGTACGTTCCATATGAATAGTTTTATATCGTAAGCGGCTTTTTTTAAATCTTTCTTATCAAGTTTTTTAAGGGAGAATGGTAGCTAACCCCAACCTACCCCCTTTTCGAAGGACTATGTCTTCCGCTCTCGTTAGCTCTGACCTTACCTTCCATCAGGATTAGTTAACTGATCTCAGGTAAGATTGCTCAGGTAAGATTGCTCAGGTTGCTAGAGTCCAACACGGAGAGGTGAGAGTCGGAATTGAGTAGGGGAGGCTGTGTGACGCTAACTGGAAGCCGAGTCATGTATTGCAGTTTCTACGTTTCAGTATGAAAATAGACGTTATCGGTAGGGGATCCAGCTGGCCCGTTAAAACAGGTGAAAAAGTTACATCATTCCATATACTCGTCGGTCAATACTTCTGAAAATTTACAATGTCCAATTTATGGGAATGCTGTTGAAAAGCAGATCGTCATTCAAATAACACAGGGCAACTCATTTCAAATTTAAAAAAAATTCTTTTATTAGTTATATACTGTTTCTGTTCTTATAATATTAGTTATAACTTACAACTAACAACCTATAACTTATAACTCCATCGCATTAGGTTTTAGAAAAGGTAGTACTTTTGTACGACGCTCTTCATTTTTCCGATAGTTCAGCAACACCAAGCAATCAAGCTAATGCGTTTTTCAATATAGAAAATATCTCAACAAAACGTCCTCCCTATTCGTTACTGGCCTCACCAAGACTTGGAGGAAGTAAATTCAAATGAGAAGCTATTAACGAAAGGGTAGAACCAAGAGATTTCTCAGAAACGATTGATACAAACGTAGTGAAGGAATTAATGTAATTACATATGGTATATTTATCTGCTTTGCGCGGTTACATATGCTGGCGACTTCTCAAAAAACATTAGATGTTAGATATTTTTGAAAATAAAAAATCAATATAGTACTCCTATTAGAAAATATAAAAACATTATTTTGGACATAGCAATTGATCAAGTTGAAAATATCATTGCTATATCTTAACGGTGCATAATCGAGGAACATCGAATAACATTAAAAATATTGATCTTACAACGGATTTCTGCCATTTTTCGCTATTTAAACTTGTCAAGCATTATCTTGAAGGTCAATAAGCTGAACATAAAAATGATGGAAGTTAATTCCACGATTCTTACAATTAAAAAATAGTTTTTATCCTGAAAATTCTAAAACCATTATAAAAAATAAAATTAACCCTTTGAATTCCTTTTGTATTAATCTTTATTTACAGAAGTTTGATTGAGGTAATCATCCACATAGAATTGTATTTTTAGTTTTAAATTTGATTTGATGTTTGAGATAAATCTAGAAATAATCCAGAAAGCGTTCATATAGAATTTTAGCGAATATAATAATCTGAAAACGAGCAGAGGTACAAAGAGATGTAGAAATTCGGTTGCCTTACTTAAATACGCTCCCAGAATAATAAGCGTTCCTTTTATTTGAAACATCACAGCTCGAATTTGTTGAAAGCGGACTAAAGAACATTTAATAAATCAGTAATAAAGTCACTCCGTTTTAGTCATGCATAACAATTCTTAACCGAAAGATAATTTTGAATAAAAAGAGAAATCATGAATATATTACAAACCCTTCTAAATCCTTTGATCACTTGTGAACAAGTCCTGGTTGCGCTCGGCACACCCTTTCTTTCATCTATTATTAAAAGTGAAATTAAGATGAAGTAATTTGCTCCTGGTAATACCGAATATTGTAATCCCGTACCAACTGCTCAAAACCATTTTCGTTCAATTGTTCGCATCAGCCGGGATCAGTGTTAGAGCTTTTGTTTCTGCTTGGTTTCCGAAACAGAATTTCTGTAATTAATGCTAGAATTAGTGCTTTATTGTAGTCTTTTGATTTACGATAGTTATTCAATTCCCTGGCATAATTTACGTTTGTTTCACCGTCACACGGAAAGAAATTTTGTATGAAATTATACATAGATACCAACTGGGCTTTAAAAACAGAGTTAACCATCTTTTGAAGAAGCCTTGTCGTGTTCCGAACAAATAACTACTATTTCAACTACACCCAACTTACACGGGTTCTCGGCTTCTTTGTGTATCACAGATAGCTTAAGAAAGTGAAGGAATGCACTTTAAATGCGGTTGGACATTTCTATGTTACCCCAAATCCTTATATCACCCCGCTCGATCTCCTGCGGAGAGCTAGGCTTAGTTGTGAAGCTGTTGGTGGCACGTTGCCTTCCTGGGGCCCTATTTGTATAAAACCATCATCTTGAATTGAAGGGTCTTCCGAACGATCTAAGGGTCGCGGTGACAATTAAATTTGTACCTTATGACCGACCGTGTTCAACTAGCTATGGTGACACTGTCGTTTCGATACTTGATCTTGAAATTGCACTGCGATTACCTACTTGTAACTTGTCTGTATAAAGCATGTGAGATATTCTTATTAATTTTTTGCTATTTATTGTACTTGTAATTAGATCTGCGGTTGCGGCAACACCGTCACCCAAACATGGTGGAATATTTCACTGTAGTATAATAGTATACCAATAATACCTTATTCTAACTTTAGATACATTTATAAATGAATATGTTACAAATTATTTATCAAAAGTACAATGAAAACTTGTTTGCGGATTTATATTTTAATTAGAGGCAGCGCTGCTATACAATCAACTTTGAAGCAATTAGAACATAGTTTTAGAGCGTAAAGGTTTAAATGTATTGAAATGTAATACACGTAAACGATAGAAGGGTTAGATTGTTTTTTGTACTTGGTTCCGTTCTGTTTTTCGTTAGACTCCTTTTTCTGTCTAGACTTGCTAAAAAATTCCGTTTTTATTGAGTCCGTTGCCTTTCCTCATCTTGTATTCATGGTCGCTCCAATTATGTATGTATCTATCGCCATAGTTTTTATTTTATATTTGTAATTCATAAAGTAGCATCACCGTACGGCTTTCTAAGAGGCAGTAAGAAAGGAATAACTTAACTACAAAGGTCAGTCTCGTCGGCACATCCCCACTACAGTTATATCAGCCTCTCTTCCTCGATGAAGATTAAGCACTAAGACCCCATGGCTGTCAAACCGAATTGAGAAATCGCAGTGAAGTCGAATAAGAATTTTCAGTCCGCTTGAGTCACTGAGGATCTAACCTACACTGCTTAGATGGGTATAACGTCCTTCATTTCTCATGCAACTATTCACCATTTTATCTTGGATATGAAAAATTAAATATTTGTAAAGAAAGAACAGCAGTTTCTGAAAAATTCATACACAATTAATGAGCTTTGTCAAACCATTGCGAAATCGCCATAGTGTAATACGCCTGCTCCATCAGTGCGTTTCACAATACAAAAACTGTTTAAGACAACGCAACAAATCAAACGAAGGAGGGAGAGCGATTCTATATTTTTGTTTGTTCGCCCAACATCAAAATGGGTGTGTACCAGAAGAGTACAGGACAATCCGAAAAGGTACTGGGCGCTACATTCTGATATAAAGCTGGGAGAAACTGGTTTGGCTGAATCGGAATTTGCCTTAGCTACCGAAAAGCCTTTCTTTAGATTGAAAAACTGTTTTTGAAAAAAGGCAAAGCAGATGAACTTGCTGGCTATACTCTAACCTCTCTGGTGACGTCACGCTACCGCACAAGATAAAATAATAGCAGTTACATGATGTATATTTCCTATCTGCACTCTTTAATAACTCTCCACAGACTTGATTCTGAGTGGAGTGAGCATTAGAAAAATGTATAACAAAGCCTAAACTATTTGCTGAAGGCGATCGTGATACATTAACTTCATCACAATATAGTGATACGTAATTCGACCATAGGAAATACAAAACAGTTGTATCACGATAAGGCAGCGTAGCCGAAAGCGTGATAGCACGTAAATATAATAATTTCACACAATTTAAATCATGTGCAGCTATCTGACATCGCAGATCACAGATAGGTAGTATTCTGCGCTACGAATATAGCAGCTATAAAGAGTATGAACACAAACAACATTACCAAAAATGTAAGTTCGAACAGTAAACTTTAAAAGAAATACCGATTGCCATTATTATTATCCTTTATCTAATAGACGTGTCTGTCTGGGACGCTGTTTCAGCAGCCAAACCGAGAGATAGAGAAAAAAGTTATTAAAGTTTGGAATGGTCATGTCAGGTCAGGAACCGAATTTCAGTCGTCGCGTGACACTTCCGGTTTTCGAGAAATCACGTGATTTCCGTCCGTCCGGGACGCTGGTCCATCCGGGACGGTTTTTTTGTTTTATTAAATGAGACATTTGTCTCACTGGACTGCTAGTACCTTATAATTAATAAAATAACATAAAACGGAGCAAATGCCAGAAGGTACTGGATTCCGCGTAGAAAACCATTAATACAGTTTCTCCATTATACAGACGATGCTGCTCTTATTGCCACCTAGAAAGAATTTTTTCTACGCTTCCTGTACAATATGTACAACACAAACTCGGTGTATGACCATTTGATAAGAAGCACTTTGCTGCAAATTGGTTATTAACGACAACAATAGAATTTTTTTATACTACTTTGGGTTCAGAATATTAAACTACGGAGACATTGCCAGGGATCTTAATCAGAAATTTTTAAAATCTGGTGTGATACACTCACACAACTTCCTTTTACAGTGATCTTATAATTAGTCAAAAATTTCATTTTTAATTTTTAAAAATTTGTAAAAAAATTTCAAAAATTACAAATTCTACAAAAACGGTACAAAGTAGAGCGTTAGTTAAAGCGACAAATTTTCTCTAGAATTTTAAGGTGAATTCGAAAATCTAATAACATACCGGGTGTTTTATTTAAAATAGGAGTTAATAAAAAAAAATTGAAAGAAACAAAAGAAACCCACTTTAGAAGTATTTAATTGGAAAATCACCTATCTCACATCAATACACATTAAAAATGTAATAAAAATGTAAAGTTTTAAAAAAATCGTTAGAGCCGTTTTTGAAAAAATCGAAAAAAACTGAAAAATCACAAGAGTAAACACCTACTTCCGGTTATGCGATTTTCTTCAAAAGCTTGCTGTCTCATATACATAGTACACAAAACTTATATATGAAGTTTTAACGCCATACCTCTTTTCGTTTTTGAGATATTCTGTTCACAGACACACACACAGACAGACACACAATTTCGAATTTTTGGGGTGAATCCAATACTTCCTTTATTGTAAAAGGAAGTAAAAAAGCCGCCGTATACCTTTTAAATGCAAAATTGGAGAGCAAGTGACATTAATTCACCCAATTTTAATTTACACCAAAAAACAGACGCAGGTATACTAAAAAAACTCTAAAGGACTGCATGCATGCTGATTTTAATAGTACCAACAAGCTACACATGTTTAGGCAGGCAAGGAAACTTAGACATGACAGAAAAATGTGAAATAGCTGACAAAGGCAATACAAATGATCAGCGAAGCAAAGACAGGATGGCAAAGATCGTAAGGCGTGAAACTTCATGGAAAATAACCTGGAAGGTATCATAAACGTCGATGTCCCGAGAATGTATTGTATTTAGCGGGATACGGAAAGTTCGTTCCCCACATTTCGTTCCCCACATTTCGTACCCCACATTTCGTTCCCGGGATATTTCGTCTCCCCACATCTCGTACCCGGAAGCTTCGTTCCCGACCGAGCTCAATTTGTTCCCTAGATTACAGGGTGTTGAAAAACGAGTGCAGCGATGGGAATACAGTTAAAAAATTAAAGATATTTTAATTAATTAGTTTATTATAATAAACCTATAAGAACAAAATAAATTGTATTTATTAAATATGACGGTTTAATCTAAGTATCCTGATATTTTGTATAGGGCCATAATTTATCATTCTGGACAACTTTTCTTAGTAATATCTTGTCGTATCATGAACAAAAAGGGTAGTTTACCTGAAACGAAAATAGTTTTTGCTTAACTGTCAAGGCCGACTTGTTTTTGAAAAACTGAAAATTTTCTTAAAATTCTTTACAAATTAAGCAGGAATTATAATTCCTATAACATTTTTATGTAAAACTAAAAATAAAATTTAATTCCCTCTTGTAAACTCAAGCCGGGGTCATACTGTATATAGTTCTTATAAGTTTATTACAATAAATTAATTAATTAAAATATCAGTTTTCTAACTGCATTCCGATCGCTGCACTCGTTTTTTAACACCCTGTAATCTAGGAGACAAATTGAGCTCGGTCGGGAACGAAGTTTCCGGGTACGAGATGTGGCGAGACGAAATATTCCGGGAACGAAATGTGGGGTACGAAATGTGGGGAACGAAATGTGGGGAACGAACTTTCCGCAAACCGTATTTAGCAGCAAATCTTTAAAAGTCATTTTTATTCTTCTGGTTCCTATTCTATATAGGTATACATATATAACACACACTTAGGAAAACTAAACGTCATACAGCTAGTTTTCCAATCACATTGTTTCTATTTTTTAGTACAGTGCTTGGCCAAAAGATACAAGTTTTGAGCCTTTATCCTTATGGGAACGCTAAAGGACTTTTTTAATATGTTAACTGAATCGTGACATCTAATTAAACATCTCTTAGGACAGCATGTAATACCGCGACGTCACTGTCAGGGAACTCCTCTCCAGTAATAATAGCTTGGTAATGAGTCAGTACCCGCTATCCACTGATTATTTTACCTGTCTTTCTGTGTTTTCAATATATGGTATCAATTTCCCGCTGTGTTTAACTATGTTTGGAGAGGAGCATATACAGATGCGTTTATAAACAATATAAGCAGCAAGCAGTTGAAAGAAAGGTAAATTTATATACAAAATATTCCTAGAAATTTGACGACGGATGGGAGGTCTGGACAATTAGGTAAGAAAGCCTAATGTGATATATGACACTCATAAACAATTTTATTTTGAAAAAACGAAAACCGTCCTACAAATAATTAAGAAAACCAAACTTACAAATAGACCTTAAGAAAATAAACTACGGCCAAACTTTATTCAAAACACACGTGAATGTCTTTTACATATTTTTTTCAACATACCGCTTTTTGTCATTGCTGTATACTTGCATTAACGTCAAACTACTTTAGAAGGGTATATAAGGGACTAATTTACATTCGTGTACCACTTTTATTAAGTAAGTATTCCTCTCAACTTCGATCATTATTATAAATTTTAAATATTTGTCGCTACCACTCGACCAATCACAACCAACCCAAAATTTTAATAAAGGTGGCCTAAAACTGCATAACTTTTGTGCAAACAGCAACCGATTTGGCGATAAAGAAAAGTTGAAAAACACAAGTATTTCACACCCGTTGGGTGTAAACATGCTAAACCGATAACAACATAACATAAGAGAATGATATCTGCGCTCGTTTAAATAGAATATTAATGCAAATAATTGAACATCTATTGAGGGGGATTGGTTGCTTTTCTTACTTAATTGGTATGTGTTTTATTTGTTGCCAGTAATAGACGTTAAGCGATCCCGTCATTACATTGGCATAGTACTATAGTGCTACACTGCTAGCCTTTCGAGCCTGAGGTTGTCAGTTCGAATCTCGGTCCCAGCAATATATCTTAGAAATTATGAGAATTTATAATTTATATCCCTTGTCACCTTTAAATCACATGACACACTATCTGTGCTATCTGCACCATCCATAGCCTCCCCTTACACGGAAGTAGCGTTACGGGGCTTGCGCGGTCTGTTATGGTTTTGTACGCTTTTCAACTAAATTTCTGTAATTTTAAACTTATAGGCCAGTCATTTAAACCGTCGTATGTCGCAAAAAATTGCACAGTTCTGATTTTTTGGGATGTTGCTAGGATAGATACCAATAGTGTAAAACCAAGTTTGCAGCTTTGAAAGACCTGTGCTAACTGTGTGGTGCTCGAAAAAATCTTTTTTTTCAGATTTTTTTCAGTTTTTGGCTTATTACTTCTAAAAGACGCGTCCTACGGAAAAAGTAGACAAAATTTTCTACAATTTGAGTGTGACAACAGCATTGTAGGTCCAATACCTCCCGAGATAAAGCGCTTAAAAAATTTGCTATTTTCCCAAAAAGTTCGAAATTGTAGTTTTAGCCGTCTTCCGAGCAGAATATCGGTTAAAATACTCATGCTACAAGAAAAGTCATAAGAAATAAAGTTGTAGAGCAGTTACTCAGCTTTATCAAAAAAAAAAACGAAAAATTAAAGAAATCAAATTTTTCAAGAAATTGAACTTCTGTTATTAATATTGCGCAGTTACCTATAGAATGTTATAAAAATGACATTACATTTATAAATTTCATTTATTGTTATATAATTTGTCCGCCAAAAAAGCAGCATAATAAGGGAAAAAATTTATTTTTGATTTTTCAAAAAACCTTTTCAGGTCAATAATGTGTGCTTGTCTAAACACCTATTTAGCCCCTATCATATATAGCGAGTGATTTTTACTTATTTAGGAAATGGAGTCTTTCGAAATTGTTAAAATCCGAAAAGTGCTGTTTCGGAAATTAAGTAATTATTAAATGATAATTTTTTAGAGTGGGTTATTTTTAGCTAGCTGAACAATCCCAAGACCAGAAAACCCCTAATTTTTTTCAACTTTAGCTAAAAATTAACTTTTAAATTTTTTAAATATTTTTCAAAATGTTACATACCAAGACCTAATACTAAAATTCAAATTTTTTATGTGAAGACTTGGATATTTTATAATAATAAAAAATAATATAAAATTTTAATTAGTTCTTTAGATGATTTATTATATACCGAATAGTAGTATGTTTGCATAATTTTTACGTTTTTTATGCAACGCGCTTTTTAGGAGAAATATTTTTCAATTCTAATTAATCTCTATTTAAATGACTTCAAGAAATTCTAATCTAGCCCTGTTAATGAATTACTGTTACAAAAATCCTGTAAATGTTCTTTAACATTTGTCTCAATGAAGAGATTTTTTAGAAGATGTAAATTGGACAAAGAAAAATTTCCGCATTTAGACAACTGTAAAAGAACATTTGCAGGTTTGTAACAGTAATTGATTAACAGGGCTAGATTAGAGTTTCTATAAGCCGTTCAAGTAGATATTAATTCTTCTTCTTATGGTGCGTCTCCTAACGAAGATTTGCGACCATCAGGGCTATGTCGACTTTAGATACTGCTGCCCGGAACAAAGATCTTGTGCTTTTACCAAACCATACACGAAGATTTTTGAGCCAGGATATTCTCCTTCTTCCCGCGGTTTTCTGGCCCTGTACCTTACCCTGGATAATTAGTTGTAACAATTGATATCTTTCGTTACGGATTATATGTCCCAAGTATTCTATTTTTCTTTTTTTTAATGTTGTTAATTATTTCCATTTTCTTTCTCATTCTTTGTAGGACGCGTTGACGAATAAGAAATGAGACCGCCCGGACGATCTCATTTCTTATTCTTTCAACCCAAGATATTTTAAGTATTCTCCTGTAAATCCACATTTCAAATGCTTCCATCCTTTTAGTTGTTGCTTGGGTGAGCGTCCATGCTTCCACTCCATACAAAAGAACGGGTAGGACATAACATCGTACAATACGCATGCGAAGGTGTAGGCTTAAGTCTCGGCAGCAGATGAGTTTTTCATTTTTACAAAAGATGCTCTTGCTTGTTTGATTTTACTTCTAACTTCAATGCTCCGATCCCATTTTTCTTTTAAATTACAACCCAGGTATTTGTATTTCGCCACTTGTTCTAACCGGATTTCATCAAGCACAATATTAGTTTGAACAGTAACACATTTACTGATCACCATTATTTTAGTTTTCTTTTTATTTTTATTCAGACCTTAGTTTTTACTGGAGTCATTGACGCGATCAATCAGCAATTACTCGTAAGTCTTGCTCATTTTCCGCCAATAGGACGGTATCGTCTGCCTAGCGCAAGTTGTTTAATCTTATACCGTTGGTATTAATTCTCTCTTGGCTGTCTTCTAGGGCATCTTTAAATATTGCTTCAGAATAAATGTTAAATAAAAGTGGCGATAAAATGCAACCTTGTCGCACCCCCCCTTAATATTTTTATTTGGTCGGTCATTTCTCCATCAATCCTTGCCGCTGTCTGGTTCCAGTAAAGATTCATTATTATGCGTATATCTTTATTATCCAGACCTATAGTTTTCAAAACTACCAATAGTTTCTCGTGTAACACTTTATCGAAGGCCTTTTCGTAGCCAATGAAGCAGGCATAAATATCCACACTGACATCCCTGCATCTTTCCACTAGAATTTGTAGGCTAGAAAGAGCTTCCCTTGTGCCTAATCCATTCCTGAACCCAAACTGACATTCACTTAGTATTGCTTCGCATTTTTTATAGATTCTATTATGTATTATTTTCAAGAATATCTTTAAGGTATGACTCATTATGGGTCGAAATTCATTGCATCTCTTAGCGTTATTTGTTTTAGGTATGGTCGCAAAAGTTGATTTGCCCCATTCGTCTGGTATTTTCCCTGTGTCATATATTATATTGAATAGTTCAGATATTAATTAGAATTGAAAAATATTTCCCTAAAAACCGCCTTGCATAAAGAACGGAAAAATTATGCATACACACTACTTTTCAGTAAATAATAAAAAATCTAAAGGAATAATTAACATTTTATATTATTTTTCCGAATTGTAAATCTTTAAAGTGTTCGCATAAAAAAATTATAACTTTAATATTAAGTCTTACTATGTGAAATTTTGTAAAATATTTAGAACATTTAAAAACTTATGTTTAGCTCAAGTTGAAAAAATTAGGGGTTTTCTGGACTTGAGCTTGTTCAGTTAGCGAAAAATAACACAATAAAAAAATTTATGACAATTTCAAAAAATTCCATTTTCTAAATAAATAAGAATCACTCGGTATATATGATAGGGGCTAAATAGGTTTTTAGACTAGCACAAATTATTGACGTAAAAAGTTTTTTTGAAAAATCGAAAATATTTTTTCCCATACTATGCCACCTTTTTGGCGGACACTGTATATAACATTTAATCAAATTTAGAAATGTAATGTCATTTTTATAACATTCTATAGGTAACTGTGCAATATTAATAACAGAAGTTCGATTTCTTGAAAAATCCGATTTCCTTAATTTTTCGTTCTTTCGATTACAAGGGAATTATTGGCCCTATAGAGTTCCGCTTGTACTTAAATTAAAGCTAAGGAACTGCTCTACAACTTTATTTCCCATGACTTTCCTCGAAGGATGAGTATTTTAACCGATATTCTGCTCGGAAGACGGCTAAAACTGCAATTTCGAAATTTTTGGCAAAAATTGCCAATTTTTGAAGGGCTGTATCTTGGGAAGTATTAGACCTATTAAGCTACCGTTACATTCAAATTGTAGAAAATTTTATCTACTTTAAAAGTGTACAATACGACTTTTTCCATAGGACGCACCGTTTAGAAGTCAAAACCGAAAAAAGTCCGAAAAAAAAAGATTTTTCGAGCACAGGTCTTTCGAAGTTGCAAACTTGGTTTTACACTATTGGTATCTATCCTAACAACATAAAAAAAATCAGAACTATGCAATTTTTTGCGATCTAACGCGATTTTTGTGTCTACCGTGACTGGCCTATTATGGTACCACCGATAAATGTTCTGACAATATAAAATTCATATATCTATGTATACAGGGTGTTGAAAAAAAGGGTAAAATATTTTACCCACTTATAGATCTCATCAACACAAACAAAAATTTTCTAATAAATATGGGTCCGGAAACGCTTTGTTTCCGAGATACAGGGTGTTAATTTTTTTTTAAATTCGTTTTTTTATGTTATCTAAAACCGCTTTGAGCGATTTTAATGAAATTTTTTTTATAACTTTATGAGGTATCTTTTGGACATATTACAATTGATGTAGTAATTCTAGGGGAGTGCCCAGGGGGGCATAACGATTAAGTTTTTGCACAAAAAATAAATTTTTTGTCTCCTGAGATTTCTTCAGAACTCGCTTCGTTTTCAAGAAAAAAAATAAAGCCCATATTTTGCACGCCTCTGAATCTGTGAACACAAAAACTAAATTGCTTCAATATCTAAAAACCCCTTAACCGATTTTAGCGAAACTTTGAAGGTTTACTAGTGCTATTAATGATCATGTTTTGGCACACTTAGATTTAAATTATTTATTCCAGGGGCGGCTGGTATTTTTTTAACTTTAATACTCTGTATCTCAGAAACACAGCATTTCCGGACCCGTATTTACTAGGACTTTTTTGTTTGTATTGATGAGATCTATGAGTGGGTAAAACATTTACCCTTTTTTTCAACACCCTGTATAAGCCATATTGATTGAAAACGTTATGTAATATTAAATAAATCATTAGATCTCTTGTCTTTTGAATGTGAAGCTAATTTATTGAGAAATACATATTTTGAGGCATCTAGAAATTTACGGTTTCCGAATTAAATTTGAAGTATACGTTACCATGCATATTATTATACTATAGAAAAGTAGCGTGGTGAAACAATTTGTCGACATTATTTCACAATTACTTAATAAACTCTGTTGCTTTCGTTTATCCGCGGATACGAGTCCAGTATCTTAGTAAAATAACTTCTCTCGTTTCTTATTTTCACAATTCTTAGCGTTTCATTCTGCGGAAAACCTCATTATGCTCCGGAGTTGCTCTGACATCCTACCAGCTCATCGTCTACTTTGAAACTCTGGCAGCAAAAATTTTGATAAGAAATTGTTGGGATGCTTGTTAAAATTTAATTAGTAAGATTCTGGTAAAACAGACTCTTAGTTCGAGGATTGGCTTACGCAAGGAATGCGCTTAGGGTTAACTCTCTTTTATGTATTTCTGACGCCTCTTATTGTAATGTGCTACATTCTATGTATTTGAATATCATACTAAATGCTATTTGGATATTATTTATAATTTTTGCTGTTGTAGAAATCACCTGAACTGGTAAGTAAACACCGTCAGTAAGAAAATGTGAGGTGCATACATTTGCAATAATTCCTACCCCAAACCTTATAGGGTAATGCCTGCACCTCTTTCTTATTGCTACATTAAAAATACTAGTTTCAAAGCTATAGATTAAGTTTAAGCAGTATTTAGTATGTGATAGATTTAGGTAATCACGGCAAGCTATAAAACGTATGCAGAGAACAATACCAACAGAAGGAAATAATAACTTATACACTAGATAAACACGTATCAATACAAGCGGAAGATGTAAAAAACCCTTAAGGAGTAAAAAAAACAATAAATCACAATGCACCGACGGAACTAAATTGAATTATTGAATACAAAGGAGAAAAAATTATACATTTTCCTACAAGACTCAAATACATCGTATTCATATCTTCCATATTTAATAAAGATAATAAGAAGAATTGTAATAAGTACAGGGGTTTAAATGTCATCCCTACAACGATAAAAGCCTTCGTCAAATTAATAAAAAGTAAAATACAACAAAATATAATAAAAGTAGCGAAATATCATAATGGTCTTCTATCCAATAGCGCATGTTTAGATAATATTTTCTCACTCCTACAATTAATAGAAAAAAGGTAAAGCACAATACTGTACCCAGATTTAAAATATGGCCATCTATGCAAAGATTCGAGATAAAAAGAAAATGGATAGAACTGGAAAAGCAACTATATACTCACACAACCGGGGAAAATATAGAGAGGCTACGCAGAATTTTTGAATAACAAATTATTTAAAACAATGAAGCAAACTATCCTCTATCATTTAATATACAGTGTGAATCAGAACAATACCGACAAACCTTCAGGAATGATAGAGGGGGGAAAAAATTCCGCAATAAATTAGGCAGATCAATTATCTAGTAAGTATTATGGAGTTAACTTAAAATGCTTTGCAACACCGAAGGGAGCAACTTCCGGATATAGGTTGCCTACCTTAAAACATTTATTTTAATCCTTTCTATCATATCTGAGTGTCTGTCGAAGTTGTTCTGATCCATCCTACATGCATTGACAGAATGGTTGAAAGTTGTGAAGCGAAATGTGAAGGAAAAATAATTATTATAAAATACAGAGAACTAAAATATTCACTTTTTGCAAACGATCAAATAATTTTTATGGAAAACAATAAAAATAGGACATACATGATTGGAACACTAAAACGCGAGCTAATAAATTGTGGACTGAAGGTTATAATGACTAAGATAGGATGAAGCCTTGGTACTTTTGCCGGTTTAAGACGGCCTGCAGTGTTGTGCATTATTTAAGAGGTATGATTGCAGCTATGTTACCATATTGCTTTTTTGTCTGTAAAACTTGTAAAATTACAGTATCTAACAACTTCAGTAAATAGTATTACACCTTTTGTACTTGAAGAAATACTAGTATACTATAAGGATTTCTAGTTTGCAGCAATAAAAAATGTTTTAAAGAAGACATACACATGCTTTGTCTAATTGAATTTGTTTCGACAAAGGATAACGAGATATACACATTGATGATCAGATCATTCGATTATCAAAACTGTACATAGTCATGTTCAATTATCAACTTTGCTAACGGACCAGTAGAAGGAGATGTAAGTAACAGGTACAGACAAAAATATATTAAAAAAACCAAGAAGAACATATATACCTAACCAGTAATAGATATTTTAAGAAACAAAATAAGAACGCTCATTTGAATTTTTCAGAAGGTGTGGGTATTTAAAAATTACACAACGAGATAGATGGAAAACAGAAGAAATAAAAAAATGGGAAGCATTGCGTCCATATGAAATTTAGAAATATAACCTAGAAAGGATGCAGGAAGCAGATGGTTAAAAAGTATATTCCAAGGGTCGCCAAAGGAAGAAACAGGTAGAAGAAGTTACTCGTCCTACAAATGTAAACCACATATAGGACACATAATGGGGGAAGGAGATCTTCCACAAGCCGACTGGGAGGACCGTGAAACATGGAGGCTGAAGACGATGAACCCATAAAGAGAATAAAACGTCACTGAGACAGAAACAGCAACAGTGAAACGTGAATATCAGCACACTGATAATAGAAATACACTGGTTAGTAAACCTTTTCGCCCCATATAATGTGTAGTTTACCATTCCACGTACACTTGTAATACTGATTCAAAAACCGTTGTTTTGCATTGTCATATGACAATAGGTGAACATTATTTTTCTACTATTTAATAACTTTTCTTGCACTAAAGAAATCTGAACAACGTTATCCTTTGGCCTTGCTTTTTACTACAATTGTCTCCTGCACGGTAGACCATTATCAGAGAAATAATACTTGTAGCTGGTGCTAGAAACACAAACACCATAAAACCAAACATAGGATAGGTCACAAACAAAAAACAGTTGTTAAACACGTGTCATGGCAACCGAAGCATCAAAAATTCGATTTGTAAGGGTGTGTTTAAAGGGAGTGTGTGGGCGAGCATGGGTCCCATTCAGTAATGAATCTTTCTTATTATTAAATAAAATGTACCAGTATTCGTAGTTTAAAAAAAAACATAACCAATAGGCATACGTAATTATTTTCTGTGATAATATCCATATCAAAAGTAATGGAAAGTTTGTTAACAAAAACCCGAAAATAGTAAACCGTTGAATGAAGCCTTGGTACTTTTGCCGGTTTAAGACGGCATGCAGTGTTGTGCATTATTTAAGAGGTATGACTGCAGCTATGTTACCATGTTACTTTTTTTCTGTAAAACTTGTAAAATTACAGCATCTAACAACTTCAGTAAATAGTATTACACCTTTTGTACTTGAAGAAATACTAGTATACTATAAGGATTTCTAGTTTGCAGCAATAAAAAATGTTTTAAAGAAGACATACACATGCTTTGTCTAATTGAATTTGTTTCGACAAAGGATAACGAGATATACACATTGATGATCAGATCATTCGATTATCAAAACTGTACATAGTCATGTTCAATTATCACTTTGCTAACGGACCAGTAGAAGGAGATGTAAGTAACAGGTACAGACAAAAATATATTAAAAAAACCAAGAAGAACATATATACCTAACCAGTAATAGATATTTTAAGAAACAAAATAAGAACGCTCATTTGAATTTTTCAGAAGGTGTGGGTATTTAAAAATTACACAACGAGATAGATGGAAAACAGAAGAAATAAAAAAATGGGAAGCATTGCGTCCATATGAAATTTAGAAATATAACCTAGAAAGGATGCAGGAAGCAGATGGTTAAAAAGTATATTCCAATGGTCGCCAAAGGAAGAAACAGGTAGAAGAAGTTACTCGTCCTACAAATGTAAACCACATATAGGACACATAATGGGGGAAGGAGATCTTCCACAAGCCGACTGGGAGGACCGTGAAACATGGAGGCTGAAGACGATGAACCCATAAAGAGAATAAAACGTCACTGAGACAGAAACAGCAACAGTGAAACGTGAATATCAGCACACTGATAATAGAAATACACTGGTTAGTAAACCTTTTCGCCCCATATAATGTGTAGTTTACCATTCCACGTACACTTGTAATACTGATTCAAAAACCGTTGTTTTGCATTGTCATATGACAATAGGTGAACATTATTTTTCTACTATTTAATAACTTTTCTTGCACTAAAGAAATCTGAACAACGTTATCCTTTGGCCTTGCTTTTTACTACAATTGTCTCCTGCACGGTAGACCATTATCAGAGAAATAATACTTGTAGCTGGTGCTAGAAACACAAACACCATAAAACCAAACATAGGATAGGTCACAAACAAAAAACAGTTGTTAAACACGTGTCATGGCAACCGAAGCATCAAAAATTCGATTTGTAAGGGTGTGTTTAAAGGGAGTGTGTGGGCGAGCATGGGTCCCATTCAGTAATGAATCTTTCTTATTATTAAATAAAATGTACCAGTATTCGTAGTTTAAAAAAAAACATAACCAATAGGCATACGTAATTATTTTCTGTGATAATATCCATATCAAAAGTAATGGAAAGTTTGTTAACAAAAACCCGAAAATAGTAAACCGTTGAATGAAGCCTTGGTACTTTTGCCGGTTTAAGACGGCATGCAGTGTTGTGCATTATTTAAGAGGTATGACTGCAGCTATGTTACCATGTTACTTTTTTTCTGTAAAACTTGTAAAATTACAGCATCTAACAACTTCAGTAAATAGTATTACACCTTTTGTACTTGAAGGAATACTAGTATACTATAAGGACATATAGTTTGCAGCTATAAAAAATGTTTTAAAGAAGACATACACATGCTTTGTCTAATTGAATTTGTGATTCACTAACTTGCACCTGACTACCTAGTGGTAATTAGCGATTTTTATTAATGCAAAGATATTTTAAGAACTATATAGTAGAGCAAGTCGCAATTTATTATATACATTAGTAATATAATAATAATAATAATAATAATAATAATAATAATAATAATAATAATAATAATAATACAGTCTTTATTCCGGTAAGTACAGTACAGGTAAGTTTCAACAATAACTAAACATAAATGGAACATACTATGAAATAATGAAATAAAATTTTCTATTTAGCGTCACCGGTATCATAAGGCGCAATTCCAGTAATACCCTGTTTTTCAACTGGACCTTAATCTGTTTTGTAGATAAAGTTTTAAATGTGTGCCTAACTTAAGGAGTATTCTAAATTACGTTCACAAAACAAAACAACTTAAAATAAACTTGAAATATAATACTGCTTATAGGACTCGAAGCAAACGAATCGCGATCTCACATTATTGCTAGTAAACAGCATCAGATTATGTTGCATACTTATTGCCCTTGTGCAAAATTTTCGTCAGTTCATTTTTAAAAAGCGGCGGTGCCGAGGCTTTTATCATTTTAGACAGATTGTTAAAAATTTTACTTATATTGAAATGATCTCTTAAAGAGTATTGCTTTATGTTGAGGAGGTGTGATAAGGCCTTTGAACCTCAAATTTAAATTATGCACATCAGTTCTAAATTTTATCTTGTTATATAGATAAGGAGGTTTTTTTTTGAAAATAATCTTATGATATAAGCATGCTGTGCGAAGGAAACGTCTGTCTTCCATATTTAGCCAGTTTACTTCAGATAACTTGTGTGAAATGTGGCCATACTTACGTATACCATAAATAAATCTCAAACATGAATTTTGAACGCGCTGTATTCTATTTGAAGTATCGGTGTCGAGGCAAGAGGAACACAATTCTGAGCAGTATGAAAAGTGTGACAGTACAAGTGCTTCGCACAGCATCTTTTTTGTTGATTGGTTTAAATATTGCTTATGAGTATACAATAATTTAAGGCTTGTATAAGCTTTTTGTATACATTTATTGATATGTTCTCTATATCTGAAACTGTTGTCTAAAATAATTCCCAAATTCTTTGTACTATTGTTTACCGGTACATTAGCATTATCTGTAGTTAATGTTAAGATATTCTGAACACTAGAGCGATCTACATCCCTCCCAAACAGAAGTACACAAGATTTAGAAGGATTTAACGTTAGAGCATGTTTGGTTGACATTTCAAACAACCGATGTAAATCTTGCGATAGCTCTTCAAGTGCAATATTAAGATTAGAAGGATAAAATGATTTATATATTTTGGTATCATCTGCGTACATATATATTTTACAATATTTAATATAATTATGAAAATTTGACGTATAAATAGTGTACAGTAAGGGTACTAAAATAGAGCCCTGCGGCACACCTTGTGTTATTTGATGAGATGTAGAGACTGTAGATTCTATCTTCACACATTGGGTTCTATTACTAAAATAGTTTTGAAGTAGTGATATTGCATTTGTTGAAAAACCGATGTAATGAAGTATAGATAACAGCAAGTCATGATTGATAGTATCAAATGCCTTGCTGTAATCCAATAGAGTAAGAATAGTGAGCTCTCCTTGATCGGTTGCTTGTAGAATGTCATCCGTTATGCTTAGCAGCGTAGTCGCGCAACTATGTGATGGCCTAAAACCAGACTGACTTTCTGGTATTAAATTAAAGGTGGTCAAGTAGACCCTTATTTGACTATTCATAATTTTTTCCAATAGTTTTGACAAGGTAGGAAGGATGCTAACTGGCCTTAAATCTGAATACTGTTGAGGATCATTAATTTTGGGAAGAGGGGTAACTAAAGCATGTTTCCAACAATCAGGAAATAGGTTTTCTGTTAGGCAGACATTGACTATGTGCGTTAAATATTTTATAATTAAGGGAAAACACAAAACAATCATTTTCAAATTTATACCGTCAGATCCAACAGCATCACTTTTTATATCCTTAATTAGTTTGCTAACTGTTTCTTCTGTTAGCGATGTGAATTTAAAATCAAAATTGTTTTTTATAGTTTTTCTTTTCAAATAGTAATCTTATATGTTATTATCTACTGCTAATTTTGGGATATTATCAATAAAATTATTATTAATTTGTTCTACGTTAGATAAGTGAGCTGGAATTTGATAATTAACTTCATTTCCAATATTTAGAGTTTGAAGGCACTTCCAAATTCATCTTTTCTCTTGAAATTTGTGAGCATAATAAGCTTTTTTCTCGTTAATTATACTTTGATTGGTCAGATTTCTAAGGGATTTGTAATATTCCTAGTGTTTGATTCACACAGATGCGTGCATCAAAACCTTTTTGATTATAATTAATCACGTAATTCAAGTCATAACTGTTTTATCTCATTCAAAGGTCGTGGTAAAGCCAAAATTTGCATCTTGCCGTATTTGTTTGCCTCTGTTAATGTTGGAAAGGAATTTGTAAGCTTCCCTTAATGGCTTTAAAGCGGATGGATACATTTTCTACTAGAACTTAAGCCGACTTAGCATATTTGGGAATCATGGGTTTATGGATTTCGTTCAATTGCCTCATTGAGAGAGCTTAGCATTAAGGTTTCTTAGAATAAGCATTTTTCCTAAATAACGTGCGATGCTCCGATTGGCTACGCAGGATCGCCTCAGCCAATAGTGTTTGAGCTTGCCCCTCCTTGAATTGGCGAGTTCGTCTCGCTGTAAATTCAGAGTTAGTTAGATTCAGAGCCTCGAGGAAGCAAGTTCAGCTATGCTTTGTGCTAGTTTGCGTTTCGGTCTAACTCCCTGGTAAAGTCGTTTCCAGGTTGTTTTGTGTTACGGTTACGCGCAATTCGCTATTTTCGCGTGGCCAATCCAAGCGTGTCACAACAGTTGAAGCTTTTGTAAAAAACCATCGGTCCATCAGTGACGTTTGTAATCGTTGTTACTCAATATACTCGTGTTTGTTAAGTCTTGTTTCACTCCAACAACTAACTGAACCCAAGTTAGGGTTATTAAGTGGCAGTTCCCGGCAATCCCATTGAACCGGAACTCGCAGTGGATTAATTGGGGGCCCCATTCGTGGAAGCCTCTTATCAAGTTAATCGTACAAAAAACATTGGTCCTTCGAGCCGGATGTGGAAGAAGCTAAAAAACGCGAGTGTACAAGTTTCCAGTAGCTGGTGGATGCAATTGCTACAACATCGTTTCGTCGGAGAGCGTCAAGAAGCTTCCCCAACACCAGGAAATTCAACCATCGAGAGCCTACACCGAGTCCAGTTCCCACGTCAAGCGGCAGCGATCGGCGGCGGGTTGGTTTTCTGTTCGTCAAGAAGTTACTACGTTCTCAAATCAAAAGTAAGTCCTTTTCCATTACACCTTCGTTTAGTGCTGTTTTTTGCTTGTGTCAGTCATGGTGGAAACTCGTTCGACATCAGCGGTCATGTCGGAAACTCGCACTTTAACCACTCGTTGCAAATTCATAAAAGCCCAAGTAGATCGTTTCAAAACTCTATTTCATAGAATTTCTTCGTCCAGCCCCGTGAACGCTCACGAGGTCGGCAACTTGTCAGAAGAGTTTAGTTGTTTCCAAAATTTGTTGGATGAGTATAAGAAGTCAATGGAGGGCCTAATGGAGGCCGACGCTGAACACTTTGATGAACTATTCAATGAATTCGACTCTTTTATGACTCATTTTAGCGAGATTAGTAGAGCAGTAAAGGAATTCTTATCAAAAAATAAGATCAGTCCGGGTATAAAACCGAATCTAGGTCAAAATTCTTCGCAAAGTGGCCCTTCAGGAGAGCTCGCTGGATTAAGATTACCACCCTTAGATTTGCCTTCCTTTTCGGGGAAATTCGAGAATTGGGTTCAATTTCATGACTCCTTTACGTCGCTTATTCATAACAACGTTAATTTGACCAACGTTCAGAAATTTTACTATTTGATTTCTTCCCTTAAGGCAGAAGCTGCTAGTTCAATCTCGTCGTTAAAAGTTACCAACGATAACTATACCATTGCTTGGGACATTCTAGTCAAGCGATTTGAAAATAAGAAACTGATCGTAAAATCAAACATAAATGCGTTATTCAGTTTAGAGAACGTAAAAAAGGATTCACATTCGTCTGTTCAAAGGCTGCTCGATAGTGTAGTTAGAATTTTGGAAATTTTAAAGGCGTACGGGGAACCCACAGTCGACACCATACTAATACATATCATAGTTTCGAAGCTCAGCTCAGCAATGCAGACTGACTGGGAATTATGCAAACATGCCGGACAATTTCCTACTTTGCGAGAGTTGTTAGATTTTTTAGAGAGCAAAAGTCACTTATTAGGTTCGCTGGAAGCTGCGAAAATAGGTTCGAGTTTGGGAAATCAGGGATCCGAGCAAAAAAGTCATGCACGCGCTCATGTAGCCAGAGAGCAAGGTAATCACTCTTGTGATTTTTGCAAAAATAGTAATCATTCGATTAGCGCTTGTGAATCATTCTCAAAATTGTCGGTAAACGCTCGTATCGAAGAGGCGCGTCGTTTGAAATTATGCAACAATTGTCTCAAGCCCGGACATTTCGTGGTAAAATGCACATCGTCGAGATGCCGCGTATGCAGAAAAAAGCACCATACTTTACTGTGTTTGCGTCCAAAGCGCGACGCGCACGAAAATACTTCGTCGCCGCGTCCTGGACCGCCAGAATCCAGCAGTGACGCACGGGAGGTCGGGGCCGTCTCCCCGAGCGAGGCACCCGTCGCATCCGTTTCAGCAGCTTGTAGCCGTCCTGCAATCGCGGCGCCAGCGCAAGTTTTATTGTCCACGGTTAGCGTATTCGTAGAAGGATCCTCCGGGTCATTTTCCCGGGCAAAAGCTCTTTTGGACCCCGGATCCCAACTTAACTTAGTTAGCGCCGACTTGTGTCAAAATTTGAAAATTGAGAAACGAGGTAATATCACCTCACTGTCGGGTGTTGGTGCCAGGGCTCTGAACGCTGAATTCAGAGCAAACGTTCGAATCCGCTCCCGTAACGGGAAATACGAGGACATTTTGAGCTGTATTGTGTTAGACAAAATTACGGACCCTCTGCCGGCCCTTTCTTTCTCGTTGAGGGATTTGAAGATCCCACCAAACATTGTGCTAGCCGATTCAGATTGTAATACACCGGGAAAGATTGATCTTTTATTAGGCGCGAATGTCTTTTGGCAAGTGCTCTGTCAGGGACAGGTGAAATTGGGCCCAGAGAAGCCATTCTTAACAAAAACTCTTTTTGGTTGGGTTTTAGGCGGAAACATGAACATCGAAAATCGAGCGCTCATGCTTTCAAATAGAGTTCATTTAAGTGTAGCCGGCATCGAGCACGGCATTCAGAGATTTTGGGAAATCGAGGGGGCTTACGGTTCATCAGGCCGACTCTCTGCTGATGACAAATTTTGTGAAGACCATTTTCAATCGACTACGAAACGGGCGTCGTCGGAGCCGCGTAGGTTCATCGTGAGCATACCTTTCAGGAAAGATGCTCCATCGCTGGGAGACTCGCGCGGTATAGCGTTAAAGCGTTTCTATTCATTAGAAAACAAATTGTCAAAAAATCCCGAGTTGAAAACCGCGTATTCCGCATTTCTCAAAGAATACGAGTCGCTTGGTCACTTGAGCAAGGTGGACGACGAAGCGAGGCTTCCTCATCCTCGGTTTTATTTACCACATTTGCCAGTCATAAAGGAGGACAGTTCAACGACCAAACATCGCGTTGTTTTTGACGGCAGTTGTGCGTCCTCCTCCGGAGTATCGCTTAACGACCTTCAACATAAGGGCCCAGTGGTCCAGCAGTCGTTGTTTGCAATTCTTTGTCGCTTTAGGCAATTCAAGTACGTGCTGAAAGCAGATTGCGCCCAAATGTATAGGCAAATTCTCGTGGACCCCTCGCAGACGCAATACCAATTAATTTTATGGCGTGACGACCAAACCTCAGCGGTAAAATGCTTCAAATTATTAACGGTCACCTACGGTACTAAATCAGCCTCGTACCTAGCAACTAGGTGCTTGATACAAATCGCCCAGGAAATCGAAGCATCGCTTCCAGATGCCTCATTAAGAATTAGCCGGGATTTTTATGTAGATGACCTACTGACTGGTTTTGAAAATAGGGCGGAAGCCATAAAAACGCAATTCGAAATTAGTGGTGCTTTGTCGGAGTACGGGTTTGAATTGCGAAAGTGGGCATCCAACGACAGTGAAGTAGCTATCGCCATTGGTGTAGATCGCGGCAGCGTAGAGCCCATTTCTTTGACGGAAGACGCCACGGAGAAAACTCTCGGCATTTTTTGGGATACTCGGCGGGACGTGCTAAGTTACAGAGTGAACCCTAGCTGTTGCAAATCAGTTACCAAGCGGGCTATACTCTCTAGTATGGCTCAAATATTCGATCCCTTGGGACTACTTGGTCCAAGCGTTCTAACTTTGAAACTTCTCGTGCAACGGCTTTGGCAGTTGAAGTTGTCATGGGACGAAACGGTGCCCATGGAGATGCGCTCCAGATACGACGAACTCCATTCTTCATTACGCTCTTTGGGCTCGTTGGCAATTCCGAGACGGGTAATTTGCGATGACATAAATTCGATAGATCTCCACGGATTTGCGGACGCGAGTTCTGTAGCCTACGGGTGCGCCGTGTATATACGTTGCGTTGACGCGCGCGGTAATGTCACCACCAATTTGCTTTGTGCTAAGTCAAGGGTCGCTCCATTAAAAACAATATCCTTGCCTCGTTTGGAGCTTTGCGCAGCCTTACTGTTGGCTCGTTTGATTAAAACTATACTCGATTCCTCCGCATTTAAATTTGACCGCGTGTACTATTGGTCGGACTCCACCATAACTCTGCACTGGATAAATAAGGATGCGAGTAATTGGAAGACGTTCGTCGCGAACCGGGTGTCCGAGATTCACGAACTAAGCAATAGGGAAGAATGGTTTCACGTGCGTACAAATTGCAACCCGTCCGATATAATTAGCAGGGGAATGTTACCCCGGGAGTTACTCAACTCACGCTTGTGGTGGCACGGGCCAGAATTTTTGTCACAGGCGGACTTAAAACCCCAGCCCGTTAAAATTGATTCGGGTGGGCTAGCAGCCCAAGAGTCGCGCCCAGTAGTGGCCACTCTTCACCATCGCGTCCCAGAATTTGAACTTTTCAGGCGCTATTCCAGTTTTACAAAATTACAGCGCGTAGTCGCGTACTGCCTGCGTCTCGCGAGAAACAGAAACACCGAAACGCGCTGGTCGGGACCTCCAGCCATTGACGAATTGGAGGACGCGACTCGCCGCCTGATCAAAATTGCCCAGGCGGAAGTCTTTTCCGGAGAAATAGCAGTTTTGTCTAAAAAAGCGCCATTGCCGAAAAATAGTGCGCTGCTTTCTCTAAACCCATTTCTGGACGATCAGGGCCTACTGCGCGTGGGCGGCCGTCTAGAAAACTCCAATCTAAGCTTTGATCAGAAACATCCCCTTTTGTTACCAGCTAGTCACCCTTTGTCGTTGCTAATCGTGAAGCAAGAGCATTTGCGGCTCTTGCATTGTGGACACTCGGTGTTACTGTCCTCATTGCGGGATAAGTTTTGGATCGTGAGAGCCAAAGACCTAATACGTAAAGTAATACACAATTGCGTGATATGCTTCCGGGCCAAGCCTAAGATGAATGAACACTTGATGGGATCACTACCCGAAGCTCGTGTCACACCCTCTCCCCCTTTCAGCAATTGCGGGATAGATTACGCGGGTCCCGTGTTTATAAAAAACAAATCCGGGCGAGGCGCGAAAGAAGTAAAGGCTTACGTAGCCCTATTTGTGTGTTTGGCCACGAAGGCTATTCATCTTGAACTCGTGGAAGACCTCACGACGGAGGCTTTCATCGCATCATTGAGGAGATTCATCTCCAGACGCGGTTTACCCTCCAACATATTTTCTGACAATGCTACCTGTTTCACCGGTGCCAGAAATCAGCTATCGGAATTTAAAAATATCCTGTCAGGCTCTAGTGAGCAATGCATAAGGGAAGAATTGTCGAAACATAACATTAAGTGGAATTTTATTCCGGCACGCTCTCCGCACTTTGGCGGCATTTGGGAAGCGGGGGTAAAGTCATTGAAATATTATTTAAGGCGAATATTTTGCAATGCAAAGTTAACTTTCGTTGAGTATTACACCATGCTGACTCAAGTGGAGGCGATACTAAATTCCCGTCCACTCTGTGTTCTCCCTACCGACGCCTCATTCCCCGAAGTCCTTACTCCTGCCCACTTCTTGATCGGTCGGAAGCTGACTTCGTTTCCGAAAGCCCAACTCCAGGGCATACCGGAAAATCGTCTCAGCCGCTATGGGCTGGTCCAGCGGCTGTCCCAGCAGTTTTGGGATCGCTGGTCCCGGGACTACCTCCACCTCCTGCAGCGCCGGCCTAAGTGGAAGTCCTCCAGCACGTCTCTAGCCCCCCAGGTGGGCGACGTGGTACTCGTCCACGACGAGGCATCTCCAAGCTACCGTTGGCCACTGGCAATCATTTCGGCCACATATCCAGGAGCGGATGGTGTTGTGCGTGTGGTGCAAGTGCGCGATTCCCGAGGGAATCTCCTGAAACGCTCGGTGCGTAAAGTGTACATCCTACCCAAAGACGATCATTGCGATCAAGGGCAATAAACATTGACTTTGCTCTTAGTTGGTAGTTTTCGCTAATTGAACATTTTGCTAGGTTTAGTTGTTTCTTTGCTTGTATTCATGCTAGTTGTAAGTTATCTGTAAGACTCTTGGATTATCATCTGTCATTAGTTCTTGTTATGCATTTGATTATTTTGTAGTGTTAGATTTCAGTTTAATTTTGGGATTTAATCACGTCGTGCCATAGTCGGCACTTCGGGGGCGGCATGTTTGATTCACACAGATGCGTGCATCAAAACCTTTTTGATTATAATTAATCACGTAATTCAAGTCATAACTGTTTTATCTCATTCAAAGGTCGTGGTAAAGCCAAAATTTGCATCTTGCCGTATTTGTTTGCCTCTGTTAATGTTGGAAAGGAATTTGTAAGCTTCCCTTAATGGCTTTAAAGCAGATGGATACATTTTCTACTAGAACTTAAGCCGACTTAGCATATTTGGGAATCATGGGTTTATGGATTTCGTTCAATTGCCTCATTGAGAGAGCTTAGCATTAAGGTTTCTTAGAATAAGCATTTTTCCTAAATAACGTGCGATGCTCCGATTGGCTACGCAGGATCGCCTCAGCCAATAGTGTTTGAGCTTGCCCCTCCTTGAATTGGCGAGTTCGTCTCGCTGTAAATTCAGAGTTAGTTAGATTCAGAGCCTCGAGGAAGCAAGTTCAGCTATGCTTTGTGCTAGTTTGCGTTTCGGTCTAACTCCCTGGTAAAGTCGTTTCCAGGTTGTTTTGTGTTACGGTTACGCGCAATTCGCTATTTTCGCGTGGCCAATCCAAGCGTGTCACAACAGTTGAAGCTTTTGTAAAAAACCATCGGTCCATCAGTGACGTTTGTAATCGTTGTTACTCAATATACTCGTGTTTGTTAAGTCTTGTTTCACTCCAACAACTAACTGAACCCAAGTTAGGGTTATTAAGTGGCAGTTCCCGGCAATCCCATTGAACCGGAACTCGCAGTGGATTAATTGGGGGCCCCATTCGTGGAAGCCTCTTATCAAGTTAATCGTACAAAAAACACCTAGTGTTCCGCGCTTTTGGACGTTTTGAATCTGTTTTTTGCCTTGTCTCTTAACTTCATCATTAAATTGATATTGTCGGTCAACCAAGGAGCGAGCCTCTTACTAATTTTTACTGTCCTCCAGGGAGCATGTTTATCGAACAATTTTATTAAATTACTGTTTAATATAGCAAGTTTGTCGTTTATATTGGTGGTAATAGTAATTTATTATACAAGACGATAAAGTTAAATTTTATCCACGAGTGAATCGTTTAACGTCGAGACGTTAATGATTCACGAGTGGCTAGAAATAACTTTATGGTCGTGTATAATACAATATTTTTTTCTATAGCAAGAACTTTAACAATTTCAAAAGAAAATAATGACAGTCAATCACATTTCAAAATGTCAGTAGCTAGATTGGGTTGCTACGATAATACGAAGCTGTCAGATTTAATTTAAACAAAAGTTAGAAAATTAAATTACTTTATCTATCCTTGATGTTAAAGTGCTACTTTATCTACCCTTGCTGTTAAAGTAAAACTTGACCTTTTGTTTTGAGTTGATAAAAGCACACTTTAACATGTGCTATAGGAAAAAATATATTTATTGCAAGGGCAACAATTGCAAATCTCTCTGGAAAGAGATATCATCAAAATACTTAAAATCGCGAAAGGTTTTCATTATTGGAGGTTGCTTAGGGAAGTTTACATTAATAATGCAGTAAACCAAATCATGGTCGGATTCATTATTCACTTTAACACCAGAAGATTTCACTAATGTCGGATTGCTAGATATTATGACATCTATAAGGGACTGTTTATCTTGTGTAATTCTGGTAGGAGATGTGATATGCTGATGCGGATTCAATAAGTCTAGAAATTCAGATAAGTATTTAGTATTTGATTGTGAAAAATCCAATATGTAAGATTTAAATCACCTAAGCAAAATATTTCATCCGATACTGATGCACATAATGTAAACGATATTTCTAAATTATCAATAAACGTTTTATACTTGAAAGAGGGGGGTCTATATGCGATACCAAAGACCAGTACTTTTGATTTTATTTTTACAGAAAACCACAACTGTTCAATGCTGTTGGTTGTATTAATTATTTTATAACTCAAGGATTCTCGTATGTACACCGCAACACCGCCACCATGACCGTCCCTGTCTTTGCGAAGTAATGAATAATTTGTAATATGAAATGCATTATTACTTATTTGAGAGGTAAGATAAGTTTCTGATAAAAATAATATATCGTAATCTGTAATAATTGTTCGTATATAATTTATTTTTGGTATGAGTGACCATATATTTAATTGCGTTGCTACCAAGTTATGACATTTTTTGTTACTGATCATCTGTGTCGATCCCATAAACAGCCATGAAATAAATCTAAATTGCTCTCTGAAAGAAAAGTAAAACAAATGTTCTGTTTAACACCTGAATATCTGTTCAATGTCGTGTTTATCATTAATCGCTAACCGCACACAATCAGCTTGAAAATGCATTTAGCTCACTCTAGTTATTAATTTTATGAATAGGGTTATTTACCTTAACGAAGATCACCCCATTGTTAGTCCAAACTGCATTGTGGCCAAACTTTTTTACAGCTGCTTGCACTAGTTGCATTCTTTTCCACGTTAGATCTTCACGAATTACTATTTTGGTACCCTTCAGTTTGCTTTTATTATTATAAATCTGCTTCTTGACCGTTCGTTGTACAAATTTTGCTATAATCGGTCGATGGACACCTTCTCTACCTTTCAGACGATTACTCACATCGATGGCGTTGTCTGGCAACTCAATACCCAATTGGTCCTTGCAGAGCTTGATAACCACTTCATTGGTATCTTCGTGAGGAGTTTCAGGGAGGCCAAATATTCGTATACTGTTTTTACGAGTATATTGTTCGTATCCATCTAAAACTTCATCGAATTCGGCTGTAGTTTTTTCCAGTTGCTTTTCTAATTCTGCAACCTTATTTTCAAGACGTTTAATTACTTCTCCCAGGTTGGTTTTAATGGATTTTCAAATGATTCCCTCCAATTTCTCCAAAAATACATCGTTGGCTATCAGTTTGCCTACAATTTTTTGGGCAAGTGTATCGCTGATGTCCTTAGACGCAGGTACACTAAGCGTTCTTATTAGGCTCATGTTGTAAATAACGCGATGAATTAACTCAAATTAAATTAAATATTGGATACTGCGGCGCGCACGTGCGTTCAGTTTCGAGGTCGCATTCAGAATTTCATACAACTATAGTAAAAGTGGGCAAATAAAGAAAAGACCTCTATATTTATTCATATCTTGAGGAATCTATTTAAAACGTTGAGTAAAATAAATGTCTACTGATTACTTATATTTGGGTTGTAAAGAACAGTATACACAATATAAACTGATATTTCTCCAAATTTTTACATTACATCTTGTGACGAGCCAACAGTTTAGCTCCCCAGTGTTATTATAGAATGCAAAATATTATTTTAACTATACAGTGTATTTACTTCTTACCTTTACACCTGTATCTTTCTTAATCATTTTCTAATCACTTTAAAATTTCGATCAATTATGCTACCCTTTGAAATAGTATTTATTTTCCAGAAATATGATAAGAGCTTAGATATCCTATTTTTAAATAGACCTAACATGTTAGGTGCAATGTCAATAAGGGAAAGCATGTTTCGGATAGAATATCGTTTCTCACCGAAGTTCCAGTTATTTGCAGTCCATTTCTGTGCCAAAGAAATCTCAAGCTTGAAAGAGCTTCAGGAAACGCTCGGTGATCAAGAAGAAAGTCCTGACTCCAGAGGGCATCTGCAATTAAAATTAAAATTAAAAACTTTGAAAGTACTCAACCAAGCACGCAATCTGGCTTCAAGGGTTTGTTTCCCCCGCTGGCAGAAAATAAACCAATAAAGCCCCTACGACATATATAACTAGCAGCTATATAGCACCACATTAAAACTACTGGGAACTTTAAATAAAATGGGGAAAACTTGTTCGAAAATTTGCGCACTTGCATAATTCGCCCATAATTCATTCAAATTTGCCATATCCAGCTTGCATATTTGTTCCAAACTATGATGCAACCCTGGATGGCGGGTGCACATAGCTGTAAGATGTCCTGACTTGCTCCCGAGTAACTTGCTACCTTGGCAAAGTTGGAAGAGAACAAACAGCGCGGGTCTTCAGGTGAAGCAAGATTAATATTATTCCGTGATATTAATATCCGCCCGCATAGCTAATCTTTGTGATTTTAGGATCCCGGCAGCAGAAACTCAGAAAGGTTTGTGTTTCTTAGCAAAGGTTTATCGCTTACCGATAGTTTCTTTCTGTGCGGAAAGCCCGGGGAATTAAATCATTTTTTATTTTATCGCTCTTGTTTTCTGGCGTGTTTTATGGGTCATTTGCTAAAATATATTAGTGTACGTATATCAGGAACCCTATCGTATTACATAAATTTTTATCGCCCTTTTATTGTTATTTATTTTTCGAAGGGATTGTATACGAGCACCGCTTTTTGCTCTACAATTGATAAATTTGATCTCCACCGACGGACAGTACCATAGGGGCGATAATACGCATTTTATCTCCAAAGTAAAAATACTACCCGAGTATTTCTTTTTATGCCATTGTAGTCGTTAGTAGTTTTTGCGGAGCACGGTAGTTTTTCCCGGAGCAATTCGTTTAATCATAAACTGTAGCTAATATCGAGCCATTTTGTTGCCAGTCACGTCTGTTGTGAACTACCAATACTGAGTTATTGTATCTTGTACTGAAAATTTACCGAATTTCCTCTTAGACCAATGAGAATCGGGCAAATTTTGTTATTGCTGCGCTCAATAAACGTTGTTTTCGTCTTGGTTATCGAGTTTTTACATTAGTTTGCAACACATTTCCTGCTTCCGTTCGATCCGCCGCGATTCTCTGGTGTTTTAAATAATTAGATAACGTGCACATTGGCACGGAATTAAATTGTCTGGTGCTTTCGTGTTAAATAATTGGCCTTGCAGGCCATAAATAAGGTAAAACTACTCCATCAACCAATTCCAATTGGCTAATTGAGCAGCCAAAACAAAAACTCTATCGAAAGAGTTATGTGTGGCAGCCCTGGGATTTGTTAGATTGGTATCACTGCATGGACTTGCTCTGGTAACTTTGATGAACCCGTTTTTTCTGCCGCTCCAATTTTTTGCTCCGGCTTTCTGATTAATGGCGCTGTTTAGCTGGAAATAAAAGTTGGGGAATGACATTTGTGTAAATGCAAACTCTATAGAGGTGCATATATAGTTAGTTATAGCATAGATTGATTCGTTGGGCCTTCAAACGGTCATTTCGTTGGAATTAAATTGATGTGGTTCTGCTTGTTTGCTATTTCATCGAGTTTAAATCGAATCTGAAAGACAACTGTACAATTTTTTCCAGTAATATTCTTTAGCATCAGTTATGGCTCTAAGCCTGGAATGAGGATAATTGTTAAAAAGTTTTTCGTAGTTTCCGAAATAACTACATATCAATCACTACCAAAATAATGTAATATTGAGTTTTAGTTACGAGTCGTTTATCGACGTGTATAAAATCTGTAATTAGTACTATATAAATGCGTTTTATGTTAGTTTCTGTTGGTGTTTGAATAATGAATTACGGGCTTAACTGGATTAACAGGCTAGCTGCATGGATGTTTTAGTAACGAGTCTGTAATGGCTTTATAGTTGAGAACGAGGACGACATAAAAAATATTCATGGCTTCATGAGATTTCTTTCAGTAACAATCTGGCTGAAAATATAATTCCTTAATCCGTATAATTCGAGCAGCATAGTGTGACGCAAAGAAAAGTAAATATTTTGGTAAAATCTATTTAATTTTTACTTCACTCGTCTAAAAGACGAAGGAAGTATTGTAATCAGGAAAAAATCACCTTCCGCGATTCCTTCAGATCTTCAGAATTCAGGGTTCCTAGTTGACGAAGAACAGGATTTCTCAATTCCATCTATCTGTCTGTCTGTCTGCCTATTGGCGGTATAACTCGAAAACTATTTCTTGGAGGAAGACGATATTTTGAACGCATATTATATGTCTACCTGGCATGAAACCAAGAAAATTTCGGAAAAATATATACAGGGTGAGCACCTTCAAAAATACAATTTTGTTTATTTTTGCTTGAACTGAGAAATAGATAAAAGAAGTAATTTGCACATAACTCAGGCACTAGCGAAAATGAAATCTAACAGACACAGGGTAAACATCACAAATGGGGCCGAATAGTATGTGTTTTGATAACGCAGCAGAAACTCGCGCAATTCGAGAACCGCCGTTCCACAGTTATTCTAGTGGTGGACAAGAAACTGACCTCGAAATATTCGCCTGAGTCCACGGAGTGCGAATTTCAGTGGACTATAGTTTTACTTCCCTCATAGAAAATACGAAGGAATTGTTTATTTGCAAAAGATAAAAGTAATAATTTCCACATAGCTCAGGCTTTGTTAATGGCGAAAATGAGACCTAACAGATGCAGGGTAAACAACACAAATGGGACAGAATAGTATGGTGTCATTATAATTCAGCAGAAACCCGTTGAATTCGAGCATGCCCGTGGCTCACCTATTCTAGGGCGGACAAGATACTGGCTTCAAAATATTCGCCTGGGAGTGCGGAGTTGGAGTTCCTGCGGACTCTATTTTTGTAATTTGTAAATTGATCTAATTCGTGCGAGGGAGGTTATGTGTAAACCCCTTTACAGTTTTTCTAACATACAATCCTTTGAGCTCCATTCATTTATTCCAACGGTAGTGAGGGCGTTTAAATCATTTTTATAAACCGAATTGTCGAAGCCTTCCAAATAGTTGTTCGGTTCGTTGATCACTTCCTAATTTGACAGCTATTTCTATCACGCAGAAGAACAGAATACAAAAACGCGAGCGTACGCTAGCGTAACGATGCCTTCGATGGCATGAATCGCAAATCTTAAGCGACGATTGTCGACTTCCAGTGGTTTAATGACGTGCATATGGCCCTCCCAGAATTTCCCTTCTCTGCTTTTACTATTGCATTACATTTTGACGTGAGTGCTTCCTTTGTTCTCCTACTGACAACTAATCGGCAAATATCAATGTCGGTAGGTCGTTGGATCCCTCCATAAAGTTAAAAGGCCGCTATTGCAGCTCTTCTTTGCTCGAAGGCCCCCAGGAAATGTAGAAACGCTCACTTTTATATGGCGTTGGGCAACACTTTGAAAACCAAGGTCGCCCAGCGTCCACTTATGTCTAGGCACGAAGCACACACTCACTGACGCAAGTTAATGCGAGCTAAACGCAAGCACATCTGCGCTGTGCGCGCACACACAGTAGCACGGCAGACGCAAACACCTTGACTCGTACTTAAACTTTTATTCACTTTACTAAACCCATTTATTAAAAGCTATTAGCAAGCACCGAATAACGTACATGTACGAATCGGCTATATAATGAAATGTTAGTACAAACACTCAGGCAGGCGAGATTAAGTTCCTGCTGCACCTTGGCTACCAAAATATAGACGTCATTACTTTTCCGCCGGATAAACTCTGGTCCTCTTTGGTGTCGGTGAGCTAGAATGTTCCTCTGCATCGACTCTTTGTTGGTTTCAGGAGTGTTGTGGTAAACACAACTCTCGATCATAGTTACACATCGGCGCACAAAATCCTTCGAATGTTTCCTAAACATTCCAAAATACACAACTGAAATGTGCTGATGAACACATTTTTTCTCCGCAGGCTTGCATGCGCGACACCCAATGGTTTCAAACCTTCTCCGTATCACAAACAGGGGTAATTATGGTAGTGCTCATTCAGCTGAAATTCCTGTGGTTGCAGTTACTTCACGCACATCAACACGCGGTCTGCCAAAACAATACCTTGAAATTTTTCAACGATTTCTGCACTAACGACCGTGGCGGGTCTCACTCTGCAGGAGTGGTTTGCACAGCTCTGAAGTACAGCGCCCAGATGTTTATAGTGACGGAAACTTTTACCTCAATACATCGTCTATGTTAGCTTTTATAGGGATTACAGTTAAGCCGTTGGTTACGACAGGAATTTCAACACTTTTTGTTTAAAAAAACGGGAACACCTCGAGTCATTCAAGCAGATGTCAAAGGTCAACTACTTTACAGATTGACCTGAATGCCTGAATTTGTGTTTGTATTGTTATGACAAAGAACGCCATCTGTAGGTCGCGCAGCGAACATTTTATACACTCCTCCTACGAAGGTTTGCAACCGACTAATATTAGACATATTCTGAGAAAATTTTATTATTTACTGCAAATTTTACTTATACGATATCTAGTTGAACAAATAACCTGTAAGTAGTCATCTTTAACATTTATTGAACTGGTTCTGACTTCTGAAAAAATAAAATCATTCTTTTACACGTTAGGCATCTGTAAACCTTCCGCAAAAATTACAAAAAAAAAATGTTTAGCCGTTGATCAGTTATGGACAGCGTTGCGTAATTTGGAGAATAAATGTGGTTTCAGGAGTAACCAGTTCAATGTCTTTGTTTTGGAGAGCGGAGCGTTTAAAGTTCGTGTTATTTCGGTTTTTGGCTAAAAATTTAGACTTCGGCATGCCTGCATCAACGGCCGCTGTTGACTGTTGCGAGGAAAGTGGGCTTAATTAATAAATCATTCTTATTAGCCTTTGCAATAGTACTTACTGCTAATTCCGAACAACGGATATCTTTTTCTACAGTTTAAAAAGGACCTTTATGAGACCGTGTTGGCTTGGTGAATTTGCTGGCTCTATATTCTCTTTATAACCATTTGCACAAATTTAGTCTTCGAACCAAATGCACGGAACAGTAAAAAATTATTATAATTGATTAAAACTCCAGATATTCTAAAATTTTTCTTGGTTTAAAATACGGCAAAAAGCTTGTTACGGTTCAAAGGTCATTTACATCGGTTCATTTAATTAATTGCCCTAATTTTTGTTAAAGCTAAGTTTTTGCCTTATCTTTCATTAAGTCTACTTTCTGCCTGCAATAAAACTGATCTTTCAGACCTTCTGGAAGTTATATTCTGATCTAACGTAATATAATAGGCTAGTTCCCAAAGTGACAATGCATGAAAACTCCTAGAGTTTAGACTTTACTTTGCGCATAAAGCTTTTTGAGTTGCATATGTCAAGTTTCTTCCAAAGCCCCTTTCAAATTTGGGTTTTCTAATCATCCTTTTTGGGCCATTCGCCATATTGTGCTGCTAAACATTAGCTGCCTTGAAAATCGGCGATTTGAAACGCACCTTAATTGGGTTATTTTAATGGAGTCTAGCTCATGAAGTTAATTTTTTGTGTCTGGAATGTTCCGGTGGTGCTGATGTAGGCCCCGTGTAGAGTATTTTGGTAATTTCCCAAGCCTAAACTTAGCTTGGATTTTGATTTGGCAAGCACATGGTTCTTTTGGCGAAATGAAGCCGGGAACACCTGCGGGTATGTTTCCTTGATGAATAATTAGCTAGATTCTATGGTTCGATGCTCTTTTAGTTTTTTGTGATTGGTGACGTACCTTTTGCTGGGAAAAGTTTTTGTTTTGGTGACGTCCTTTTGTTTGGTGGCGTAACGAGTGATAACGAAGACTCTTTCCGTGGCTGCTGGATATTTCGCCCCATGCGAGCGAATCTGCTCCTTGGTTAATCGACGAAGATGACCCCTAGCTGCCGTCTTGAATTTGGCGAGCACGTACTAGGAACTCCTCGCCTACAATAAAGAGCGCAGGTGAAGCTCTTGTGTGATCTCCTTCGACCTGCAGGTCGTTAGTTCTGCACCCTTGGGCGAGCTGGCCGCCCTGCAGTCCATCGGACCCTTTTCTACGTTTGCTGCAGCCTGGGAAAGTCATTGGTTGTCTTGTATTTTAATTTCCGACACCCAAACATCGGGATCCCTCTTAGTACGTTCTCGTAATTATGCTACGGTGTACCCAGTAAACATTAGGATGCTCTTAATATGTAGTTTAAGCATGATTCTCACCCATGTAAAGTAGTAGATGTAATTTATTTCACCACACTCATTTTGTAACGAACTTATTGCAGTAGTTCATTTTCATTAGCGTTTTTAGGTTAAAAGTAATTAGGATCGGAAGTGCTTTACGCTCCGCCAAAGTGTTAATATCTTCGCACTCTGTAAGGCATTTGCATGGAAAAAATTTTAATCTGTCCTCGATCGTCACGTTTCGTTAATGACATAACATTCGGTTGAATCCCAACTCAGTATAAGTCCCGCATTTGCAAGTAATTCCATGTAAGACTAGCTTGCGACATTTTAATACAGATCGGAAAGTTACCTTAGGCAGTTATCCGTTATCGGTTCTTAAAGCGCTATGATAGGAAGCAAGATCTTTAATTCCGTGTGGGAATTATTGTAAACTAAGGCAAACCCTGCATAGTGGGTAATTGATCGAATTGAACTAACCAATCAAAATTTTAAACTGTAATTGAGTCATAGCCATGAAGCTATCGGCCGTCTTCATTTAGTAGTGCATTTGGCCATGTCAAAAGTCAACTTGTAATTTTCTCATATATATTTTCTTACAATTAATTCATTAATTTACCCTAAACCTATTTAACCGAATTGCGCCCTTATGACAACTGCGCTTTAATTGATTATTTAAATTATACGCCAATATTGTGGTGAGGTTTAACAAAACGCTTTATTAATATTGTGATATTATCTCCCTACTGTGATTTTGTGTGGGTTCATTGTATTATATGTTATGTGATAATTGTGGAGCACCCCATTTTATTATTGCTCATTATACTGAATCGTTACCTAGGCCAGCGAATTTTATTTATGCCCTTGCCGTTATCTCTCTTTTCAGGAAGCGGTAGCGCATTTTGTAGTATGCCCTTTTGTGTGTTTAGCAAAGAGCTGGATTATCTGCTACTTGGCGCCCATAATATTTTTTTTAGCTGCAGCTTTTTAGTCTCTTATACAACCCACGACCTCCTCTGGTTGAGAAGCCGGCTACCTTTGCTTACCACCCTTACCATCAGAGCAACGGTAAAAATGACAATATAGTGCTTTTGCCACCCCCTCTCTCCCGTCTGGTATTACGCTCGTTAAATTAAATTTTGATGATAAATGTAAAATCAAGTTTATAACAATAACAAGTACAGTTTCAATATCCCTTTAGATAAACTTTGTTGTGTCTTCCGTCCTGTGTCACATTGCCATCAATCGGTCGTATTGCGTCGGCGATCGGGCTCGTTTTACAACGACTTGCAAGTGTATTACGTAGCATTCCTGGCCAAGCGATTAAGTCGCCTGCTGGAAATCAAATGCCCTCTGGGAGCGTAAGTTCGAATCTTACCGACTGCGATATTATTTTCTCTTTGCAAATGTATTAAACCTAAATTGATTTTTTGTATATGTCGATAAGAGAATAAACCAAATTTTATCTATAACTTCTACTTTAGCTACGTCCCGATATTTACGATAAGTAGTTTTGTTTATCAGCTAATATTATTGTTTACTCTGAAGCGCAAGATGATTTTCTGTTTGGAACGGTAAAGTTATTATAACTATGTCAAAATTTCTTATAAACGAACTACTTCTCTGAAATGAATCCTTGTTTGGCAGATGCAGCCTCCTGAGAATTGAAACTGATTCCACTAATATTGCTCACTTCTGAAACTACTCATCTTTCAAAGTTTGATTATTTCCTGTTCTAGAAAAACATATTACTCCAATGGTTGCAAACTTTTTTATCAAGGATGTTCTGTAATTTTTCGAATATATTTCAATCTACTAAATAAATATTGACATCTATATAATATTTACCTTGTTGCTTTACTTAGATGTACAGAAATAAAAGAACTGAGTAAATATATTAATATATTAACAAACGTAATTTATATTTCAAAAGTATGTAGATATATAATTGTCCAAATAATCACAATAAACCGCCACGTTCTTGCCGATAGAGTAATGGGCTTCAGAATTTGGTAAGTTTTTAATTACTTGCTTCGTTTCTTAGACAATATGCAGTCCCGCATGTCAAAATTCTTCGAGAGACGTTGTTGAGCTACTGCAAGGTTATTGTTACAAGTATATTAGTACAATAACAAAGAGGTTAAAAAATATACAAATGGAATACTCACTGTTCACGTTAGTATCCTTTAATAAATATTTGATTTTTCATGTAGTAAGACGAATATATAAAGTAAATAATATTAGTGACAGTACAGCTAAACTAGTTTTATTTGAAACTGTATCTCTAGTTTTTCCTTTATGCAACTTAAACAATCAAAAAGGAAAGGGCCTTACTGGAAAAGTGTATTTATATGTTATCAATGTGTGGACAGCGGTGAAAAAATAGATTTATTTTAACCTCTTAAATATATATTTTTGATATAGATGCAAACTTCAACACCTTTTTTGAATATTTCGGTCAACACGAAATAACGAGTAGTTCACAAATGCAGTAGCGAAGTTAAGTATCGATGGTTTTAGTCATATTTCTAAAAACAACAATCTGGATGGTATTATTAGACAAAAAGTTAGTTTATTAAATTGTAGCTATGTTAGTGTAAAAAGGAGGAAAATCAGCGATATCGGCATTTAATTTTTTATGTAGAACCCATTATTGTAGGAGAACCGTAATATATTTTATTATGAGAATATGTTTACCTTTATCCTACCCTTGTTTTAATTCTGTGCGTAGAGCCTAGAACTCCTTTTGTTGGGATGGTGTCTTGTAATTTGGCGAAAATGGAAACTGTGTTAGTGTAATACAGATCGATCTCGGGATTTCGTTTTTTGATGTAGAATCCCTTATTGTAGTAGAACTTCTAATACATACTATTTTGAGGTTATGTTTACCTTAGTCCTGCCTTTGTTATAATTTAGTACATAGGTTCACATTCTATACAGCTGCTTTTGGTAGTTGGGATGGTGTCTTGTCGTCGCCAATAGGTATACTCTTGCAGAATTTAGAGCTCATTCCCTTTCAGTGCCGCTTTATGTTGCAGCAGGGTAGGCCAACTTAATTTTTACAGGACGAGCTGTGCTTGTAAATATTTTTCCTATCTTTTATATTTTTAAAATTTTGTTCTTGATATGCTAGATTTGCATTTGATTTTACATAATTTAATATCTCGTGAAAAATCTAAATGTCACTCAGGTTTAGGTTCACTTAACCCGACGATAATTATTTTTTTTATTTCAAAACAATTGCGAATTGGTATTTGTTACAGTTTTTATCAAACGAACGATATTTTATTTCCAACGAGCTTGTTGTTTTGGTCAAACATTTTGTTTAAATAGACTTTTATTTTTTAAAGTATATTCTCGTCCTTTTCGATATTGGTGTTGCATTTAACGATTTCGGATTTTAAATATTCGTCACATCTGTCCAATGAAAAGGACGTTATTAACGGCGAAAATTCTGATAGAATATTTTAGGAGCATGTTCAGATTCGCTTCTAATATTTCCTAAGGGAGAAAAAAAAATGTTACGGGTGAGTGTGAGGGTAAAACTTTTGCAGTCGGTGAATGAAGTGTAATTAGTACACAACGGAAACTGTTTGGTAATTTTTGTACAAAAGTTGCTGCAATAGAGGTAGCATAAAGTACATTATCCTGTATTGTCACGTATAAGGACATCGTAGGTGTCAAAGACTCTGATATCAGCTGCTACAGACCTATAAATGAGACCTCTGCAGCAGCCAATATCAAAGTTCCTGACAGCTGTGGCGTCGATGCAGCGTCGAAACCGCAGACAGAGCTTACCTAACATAAGTTTAGATATCTCGGTTTATTAATTGTAAATATCTGTTTTGGTTGTTCGCAATGTTTGTTCATTCAAGAAAACAACCGACTGTATGGTGTGGTGTGTATAACTTTGAGTTCGTAATTCTACAACTGGGAAGTATGCAAAAAGTTCAATTTGGTTCTTGAGACATCTGAATTATGAACATTTGATCGTTTTCATGTATAAGTGTGAAATCATGCATAATTAGGCCTGGTACTTTTATGCTGGTAGTTTAATAACTTGAATGTTTATTTATATTTAATATTAGAAAAATCAGTATACAGGGTGTTCTACGAGCTCTATGACAAACTTTGGCAGATGATAGCTGGGTTAATTCCAAAGATTTTTCTTGAATAAACGTGGGTCCAATTCGTGTTTGTTTAGAAGTTACATGCATTTTAAAAAATATATTTATATTTTAATTAAAAGTAGGTTGATAAATAAAAATGAAGGTTGATAAAACAATAATTATTATTTGTGCCATTTTAATTATTCATTTGACACTTAGTGGGAAAGTGCTAAATAAAAATGCATATATTCACAACTGAGGAGTATGCAGATATTGTGTTTGCATATGGGTATTCCAATGGGAACGCCAGACAAGCAGCTCGAGAATACCGACAAAGGTATCCAAATTAACATCAACCTGTCCACACAGTGTTTAGTGCATCATTTCGTAGACTTCGAGAAATAGGTAACCCCGCTCCAAAAAAGGCCATTCGACCTACTGAAGTGAATGTACAAGTTGAAGAAAATGTAATAGATGCTGTCCTTGACAACTCTTCAATTAGTGTTCGGCGTATAGCTAGGAACCTTCAATTATCACCGAATCTTGTTTGGCGTGTATTGAACAGAGAAATGTTACATCCGTTTCATCGCCAAAATGTACAAGCGTTACATGCTGGAGATTCCCCACAAGGATTAGAATTTTGTCGCTGGTTACTTCAGCAACATGCACAAAATGTTAGATTCATTTCGCTTGTCATGTGGTCTGATGAAGCGTGTTTTACTAGGGACGGCATAAATAATAATCATAATGAACATATCTGGGCATTGCAAAATCCGCATGCAATTAGAGCAAGACGATTTCAGCAACGTTTCAGTGTTAACGTTTGGGGTGTCATTTTCAACAATAATTTACTACCTGTACATGTTATAAATGATCGTTTAAATGCAGATCTGTATAGAAATTTCTTGAAACACAACCTTTCTGATTTCATTGATGACGTAGAGCTGAATATTGTTCAAAATATATGGTATCAGCACGATGGTGCACCACCACATAGAGGAAGACAAGTGTGGTCACCGCGTTCCTCAGATCTAAATCCTTTGGTTTTTATTTATGGAGACACATGAAGCAGCTAGTCTACCATGTTGAAATCACTACCCGTCAGCAGTTACTTCAAAGAATTCAGGATGCAGCTAACCAGATAAGAAATAATTCAAATCTCATCCGTTGAGTGACGGAATCTTTAGTTCGTTGATGTGAGGCTTGCATTCGAGCCGAGGGTTACCATTTCGAAAATTTTTTATAGTCTTAACATTTGCTATTTTTATTTATTATAAATTTGTATTGTTAAATGTTAAAAGTTTAAACATTGAACACCACGTAACTTCTAAACAAAGAGAATCGGAGCCACGTTCATTTAAGAAAAAATGTTTGGAATTAACCCAGCTATCATCTACCAACGTTTGTCATAGAACTCGTAGAACACCTTGTATAAGAAGTCGGTTCCAAGAAAATAACTGATTTTTCTGAACTATACTTAAAGTAGATAAAGGGATTGCAGCACTGGTGAACACACTGGTTAATTTTGCTTAATTTGCTTCTCTAACTGCAACTTTTTTCAGGTTGGTTTCGAGAATATAGCAACAATGTTTTTTATTGGATCAGTAAAGTAAAAATATATTTCGACTACTCTGTAGTCTTCTTCCGTTTACATTTCAAAAGTTTAAAAAGCTTTGTAAAACCAAAATACATGTTCATATTTATACAGTGAATTTATTTTAATGGTTAACATAGCAGGGTCGTTTTAATGCCAGGATTTAATCATACAGATCACTTCCATAGTTACCAGTGAAGTCAATAGATTAGATCGTTTATTTTACGAGTTAACATGCGATTTTGAATTAGGTACTTGCTAATAAGAAACTTTAATTTTGTAGGTCTGCAACTAAAAAGTAGATACGTAGGGTCGTAGGACAAATAATAATTCCTACGTTAACTCGTAAAATACACGCTCTAATCTATTGGTCTCATTTGCAACTATGGAAATGACCTTTATGATTAAATGGTGGCATAGAAACGAAACGCTTATGTTAACTATTAAAATAAATTCCCTGTATAAATAAATGAACAAATAATTTTATCTTAGATGAAAATTCCACCCCTTGTTTGTGGCATAGAATACAATTTTCAGACTTGTTCTGTTCGCTTAAATAATTCGAGGTGTGATTTTAGTCGTTATAGTCCAATGTCGTCAAGGAAATGTACCTGAAAAAACTGTTTAGATAATAAAAAAAACAACAACTAGACTGTTATATAGATGTCGTTTATAAAAATGTGAAGACTCTTGCGCCTGGCGCACGACAACAAGCGATCGATCATCACAAGCCGGTAGATCCAAACCGCCCGGCGAGCTGGCGAAGCACGCCCGGGTCCGGACATTCAGGTGCGGCCACTTAGGCGCGGCCGCTCGGGCGCGGCCGTTACGGCGCGGAGCAGTAGGACGCGAGGACACTCAGACGCGGGACACTAAGGCCCAAAGACTCTAAGACGCGAGGACGCCAGGGCGCTGACCATTAGATCAATGTAAAATACAAATAAATGCTTTAATAAGGGATAGAAAAGCTACTTTTAACTAAACTACTAGTTGCTTTTTAAAAGTAAAGGAAGTAGCTACACTGTTATTAAAAAAAGCTTTATTGCCTAGCTATTTTTCAAAGATAATAAAATTAGAAAAATTATTTAGTCTGCTATCCTAGAAGCAACTTCTTATTGCAGGTAAAATCTAGAAATCTTAATATTTGATTTCTTTTGGTATTTGAGATTTCCAGTTACACATTCCTTGATTTCTTAGCTTCTATAAGAAAAATATTTCGGAATTCGTTGGTTTGCTAAATTAGATGCGCATGGCGCGTTTTCAGCTAGTATTATACATAAAAATAATAGAAATTATAGTAGATTATGCAATGAGGGAGAGAAATGCGTTATTTTGCTGAGGTACAATTTCTGACTCGAGGGCGAAGCCCGAGAGTCAGAAATTGCACTGAAGCAAAATAGCATTCTCTCCGAGTTGCATATACTATTTTTTTCACGTTGCAGGAAGATTTAAAACGAAAACCCGTTTTTTTAAACGTCATTTATTGACATTTTAGTTACAATTATTTTAAAATTAGTAGCCTTTGCTAAATTTTAAAGTTGGTGGCACTGTAAGTCATTATGACAAGAGCTCACAATTATGTCAAATTCGACGTTAATAGATGGGGTTTTGCGTCAGTTTATGTCAAAACTGACGCGAAACCTAACCGGTTAACCCCGAATTTACCATAGATTACCATAGATACGGTAACATTTTTTACTTTAGTCCCTAGGGGCTAAAGTAATTACTTCTGTCCCTAGAGATAAAATGAGCTACTTTAGTCCCTGAAATAAGTGACTAAAGTGCCAACTTTAGTCCCGCAAGTGCAAAAAGTGTTTTATTATACTTATTATTTAAAATTTGACAAAAGTTTAATATTTTGCAAAACTGTATAACTTGGTTTATGTGGTATTTATAAATGTCAGTAGTTGAACGTTGTAATACGTGCATTGATATATGTATGTCTTGCATGAATGATTCCCTAATTCAAAAATTGTGCTTTTAACGTAAAAAACGCTTAAATGAGGGATTACGGCTCTGACAGTTTTCAAAAGATATTAAGAAAGTTTGGGGTTGAGGTTAAATGCAGATTGAATTACCTCGTTTCGCAAAACCTTACTGCTTTGGACGTTTGGGGTGCTACACTCCATGGAGGAGTCAATTTAAAAAGAAAACTGAATATTTTTCAAGCGTTCTGGGATATTGGTTTACTAAATAATTTTTATATGTGGATCAATTACAGACGGAAATGATCTTTTCGTGTTGAATTAATATACATTTTAACTACTGTTCGAACATAACCACTAACATTTTTACTTCCTTTCACAATAGAGGAAGTATTGGATTCACCCCAAAAATTCGAAATTGAGTTTACAACAGATCTTCACGTTATAGAGTCCCCTGAACCCAAAAAACATGTGTCTGTTCATGAGTCCGTCTGTGAATATCTCAAAAACGAAAAGAGGTATGGCATTGAAACTTCATATATAAGTTGTGTGTACTATGTCGATGCGACAACAAGCTTTTGAAGAAAATCGCATAAGCGAAAGTAGGTGTTTACTTTTGTAATTTTTCAGTTTTTTTTTCGATTTTTTTAAAAACGGTTCTAACGATTTATGTCAAACTTTACATTTTTATTACATTTTTAATGTGTATTAACATGAGATAGGTGATTTTCTGGTTGAATAACTCTAAAATAGGTTTCTTTTGTTTTCTTCCTATATTTTTATTAACTCCTATTTTAAATAAAACACCCGGTATATTATTAAATTTTTGAATTCACCTTAAAATTTTAGAGAAAATTTGTCTCTTTAACTAACGCTTTATTTTGTACCGTTTTTGTAGAATTTGTAATTTTTGAAAATTTTGAAAAATGCTTAAAAATTAAAATAAAATTTTTGGCTAATTATAAGATCACTGTAAAAGGAAGTTGTGTGAGTGTATCCCACCAGATTTTTACCCTTATTTCCTATGATTTTTACAATTGTTTAGTGTCGCAACGTCCACTGCTGGGGAAATTCTGAGTAAAGCCCTTACAGATTTGTTCATATTCTGTAGGGTTGTTTCATGTTCACATGCTTTTCTATTAGAAAGCTAATCAGAACCTTGGCTGACAATTGTTATACTTAAGTGTTGGTCTATTTGGGCCGATTCTGATGTTATTAAGCTAACCGAAGTTTTATAAGTTTCCTCACTATTCGAATGACATCTACCGTTCCAGTTATTATTTCAACCTTGTTCAGGATTTGTCAGAACAAAACTAGTATAACTCACAGGCTAAATAAGACTCACTTACCATGTAGAATATCTACCTTATACTAACCTTACTCCAAAAAAGATCCGGTATCGGTTAGGTCTAATAAAACATATATCAGTAGTAAGAACCCATAATGTTTTAATATACAAACAACAATATGAAGGTAACTAGCGTCCTGGACGAAGAAATATGAAACCAAACTCATCAATTAAAAAAACCTAGGGTATGTTACAATTAAAATAAAATGGGAGCATATGTCAAACTGATAAAGTATATAAACTGCATGGTAATCTTAAACAATTTGATTACTATGTCAGAATAGAGACATGAAGCTATGTTACAGTCAAAGTTAAATATTGAAGAATTGATTAAAATTTGATTTTATATGAAATTGCGCGTTTCAAATACCACTCAGGGTTGTAAAGCACATGGGGTGAATCCCAGTAGTAAGAACCGAAGAGCTACAAAGTTATTCTAGTTGATAAACAGCCTTAACGCGCTTGCAAAAATCTCTGACTTCAATTGGGATGCTTGCTCGTCGAAAGGCCTCAGATAAAACTAACGCAAAGTTAAAAACATTAAATACGTCATGAAACAAAAATTTACTCATAATTAAATAACAAAATATTGTAAAAGAGGATACCAGGGTTCAGACTCCAGGAGCTCTGGACTACTGACGTTCCAGCCAGGTGCGACGTCTTAATGGATCTTCTCAAATGCCAGAAACCTTAAGCCTCCGCAGAACAAATATGGTATGTCTAGCTGAAGTGATCCAGACAGATAACAATTTCTAACATGAATTTGCAAGGCGGGCATAGCATAATCTAATGCCGTATGTGGCAAGGCGGGCCTATAACGTGAATTATTATTAACACCGCTAACTCAAAGGGAAAAACGCCTACCTTAAGAATAAGAGCGGCCTGTACATACACGTGCAACGAAAATCATATTTGCACGGTTTGCATCTTGCACTCAATGACTTTGGAATAAAGCAGGGGTAAGAAATTCCTAAGGGATCCTCGACACAAAGTGAATCGACCTAGCTCCCAGAAAGGCAAGGAGGAAATGCACGGGGATCCAAAATTCCTTGTATTCAAGTGCACCTGCATTTAGCTACTTTTTTTTTTGTATGATTTGTTCAGTCTACTAGGTATCTTGTATTTGCTTCTTTTTTGTATTTCTATTTATCTTCTTCGTGGCCACTTGGATGATGCTTGTAATATATAATAACAATTTATTAGTTTATGGCCAATCTCTGTAGCGACCCTATCGAGTCGCTTTTACTATTGATGAAAGCTGGTTATTCTTGTTGCTATCCTTTCAGTTTAGATATCTTTATATTTCTATTTGTCATCTTTCTCATAAGTTTCGTCTTTTCTACTGCTAGCGCTACTATTCAAGCTTATCTCTACTCTCACCAATCTATAATCCTTTTCTGTGTTGAACCGATTCAAGGTTCGCACACGACGATGTGATGATGTAGTCAAGCTAATTTTTAGTATATCGTTTTGACTATTGTAATTTGGTATTTCAGTGCATAGTTTTGGATCATTTGGAAAATGTATCTCTTATTCAGTTGAGATTCGATACGCAATGGTCCATTTCTTACTGACTAGTGTTGTGTGAACCACGCTATCTTCTTCTCATTCTTTTGGTATAGTAAGTGCCCCGACTGAAGGATAGTCGTTTCGTCCTCTCTTAGTCGTGTTTCGAATAATCTTACCAAATTCCACTTCATATGATGCAATTCTTGTTCTAGACCAGCTAGGTGTTCGTCCAATCTTATTGTTCGAAAGTTATAGGTGGTAATGGGTGGGCAATAATTCCGTTTTGAATTGGTGTATTTCACAGAATCCAAATAGAGGCTGACTGATCGGTGCGAGATTTAGAGCTTGTAGTTCTACTATCTCGAGAGAGGTCAAACTAAAACATTTAGCAGCGTTTTTTTGTTTGTTAGGTGGTACATCAGCCCAATATAGTAATTATTGGCAATCATAGCAGTAAAATCAATAACATACAATAAATATATCAACAGCCAAATTAGGCTTCACTGCAAATTTAGCTTTCTTAATAGATTGTGGCAGATGCCTAGCCAGTCTCAATTCCTCTACGTCCTAGCTATTAATTAAATACAGATTGAACTATTTTATTTATAGGCAATAGAAAATTTTGTAATAAAATAGCTAACAACTAATTTGTTTTAAGTTGAGCACAGATATCATAAAAACCGAAATCTTATATTTCGAAAAAGATAAGCAAAAGCCAATAGTTACATTTCAAGACTAGTTGGTGAGTGAGCATTTTAATAAAAATAAAGTTAGTAAGACACTAAATATTTCTGCAAACACTGTATAGAGCAATAAGTTGTAAGCAAGGAAGTTTTAATTCTAGCTGTAAATAGGTCGGTTAGATAATCCTCAGCCAGAAGTACCACCTACATATATTTCAATAATGCAAGGACCTTGTTTATGCCCGAAATATCACACAGCGTAGTCTATTTGCTTATTAAACCATAGTTACGCTTGGCGAGAAGTAGCCTCAAATCGCTGTTGGTCCTAATTAAACCATCACAATGTTCTCAATAAATCTAAAATTCTACATTCTCCTGCAGATGACCGAAGGGTTCTTTCTAAAACTGCCGTCGCATCCGATATAAAATATTTGAGAGCGTAGGCTAAGACAATCCTTGGTTTGTGTACACACAAATATTTACTGTGCGTCCTCAGCCCAAGGGCGCACTTAATTAACAATGTAGTAATAACCGCTGTAATCCTAATACGACGTCAAGAATTAAAAATAAAATCCTGTCAACCAAAATTTACCATGGGAAACTGCCAGAGATTACATTCACAGTACTTTTGGCTTTGAAACAGGTTAGCCTATTATGAAGTTAGAAAACGACTTTGTATAGTCAACTAGTACATTGGAAATTTTATTAAATGTTCTGAGGAAAGCACAATACAGAATTTTAACATATCAGAAATATCAAGTGGTATTACCATACATACGTAACTACGTATTGTTCCGACTTCGCTTCTGTCCTTTTGTTTCCACTGTTTTATGTCATGTCCTTTTTGTGCAGTTCCGTCTGCAATTTTTTTGTTTTAAAGCTAATTGTATCCATTAATATGCTGGAACAGATTAGTGCTGGGATTAGCAATTTAAACATTTTCAATATGAATTACTTTTAGCAGCTTTCCTGAAATTTATACTGACAGCTTGCTTAAAATCCCTCGATATTGTAGAATTATGTGTCTGTTCTAGCAAAAAGATATTTATACTGTTGTCTCTTTTTAGAATACTTACACCAGCGACTGGATACATCAGACAGGTAAGATATTTTTATAATGATTCATTAACTCTACAGTTTGCTATGATGTGCCAATTAGTTTAGCAATGGAAACGGAAAAAACTGTTTGATGAAGCATTTGTATTATTAAATTATGAAAGAGAAAAATAATTAACGAACTTCGTTAGAACGATGACATGCAAATTTCTATTTTTTATAAATACTTTAAAATGGGTTAGTTCCTTACAAAGACTTCTTAAAAGGTCGATATTTTCTGGCTATATTTTATTTATAGTTAACAACTATTGCCTGGTCTTTGTAAAAATTTAAATTTTACTTTAAGAGATAAAGAAATAACCAGGTAGAAACATTTTTACTTTTACCCATACAGTCGAATATTTTCCTTATAGCCCAAGCTAAGAGCATTGTACGAAGTATATGATTTTAGCCACTCATTTGTTGACTATGTGGCATTGAGTTGATTCGTAACAAAGTAAAAAATAACATCGCTGATTCACTAACCTGTTACAGGTGAAACCCTGGTTAAGACACATACTTACCTATTCACGTAATCCGTATTCCTTTCTACCTTTTCGGGTGACAGGTGGTTGATGGAGTAGAGTCTTTCCTTATTGGTCTGTCCCATCTCTCTACCGTTTTCTGTCTTACATGTAATTACCTGGAAGTTCTCTGATACATATGCTACTTCATCTCACCAAGTTTTTCTGTCGCTTGCTTCTCCGTTTTTTTTCTTGCTTAATATACCGTGAGATTATTTAAAAACGAACTTTGGCCATTTGTGAATTTATTAAATTAACCTCAGACAAGACATAAGCTTTAATAAACGTCAAAAATGACAGTAAACGTTCCAAGACAGAAATTTCAACGCACCCTTTTCGAACATTTAGTGTAATTTTTGACGTTTAATAAAGCTTATGTCTTGTTTGAGGTTAATTTAATAAATTGACAAATGTCTGTTAACCAAAGTTCGAATCTAAAACAGAAATTCCATAGCACTCCCTGTCCAGCTATTAAATGATCTCACGGTACCTTCCTGGTTATTCTATTCACTGCCATCTTAGTTGCCCTTTTTTAACTTGTTCCCTATTGCCTTGACATTTAATGCCTGCGTGTGTGCATCATAGTTTGAGCTGTCCATTCCAATTTTTTTTTTTAATTTTTCCTAAGAGTCTCATTTTTGCGGCTTCCTACTTTTTCCTTCGTTTTTCTGTTGCAGTTCATGTCTCTCATCCATATCTTAGTATTGGGATTACAAAATTTTTAAATAATTTTCAACCTTTGGGTATTTTTCTTTTACTAAGGAAGATGTTTTTATGCCGTTGAATAATCTTCATTCAGTCGCTATTTTTTTTATCTCGTCTTCTGTTCTCGGCCCTGTAATATCATTGTCACAAAGTGTTTGAATTTTTGTATCTGTTGTAACCTTTCTGATGCCAGTTGCATTGTGTGTTACTTCTCGTCTTTACTAATTACCACCATTTTCGCCTTTTCTTGATTAGTCTTGATATTGATCTTTTCCACTGCTTCGTTAAAGAATTTCATATTTTTACTTCCTTTTACGATAAAGGAAGTATTGGATTCACCCCAAAAATTCGAAATTGAGTTTTCAACAGATCTTCACGTTTTCGAGTCCCCTGATCCCAAAAAACATATTTTTTTTCATTGGTCTGTGTGTCTGTCTGTCTGTCTGTCTGTGTGTCTGTCTGTCTGTGTGTCTGTCTGTCTGTGAACAGAATATCTCAAAAACGAAAAGAGGTATGGCGTTGAAACTTCATATATAAGTTTTGTGTACTATGTAGATGAGACAGCAAGCTTTTGAAGAAAATCGCATAACCGGAAGTAGGTGTTTACTCTTGTGATTTTTCAGTTTTTTTCGATTTTTTCAAAAACGGCTCTAACGATTTTTTTCAAACTTTACATTTTTATTACATTTTTAATGTGCATTGACGTGAGATAGGTGATTTTCCAGTTGAAAACTTCTAAAGTGGGTTTTTTTTGTTTTTTTTTCTATTTTTTTTATTAACTCCTATTTTAAATAGAACACCCGGTATATTATTACATTTTTGAATTCTGCTTAAGATTTTAGAGAAAATTTGTCTCTTCAACTAACGCTCTATTTTGTACCGTTTTTGTAGAATTCGTAATTTTTGAAAATTTTTGACAATTGCTTAAAAATTAAAAATTAAATTTTTGACTAATTATAAGATCACTGTAAAAGGAAGTTGTGTGAGTGTATCACACCAGATTTTTATTCAACTATTTATGGTTTTTCTGCGATCATTCCAATATCGTCTGCATAGCTTAATTCCGTTATTTCTATTCTTTCCATCGATATAGGTCTACTTGTGCCGGGCTCGTTTGCGCCCGCTGCCATTTTCGGCTCATTTGCGCCCCCGAAAAGTATCAACAGTAATTAAAGCCTCATTTGCGCCTATGCTTGCAACTTATTAGTCATCAAGACATCCGAAGTTGGCTGTTAGGAAATTTGCTTAGCTGCCCTGACTTCTATGTCTTTCTGTTGGTACTTTGGTTTTTGTGGTTATTTGGGTTTTGTTTTAAAACTTTAAGGGTTGTTATACTGGTGTCAAATGTATTGATTAATAATTCATATTACTGTACTGATTATGGCATCTTATCAGCGTGTCAGTAACACCTAGGTTTTGACCATACGGTTATCGGAATTAAACAATATACTAACTAAACTAACTTTCTATAGTTTACATAGTACTTCTTTCACTTTTAGAAAAAAAGAGAGTTAGTAGCGTACAGGGCCGATAAGTTGCTACCTTAATAAAATAAAAAAGTTGTATCATTAAATTTATAACTTCTTTTTACAGTTATTGTCAACGAACACGTTTTTATTGTATTCAGGCAGACATGAGTGTTATGGAGCATGTGTATTTCGTTTAACTACAACACCATATATATTAACAAAATTATTTGCTGGCAAAGTACTACTACATCAGCTGATAATTTTATTGTCAATCTGAACTTTGTCTGTGTTTCTTTTTGTATAAGAAAAATCTATTGTGTCTTTAGTAGAATAAAATTTTTTTTATTATTATTATTAAATACTCGATACTTTTTTATTGAATCTTGATTAAAATTGATTAAAACTTTAAAGTTCCTAATATTGGTGAGAAACAATACACCGTCTCAAAAAAGTGTAATTCAATTTTTATGAATTACGAGTACTAATCAATACAATTGACACCAGTATAACAACAGTAACAACTCTTAAAGTTTTTAAGTAAATCTCAATTAACACAAAAATTAAAGTACCAACAGAAAGGCATATCAGTTAAAGAAGCTAAGCGAAGAAATGTTAAACTGAGTGTTTTTCTAATAACTATTTTGCATGTCGGAGAGAGCCCCTACTGGTTGGCCAACTTCGGATGAGGTGATGACTAATCAGTTGCAAGCATGGGCGCAAATGAGGCCTTTAATTACGGTTGATATTTTTCTGGGGAGCAAATGGATCGAAAATGGTGGTGGGCGCAAATGAGCCGGTCGCAAGTAGGCAGGCAACATGATATTATATATAGTTGAACTTTCTGTCTTGTATTGTTTATTGTTTTGCCTATTACTAGGGAGAATAACAGAGAGCTTAATAGGCATCCTTGTCTTCCTGCTTTGTTCTTTTCAAAGAGCTCGGAGTTTTCTCGTCTCGCTCTTATGCAGTGTCCATATACAAACACTATAGTTCTCTTAGTATGTTCTGTGATATCTCTCTGTTCTTTAGTATTCTTCTATATTCTCCATTGATTCTGTCGAAGGCTTTCTCAAACTTTGTAAAACACGGGTGCGTACTTTTTCCTTAATTGATTGTTTGTTAAGCTATTTGCTTCAGAATGAATATTGCACCTTGTACCCCTCTAATGGGTCTAAATTAAAATTGAGATCTTCTAACGTTTTCTTGTTTCCTTATTCTTTTCTTTAAAGTTCCACCTTGTACTTTTGCTGCTGTACTTAATATTCTTCTATAATTCCCACATTCTTTGGTATCTTATATTTTAATGTTGTCATAATTTCAATTTGCCAGTCTCCCGGCTCTCGTTCTTCATTCACGATTCTATTCATTACTTGCTTTATTTCTTCTATGACTATGTCCATTTTCAACAGTTCGTAAATATTTTTTCATGTACTGGTGCTCTTCCTGATTTTATCGTTCTTATTGCATTTCTTGATTCCTGTTGTGTTATTTCTCCTTCGTCTGTTCTTTCATATTTTTATTTATTTTTTCCCTTCCTATCTTGTTCTGTTATTTTTCCACTCACTTGTTTCCCCTATAACTGTTCTTTGAAATGTTTTTGTTATCTTTCCGTTATTCTGTCTCCTTACACTACAATATTTCATTGTTTGCCTTTTGTGTTTTATTGTTCTTAGTTTTTCTTGGGTTTAATATCTTTTATTGATTAGAGGTTCAGTATCTGATTCTCCTTGCATGCCCTTTTTGTTTTTTCTCCAATATTCTATTCTTTTGCTATCCCTTTAACTTGTCCTTTTCGGTTCTTATATACGGTATTATACCATTGCTGAATACTAGTCGTCTTTCCCTTATTTCGCTTGTTTGCGATTTTTCTTTATATTGTCTATTTTCTACTTTGTTGGATTTATCATTATTAATAAGCAATTATGGATTCCGATCTCTGATCTTCTGTCCATGACTTTCTCCCAGATTTCTTTGTTTATCAATAATGGATTTTCGTGCCTACTTATTACTTGCTCGGTTATTTCATGTATTTCTTCTTTCTTGATAGGTATTACCATTATCGACTCTAATTCTAATTCTTCCTCAGCTTTAATTTCTCCTTATTTCTCCATATTTTCGTGAACACCATTCAAATCGCTCACCCCATGTTACTTACACCTCCATTGATATATACCATGATTGTAGCTTTTATCTTCTTACTGTTCTTTGAAGACTACGGTCTAAAAGTTGCTAGAATTAGCTAAGCAGTAGATGGGACGTAGGCTGCCTCGCGCTAGTCAAAGCAATTATACCTGGAAAGATTCGTCCGATGCTTTTGGACGCCACCTAAGGTGTCTGTCGCTAATTGGGTGACGTAATAACATCAGGAACATTCCCTCTTAGCAACGGGAAGTTTGATTTACCTTGCGGGATTTCTGAAATGTTTATTTTGTGACGTTTCAACCCTTTGCTTAAGAGCGTCAAAATTTACACTTCGGTTAGCTCAATCGGAGAATTACTTTGGCTCAAATATAGAATAGACCAGTAATAATATAATATTATAAATAAATATAATGTATTCAAATGTGTATATTAATAACTCAAAATGAATTGTATATTACAAAATAACATGAACACTATTGCAACCCAAGCCGCTCCAGAGTAACGCAGACCCGCTGACGATGGCCCGCTAAGACGCACCCCGGATTCTTCAGCAACGAGTCCAATTAGGTCAAATGTCCCGCACTTCATTTCTTAAGGAAATGTCTGTAGCTCTCTTGCCGTCGAGGTGATAAGGATGTAGTTGTATTTTACAGAAGATTACAACTGCAAATTTGCCGGATTATGCAGGGTGTCCCAAAATTAGCGTGCCAAACTTTAATAGCGAATTCTAGAACCCGAAATATTAAGAAAAGTATATACAACTATAGGCCGAAAAACCTTTAGTTTTCCAGATATAGGGTGTGAAAAGTATAGTGCTGAGGATAGTTTTTGTTTAATATTTTCGAAACATTCAAAGATAATTATTTGTAACTTTGTACACTTACTAAAATTTTTCTACTTAAAAAGATAAAGTTACTCCGATATCAAGTAAAATCAGGTTGGGTTTGAAAATGATTGTCCCAATGCATTGAAAAAATTAGATTCTTTACTGTTTCATTGTAATTTCTGGTTTCAATGCTATAAACTACTGTAAATGGTTTTGATATTCTAACATTTCATCGTTACTAAAATCCAAATACATAATTATAGCATATGTCGATGTAAGTGTGTTGTACATACTGCATAGATGTGTCATATTTGCGTACAGCAGGGCGACAAAAGCGAAAGGACAGTAATATTCAACGCACTCTGGATCTATATTCGTTGATAATCACTTGATATCGGTGCCGGAAAATTCACCGCCAACAATTCACCGTCAACAATTCACCGCCAACAGTTCACCGAAACACAATTCACCGCCACGACAATTCATCGCGGCAGCAGTTCACCGCAAGTATAATTCACCGCGACAAAAACTTAATTTATCTGTGAAGAATTTAAAAATTTAGAAACATACAAAAAATTTAGTTGAACTTGTTTCATTTAGTTATATAAAATAAAAATTAAAACATTTTATTAAAAAACTTTAATAAAAACCAGAAAATAATACAATTTAGAACATGTTGATATAGGAACATTATCAAACTTATATAGAAATATATGGAGTAAACTAGAATAATTCACCGCGACAATTCTTTTCTGTTGGGTAATCTATTTTTGCGAGGGATCATAAAATTAAATAGGCTTTTAATAGCTATACTTAATAAGTACTAACTATAGTATCACTGCTTATGACAATTACTGGAAGTTATTTTTACAAACTACTTAATCCACTTTCAAGGAATCGAGGACATCAAGTTTAATAAAAAAAATAATTCGTTTTTGTTGCGGTGAATAATGGCGGTGAATTATTGCGGCGGTTAATTTTTGTTGCGGTGAATTGTGGTGGCGGTGAATTGCATTCCGGTGAACTGCATTCCGGTGAACTGCTGGCGGTGAATTGCTGACGGTGAATTGTTGACGGTGAATTTTCCTAGATCCCTTGATATAATCTCTACGCTATACTGTATAAGTGAAGTTATTAAGTTCAAGTTTATTTCAACAGGTAGTAAGTATATACTAAATGTTTTGGTAATTCTAATGTGAGGTACCAACAACCATTAATTTTAATTCTAAAAATTAATTCACGACCGAAGTAAAGGGGATATAAGTTTTGAAGTGTATTCAATGATTGTTTAATTTCAAACTCTACCTAAAATAATCCAATAAAAACGTTTTTATAAAGCTATATCAATCTTTAATTAATTTAGTTCATTTTACTAATAATGAACTGCAATACGAGTATGTCAACACTTCCAACCAAAGCATAAATATTTGAATCTTGCAAAACTGTACAGCGAATATTATCACACGATGTTGGGAAATATTTAAAACTGTTACTGAATCATCCGACGGTTTCAACTTGAAATTACTCAACCTGATTAACCATACACGATGGGATGTTGTTCTGCAAATCGTCGTTCTACCAGAATATTGCAAAGCTTTCATTTTAATATGGTGTACACTTGAAAATTTTTAGATCTTCTTTACTTAATTCATATTTTCTTAAACTTAAATTAATTAATTGGGGTTTTTGGCAAGCATGATTTAATATTTTTTTTAATGAAAAATACGTCAATGATTTTTTTCTAGCAGGAATTTAAATTGAATTCTTGCACAAGAGACATCAAAGTAAAATTATACATCTACGTTGCCCAAATATATTATTATAAGAATCTTAATTAAGGAATTGGAAATGGTCGTAGATTATCGATAATTACTTACAACCCTTCTATTTTCTGCCAAAGAAAGTAAAACTTATACGTATATACGAGTAGTAGGATATGGGTGCATTCTAAAACGTAAAATAAAAGTTTCAGTCTTGTCAAAACTGATGTCCAGTCACTAACAGAAGCGAACAGTTTGTCAACTCGATGAGCATCCCGGACGTCATTATGTTGACTAGCAGCCGGAAAATGCCTTGAAGATACTCGAACTACATGCTCAGGGAATAACTAGTTTAAAAATGACCTCTCATTACGGTTTCAGTCTAAATATTTACCGCAATGTTCGTACATAGGTACATAGTTTTTAATTAACTTAGATGAACCGTCTCTGGCTTGTTACCTGTTAAATTAAAAGATTAGCAGGTGTAATGAGTGAAATGTGTAGACGTTTCAGTTAATTTGGTCTGTCTCCACCAGGCGAAAATAAATATTAATTTCTAGGTTAGAAATACAACAGTGTGGAATAACATATTAAATACGATATGACCCTAAAGAAATACTCCTACATTTGTGCAGATTCATATAAAATGACGAAAATAAGATTACGTACGTCTTAATTACCTCTAAACGTATATTTCGTTTTAAGACAAAGAAGGGAAATGTGTCAAAATCCAAAATTTTTAGGAAGCATATATGGGTTATTGTTATTAAATTAGATTAATCGAGTACCTTCCCGTAGATGTTATATCATTGTGCTATTCTTAAATACTACATTGAAATAAATTCTTTTGATCTTAATTTTTGAGGTAAATATTATTTTATATCTGAAAGCCCTGACAAATTACAAAGTCTATGTACTATGGGAACATTAATGACAAAAGAACATAGAATTTAAAGACTTTGTCTTCCTGATAATGCTGCTACTAAAGACGGTTTTAGTTTTTTAGTTCAATTTAGTAACCTTGTCCCGTTTAAAACATTTGCTGTCCTCGTTTTAGGGTTTAGTGTATGAATTAGTAATTTTTATAAAATATCTATGTGAGTTTAGCTAATTTATTCTGGTTCGATATCATCATCATCATCGTCCCTCAGCCGTTTGTGTACACTGCCGTATATAGGACTCCTCTAACTTTCTCCATTTGTTTGTATCTTTAGCGATGTTGATATAGTTTGCCGATATTCTCTTTATATCATTGTTCCATCAAACTCGTGGTCTACCACTGCTTTTTTTTGTTTGCTCTGGGTCTCCCTTCTATCACCCTTTTGGTCCACCTGTTACACTGGTCAATACAGTTTGGTTTTCTTCTACATAAATACGTGTAGTTTATGTATTTTGTCATGTTGATTCTGAATCTGATTTCAAATATGCTCCATCAAGTCAGAATTTTGAGAAATGTTCTTAAATAGTTTTTTTTTCAAAAAACGCATTAAACTTTACACAATTTCAAAGTCACTTTTATGTAATAAAGATAGTACAAGAAATATTGTTCTGAAGAACATTGAGTGGACATATCTAAACATGTCCTAGCATGTTTCCTACGTCAGAGCACTTAAACCACGCCTATTTTTGTTCAGGAACCAATCAAATTGAGAATTGGTCGATTTCAGGCTATGTGGGTATATAAAGTGCTACACCGGATCTTTCGATTCAATGTAAATCAGTTTGTGATAACTGAACGTCTTTTCATTTCATAATTTTGGCTTAACCATTAAACATCAAGACAATCCAAGGGTTCCCAGCAGTAAGAATATCGCTATGCCGTTCGACTGATTGCTACTTTTGCTGCACGAACACTTTCGGGTTTTCCAACAAAAACAAGAAAAATATTAATTATGTTAGTCTGCCTTCTGCTACTCGTCCAGCAACTCATTTGGAAGCCTTACCAGTACCAACTCCCATAGGTGTTTCGAGTGAAGAATATGCTGTTACCGAATCAGAAGAACCAAGTGTCGAGTCAGTATTATTATGGACCAGCGATGATGAATATTTGCCATCTCAAGAGGACGGATCACACCTAATAAATCAGTTAGAATTAAATGATCTTATTCGAGATCTGAATTTGTGAAAACTAAAGCAGAAATACTAGGATCTAGACTCCAAGGATGGAAACTGTGAGCTCCAGTCACACATATTTGCGTGTATCGCAATCGTCAGAAAAAACTATCACAGTATTGTTCAACCGACGAAGATCTTTCATACTGCAATAATGTGGACGATTTAACGCTGGCATTGGGTCACCAACACCATCCAGAAAAATGGGGTGTTTCTATCTATTCTTCGAAATTGAGTTTCAAAGCTGTCCTTCTTCACATAGGAAACGTTTACCCATCCATCCCTGATGGCCGCGCAATCCACATGAAAGAAATGCATGAAAACATGACTCGCCTTCTCGACAGAATTAATTACAAAATGTACCAATGGCAGATCAGCGCAGACCTCAAAGATGTAGCAATTCTACTCGGTTTACAACTAGGATATACAAAGTACACCGACCCCGATTCCAATCACCAAAGCTGTGGGATTTGAACCTAGGACTTGCTTAATGCAAGCCTAGCGCTTTCCGAACTGCCCTACAGGACTTCTAACGTTACCTAAGTTATACCAAGTAATGTGTCCAAAACAGGTAAAGGGAGCTGCATAAGGAAATATTGTGAAATTATTAGGAGAGGTTAATTCCACATGGTTTTACTACATAGTTAATCATGGAGCCCTTTTCTAGAAATGAAAAACAATGATTGTTGATTTAATTGCACTTCTATTAAAATATAATATAAATTTCAATAGCCACTATGACAAATTTTAAAACTTTGGGAAATTACTTCTTTTTCACGTTTATGACAGATAACTAGACGCTGCTGTTAACAAGTTCTTCTATAAAGTTGTAACTTGCATAAACACAATAGAAAATGTTGTTCTGACGCGCAGTAGGTACTGCTAAATATTAGATTAGTTTCTCGCGCTCAGTAAAAATAACACGTGCCTTTTTTTGTAAAAAACTCTTGTAGACAAGGATCATCAGTAGATATATTAATTTTCATAGTTTAGAGTGTTTATTAATTTTGTCCATTTAAAAATTATATAAATCTTGCATCCTCTGTAGCACTGCCCGTGAGGTATGGATGATCCTCAACTCCCAAAAGTAAAATAAGCTAGAGATGATGGATGAATGAATGAATTAATAAACCTTTGAATAAGAGTTACTGGTGTAATCAATTTCTTTTGTAGGTGTTCCTTGCCAGACAGAAAATATCTATTTGTTTACTACAGCGAAGACTCTTTGGATGGCCAAGCAAACCTTAGAAATAAGAGCATAACCTTCTCCAACCGATGTTACATTCCATCGGTGCATTACAGGTCCACAATTCTTTTTCGAATGCGAATGAACGTACTACTTTCATTGCAATTACCTAGTAGTCGTGACTACGACACAAATTATATACGTGATATACGTCTTAGTTTGAAATTAGGCCACTCCTACTTAAACCTCTTTTCAAATAACGCACTACAATCAGTCACCAATAAAAATCCTAGGGTGTTACCTGCTATGGCTAGAATTGGACATCCCCTTACCCTTCTAATTTCTGTTCTGTAATCCATTTTTGCACACCAAAAACAGTGATTTCTAAAACATTGATTAAATATATACTAGTTCTCAGTATATATTTATACTGCTGCCGAAACTAGGAAAATTTTATCGTTTGATGACATTTTGCAAAAGGGAACTGCTAAATTTAGCTTTTCGATCTTGACTTTCAGTCAAAAATGTGGTACCAACAAACAATTCTTAAATGCTTATGAAGACTGTATTTTTAATAACACCACTAACTTCGGGAACATAACAGACAGCGAGAGTATAAAAACCATTCTCTATTGAACGACAAGTGACTATAAAATAAATAATTATGTGAACTGTCGGTTGCGAAATACAAAATAGGTAATAATTGCTTCAACTTCTATCTTCTTCGGATCTAAGCGATAACCAGAATATATTACTGTACGAAACGATATAAGAAATGTCCCCAAAAACAGCACATTTAAGGAACCTCGGCAGGAAAATATTTAAGTTAACGACACCAAGAAACAAAGAAACAGCAGGTAGGCAGAGTAAAGTGTACCTATTTACAATTCTATAAATCGCAATTACACCCAAAATTAGAATTGATAAATGTAAGGAAATCACTTCGCTTCTAAAAATATAAACATTGCAATTAATCGTTTTAATTAAACACTGGCCAATTAGTTTCTGACACATAATTGTATTACAGAAAAATCACACAGCTGCTGATAGTTCGTCGGTATTAAATTTCAATCAACAGCAAGCGTACATTTATCTGACTCAGTCTCTAGCAATTAATTTCAATCTATTCGCATAAGGACGATACTCGTTCTCTCGTCGCGAAGTTTGCGATAAAGAGAAGCCTGTTTGTTTTCAGTTTGAGGTGTTGGAGCAAAGATGGCCTATAAATGTAATTATATTATGCAAACTTCTCGCAAATGGCATTTCATAACATCTAGTTGATAAATCGAGCGCACTCGAGATTCCCAAATTCAGATAGCATGCCTGACAGTTTCCCTATTTAGCTTCTTGTAATCTCTACGGGCTAAGTTCAGCCACGCTTTTTGACGAGGCGTCGGACTCGAGAACGGCAAATTAGATATTTCACAACATTCGTTCCTTGAAGTTGCTGGCGAGTTTCTTGTTCGCCGTTTATTCCTTTAATGTCAGTATTAATACAACGGAAACAGACGTGATTTGGAGAATTTGTTTTAATGGCGTTACATTCGGATTTATACAACAAATCCCTACTGCTTCAACAGGATCATCTGTTTCTGTTAGGTTAAAGATTACCACATTATGCTTATGGAAAATTAAGTTTCCGTTTAAAAAATATTGAATTACTTATTTCATAACCTTTCCTACCTTAGGTGTTTCTCACTCAAGTCCGCCTGAACCTTTTTCTCTCTAATGTATTCATTATACCGTCATTCTACGTCATTCCTGATCTTCCTCGTTTATTTTTTGTTGTCTGTTTCTATTTCACATGTCACCTTTTACTTTCCTGTCTTCACTATATGTTCGAATCATGTCCTGGAGTACAAGGTATAGGTACTTTCCGAAATCTATTAGAGTTGTTACAATCCAACTTGGCTATTGACAATATTCGAGACCCCCCTTGAGGAAAGGGGGTGCTCCAGCTGATTTCAGTGAAGCTTATATTCAAATATCATTGATATATGATTTCGAAGGTTTATACGGCCACTGTCATTATATTACGAACAATTTCGCAATTGGACCGTGTCATTATTAAGATTAAAAACCCTGAATTTTTCAATCTCAATAACGACGCGGTCAATTAGGTCGAGTGTTACATAACACATAAATATACATAGAATATACAATTTACTCCTAAGCTGCTCGAAAAACAGGCATGAACGTGCAGGAATAACAAGTTACCTAACGGCTACCCAGAAAAGACCGGAAATGTTTGTCTCAAGCCAGCAACAACACCGATTTGAGAGTACAGGGACCCTGCAGCGCAATGTAGCGAAGGTACACCAGGTGGGACAGAAAGGCTTCTTTCAGGCTTACGGCACGACTAACTCTTGCAGATGTTCGTCAAGTGACAGAAGTGCGTTAAATTTGTCCTGGGCACGAGCAAAGTGAAGAACTCAGCTCTGTTAAGGTTCGCTTGTTTTCTCTTTGAAGAAAACCTTTCCTACAGGAAAATAAACTAGAAACTCCAACCAAAACGAACACAATGAGCCCCAATTGGCGCTCACGGCGAGACCTGGACGCCGTGCCAAGTACCATGTCGCCTCAAGATGTTGTGCAGGACTGAGGGTGCGACCCGACTGCGTCACGCATTTGCCAGCTGCGACGACTATAAGAACTAACATTTCGTGGTACTTCAGAAATTTAAAATAACGTAACATGATTTCAACATTTCTGCAACTATTTTATCCGTTCTTGATAGTTTTGTGTTAACAAATTTCATTATAAGCATTTTGACTTTATTTATCTAGATCGGGATTCCTGATTTTGCACGTTCTTTGAGGCTCTCTGGGTTGACTTAATCTTTCGCCACCATAAGCGATTTGCAGTATGGTTACGATAGCTCCAAGATGTCCTTTATTGTCTTTTATAGACGGTGTCGTGCTTTAAAGGTTTTGTGAGCGTTTGGAATTTGCGGAGCAAATCTCTTGGGTCGTTGCTTTGGGGGCGTTTCTCTATTTCTTGCTATTGTTTTTAGGGTTGTTTTCAGTGTTGTTTAGAATTTTGAGTTATATTGTTTATTGTATCTCGTATGATTTACCTCTCTGCCGTCGTGCGCGTTGGTACCAAGATGCCATCACTTTGCAGTGTCCTGTTTTTTTTTTGGACGTAGAAGTTTCGGCGTAGGTCTGATATGAGTGCGTTGTGGCCACTTCAGTAGTCTAATCCTGAGTAAGTTTTCACATTCTTTACTCATGCTTTTACTTATCTCTAATTAAGATGCAGTGAATTTGGTTTCGAATGTTTTTATTGTTGGATGTCCCTGTGTATAATAGTCGTTTGTGGTGTTAAAAATCGGTGTTGGCATTAAATGAGCCTCTTGTAGTTGACTGTTTGTGGCTGTAGAACCACTTTTCATATTAAAGTCTCCTATTTTGATGTTCTCATTTGGGAGTTGCAATATACAAGACTACACTAAGTTATAATAAGTAGCTCAATTAGGACTAGCAATTAACTGTATCAATAAATGACACCTAAAACCTCCTTATCTAGCAATGTAATGAACCATAGAGATCTGAAATAATTACAAAAATCTGCAAAGTTGAGGGTTGAGGTTAACGTCGTCCTTGCCTTCCCATTCGTTTTTATTACCATAATACTAAAGCTGTCTTGAATACCGTGATGTTCAAACGGCACTAAAATCGTGCAGAATCTAATTTTCCCCGCATGCGACGTAATCAGTTCCTCCGAAAAAGTACAAGCTGAATTTAGTTTATTTAGTATTCAATGCTTAACTGCGAATCTGCTCGGAGACGCAGTTAAATTAGCTTGTTGGTTTTTTTATAATGGGATTTAAAATTTTTACCGAGGAGTAAAATCGCTGTATCCGCAATTTGAAATCTATAAATTTTAATAAGATTATCACGAAGATGAAGCAGTCTATATGCATAAACGGCTTTACCGCTTTACAAGGTGGTTATTAAATTTTGATCCAATCTTGGCACCCTTGATGTCGCACGAGTCTGCGTTAACAGATTGCATTATTTAAACAGACAAGAAATGTAATTTCCGACAACGTGATTTTTTAGTAAAACAGCGCGAAGACGCTGGAATTACAGACACTTGCCGTAAGACAAGGATTTAACATTCCTTACTCGCATTTCTGTATCTCATTAAGGACAGGGTTATCAAAAAATTGAATCTAAGGTACAACGGACTTGAATACTGATTATTCCGGAAGTTTAATATTTTTAAACCACTCCGCTCTCGGCTTTTCTACTCTCTTTGTTGTTGTAAGACTTTTGTTCTCAAGCTTTTCCCCTTCTAAAATCTCAAAAAACACGCTCCGCGTATAAAAAATCTCCTGGCGGTACTTCCTTAGATTAAAGCCTCTTAGCAATCGCGATAGCACCTTTTACTTTTCTCCAAAGTATATCGTATGCAATTTCATCTTTATAATTGAAGCATGAATGACATAGGTAGCTGCCATTATGCGATTGTCTATTATTAAAATAGGTTAATCTTTCAAGATCCCAGGAAATCTGTCAACTGATTGCTTGTTAATTATTTAGAGCAACGCGGGTGTTACAGCAGTCTAGGTCGACTGCAGCATATTATTTTAGCGGAGCTTTGCTAGTAAATGACGCTTGATAGTCTGGATTTAATGTTTAGCTTTGATGTCTTTGCTGTAATACATTCGCTAGAGAGTGAAGTCAAGGTCTGAATACCGTAATAACACGACTTTGTGAATGCTATAGAATGCATCCCGCTGGAAGCGAATATGTTGATATATTTTAGCGTGGTCGTTTTTCCTACTCGTTGTCGAATGTACTTTGTAGCATATGCACCGACAGGTTACATTTGTTTTTGCACCAGCAGAAATGACTGAATCTGTATCCGAGCCCAATAATAGTAAATTATGTGCGTAAGTTTGGTCTGAAACTTCGACTAATTGTTATTATTTACTTTTCAAAAGTGCTAACACGTTTGTAATAATACGGTGACCACAGTACATAAAATCTGTTATCAGTTTAGCACGTATATACTAATAACAGCTCTAGTGCAATTTATTTCTATGAAAATTATACAGGCATTAGAAAAAAATGAGTCTGTATCCATATATAGTATTAATTAATTGCAAAATTAATAAGTATTGTTTATAAGTCGGCCTGGTTCAACTCTTTGTATAATATTGTTTTGCAATATAATATAAATTAAAACTTTAAAACTTAATCAACATTAAAATCTGGATTTCGGTTGATTCTACTTTAATTTCAGACATCTTCATCAAGCTTCAGGGAGAATTTAGTCAGTTGTAGACATTTTATCTGAACAAGAAGTATTTAAAAACTTTTGTTGTTGTGAAAAACTATTGTCATCTGAGAAACGAGATTTTCAGATCAACTAATTGCAAATATGTTAACCAACTGAAGGCACTGATTTTGATTCCTATGCCGCCCCTTTCCACAAATGCTTATGATTGCACTCTCTATTTAATTTTGTCATTATTGACAATACATTAAGTACATGTCGGTATAACTGTAAAAATGCATTTACATGGTGAAACAAAACTTGAAAAGCTGCGGCGTTTGAAAGTGAGGTTGAACTTACACCTTTTACTGTTGTAATTTAAAAGGTCTCTGGGGTTGTCGGAATTTTACCCTTTCAGAGTTTATACTCCCAGCACAGGAGCACTGTCAAAATAAATGCGTTATTTAAATAAAGCAAATACTTTAGCATATGAAATGTTTTGATGTTTCTAAAAGCAGTAGAGATATACGTTAATTACAAGACGTATTTGGGTTATTTAAGTAAATAATGGGGCACACATTTTTGTAGCAACCTGAAGCGATCGTTATTTTGAAATTACAAGCTAAATATTGCATGATTATTATTCGCAGGAATATGTTAGCAACTTAACACCAGCAACAAGTCTGTGGATATTGGAAATATTGTAGCAGAAACCAATAATTAAACTGGAAACTATATAATTAAAAATTCATGATGTAGTAGCACCCTTGAAAAGAATAGCTTATCATTATCAGACTTAGTCAAGACCAAACTCCTCAGAGACATCACCCAATTGAAACATTATAGTAAATTGCTAGTCATAAAGATAATTATCTCAGCATTCTCAATGGCCAGGAAAAGCCTGTACACTACTTTTCCTCTCCTTATAATGCAGAAGCGCAGTTTCTTGTGCTACAAATAAGACTATTTAACACAACTTATGTATACAGATATACAGTTCCTCCGGCCAGTATCGTGCTTACGTTTTCATAAATATTCTGTTTATAAAAATAAAACGCTTGGATGGATTTGGATGATATTCCGCTAAAATGATCTTTTGAGATGATGGTGGTTACTATTGTTTGACCACCAGTGAATAAAACATGGTGTCACTACGCAGATTCTGATGCTGTCTGCAGCATAACTGTTTAATGCAAGGCCGATAGTTTTCATATTTGCTTTTTCCAAAAAAGATATATAACAGTAAATGTCTGTATCATTGTTAACTTTGATATTTGTTACAATTTAGTCAAAAATTAATCTGGACCATTAATTCCATTTAGAGGCATCCCCTGAAGTTAAGCTGAAACATTTATAACAATTTTTAATAAATACATAAATGGCACTATCGGCAGAATGAAAGATGACATATCAACTCTTTGTACACAAAAGAAAATAGAAAAGAATGTTCTAACTATATCATGGACAGGTAGACTGTGTGGTACAATTTTAAGAACAATTGAGAATATATGTATTTTGTATTCATAGATCTCTGGAACGCTATAATTTCGTATTACTTATTAAAATAGGAGAATCAACGACTCAAAATGAAATACGTCTCCAATAGATAAATATTGAACTGAATTTGATGAAGGTAATATTAGCGCCATACGAACTCGAACAGTAATATAGTAAATATTGAGAGCGTGACTATCAAATTATTTATAATTTCGGTGAAATTTCCTTTCGGTTAATTGGTTTCGGTAAACTTTCCTTTCGGTCAAATTTCCATTCGGCGACCTTTCCTTTCGGTAAACTTTGCTTTCAGTAAACTTTCCTTTCGGTCAACTTTCCATCGGTAAACTCTCCGTCGGTAAAGTGTTTTCGGTAAACTTTCCGGAACCCACCAATTTCTACTAAGATAATTTTTGTAAATCGTAGCTGTCAAATGTCTTCCTGTACCACCACTACTCAATTCCTTCTCCTCTAGTCCATGAAATATGAATGCGAGGATTAATTCAATTCAATTTAATTTATAAAATTTATTATATTAATTTGTCAAAATGAATAGAAACTGGCCACGCACAAGTTATCTTTTGTGGTCAGTATCATTTTAATGTATTTACATTTGCATACTTATCTGAATAAATTCCTTTATCTATCTATCTATCTATTTATATTCTCACTTATTCTTCAGTTTGTTTTAAATATTCATTTCCCTCTTCACCTCGTCAATTTTATTAACGATACCCTTTAATATGTCAATTATATAAAAAATTATATTATGAAAGGGTTTTATTTTAAAATTTCTGTTTTCATCAAAATTACATGTACAGTCGCGGAATAAAAAATCCGGGTACTTAAAATGATTCAGTGTATATCTTAATTTACTTTACTTATCACGTTACCTGGTGAAATTAGTCAAAGTCAAAATAATTAGTCTTATATGACAGCATGCCTCATTGTTTAACTGTCAATTGCTAACCTAGAAACGCAAATCCCAATTTACATTACCCAAAAATTGCAAAAATCCTCTATAAGACTCGCCCGGATTTTTAATTCCGCGACTGTACGTTTAAAAAAATACAATTATTGTTCTTTTCTAAAATCACAGTTCACCATAACAGTAAATATCCATACATTTTTTTTAAAACTAACACCCTGGATTACATTCCAATACAGTTTATTTTAATTTTACATTTTCTTTATAAATTACTTTTTCAAACAATCCTTCGACTTTGCATTTCATCTTAGTTCAAACCAAGTTAGGGCTTATTCTGATTGCCATTTAATATCAATTATGATCTGAACTCTGATATTACTAAAAGACTATCTTTACTAAATCAGAGATTATTTAATCCATATGTTCAAACATTTTTGATATAATATTGATTGCTTTACAAGATTTGTATTAAATCTGTTATGCATTAAATAAATGTGAAATAGTCGTGTTGTTCTTTTAATGCATAAATTTATCCTTGTAGGTTTTAATAATTAAGTATTTTTATTAATCTATAAATAATCTCATCCCTAGGAATTAACTTTCACAAACAAAATATATATCTGTCTTTAGCTGCAACCACCGCAATATTTCCATAGCTCGGAATTTTTTATGGTAAATGTGGTAATCAGAACACATTATGTGTTATAGTTGATACAGATGTATATATAGTAGCTACAATAATTACAATCTAATTGATTATGGTGCGTGATTGCGCGCGAACGGCGGTCGAGGTCTTCCTGTTCCTCTGCGGAGCGGTGATTCCGCGATAGGGGTTGGCAAGGGCTCGAAGACGTGCTCGACCAAGGTACCAAGCCTAGAAAGATAAATAGTAAACCCCGAAGAACGGCTAGTACGGTAGTGGCATTAAACAACGGTTCCGCTTCTTGGAGGCCGAGAGTTCAGAAGTTCAACCGAGACGGCACCGCGTTATCGCCAAGAGTACTGGAGGTGCTTATTCGCGACGAACGAGAGATTGTGCTTGCACTGCAATAACGTGGAGAAGAAACCGAGTTTGACATCCCGGTGCAAATGTAGCTTCGGTCCGACCACAAGAGGTGCGACTGCTGAGGATGCTGCAGGTGCGTAGTGCCCGGCGAACAATTGGTTTGACTTGCAAATGGATATTACGAAGGCAAAGCTTGGTTTGAGCTCTTGGTCAACAAGTAGCTTCGGGATGAGCACCCGAGGTGCTACTGTACCTTCAACGAACTGATAGAGGTCTGGCCACAGCGAAGGCTGTCAGGCTACTAGGCGAACGAATTATTTCAGCTCAGAGAGCTTGTCTGAATACTACTGCCGATCCTGGGGCTATTAAAATTACCCGAGGCCGTTATTTACAGCAATCGGTGTCGCAGTGGAGGTCAGGTTGCTAAGTTCTATTTAATCTAGCTATAAGCGTTTCCAGGGGTTTGTATCAAACCGTTAGCCGGCATTTTTATGTATACAGAGCAGTCTTTTTTCGGGGTGCGGAGGGTTTAGCATTTGTATCAATTCCTTGTTCGGATTCATGTGTATACATAGCGACATCTGATCAGCGGTGGTAGCGGACGGTTGCTCAGAAAGCCGACGGAATAAATTCATATCAAACTATATTATTTTTGATTATTTGCTTTAAGGAAACCTACTTGTCAATTTCAATCTATAACTTCGATACAAATTAAAAACTCTGTATGAAAAAATTTCAGTGTGATGGGTTAATACTTATAGGACTTGTATACGTCTCGTATCGTATTTTGAGCACTAGTAGCGGAGCTCCCAATCAGTCGCTTTTTTTAGTAATTTCGAAATGTCAATTTATGTAAAAGGTCTTGCAATTTTACTTTTGGCGAATTATTCATTTTATTCGAGTTTGAAATTAATTTTAAACTTATAAAACTAGAACTCTCACGCAAAAAAAATTATAACAATGAAACGGTTATGCTAGAGGCAGTAGGTTCAATTGAGCTCGTTAAACCAGTCGGCTTCTTATTCTGACCTTGAACTTTAAACATTCAGCTCATCGTAATGTAATAATCGTTTAGTTAACATTGATTTTAGTTATTAAATGATGAAAAAAGTGATGTGAAATTTGTTTAGTCATCCTTCCTCTCCAGCAATGCACAGTAATACGTTACAACGATTTGCTGTGCTTCGTTAGTTTGTACAATCAAAAGTCGGTGTACTAATACTGCCCTAATGCATAATTAAACTATTCCATCGACCTTTTCACCAAACCAAACAAATTACCTCCCGTAATTGCCTGCACGTACGATAGCAGAAAAACAGGGCGTAGCGTAATCCACGCGAATGGTATCCTGATATTCGAAAATCGTTAGACAAGGACGGCGGCTGCGGCCAAAAGAGAATTTAAGGGGACAATCTGAATATGGCACGGCGGATTAGTGGACGGGCATCCGATTGATCAACGTGGCAGTTAACCGTGACCGGTAGCTCCCTACTAATCTCGTTAATCCTTTAATCAAAACTTAGTGCGGGCAGAGTTTCCTTGTTTGCAAAAGAAACCATGCGACTCGCTAATGGTATGCAAACAGCAGGAGAAAATTATGTCGAGCAAAAAATGCGGCATTAATATTCTTCCTCAATTATCCGCATTACAGCCTTAAAGCGCGGGCCAAGTTCGCGCATAAAAAATTGCCCTTGCAAATAAAAATTATAATCTAATATTGCAACAAACAGATGACAATGTGTCCCCGCGTGCAGGATAATTAAAAGTCCACTTATTACCCTTGTCCTGCCCCGTAATGTGGCAGAGCCACATGCTGTTAATCAGCCTTAATGTTCCCACGTCCAATCGTAAACACGTCCCCCTCTCGCTCGCTCGTGTTCCGCAAAGCGGGACGCGTTTAATCATGACGTACTATGGGATAAATAATAAATAGCCAACAACAGGACCGCACGTGTCCTTGTCCTGACCTGCCAGGACAACACGATGCAGTTGATATCCACACATGTCGACCATTATTGGTCATTAACGTCCCCGTCTCGAGGGACGACCCGGGATCATCAGTCTTATTCTTGCTTGAAAAATTGCCCTTTATAAGATTAAGCTAACCCGAATGCCTGCTAATCCGGTTTTAATGACTGCAAACATAAGCTGATTCCGTGACAACCCTTTTCTAACGGTGGAAACACGTCAGCGGAATGTTTTCTTCGGAGAGGGCACGGGATCACACACGCTTCTTGTCTAAGGCGCAACATCTAAAATTGATTAATTTACTTACACTTTCATAAATTGCTTTTATCTCGGCACTTCCCTTAATAACAACAAATTTAATAGCAAAGTTGGGCCGAAATTCCTGCAAACAATATTATCCGTTCGGGCCTTAATAAAGTTGCAAACGAGTTCCGGTTTTAATTTTTTAAGTAATAAAACTGCGTATAGAGCAACATAAACGTAATCAGCTCATGCTGATCTACGGCCCTGCAGGAAAGTGCTTATAAAAATGTGATAAGCGAAGTTTAGAGGCAAAATTTAATACTGTAGAAGTATCTTCTTCGCTGTTTTGTATTTTCGGAATTATTTCATGTCACAGAATGAGTCCACTGTAATGCAGACCTCTTTACTACTTCCTAATGACACCAAGTAATTGGTTGGTAACCCAGTTAGGAATGTTCTGACAACATTTTCTATTTAAAGTTGAATTCTCCTGACGCCTTTAAATCTAACGCAGGTTTGTATACAGAATATGCAGATTAGAGCCACATAATTGGTTTTACCAAGCTACTGAAGACGTATTTCTGTAATGTAATGGCATACCATTAATGCGATTTCGTAACACCAAAACTGTTAAATCGCTTGGATTTCCAAAAATATCCATTTTCATGAATATGAATTCTCAAACGTTTGGATTCGTCATTCATTCCCCTACGTTTTTTTTGTTTCTCAAAACAATTTATGATGACACACTATCCTTACAACTGCTTATATCGTTCATTTTAAAAATAACTAACTGGCAGGAAATAAACTTTAGTGACTATGCCAAAGCAAATTTAAGCTGTTGATAGTGACATTAGATCGCAATTCCGCGAAATCATGATAATGTAGATCACGTAGTACACCGAGGCGTGCTTTAGGAACTTAGGTCTATACTAAATATATCATATTATTCCATGATCTTTAGCTATCAAGCGACGCCATGGCTCATTTTTATTTTTGTTATACTCCAAGTACCCTGACCAGCCCTTGATTAGTTAAACATATTAGTTTTAAGATAATAAACGACTTTATTTAAATTGAGCTGCTATTGTTCAGAGCTTATTTAGTTAGAAAAAAAGTTTTAGAATATTTTAGCAATTAGTAAATTCTTGTGTGGTGGTGAAAAATCTATTAAAATAGAAATTGATTATTAAATATGTGTTGTCGAGCAATTACATTGGTTTACAGTGTATATGCCGTTTGAGTTAAAGTATGTGTCAGTTATTTATGTAGGTTTACTGACTACTAAGCCGAAGTACGTTTGTTTCTATCACGTAAAGATTGTTTACAATTCATTAACAAAATATTACCTACCTATAATACGGCTATTTGCACTTAACCAAAGCGTCTGCAGTGGTTTACAGATTTTATGCTCTTCTATTCGTAATCATTATCAAATATGTGACTTTTTAAACTTGTCCGAGCATGAAATAACTTGTTTGCACAGACCACTCAACCACGGAGCCTATATAAATAGCACATTCGTTACGCAGCCACAGTACTCAGGTTAAAACCTTCGTGAACTGTATGTTAGTTTCATTTTAGTATGGCAACCAGAAATTGTATAAACAACCCCGACATATGTTGTACATAGGTGGTTGTTTTGTTCCTGACGCAAAACTTGAGATGGGTACCTTCATCAGTTTCCAAATTAGATGATTGATTTAAAACGGGCGGTTTGAAACTATAATTGATGTTGAAAAGGAAGCTTGGATTGCTTATAAAAGGATAACTTTCTGGGAATAATAAATCACAAAATTATTGCAAAGAACATCCTGATATAAAAGGGGCTGTTCGTGGAACTTCCCTCGCAAGTGGAAGTTTTAAAACTAAAAGTTCAAAAAATTAGATGATTCCGGAGGATTTTACGGCCATGGTCATTAAGTAACAAGCGTCTTTCGGGATTGGATATTGTCATTATTGCGATCGAAAAACTCAGTGTTTCGCCTGCATTCTTAAGGGGCTTCGTCAGGAGAAAGAAACAAAAGAACATGGTAATTCAATGTGCGAACCACGCCAGAGGCGAAACCTTTGCAAGGGAAGGGAAAGAAGGGATCTAAAGGGATCTAAACCTTATAAAAGTAACATTACAAAAAACTAAAGAAATTTTCTAAACACCTTACGTTTCATTTCTGTCATCTCCATTTTGTCCGCTGATAAAGGTAGTGCTACGGTAGTTATGGATCAAACAGAGTACACCACTAAGGTTAAATCTTTACGCCAAGTACTTCTTATGTCACACTTTCTCGCGACCCAACCTCCAAAGTCGAACGAGAAGTCACTTCTCTCATAAAATCTTCAGATATTCAAAGAAGAATGTTTCTTACAGCTTCAAAGCCTCCTCGGACCTATGGTTTCCAAAAATTCACAAACAAGGCATTCTCCTCAAGCGCATTGTCAGTACTATAGATTCCCTAGTTACTCCTTAGCAAATACCTAACCACTATCTTCAGAAAGTGCACAGGTAAGACTCTATCGTATGTTCACAATTCAGCCCATTTCGTTAAACTTATATCCAATATAAGCGTTGAACCTGAGGATTTACTTGTGAGTTTCGATGTCACTTCCCCCTTTACTAAAGTTTCTATTCCTGATTCCATAGTCTTAATCCAACACTTGCTATTAGAGCATGGGAGACGTCTTCAAGTCTACCTGCCCTTATAGAAAAATGTTTCTCTTTGACCTATTTCTTATTTCAATACAATTTCTTTGAAAATATCTCTGGTGCGGCCATGGGTTCTCCTCTTTCACCTATCGGTGCATGTCTTTACGCAAACTTTCGAAACCGTAGCTCTGCAATCTTCAGAATTGAAACCGAAGGTTTGTTTCCGATATGTCGATGAAACGTTTATTAATTGGCCACATGGTAAAGAAACTTTACCCGTCTTCTTAAACCATTTCAATAGTCAACATACAGACATTTCATTTTACGATGGAGATAGAAAGTAACGGCTCCCTTCCTTTTCGAGATGTACAGGTTTCTCGCCAACCCAGTGTCAAACTCTGTATATCGTAAACCCACTCATACTGATCGCTATCTACATGCCGATTCCCACCCTCATCATACACAAAAACTTTCCGTTATTAATTCGCTTGTACGCCGGGCTGTTTGTCAACCCGAATTGAATTAAACCATATTTGGAAATCTCTTGGAAACAACGATTACCGTGCTAAGGATATACAGTCTGCCATCAATCGCCAACTTCATCTACGGCTCCCAAACCTCCAAAGACCGTTCTTCAAGCAGCAATAGTCTTTTTTCTCTATATCCACCAAGTCACCGATCGCGTATGGAAGTTTCTTCGAAAACAAAACATTAAAACAGTAGGCAAACCCCCAAACAAAGTGTCACAGGTTCTTTTTTTACCTAAAAATAAATTAAACACTATGTCATCTAAAGGTATTTTTAAAATCCCTTGCTGTTGTAACGCTGTATACATTGGCGAAACAGGACGTTCAGTAAAAAGTTATTTTTCTCTCGTTGTATTTACACCCCGCGGGCTTCCAACTTGTGCTTCACACTTACACCTTGAGAAAAATCATGCTTTTCTCCTCCTTGATGTATCATGTACTATTTTATAGTATGACTTACGTATATGATAACTCGAACCATAACAAATCCATGTATTAGCTGACTAGGAAAGTTATGTTAAATGTAGTCTAGCTGTTAAAAGAAATTATTTATATGCATTTATTAGAATTTTTGTCTATTAATTTACTAAATTGTTAATATGAGTTCTTTGAACTTGAATTGTCTTTAGAGCAATAATTTAAAACTAATTTTTTACCTAAGCCATGCTGCTTCATTACAGGTAGGCAATGAGCTTATAAAGTTTCGCAAAAATATTATCTATTTCATCTGAGTTTCAAAGCTTAATTTACTCATTAATTAAAACATCACTCACGTTAGTCGTTACTCGGTTTTGATGTAACGAGTGGATTTGATTATTTCTGTGTTTAATTTGTGGTGAACGAGGTTACGGGTGTGGAAATTGGAAGTGTGGGCAAGTTTAACATGTAGAAGGCCTTCCTCGGGAAACTACCCTTAAAAAATAAATTAAATAATCTCGGCCGCTGAAAAAGTAACGAGTCGTACCAAAGAAACACTTTAGACTGATTATACTTAATTTAATTCTGAATGAAAGAGAAACACTCGGGTCGGGAATAAAGTGGCCCGAGGTTAAATAACAGAATGATTAGTGGGTATAATAACGAACCGAGTTAACAAAGCAAACTGAATTATCACCGTGGGTTATACGGCGGTTATGGTACTTGCAATTCCGCAAGAAATAAATGAAAGCAACATTTTGCTGCCTGAATGCCGAGGTTAGATTACAGTGGATATTGAAAAATGTGCATCCGAGTACGAGTTGTTTTATGCAATACTGAATGCATGCAGCTCACGAAAGCGTCCGCTTTCAAGCGGGACCACTCTAAACTTCTCCACCTAGATCTGCAGTAACTTTATGTAAGTAAATACGAATGGAATTTACTAATGAGAATGAATATGCAAAATAAGAGTATTTCCATGAATGTCGACTGTTTTTATCATGTTTACCATGCTCTTCGGGCTAAATTGTTTCCGGTTCGTTAGCTCAGTTTAAAATTTTAAATTGTTAGGCTAAAGCGTTCCAAATACAAACGTAAAGTTTACACGCTTGGAGGAGAATTAAGTAAATTAAAAATGTGATTTCAAGGAAGCAGCGCTGCAACTTTCCGCGCCATGAAAACAAGAGATAAGTTTAATTTTGGACTACTGGCTTTTATGAGATTACAAAACTGCAGAACGAACCCAAAATTCGCACCCGTTGCTGCAGAAAAATTTAATATTAAATATTTTTTGATTATTATTTATGGGGCTTATAGGCCAGTCAAATTAGATATTTACTTGACAAAAATGCTACCTGAAAAGTGAGCATGTAGTTTCACAGAACAAATCACGTAGAATTGAATGAACTAAAAAGTAACAGCTGAATCAATGGAGAAGTGATTCAAAATTGCGGTCAAAGTAATGAAAAAACGTTTTTTTTGCATATAAAAGAGCAAAAACGCGATGACTTTTTTCCAAAAAAATAGACTTATGTAGTTTAAAAAAGCAAATAAATTAAGCTGTCGATGGTCAAAATCGATTGATTAGAAAAAAAGTTATCGCTAAAAAACCGGTAAAAATGACCGATTTTTCAATTGGTCTTAACTTTAAAAAAAAACCTATATAACGTTGAAATTTTCGAGAAGAATAGTACTCGGTGAGCAGAAAACGCACGATTTTAAAATTTGCAAAAATGTTGATTACTTTTTGCATAAATCATTTTTTTCGAAAAAAATACGTTTTCGCAGAAATTGATTTACTCAGCTTGCAGAAGTCGTACAGCAATCAGCATAGGCTTATTTTCTTCCTTAAGCGTTATACTACCACACACAATATAAGCGCAAATTTTTTTGTACTTGAAAATATGTGCAAATTTAATGTGAAGAGTGATCTTTTTTTTTACGCACACAAAATGTTGAATATTTTTGTCAATTTTAATTGTACCGAAATTACATAAGCACCATTCGATAGCTGTCAACTTTCTACGAATTTAATTGCGCTTTTGTTTATTTTAACAACAAAGTACACATAAACTTCAGATTAGTGGTCTTTATAAGACTGGCTGTTAGTGTAGTTATATATCACAGTCCCAGTGTGCCAAAGAATACTTGGTTGATATTTTGTCAATATATGTCTGGGTGGGCAATAAACTGCAGTAATAGTTATCTCATATGCAAGGGTTTGTACTTTGATAGATGTTTATATTATGTAACAATTACTTGTAAATAATTTGTTTAAATATATCTTCTAATCCTATTTTTAATAAAAATATTTTTCACGTTTAATGACAGTTTAGAAATGAAATAATTAGTTGCTATAATTATTCTTCTAATTAATATTATGATTCTTATAATAATTATTAGAATCATTATAAACATTTAAAAAAGGAAGGATATTCTGAGTACATTGTGCAGGGCGAGTAAACGCCCAGTGGAGCGGCCTACTACGAGTTTCTCCCCACAACGAACGCTACTCGCCACGGCACCGCTCTGAACGGAACATACATTTTGCGACGCTTAATGTAAACCGGTTCGCAATAAATAATACACGGTCAATAATTGCGAAATAATTTTTATATTACACTAGAAGTCTTCCACTAAAGTGTGTGCAAATTTCAGCCGCTAATATTAATAATTGAATGTGCAGCAATTTAAGACAAAAAAATTCCTCAGCTTCTATGGGTCGTACTTTAATCTTTTTTTAATTACGGAGAAAATTGGCAGCTATCGAATGGTGCTTATGTAATTTCGGTACAATTAAAATTGACAAAAATATTCAACATTTTGTGCGCGTAAAACAAAGATCACTTTTCACATTAAATTTGCACATATTTTCGAGTGCAAAACAATTTGGGCTCATATTGTGTTTGATAGTATAACTCTTAAGGAACAAAATAAGCCTACGCTGATTGCTATACAACTTCTGTAAGCTGAGTAAATCAATTTCTGCGAAAACGTATTTTTTCCGAAAAAAATGATTTATGCAAAAAGTAATCAACATTTTTGCAAATTTTAAAATCGTGTGTTTTCTGCTCATCTAGTACTATGCTTTCTGAAAAATTCAAGGTTATATAGGTTTTTCTTTTAAAGTTAAGAACAATTGAAAAATCGGTCATTTTTAGCGGTTTTTTAGCGATAACTTTTTTTTAATGATTCAATTTTGACTATCGACAGCTTAATTTATTTGTTTTTTTAAACTACATAAGCCTATTTTTTTTGAAAAAATTCATTGCTTTTTTGCTCTTTTATAATCAAAAAACCGTTTTTTCATTACTTTGAGCGCAATTTTGAATCACTTCTCCACATGCTCACTTTTCAGGTAGTACTTTTGTCAAAAAAACGAGGTATTTTCGACAATTTGACTGGCCTATTAGAATCAAGTATTCACTACGCGTATGTAAGCAAGCCCAATTCACTCTAAAATGAATTCACAAGTAATCAAACAAAAGTGCATCCAGCAGCTACTACAGGCGCAGTTCTATTCTGAAAGCGTAGGTGTTTCCGTCTTAATCAATTCGGAAGGGACATGGGTAATAGTAATTTGTCAGGCGCCACTAGATTATGAATTTATGCTTCCTAACACAGAAGGAAATGACCTCGGCGTAGGAGCATCATTGAAATCGGTGCAGCTGCGTACTTGCCTTGATCCAACGATGAGCATCTAACTCCCTCACGTGCAGTTTTACAGTTGCGTTTTACGATTATTTGAGAAAATTGCACTAATGTGATGGTTACAAACAGTTATTCATTAAACCGATTATGTTGGTTATAATTCAACATATATATAGACAACATTCAATACCCTCCCTGCCGGGGAGCAGCTCAAAACTGGTGTTCGTGATGTGAATACTCGAATAACACGCACATATAACAATATCATCTGCTGAATTTCTAATTGTAAAGGTAGGTAAGCACTAGATACAAGAAGGAAAATTTAGGAACGTGTTCTGTAAAAGCTATACAAAAAAGATAATATTTATGACTCTATTTAACAATACTGATATGGATGCAAAGCAACTCGGCTTTCAAGTAGTGAAGTTTAAAAAGCTTCAGCTCTGTAAAGATCCACCTGGAGTGATGGGAAGGCTTTTTCCAGCCTTGTGGCACACTTGACTAATGATGATCGTTGTTATCGTTATCCTATGTAATCGTTATGCCTATGCGAGAATTCGATCACAGTCGACTATTGGAGACTTTCGTTAATTTTCAAGTGATTTTCATTTAAAGAAAAAAATATTTGCCGACAAAAATTACAAGACCTCTTAGACGCAAGGTTTTGTTGCGATTTTAAGTCCTTACAACTGTGTCGTCTCTTCCAGAACTTTTTATAATTTATCGTTATGAAAACTATACAGCTCATTCAGAACATTCGCCTGCTCAGCAATGGCTTTCCACTTCTTTCTAGCAACGTTGTTCTCTATCTCTTAACTTTCAATTTTCTTAGGTCTTCGAGTTCGTCACTTCACATTTTTCTCGACGTGTTTAGTCTTCGCCTTCTTTTGTATTCTTCTATCTCCCATGCGCATCACTTGACCTAACCATCTTAGGTTTAGAATTTTTGAAATGTTGATTATGTGTAGTTGTTATGCAGGCCCTTTAACTTCAGATTTCTTTGCATTCTCCATACACCTTCTTCGTTGATTTACGCGTATCTTCTACTATGGGCGTTATTGTGGTTTTGTATATTTTGTTCTAGATATATTCTTCAATTTTAAGATGTCTGTAGGACACAGTAACTTCTGTTTCCAGTCACTATTTCAAATTGTATATTTTTCTTACTGTCATCTCTATGGGTCAAAACATTGCCGAGGTACGGTATTTAAAGCATCCCACTTTTCCAAATACGGAGCTGCTTATTTGTATATTTCGTAGTTGTTGTTCGCCGTCTTTTCTTTTCGTTTTGTGTGCTTCATTTCTTCTTCATAGTTGTACATAGTTCGTGTAAGCCAAATTGAAGCTATCTGTTGAAAAGGGTTTCTTGTAATTCATCACAGTCGTCTTTCTAATACTAGATTATACAGACTAGAGGACATAAGGTCACCCTGCCTTACACCTTGTTTTACTTCAAACTCTTGATGCAGGTCTATCCATATTTTCACTTTGCTACTTATATGTGCTACAGTCATTACAATTAGCCGTATTAATTCTTATGATAAGCTAAAATTATTAAGGGTGTCCCCCAAGTAATATCGTTTGATGCTGTGGTAGGCTTGCTTCAAATCGATGTATCTTTTATATACATCCGTGTTATATTCGTAACACTTCTACATCATTATACTGTATATATGATCTGTGGCTGGTTTATCCTTCCGAAATCCACTTTGATATTCATTTGCAACTTCCTTGTAAAGCTTGTAGTTTAGCGTTTATCGCTGCTGTAAATACTCTCCATATTTAAATATTTAACAATGATGTACCTCTGCATAAAAAAAGAATAAAGCCCGGAAAACCGTGGAATCAAGGAGTGGAAAAAGATACACAAAGTAGACAATTTGTGGAAAGAGACAGCAAATAAAAAGAAATTGTGGTTTATATGCCAGAAACGGTAAATGCTGGAACAACTCGCTACATACTGTTGAAAGCTGTTCTCCACCGTTTTTTAGTAGTTCGGCACGTGTTGCATATTCTCACAGTGCTTTATGGGTTTAAAAAATGTGTATAACTTTCTCCTCTCATTGGTGGACTAAAAATAACTGACGGTTCCCCTACTGCTCTACATTCTCATCATCACCTCTGCCTACCACTTGTACCTCTGTATTATAATGGATTTGTTCCTCTTCTTTTCCAAAGAATATTAAGACGGACTGTATTAGTTTGGAGGTAATATCTTAGAATTTGGGACATTGATACTATGTACTTCTGAACCTTATAGTTGGAGAATATCTGCATCAGGCAACCCCCTCAATCAAGAATCAGCAAACTTATGCAGCTTGCTGAATAAGTCGACGAATTTCAAAAGCTCATGTACTATCAAGAAGTTTCGAGGTCAGTATGGATTTTTTAAATCTAAAGTGTACTCGATAATAATAGAAATATGTTTGCCCTCCTACTGTTTGCTAAAGGTTTAATAAATTCAATTCTCTGCATTTAAAATTGAGGACACTATACTTCATTTAATAAAAAGACTAGGTAATAAACTACTAATGCGGCTTTGACTACGTATACTTCAGTTACATACGTTACAAATTGAAGAACAAAGAAGAATTCCAGAATTGTTTTTCGCTTTTCATTAACATAAAAGCCTGAAACTCTCCTATGATAATCCACGACCACGCACATGGATCTAAACCCTTGTACGAAGCTTCCAAAGGTCGATGTTTTATTACAAAAAAAATACAGAAAAGCTTTTCAACATCATTAATAAATATTTTTTCGCCATCCACAAGTTACTATAAAAATAGCAATGTAATTTTTGATTTTTTTTTAAATTTTAGACCCTTTAACAAAATTCTAGAATTTCGAAATACATGTACTTCCAGCAAACGCTTTCGAAGTGTATAGCATGGTTCGGCTTCATCGCTTTTATATAAGAACAACAGGCTAAAATTATGGATTATACGGAGTTTAATCACAACGTGACACAGTAAACTTTAAATAATTTTACCGGAGTCGCTCCAGTAGGGAACATAATAGTATTGTATAAAAACTGTTCTTTTTCTTGCCAATAATCTAAGCTTACTACTGCTGTGTATATACTTAAATAACATAAACCGATTTGAAGCTGAAATAGATTGTAGTTACCTTTTGTACTTTAAAGCCTATTTTCCGTTTTTGTGTTAACAAATACTTCCATAAAGGAAACCTTTTCTCGAATGGAAGTTGCTCGAGATACGTTTTTCTCAAGTGCGCCATTTTTATGATCTAGAGATAAAATAATACGGAGGGTATATACAAAGCTTCGGTAAGATATCGCGACATACTGACATTTCTAACCATTTATTTCCTACTAAATGTAACGGGGGTACGGTAGTGATGCATCCACAAATAAGAAAATCGTGTTTTGAGAATTAGGGGTTTCAAAAGACATCTGATTTAATTAAATATCTCAGAGCAATCCTGATACTCTATTGATTGTCATTTACCACGTATACATACTGTCGTGACAACAATGCACCACATTAGACAGCTAATATTTATGTAATACCTTTACTTTTAGATTGCCCTTATTTAATCTTCAAATTAATTACGTATTTTGAATAATTATTTTAACTGAGTACTCTTATCAGGGTGGTTCGCCAATCTAGCGATCTGTTAATTGAATTTTCAATTGTATTTTAAAAATCTTTGACTACTAAATGACATTTAATGTCAACTTGACTTCTACACCTTTTCAAACCAGGTATTGACAGTTATACTTTACATTGAGACACATATCAATCAATTCAGCTACGTAAGTACTGTATTAAGTTTATTTTTACACTTTCTTTTACTGATTGTTATTCAAAAAGCGTTTATAAGTTCTTTACACAAACCTTAAAACTTCTCTAGCTTTCACTGTAAAAATCCAACCAACAACAGCTTCCGATGTTGACTGTCTAAAACGCCTACCGCTTATTCCTCAAACAGTAACAACTTTGATGGTCCGTCAACCCTCGAACTGAATCTATCCTGTCAATAACTCCTAGTGTTCTTAGAATCCAATTCTGCTCCCTCTTAAACGTCACCGTCACACCAATCGACTCCAGGTAAGTTTCAGTATTATGATGATCCAAATCTAACCTTGTTTATTCTGCAGATAGTCCGATGTCAGCAATACCCACAAAATTATCCAAATCAATCAGCTAATTCTGACAACCTCCTTTCAATGCTTGACTTGTCTTCCATGCAACCACCAATGTTACCAATGAATCCTTATTATGTCTTGTATGTATCAATAAATCCAAATCCCATTCAAATAATATAATCTTCTGTGTTATTTATTTCCGATTCACTATATGGTACAATCTTTTCACCGATTGTATATATTTATTAAATCCAAGTTATATTCTCACCTATTACACCACACACCACGTACATTTGTTTATAGCCCTTTTTAATTAGCAATTACAGACAATGATACAAATTAATGCACTAATTTGCCATTTTTTTATTTACCAAATTCGTAATTTCAAAAAACATGTACAATTTTTCATGAGTTGTTTCAGTAACTAATTAACAAAAATTTTCATTCCTGTTAGATACAATTCTTATGCACACTTATTTATTTTAAATATCCTATTATTACATGCTATTAATTCTTATCATTCTAACAAATACATTTGTCAATTGTAACCTTGGCTTGAACTTTATTAAAATTAAACTCAACATCAAATTTGTATACTCAACTGTTATTTCATTATCAAATACCTCACTCATTGTCTCAATTAAATTAACACCCAATTCTATCCAAAGACTTCAAGATTTGATTGTAGTAATCTTCCAAATTTATTAGTTTTATATTTTTATCTTTCAACCACCTTTAGTGTATCACAATACATTACAACAGTGCCTCTAAATTAAAAAAGTATTTGGCCTGAAAGTTAGTTGCTATGCGCACATGAGCCGCAGGCCCAAACGGCTCAAATTATACGAGTGTGTTTGAAGATTTAAGTAGGTACTATATCATGCTGAAAAATATTTTTATCTGCGATTCACAGTTTTGCAAAAAAATATTTGAAAAAGGGAGCCTTTATAAAGTACAATCCAACATATCTCGATATTTATAATTTATTGACTTGGCATCATTGGTATTTGCAAGTAAAAAGGAAGCTATAAATTTATAGGAATTGAAATTATATTTTTCCGTAATACCATACGGTTCTTGCATTTTAACTAAACTAAACAAACACATAAAAAATCATTCATACAGCCGCCGGGCGTTAAGGATTATAACGATCGTTAGCCATTAAGAATAATGTGATCTTTAAATTATGTTTAACAAGTTATTCTTAAAATGTAGAAATTTGTATTACAAAAACTCTTGAACGACATACGGCCGATACGCAAATAACGGACTTGGTTGATTATGAACTTCAGCTATCGCCTCGGATTACAATATTTAACCGCGTCCGTTATTTGCTATAGGTATATGGAACGAATGACTTTACTAACTATAACATTTCAGTTATTTCTTAATTCTCATCGATTCAAGTCCAAACACAAAAATTTATAATACCTTCGAATTTCGTTTTAATATTGAGTACATTAAGTAGCACTTTCATTCTTTGTAGGTGAATAGGTGCTATTACAAAGTACTATGAGATCATAAAAAATCTTCGGATAAGAGAAAGTTGAATTTTCAACCCATCGTCTTAGCACGTAACATAAACACTGCATCAGCTGCTTCAATTTTGCCTTAACAATCAGTAATTTTTGTCAAAATTTGATAACCCCATTGTGATATTAATAAACCGACAAAGATGAATTAATAATAAGCGTGTGAACGAATTTATGCAATAATTTTATTTTTTATACTGGCTCTTGTCCCAATGTTTTGTAAGATTGCACTGTATAAATCAGACAGAGCTGCAGTTAGCATCCCGCACTGATTTCATATTCGTAAAATACTGATAGTAGCTAGTTTTCTACCTTGTTACCTTTCTACTAAAGGCACTACTGCATATAAATGTTCTCTATGCAAGAACTTCGAAGTTAACTTATGCTTTGCACCAAATCAAAAATACACAAGAAACCTTTTTCCTTTAGCAGAATATAAAACTGAACTGCAACTGACATATGAATTCGTAAAAACGTTTGTAATTCAAGACACCATACCTATACATACTACAAATGAAAGTACAAAAAGCAAATGTCCTCATGGATTTTGCCATATATGTGCACTTCCCCTGCTCTTTATTTAATACAGCCCTGGATTCCAGTTATCTTTAATATTTCTAAATACGGCTGCAAAGAAATACTATACCGTTTCTAGAATAGGCATTATTTGCAATACATGGTTTCCAGAAACCCTAGTGAAGGGCGTTTGGAAGGTGATTAAAACCAATAACGTTTTTTAAAGGAAATATTTGTAAAAAAGGTATCACAACAAATTGCATTATATTACTAATGATAGTACTATGGTGATAAGTTCTTACATATATTGCAGACCAATCCAATTTGACTATTTTAATCACGTGAGTCAGTTCGACAAATCACATCACACTTGAAGTGAAACGACCCTACGGTGATTTTCAATCACCATGGAAACTACCTAATTAAATTTCAGTAGTATCCTATGACAAGTTGGAGGCACTGTTAAATCTAAGTCAAATTCGAGGTTAGCAGGTTAGGTTTTCCTCCAGTCTGTATCAAAACTGACGCAAAACCTAACCTGATAACCTCGAATTGACATAGACTTACAATGCCACCGACATAATATTATTATAATGAAGTGTCAAATTAATTTGTCAGCTAATGGCTAATTTATTTAAGAACTGATCTTCCCGAACTCACAGCGGCCAGTTATAAATCGCTTCGCCTCGGGTTATTTCTATGCAAGCACTTTCAGGTTATTATTTGTCAAATTATTGCGGGTGATTATCACTGCCCTTGGTAAATTACAGCTGAGAATACAATTCATTAATCACGTGACCCTTTGAACCAATTGGAAGCATAAAAACCCTTGGATACATGTGTACCACAGCGGTGATACAAAACAAAAATTCGTATCACCTTATTGTGGTCTGTTGCTACTCAAAAGTGTGGCTGGCAGGTGAGGTTTTGCTTCACATTTGTGTCAAAACTGATTAGCAGGTTAGGTTTTGCGTCAGTTTTGACACAAACTGACGCAAACTCTAACCTGCTAACCTCGAATTTGACATAGACTTACAGTGCCACCAACATAATTCATTGCATTCTCTCACTAAATACAACTTGCGGTATGATTAGTAATCGGTGATATTCATACCGCTTGTGGTATTATGGCTGATTATACCACTCCTTATAACAGCAACCTAATGAAAAACGGTAAGAATGCATAGTTACGCATGTACTAACTTTCGAAAATGTACATAGCAACGGTGATCATCATATACCTTCTTGAGTAATAACTGATAGTCAAATACCTTCACAAACACCGCGTTATCTGCTGAAAGTACAATCGTCATAGCAACTGCACTAACTGTACTTTTAATATTTATAAATAAACTGCTCAAATGTTGTTTATTGACTCGTGATATAATCTAGCCGAATGCAACTCGCGTCTTCTTGATAATCATATCATTTTTGTTTCCACTCGATATATTGTTTTCCTTCTGACTCGCGTGATTGTCAAACCATATATCTCGTGTAAGCAGAAATGATTCTTTGGTAATCAAGAATCCACTTGTTGCATTATAGTACCTAATAAAATTTAATTGTAATGTCTGTACTTACATTAATCTTGGAATCCGAGTTACAGCCGAAATGAACAGAATGGAATAGTATATTGTTTTATTAGGTTTAACAGTGGCCCTTTGTTAGACGAGAAATTATGTTTGCATTTGCAAGGTGAAGAGTAGCGTAGCCGAGCAAACGCAAAATTGCCAGTGAAACAGAGTAATTTTTAATCCGAATAATACATAAACATTTTTCCGTAACCTAGAAAAGTACAAAATATCGAAAATTTGAGATGATGGATTACTTTTGACGTTTCTCAATAAAAAATCGTTTTGACAACTACATCCACAGTCGATCAAATGGAAGTTACTTTTAGTTCCTAGGAAGTAAAAGTACTGTCAATACTAGAAACTGTGTTACAAAGCAACATACACTTTTTGTGTCAGTGAGAGAAATGTCAACTTCAATGACAGATTTTGGTATTAAAAGGAAATAGTTATTTTCATAAAAAGCGTCGAAGGTAGCAGTTATCGTGCAAGTGTTTATTAGACAAACGAGGGGGTAGCGTAGCGAAGCCTGAGCACAGATATTTGTACTTTCGAGCGAGTTATGAACACTATTTTTTAGACGACCACACAAAGCAAATTTTATTTTTAAGACATTGTTTTTATTTCGTTTACAAAATTGATTGTTATATTATTATTGGCACAATTATAAACAATTAGAGGTTTTTGGAGAGCATAGCAACGAATAAAGCATAAGTGTCTGGATTATTTGACTAACTTTGTGCCGTTACGATATGACAAGAACGATATAATATCGTGCTAGTGTATGAAATTGTCAACTGTAGTAGGCTGTTGTCGCGATAATGTTACTTTCATATGTGGTCGTCTAAGAACACTATTTTCTGTACAAAATTTTGCACCACATGAACATCTAGATTTCTAATTACTTCTTGTACATTTATACCAAGTATTCAAAAGAAATTTTGTTTTTCTAAGCATGCAACAAATATTCCTGTCGTTTAACTAGATAGCCCACCCATTTGAACAATATAAAAATAAAGTTTATAAGACAGTAACACATAAACGGTGTAAATCAATTTATTCACTGTTGGTCTTGTTAGAGGTCGTTCATGTTTCGAAACGTTGAGAATGTTTGGTTTTTGACACTAAATGGATTTACAGCAGGTATTTAGAACAAAAGTCCTTCCAGCTGGCTACATTGGGTAGTTTTCTCTTAATTAATTCAGAACGGACGTTGACAGTAAGTTATTATTATTTTTATGGAGCGCCATAGGAAGCCTAGTGCCGCATTATATTTTTAAATATCATTGACTGTTAGTTGTAAGTAGTTGTTCTCATCTTCAGTCTAGGAGATACTTAACAGTTTTTTGTGGTGAAATAGCATCCACTTACAATTTTAAATAAACTTTCTGACTATCTGTGGGTATATTCATCATTACTATTACTTATGAATAGAAACTGTATATAGATTACTACAATATTCCTCTTTTGACAATAATTGTTGTCTATTGAGATGATTTTGGAGGCTTTCACGGCTATTGTAATCAAGTAACATCCGACTTCCGGGAGTGCACCATGTCATTATTGAGGTCAAGAAAAAAAAGGAGAAAATCGCCCTTCTCCTTACGATCGTTAGAAGAGTTTCGTCTCTGAAGTGGTTTACACGTTGAATTACCGTGTTCTTTTGGTTTTCCTCCTGATAAGGCCCCTTACGAAAGTGGGCGAAACGTTGAGTTATTCGCCTTCAATAATGGCATGGTCCAATCCCAGAAGTCGTTTGTTACTTGATTGTTGTCTATTAGGTTGGTAAACAGTTTTAAGTGTTGTAGCACTTTCATGACATTAATATGGACTATCCGACAAGTTCTTCGCTAAATTGTTTTGATCTACAAACCTATCTATACTCCAGACTACTGAAAATTATTGTTCAATAGTGCTCTTACTGAGAACAAGCGAAGTGTTATGCTAGTGTATCCGTTCTGTCTGATACGGATACAAAGAGAGCAATACCCATCAAAGCGACAGTACATGTAGGTATGTGCTCAATTTTACATTATCCTATTGGTTCGCGCTGTCCTTGTAAAGGGCCTGATTTTGTTTGGTTTTTCGGTTCCGACGCATGGGGTACCATAATTATTATCACACATACTGCAACCTTATACATGTTTAAGTAGATTTATCTACTCCTACTGCACAATGGCCATGAATTATGATTCATAATTCACGGTTTGCAGCAATCATAAAATTCTATTTTCATTATTCAATAGTTTGCAAATTGCAACCAATCAGAAAATTCTGTTTTCATTATTCAATAGGTTGTAGCCAATCACAAAATTCATTCTTATTATTAAATGACATTTGAAGTTAACAGCTGTCACAAATGTCATAATTCTGAAATATGAACACAAGGCTCCTATTGCATAGGAGTAGATAAAATACCGTATTATATTCGCGATTATGGCCATTATTCACTCAGATGACTTGCGCCACAAGCCGAAGGCGCGTGGCGCAAATGTCATCTTCGTGAATAATGGCTGTCATAATCGCTCATATAATAATATACTATTATAACTGCAGCTGCAGCATGTCGCATTATTGATTTTTATTACAAAAATCTATCACTGTCGCCTTACTAAACTAGGAAAGAGTCAGTCATTTAGTCACCTATTACTCAACTGATCCTTATTGTTCAGTTTGACGAATAAACCTATTTCATCATTTATGTGGTCAAAGTTGGACTCCATCCAAGGATACGACAGAAGAAATTAATACCAGTGGCATAACTTCTCCTTCGAGTGGTGCGTTATGTGCAAATTTGTAACCAACCTCAATTCACTCTTTGGTCTGGTTAATTTACTTTAATTAACATTATTTTGCAATGCCACAAAGGTAGATCAGGACCAAGATCTGTAGAGCTGCGGAGTGATTAAATTGAGTTGGTTGTATAATAATAATTATTAAATCTATGCCAAAAACTAAATGCCTGTTACCTAAACCAAGTGTCATTACAAAATAAAGGAAGAACGTTGTTCTTTCTCGATTTCGAACGCCAGCGGTAGCTGCAACCCACCGATAGCCTTTGGAGCTCCTCAAATCGGCCGGGCAAACCAAGCGCTGGTTTCACTTTACTCTTAAATACAACAGGATAAGAACAGATGTTTTAATTTTAACGTTTCCTCTATGACTTAGGAGAGGTGTTAATAGTTAGGGAATAACTTCCAAGCTCTAAAAACTGGACGTGAAAGCATCAAGGGGGAAACTTCTCGGCCCGTTTACATGCTCTTCATGCGCTTTGTGATTTAAAAATCGAGGTGTTAAGTATTAGGAAGCTACTTCCATGCCCGTCTCCATAATCTGCCGTAAGCTCTGTGACCTGGACGTGACCGTAACTCTTGACTGGAGGTTGCTAAATGCAAATCAACTATCGCAAGCAGAAAAGAAGAGTCTAGGTTAGGTTAGGGTTCTCAGGACAGTTCGACTTCTCATAAAGAAGTTAGGACTCGAACTGGCCTTACGCGGTGCGCAATGTAAAACAATCAAGCAATCGCCCCCAGGTGCTAGTTACGCTGGATGCTCGTCCTTTCGGGTCTGGACTGGCGATTCCTCGTTTAGCAGGATTAAGCGAGGGTAATCGGGTTCAAGGCTGGAGTTTCATTGTTGTCTTCTGATGTGCTGTACTTAAGTGTGAAAGGAACTGGTTAAGTGAGAATTAAACTGCCCAGAAGTCCCTTTCTTGTTCTCGTTCGCTGCCTCCTGCCACTTCGCTTCGCTGGGAAAATCTAAGTGGGGCAAACGCAAACGCGACCTATATTGTGTTTTGATCAGATGGTCTTTGTAGCGGAGGTGCGCCGTACAAATTGTAAACATGTGCTTAACACACTACTAATCCAATTTTCAGGGAAGCTAAAAGTCAGGAGTTTACAATTTGGGCTGACCAAAAATAGATATTTTTTTTGAAAAGTACTACTGTGTGCACTAATTAGTTGATAATTAAAATAAATAAAAGTTGCACTGGTTTGCCTACAGTAAGAAGGGTAGACATAGTAAAAAGGTACTGTCAAGAAAAACACACCACGTTAATAGTATACATCTAATAGAGTCGCCCTATTTTCGAATAGGAAGTATTATTATTACTTTCCAGAGCAATATATGCAATATTACAAAAATGTCATTAAAAAATTGCAAATTAAATGTTAAAAGACAACAATCTAGTGGTTGTGGCGGATGTGAAGGAAAGAAACTACTGCACTCTAAAATAAGCAAAGAAATACATATTAAACATATGAAGACGCGTAAGAAAAATTTGTATTTAAATAGATATAATCTAGAGCTTAATACAGCCATTTCCAGTTTTTTGCATAAAATATGCTTTTTATCATAACCAATATCTTTTCTTCGTTATTTGATCAGAATAGTCGTACTGTAACTAAAATGAAACTTTTAAACACATGAAACAAAATTCTATAATATTATCTATGCTGAAAATTTATGGAATAGAATTTGAATTCTACAGAGGGTAGAGACTCATGACCAGAAACCAGAGCTGTGTACCCAAATCTTTACTTAGGACTTTGTCGGATATTAAAGGCTATGAATGTAAATAGCATTTTCGTGTCATTCACCTAGATACACATAAATGTGAAGATTGCCGAACTTCTACAGAATGTGAGAATTTCAAAATTCAACTTTATAATTTCAGAAAAAAATGTAAATACGTAAACCTATCATTTAAAGGTAGTCGACATTGCTTCCTTAGATCATTACTAATTAAAATAAACGAAAATAGAAGCTATAGGCTTACCACTGGCAAAAAAAAATATTTTTTTAAAGAAATAGTTGTTTATTTCGACAAGTTTTTGAAGTTGATGCTCAAAAGCGCCTGAGGACTTCAAATTAATTTTCTAGTTAATTTAAAGACTTTCTAAAATCATTAGTAGTATATAAAAACCCTCTTCTATCAGTACAAAGATAAACTAAACTGCTCATGAAAACAGCATTCCAGAAAAACCAAACTGAGGGTTCAGCACTACTTTTGTTGCGGTTTATACTTACTGAAAGCTGGCTTTGCTTTAATTATTCTGTGTAGATAACGTTAAAGCTTTAGCATAGTGCATTGTTCATTAGGTTGTGCTACTTGTGATATTAAATGGCTTCCTTGTAAGTGATTTAAAAATACAATTCGTTGGAAATATCATTCGCTGCGCTTTGTACAGGATTACTATTCGTCCAATTAAGTAGAGTCAGCCGGTCTTTATATCTTTCTTGGGGAGCTAAACTAGCAGCCCAAGATAGCGAGCTGAATAAGAGAACGAAGCCCGTTCGGGTCGTAAAAGGAAAACGACCAAGGTGTCATACAATCTGAATCACAAAACAATTCGTGATAGGAATTTAGACGTGAAATGGCAATTCTAATTCCCGACATATTGATAATCTGTCGCCTAAGTGATTTGATGGACGTATTTATGTTGCAACTTTCCCCCGAGAATTTCGGGCGAAAGTGGAGCGGGTGAAATTTATTTTACAACGTCTCTTGTATAAAGCCATTTACCATAAGCCTTCTCTGCAGAATTCAGTTTTAAAATCCCCTTTTACTTTACAACTTATTTTACCTGTGTAAAGCACGGAGAACGGTTTTTTGATGGGTTTCGTTACTCCACCACGTACATAACTGAATACATTAAAGTTAAATAAGGCACTTGCGGTCCAATCCTGGCGGTCCATTCGCAAATATGCACCCAGAGCACGGAGGGAACTTTTAGAATATTAAAGAAGGATAAAAACGTGCCAAGGGAGAAACAATATGAAATAGATTTTAGGGGCAAAAATACTGCTACAAAAAATTATCACTAGTACGAGGTTCATTTTTATCTACTCTGACTCACAAAGCATTGAAAATTATTTGGTTTTATTTCTTTCCAAGAGCGACACCTGCTCTTGACGCCCTTTTTATTATTATTATTGCGCACTTTATGCAAGCTGCTCGAATTCCTGCAAATCGTAGCTTTATACCACTAAAACCTTTTTATTTCGTTCAGTCTATCGCCGTTGTTATAAGAACTGCGGGGGTGACAAATTAAAATTACTACCCCACACTGTTCACGTAGGTAGCACAAAGTGACCTGACAAGGGAAATTCTAATTGTAGCTCTGCAGAATACGTCATATCAATTCTGAGCTTGGTAATAAGTAAATGAATGGAACGGAAAATGTCAGAACTTGCGTTCAGTTCCGAATTTCACGCTTGGATGTGACACAACTCTAATAACGAAAATGGGTAATTTCACATGCCAGCGCGATGCCTTTGATTTTTAACAATTACCCTGCTAAATTAGCAAATTACTGCACAGGCTTTTAACGAGGCAGTAAGGTTCACAACTTTACAAAATTAACAACACTGGAGTTTACAGCGATGTCTTGGGGTTACATTTTTGATCACATTGTAAATTGTTGTAAAAATCCGAAGCCATAAAACAATTTAGAGCACTTTGGGTGCTTAGTTTCATGTTCGATAAAATTTACAGTCGGATTACGGCGGTAAAGTTTATCTATTCCTATGACCGTAAATTGTAATTTGGGTTCTGCGGTTCGATAACTCTTACACTGGGGCTTGGGAAGGAACTTACTGTTCAAATGACTTTTTGACAAATGGGAATTTCTTTTCCTCCAGGATTTCTTAATTTTAAGCTTCGGTGATTTTCATATAACGTGAAGCAGTGCCGCAGTTGTTTTCAATGTTAATGGATTGCTCTCGTCGAGGTGGACAGGAAAAATAACAAAGGAAGCAATTTGCAATCTCTAACCGGGGTTTACAACCAGTATTTTTCTTTACATTATGGAATATATTGGAAATTGCACTGACATTGTTAGACAGGCACAATTTAAATAGGAAATATCCATTTTTGTGTGGACACGTCGCAGAAATTGCATAATTATATAACGGGGGCTAGAAATTTTGAGTAGAAGATTTGGTTAAATTATTGAGCTCAAATATATTTGGTGTACTTGTTCTTAGCGAGTTTATAAATTAATAAAAAATCGTATTCCTGTCAAAGCTGTGACATTAATTGAATTGTTAAAAACCGTAGCATCAATATGCATGCAGTACCTGCTATAATATTTCAAACCATTTGCATTTACACACAATTACTTAAATTGCATGAAGCAGGACTAATATGGTTATACAGGTAAATCCCCGTTGGGATAAAAGCCAATTAATGAAGTTGCCCGCAGAATCCCTAAAAATAATTCTAAAATTTTACACTTCCTTTGGAACTTTCTCATTTCCTAATTTACAATTCAAACGCCTTGGAATTAAAAATGCCCTAATTTGCAACTAATTACTCTTCCAGGTATATGGCAGCGGATACGTCCTCGAAGCAATCTGTCCAAACACAAATTTACCTTTCATATTCTAGATATATGTATGAGTACAACCTTTACTCTAAATTGGAATGCCGCCATTCTACTTTATCTAATAGCCTAACAAATTTTATCTGCTTTATGAGGCGCTTTTTTTTCTTCAGCAGAATATTCACAATAACCCTCTTGCAAAAATTTTCAGAATACTTCTGCACAAGTTGCTTTGAAACGTACTAAAAATAGCTACCATATTCTATAAATAGTTATTTCTAATGCAAGTAACATACTCCAGCTTTATCCTATTCACTGTGTCGGCTTGTGCTATTCGTAATATACCATAAAATAACGTAACTGAAGCTTAGCTAAGGCTTACTGAAGATATAACACACCGATACTGTTACCTTTATATTTTTTCGTCAAAATAAAAGAATGAATACAGTAGTGCAAGTCAAAGCCCAACGCAATCACACCAAAGAGCTTTTGTGGCTCTTAAAAGGATAACCAGCAATATGCACCAAAGAACATGGAGTATAATGAGTAAAAAAAAACTCTAGAATGCGAAGGATATTTTAGAAATATAGGAGTTATGTGTGCACGTTAAGTGATAAGGAAGTAGAAATATAAGCTGGACATTTTGGCATTTGTGAACTAAGAAAAAGGAAAAGGACGAAAACCAGCGGGGAAAATATATTAGCTTTCTATTCTAGATCGGAAAAACGAGTAAGAGGAGGGGAGACAATAACATTAAACGTAAGCTTGTCAAGTGAAATAATGTAACTATACAAACATTTGCTCCAACAGAAGATACTATAGAAGAAGTTTGGTACGAAGAACTACAAAAAAAACAAACACATGAGGGTAGTAAAAGAAGAAAACATATATTTCTAGACAGATATTAGAATGGAAGAATGGTATATCCACAAGAAGTAGGCCATGGATTGGAAGGGGTGGAGGTGAAACTGTAATAAACAGCACCGGAAAAAGAATTAAGACTTTCAGATTAATAACTAATTACTTATCCAAAGCAATCACTTAAACATAAGAAAATATTTAAAAACACTTTTCAAGCAATAGGAAGGGAAGCAGAAAGTATTAACAATTATATAGCATACAATAGGGAAGTGAAATATGCAACAATTCACGTAAAAGTAATCAGAAGCGATGAATTACATATAGGAATATAGACTTCCAGTATCAGTTACCGGATTTTACAGAAAACACATAAAAATTAGAAACTTTTACCAAATCAAAATTGACGATCCAAGAAACCAAAGAAGGTTATATAAGTATATATACTCGTCAAAATTTGAAGTGGGACACCAAAAAAAGGCTAAATTTAAAAATGCTCTAGAATGCTTAAGAATTATCCAATGTTGATCAAGCTTTTGCAGTTGTGAAGGAAAATCCTCCAGCTTTGATTACTCTTAAAAAAATTCTGAACAATCCTAACAAAACTCTTATACAGGGCGTTGAACGTACCTGTGTTATTTCCATAATTTTTAGTTAAGTGCATGGCTTTAACAGAACATCCTACATGCTTTGATTTTATGTGAATATTTAGTATAGTATATTACCTATAAAATATTTTTTTATTTTCGTTTCTATCTGCAGTATGAAGAGAAATATGTTTTTTTTTCTTAATCCTTGCATATTAAATTTCAAAGTTGGCTTTAAAAACAATATCGAAGGCTTTAAAGATAATATCGAAAATGTGTTTGACATTTGGTGTAAATAAAACATTCTTTGCCAACATGGTGCGTCTAAATGAAGCTATATTAAACAGGGCTATTGGCCTGATAGAGGCGGGAACTTAAAAAAGAAGAACTGCAAATATGGTATAGCAAGACCTCACAGGGCACGTATAGTGAATGAGTATATTGAAACCTACGGTATAAATCGAATGCCATGGCTGCTTTATCGTCCAACCTGAATTCGATTGAGCAAATGTGGGACATTCTACAAAGAAGAGTTTCCGCTCATATCAATCAATCACAAACATTGGATGAGTTACAAAGTGCTATTTTGGAAGAATGGGCGCAAATACCAAACCGAAGTATTAATAATCTAATAAGGAGCATGCTTCAACGCGGCGAAGAACTAGTTAGGTTGAGGGGTTTTAAGGGGTTTTAATTATGTTAATATTTCGTTGTTTCTTGTTAAACATTAAAATGGTTTTATACCGGAAAATGTTTATTTCAAAAAATCATATTTTTTTAATACTGCAGATAGAAACTAAAATAAAAAAACATTTCATAGATAACACACTAGACTAAACATTGACATAAGCCCATAGTATACAAGGTGTTCTGTTAATGCAATGCACTTAACTAAATATTATGGAAGTGACACAGCTACGTTTAACGCTCTGTATACAATTTTGTATTAGAGAATTTAGAATTTTTTTCAAAGGCAATAACATCTGCATGATTTCCTTCAAAAATACGAAAAAATTATTAAAATTGGATGATCTTTAAGCATTCTAGAGCACTTTGAAATCTAGCGTTTTTTTGGTGTCCCACTTCAAATTTTGACGAGTATATATAGATAACCTTCTTTGGTTTTCTTGGATCGTCAATTTTGATTTGGTAAAAAGTTCCTAATTTTTATGTGTTTTCTGTAAAATCCGGTAGCTGATACTGGAAAGGAAAGTCACAACCCTGACTAATCAACGTAGAGCCGAAACCACTAGTACTAGAAACCTGAAATTTGGGTGGCAGGTTCAATTTGTTACGTAAGGTAGTGCTAAAAAGGGATTTTTTTAAAGTCAACCCCTAAGGGGGTGAAAAAGGGTAAAATGTGTTTTCACGAATTCTTCATTATCTCTTACACCCGATAAGATATCTATTTGGTGTTTGCTTGCAAAGATTACCAAGGCAAATACCTAGAAACGTATTTTAGGATTTTGTCCTAATCAACCCCTAAAGGTGCAAATCTGGATTGGGGATGAATTAAAGAACCCTTCGTATCTCCTATGTTTATTGGGTTAGAACATTCGTTTTTCAGCATATAGATGTATTTTTAAAATATTTAGAAAGGGGTTTAAGAGAATTTGAAAATTTTAACCCTAAAGGGGTAAAAAAAGGAAAAACTGAAAAGGGATGGTGCGGTTAAAGTTATTATTTTTTTTGCTATAAGTTCCATTTCACAATAAAATGGGTTAAAAGGGATTTTTTGAAATCCACCCCTACGGGGGTGAAAAGGGGTAAAATATGTTTTCACGAATTCCTTAATATCTCTTAGACTCGATGAGATAGCGACTTGGTGTTTACTTGCAATGATTATCAATGCAAATACCTAAAAACATATTTTAAGATTTTGCCGTAATCAACCCCTAAAGGTGCAAATCTGTATTAAGGGTGAATTAAAGAACCCTTCGCATTTCCTATGTTTATTGAGTTAGAAAATTTGTTTTTGCATATAGATGTATTTTTAAAATACTTAGAAAGGGCTGTAAGGGAATTTGAAAATATTAACCCTAAAGAGACAAAGGGAGGAAAAACTGAAGAGGGGAAGGGAGGTTAAAATTATAAATTTTTTGGTTGTGAGTTCCATTTCACAATAAAATTGGTTAAAAGAAATTTTTTGAAATGTCACCCCTACGCGGGTAAAAAGGGGTAAAATGGGTTTTCACGGGTTCCTCAATATCTCTTAGACCGGATGGGATAGCAACTCGGTGTTTACTTTCAAATATTGTCAATGCAAATACCTAGAAACTTATTTCAGGATTTTGCGCTAATCAACCCTCAAAGGTGCAAATCTGGATTCGGGGTGAATTAAAGAGCTCTTCGTATCTTATATGTTTATTGAGTTAGAACATTCTTTTTTGGCATATAGATGTATTTTTAAAATCTTTTTAAATGCGTCTAAGGGTTTTTTTTAAATATTACCCCTAAAGGGTAAAAGGTAAAGGGATTTCACCCACAACAGGATGAAACGGGTATTCCGCTATAACCTATATGTATAAAAGATAAACCACCAACTCAACAACGCGAATCCGCAGTAATCCTTGGTACCAGGAACTTGAAATTTGGCAAGAAGGGTCCTTTACTTACGTAACGAAAAGCTAGGAAAGGAGTTTTCAAAATTTCACCCCTAAAGGGAAGGAAAGAGGTAAAATGTCTTTTCACGAATTTCTCAATATCTCTTAAGGCCCTATAATACCCATATCGATTGATTTTTACTTAGAAAAGTTACCTAGACAAGTTCCTAAAAACGTAATTCAGGATTGTGCACAGATCAACTCCTAAAGGTGCGAATTTGGATTCAGGAGTGAATTATAGAACCTTTCGTATTTCTTGTGGTTCCTGATGACCAAGAAGTTAAAAAAGAGGTGAAAGTTATTGATTTTTTTCATGTGCCCAGTTTAGAATAAAATAGAAGGATTTCCGAAATTCCACCTCCAAGTGGTGGAAACTGCTAGAATTTATGAATACAACATTTATAAGTACATATATTTTTGATTTTATCTCATTGTTATACTAAAACTATAGTTTTATCAATCTACACAAAAAGAACGACAATTACATACACATTTCGAGGGCATGCGTGAAGCATAAAAGGGTTATGAAGAACTTTTTTCGGAAGAATATTGTTTTCTTTTTACCTACAATATTGTTTTACAGCGTTTGTTAGTTTAGTGTATTGAGTGAGGGAGGAGGGAAGCATTCTAGAATTCGTTTAACATTTAGAAGAAAAAACATTTCTAGTCCGTACGAAGAACGGGCATCTTGCTAGTACAACATATAAACAAATTGGAAGCTGCCTTGGAAAATTGGAAGAGAGGAGCTGCAGCGAAGAATCGAACATGGAACGTAGAAAAAAATAGACAACACCGAAGAACGAAATACTATCATAAGCAGAACAGACCTAAGCGAAAACTGTAGTGAATATAATACTAAAAGAGCACGATGGGCAACTGGGGGTGTTAAAAAAGGGGTTTTGCTGCCTCTATTTCTTCTTGAGTGGTGTGTATTTCCTCTTATTTTTCTAGTACATCGCAACCATTTCTTCAATTGTAATGATTTTTTGAACTCCTTTATGCGCTTATATATTTTCTTATTATTTTTACTCGCCCTTTGTGTAGTGATTGTAGAAATCGTTGTCTTAACACTTTTTTGAACATATCTCTTCTAAACATTCTTAATCTATTGTTTTCTCTTCTGGTAGTCGTAATTTGATAGAATATATTTGACGATTCTATTATATCTCTTTCATTGTTTAACAATCATACAAATTGCATAGTGGATCATGACGCTTGTAACGATAAATATATTAGGTCGATGGGGGGGGGGGGGGGGATAATAGAAGAAATGATGTAAATAGATTTTTACACATACGTCGTTTCAAAAACTATTATGGATATAGGAGCCTCATATAGAGCATGTGTGGAATACACCTTTAATCGCATCTATTCAATGGTTGCTGTTTTGGTAAAATTACAACTTTTCTCCACGATTACAAAACTACGAAATGTGAAAAAGGACGATATTATTCCATTTATAAAACTATTATGCATTATAAGAGATATAGCATAAAAATTAGAGGAAAAATGGTGTTTTCGCATTTTTAGAAGATATCGAATGGCATTAGAAAGAAACCAATTATCTACTTCATTATTATTCCTTACCACGAACTCTACAGCCCTTCGTAGCTGTTAGTTTCATTCTTGCCTGTATTGAGCTGTATGTTATCAGTTATTTACCTCTGGAAGATTAACATCTTCCTCATATTTGTCTTTCCATCATGATCCCGGGCATCTTGGTAGTCGAGGTTCATCTGGTCTCTCATAAAATATGTAATCTGTCATCTTCAGTTCTTGCCTTGTGGCCTACCCAACTGAGTTTCCAAGCTTTTATGTCGCGTACTATATTTGAAGATCCATACAGCTATTTCAATTGGACATTACCTAGAGAGGAATCTTTATGAAGGACAGCGTGAATGCGCGTATGGAGGATACACCAAAAGTAACGCATAGTTCACATGTTAATTGTTTTACTGAAAAGGATATTTAAAAGTATGTAACACTTTTATGAACCACGAAAAAATGTAAATATATCCCAAGAATTGTCACACGGCAATGTATTTCGGATCAAAGTACGCAACTTATACTCAGTTCCCCAATTTTGTTTGTGAATTAGTATTAATCTTATCACAACCTTGATATCAAAATGCACCAAATAACGTTTAAACTATCGTAATTACATGGGCACATTCGATGTCCAAGCAGCTACAGTGAAGACCACATGGTTCTTTGCAAAGTCTTACATTTATTAATCATACAAAAGAGCGCCAATCAGTCTTTAATACAACAAATATGCCCGGATAGAAACGAGAATCCACAAAATATTACAATAATTGGAAATATATACACATAACTGCCAAGTGATAAATGCACGTGCAGTAACTAGATCAGAAATATCAATAATGGAATGAATAATGTTCAAAAATATTATACTAATTAAAATTAAATTAATAGCCAGCATCATAATAATAACTAGTACATTTAAAGCTACTCAAATATTTTAAAGCATATGGTGCACCGTGCACCCGATATATCAAAGCAGTAACTAAATTGAAATACACAAAACTAAACATAATTGCCAATTGCAATAGTTAGTATAGCTAGTAAAAGTCGAGAAGATTTGAAGGATCCTAGTCGAATGCGTTGACCCTTGACACAATCACGCAATGAAATTAGCGTCCGATAGCATGAATTAAAATGTGCATAGGTAAACTGGAAGAGATTTGAGGTAACTCAATTAAGAACGTGAGCGAGCCAATAAGTTTTACATTAAATCAGGACTGGTTACATGACGTCACATCTCCAAGGATACATCCATTTGTTCCGGTTCGCAAAGCAGACATGGTTTATTATAACTGCGCCGATACAAACAGCAACCAGCGACAAAGAGTAAAATGCCAGTCCGCATAATCCAAAAATAAGAAGCCCACAGCACTAGCCTGAAAATCATAGGTACGTGGTTCCCAAAGTGAGGGTGCAGAGTTCTAAGCCCACGAAGTAAAGAACGGTTACGGGAAATAACTACGATTAAAAGAACAAACGGAAAATATCTGGAATAGCAATACAAATGCCATTGAAAGCAAAGAGCGAGTAAAAATGATCAAACAATTTAGATAAGTCGAATTAAGGCCGATAAGAGAGACTTCTTTAGGCTTTTAAATATCAGGAACAAAAGCCCGAAATTTTAAACAAAAGCGACCTCGACGAAACGGTCAAAACGAGAATCACAACGCGGAAAATTTGAGAAAATACTCAATGTAACTATAGCCCAGAGTAAGTAACTTTTTGCACGCAACAATTTATAAGCGTTTATACAAAGACACTCAAAAAAATAGGTGATGGTATAAGTGTACAGCTTTTACTGGGCAAATGCCTTTTACAGAACACTTTTGTAAACTTACTCCACAAGATTTGCATAAGATACACTTTCAGAATGGGTACATTATATATTTTAATATGCTACAAGTTAAACTACTCTAGAAAGTACGTTCTACTTCCACGAGTTCTAAAGTTCGTGTAATTTTTTTCTCAAATAGAGAAATGTACAACAACAACAACAAAGTACGATCGTTTTACTAAAATTAATAGTTTGCTAAGAAAAGAGTTACCTCCTACAATGGAATTGTTTCTTATGAAATATTTAACTTAGAAGGAAACGGTAAGCTCTACCCGGTACCAGATTTTGGATGTGAGATAAGAACTTTCTGTCGCCAATTACGATTTGCTGAAAGTAAGAAAAGCCAATTAGAAGCGTTGGTTTTGCACAGCAGCACAGATAAATCTTGTTTCGACTTAAATTTCGTTAATTAGTTACCTTCACTCTGTACTAATAAAAGCAGGATAAAGAATTTGCGACAGTTGTGACTGCCCTGACAACAGCAATTACGCAGCCTACTGCTAGTACCTGGATTTGATTAAGCTGAGCTCTAGCAGCTGTCGGTAAATAACATCCGCGTAAATGGCCGCCTTTCAAATGGCATCCTAGATTTTGTTCGGAGAAATTTTTCACGTTCCGCTAAATTAACTTTTAAATTTTATGTATCATCAGCGATAACGTCTCGAAAAGTGGGATTCGCGAAGTACTCCCAGAATGGTGACGTATTATTTTCTGAAAAGCTCGTGAACAACTCATCGCACCTCGGCGAGGTCGGGAGGAGTGTGGAAATATATATCGTAGTTTTGTAAATAAAGGAAAAAGCAAATATGTGTTGCTCGTTCCATTCTCTCAATTTTGGAGCGAAATAAGGGAAAGGCAAAATATGAAAGCCGATAAAACGTTGATGCGAATTTGGGAAGCATATCGCGAGATTTTGTATTATGTTAAGAAGCAAGCGAGATTATCTCGACACTGGATTGTCGTTAGGGAGAGTCGCAGAGGAACAGGAAGGAAAATGGAAATTTTCATAGCGAAGATGGAAATCTGGTGACAGATAGCGGCAAAGGAAACACGAGTGGCGGGACAGCGAAACACACATTTCAGATACATGGCAAAGGGCCGTAAAATTTAACAATTCACTGTTTATTGCTCAAAGCGTAAACACGCCCATAAAAGTTGCTTTCTCCAGCCAACAATACTTCGGGAATTATTTTACTGCTTCTACAGAGTGCAACTTTCGATCGCTACAAAAAGTTCGGGTATATGGCGGCAGGGGCCATCAGGAGCTCCAGTGAAGAAGCAAATTACCCGAAAGGGGAGGAGGAATTCGTCTCCTTTTTGTTTGGAAGATGAATAGCAGTAAATCTTAGCCACTAGACATGAAGGATGACTTGAACTCTCACAGGAGATGGGGAGAAGTGTGACGTGCGGTTGGGAGCACGGGGAAGTCAGGTTGATTACATCTTTTATTCTTCTCACAAACTCAGCATAACCTTAGTCAAATATTACGCTCAGATAAAGCATACATCGCCCTCCTCGCGAATACCTAAAAAGGAATCTGTCTAAAAGCGAGACTTTGAAAAATACAGTAAATAACGTAAAAAGGGCAGACCTGCCCCGGATTCGGGACGAACGCGTGCTCTTGATTTAGTTACAAAACCACTTGTTTCGGTTTTCAGCTGAATAAACAAAAATTGCTTCTGGCTTTGCACGACGCATAGTTCAAGAATTATACCATTGAGATAAAAAACTCAATAGAAATTATTTATTGACGAATAGAAAAATACGCCTATAACATATAAAGATTATTTAAACACTAGTAATTGCTATCACTTAAAAAAAAGGCGTATCGACTTCTCCTTCGTAGGACTACATGCATTTGGCACTCAAGTCCTTAGGAATTTATCTCGAGAGACTGATGTTATCTTACAATGTAATTAATGGTTTAATTAACTTCTACATAGGTCACACTGGAAGTTTTGAGTTTGGATTATTAAGAGGTGAAATTTCAGCTGCGGAGACCCTATAATTTTTATAAATAAAAAAATTATATTTGAAAATCGTTGTAAGAGTCTTACCAACGAGCAGTTTTGCATCTTCCTTGCCCTGGCACTAATTTAATCGACAATATTATAAGAGATTAAAGAAATTCAACTAGCATTAACACTCCGAAAGCAAATATAAAAAAATATATAGCATTTGATAAAATTGAAAAGCATTACTTATTTAATACAAATTTGCGTTATTTCATTTTCGCTGTTTAATGCTAACATTTTTATCAAGCTTTTATAATTAGAAGACGATAGGTATATCGAAAATTAGCATCGATGATACACAAAAAAAAGATAAGACGGTGTAGGCCCATTACTTCGGCACACTTTTAGCATGAAACGATTTCTGCCATGCACCCTTTGAAACGCCCGCGTCTTAGGATAGGACATATTCAGTCCTTGTAGTCGGTTGAACTAGTGTTTAAAATGTGGTATGGTCGATATCATGCTGTACACATGATCGCACTATATGTGCGGCGACTTCGACTAAATAAAATTATTGTGAGTCAGCGATTTACCAATACCGGATAGCGCCGTTAATGTGGCATTACAGATGTAAAATAGACAGAGATTCGAACTTGCGACCTAAGAATCGGCAGTCTGTCAGTGTGCCACCAGTGATTGATGGAGTTTCATGGGAACTTTATACCAGTCCACGGCCGATTTAGAAGTTGTGATGAAAACTCTAAATTTGTAAAGATGGTCGAGGTCGTAAGCAAAACCTTGGCTGGTTATGCCAAAGTAAAAATGAATAACTGTAACATTACCAATCAGTTATATCTCTTGAAAATATCTTCGAAATTTCTGTTCTTTATTCTACGAATTAATCTTGGAGGAACATTTGGCATTTCCCTTGTCTGCGCAGTTGTGGTGTTTGCAAAACCACTAATATGCATTTCATGCAATAGCAAGAATAACTCGTAGTGACAGTTTTGGTCCAATTACCGAAAAGTTGAAGAGCAATATTACGAAAAGCAACAGAAAAAATATGATACGAATCCTACGACATTTTTACACTTAAAAAGGCGTTGTTAAAAATAAATATAGTTATTGTCACTGGAAATTTAAAAATCAGAAATAAATGTTCTCAACTTAGGCCAATAATATGCCAATACCGTAAGAAAGGACTATTAAACAAATTGTAAATGGTCAACTTCAGGAATATTTGGAAAATAATATACTTTTGTGCCATATCAATCGGATTTTGTTATTGGCAAAATGAAAAAAAAATAAGCAACAGCTAAATTGCTTTTGATCTTAAAAGAACCTTTGGAATGATAAAACGGAATATTTTATTAAAAACAGATTGAAATATATCAAATTTAAATATTGTTTTGCATTCCACGAAAATATTTACATCTGTCGGTACCTACACGTTGAGTAAATTTTATGAGAAAAAGTAATAAAATGTAAGAGAGCTGTACATTGACAGGGTCATGATCAGTGACTATATTATTATATTTGTTACTAAATTTTCTAATTACTTCCTTCATTATACTACCCACCTTGGAACATAAATATCTTGGAGCATTGAATATGCATGACCACTGTTTTGGAACCGTTGTAATTGTTTTAAGGTTAGCATTACTGGCCAAGTCCGCAGCTAAACACCATACACCTACAAGGGATTTAAGGGAATTTTATAAAGAAGTAAGTTATTGTCCACTGTTAGCTTAGAGGTTCTTTCTAAAGCCGCTTTCCAACGGCGCGCGGCTCGGCGAGTCCAGCTAGTTTCGCGCAGTTGAAGTGAATGGCTTGGCTTTGCGCGGCTCGTCTTATACCGTCCCGTCTGTTGTCTGTACATTGCACGAGTCGAAGGGAGACGAGTGTTCTAGAGGCTCGGCTCGCCCATGCTCGTGAAGCCTCTCCCACAGAATGTACAACCGGGAAACTGTTTAGTAGCGTTTAATAAAAGTCTTAGTCGTGGAGTGGTAGTGGTAAAATAACCTATTTTCGCGCAAATATTAAGTTTATGTTATTAAAATCATCCAACGCCTGCCATCGTCTTCGCTGTATTTCTTGCTTTCGCAAATACTTACAGCTCAACGTAACAATCGACCGATGTATAATAGACACACATTGGTCGCCTTCTCGGCGACTGTCCGAATTACCCACCGAGATAATGAGTGTTCATCCTTCGAAACCCCTGCGGAAGCCCAGATCGCTGAGCAGCATACGGCCAACCACTGCTACCACGAATCCGTCCTCACCCAGTCAACCAAGCGCCGAGATACCGGGCATCGAAATGCCATTTACCGAAGCACCCGGGGCTTGCGCTAACTAGCCGTAGTGCTCGTGTAAACGTTGACGAGTACCCGTACGAGAGTAAAATCTATAGCACATATTTCTGTACCTCAGCTCAACATTTTTGCTGTACCGTGCGCACCTCTTTTCGACGTCCTCTACGCAACTGCGCAACAATACGCGGACTTAATATGAATGTTCACGCAAGTGTAGAACAGGGCGGTCCCCGACAGTTGTAAGGGATGAACTCGTGCGGTAGGCTCCAGGAAAACTTATCTCGAATACTAGCGCAATTCAACCAGTCCGACATCTTTGAAGACGGTCTTGACGCATCTCGCAGCATGGGTCATGTTCGCTCCTGGCCCTGCTCCTCAATCGACTTCCCGACTGGTCTCGGACACTTGTACATCCAGCCACCTGTAACCGGCACCTCAAATGCCGGCGTAGACCCCTCATGCGCCTCGGATGTTCAGACAGGCCTGACACCTCAAACGGCGGTCCCGCATTCACCCCTTGGATTCATTGTCAGGACATTTTCTATCTTTCCTTAATTCCGATAATTAAACAAACATTTAGAACAGTTTTGGTACATAACTTGCAAGTCCGCCTGTATTTCAGACCAGTTTCGGCATTATAGCATCTTTTTAAGGCAACTTTCCGCATCACGCAAAACCCTAGCCCGCATGTAGCTCTTGGTTCTTCTTATGCAGCTACGTGCCCCTTTTATTGTAAAGTGTCGGTTTTCTAAGTTATTTAAAATTTAGCCCGTGAGAAAACCCTCCCGAATTGTATTTGGATCTTCTGTCGATGTCTATCGAACAGGGACAGCTGCAGTAGGTATGACGCGTGGCCCTGGCTTCCGATTGGTTATTCCGGCAGTGTATGACGGCAGCTGGCCTCGTGAACGCGTTCGGTAGCTTCGAGTGTGAGAAAGTGCTGGGCTAGCTTGGAGGTGATGAGTGTTTCGTTGTTGGTGTCCGAACGGGGGCTTGCTGTTTGGGTTCATTCATCTGTATGAAGGCGGGTTTCGCCTAAGTTTGTCCGTCAAAGTTTCGACGGGATTAATCGCCGAGTGATCCAATTAACGGCTTTGCCTGTTTCCATGTTTTGCCAATGGGGCGGTCACATTACACCCACGCTTGATGCATAGGGGAACATTCCGGATGCCACTGCAGTAACGGACGACGCCTACAAGTAGCGCATACCTTCAGTCTTTGAAGCCGAGCTAGTAATCAAGTAACAACATTGTGCCGATAAACTGTTTCGTTAGCATGTGCCTAAATTAACGTTATTGTCGCATATCGATTCGCTGCGAGCTGTCTTGCTTATGTTGCATTAAATTCATATACAGTGTCGTACACGACTTTGCTGCAAACTGTCTTGTTTGTTTCACATCTAATTCATATATAGTGCTGTACACGGCTTTGCTGCGAGCTGTCATCTTGTGTTGAATTCAATTCATATGCAGTGCTTCACACGGCTTCGCTGCGAACTGTCTTGTTTGTTTTACATCTAATTCATATATAGTGCCGTACACGGCTTCGCTGCAAGCTGTCTTATTTTTATCACATCTAATTCATATATAGTGCCGTGCAAGGCTTCGCTGCGAGCTGTCTTGCTTGTGTTCCATTCAATTCATATACAGTGCCGCACACGGCTTCGCTGCAAACTGTCTTGTTTGTTTTACATTCAATTCATATACCGGGTGTCAACGAATTTATTAGACAAGTCATAACTTCTAGAGTATTAGGTGTATCAAAATGACATTTGGTATAGGTAAATGGTATAGGGAGAGGAGAGTTTTCGCATATTTTTCAATTTCCGGTAACTTCCTGTTTCACCGGAAATGGCTCCCATTTCGAATTTTTAAATGAAATACCCTGTATATTTTTGCATATTTGGATTTCTGAGACAATTTTGGATCAGCATGTGACATTTAAAAACTTATCCATGGCACACTTGGCAAAAGTAAATAAATTATTATCCAGTATTTTGCTTAGAAATATTTAACTTATGAGCTTATTTTTAATCCAATCGCAAATAAATTAGTATTGTTAGATTCGCCAAAAAATCCTCTTTTCGGAAAGTGCTTGTCAAAAAAGGGTCGCCATTTGAAAAAAAATAGTTAAACAAGAAAACGTGCTTTTGCCAACTTGTCTTATTCCTATCTATCATACTAATCACTAAAACTTTGCGATTGTAATTTTCTGACATCACCTGAGGTCTTTAGATTAGTTTGCGTCTGATCATGGCCACCTAGATGCCATATTAAAAGTGGCTCTAAAAAAATCAAGTAGGCTTAAAAACTTTTTAAAATGTCACATTCGGATCCAAAATTGTCTCAGAAATCCAAATAAGCAAAAATATACAGGGTGTTCCATTTAAAAATTCGAAATCGGAGCCATTTCCGGTGAAACCGGAAGTGACCGGAAAGTTAAAAATATGCGAAAACTCTCCTCTCCCTATACTATTTACCTATACCAAATCTCATTTTAATACACCTAATACTCTAGAAAATATGACTTGTCTAATAAATTCGTTGACACCCGGTATAGTGGCCCACACGGCTTCGCATGCGAGCTGTCTTGTTTGTTTTACATCTAATTCATATATAGTGCCATACACGGCTTCGCTGCAAGCTGTCTTATTTTTATCACATCTAATTCATATATAGTGCCGTGCAAGGCTTCGCTGCAAACTGTCTTGTTTGTTTTACATTCAATTCATATATAGGGTCGCACACGGCTTCGCATGCGAGCTGTCTTGCTTGTGTTGCATTAAATTAATTCTTGTCTGTCTGGCAATAAACTGATATACAGTACTTAAAGTGCTCCGTGGCGAGACGTCTTGTTTGTTATTCATAATTAAATTCGCATTCTCGTGTCTGGTATACCCAAGTGTGAACCTCACGCGTGCGTAATATACTCGTAATAGACTTGTAATATAGGCTACTTGTCATAATTTAGCTAGAACTAATTTTGTCTTTGTGTACGCTTCAGCATGCGTTGTAATTTTTAGGTAAAGCGCTTCCCAGCTGGGCGTATTCCATAAGTAGTAGGTTAGTACAGATTGTCATACGTGCCGGCCACGTCGGTACCATGTAAGCTGTTAGTTGGTCATGTGAAGCGGCCTAATAGATGTATTAACTGTACCGTCTTATGATTTTTTCCTTTGTGTCTTGTGCATGTTTGTTTATACAGTGACTTAGTCACTATGTTACAATCGATGTAAAGTGAGGCCCGGACGTGGTGGACACGCGCTGCAGGTAGGTTGTTGCGTTGGTCGCTGCACTGTGGCTTCCAGAAATAGTTATTTGAGTATTTTCCGCTCCGTTTGACCCTCAAGGTCCGGTTGAACGTGGGTCTCTTAATTTGGATTTTGTGGCGCCCATTTATTTGGTAACACCCTATATATATATACCTCAACACGCTTGCCCTCTGGTGTCTCGTTTTAGAACCCCGCCCCCTCACTGAGCGTATCTGAACCGAAGCCTTTAGCCGGTTTCTTATGATTTTCAGGGTGAGCGTGCACATTTCCTGGACTTGTCTAGTTATTTGGTACTCACACAGTCGTGACTGTCGATAAGTCAATTTAATACTGTAACACCGTCTCTTTCGGCTTAACAAGGCCGAACAGCTCCACCACGGGCAGGCAATAGCATGGAGATTACTGGGTTGTGTGAACGCCCATCCGTGCTCTCCTGGGTCACTGTTGTTAATTTTCGAACTGCATACGGGGCTTCCCTTCATGAAGGGTACTCGTATTAATCAGACGAGTAACTGTCGAGAGTTGCAACATATTTCTGTATGTGAGATCCTCCCCCACGGTTGGACAGCAGTTCGCCAACGAAGTATGCAAGCCCCCGCAGTTGTAGGACAGGGTAGCTTCGCCTTTCACAAACAGTCCTACTGGGAAAACTTCATGTGTTCTGGAACAGGGAGCTTGTCTTGTCTTGTAACGTGGACCAGGATTGCTCCTGGTCGTGCTTCTGCTCGTTGTACAACCTTTCTATATGAACAGTCAAATAACTTCCTATCTAGGGCTTTCGTGTAATTCCAAATTTTGATCCCGTTTTAACGTTTGTGACTGATTTCTGCAGTGCCTTTTCGAAGATACATCTCTGGCTATTTACTCAAAAACAAATGCTAATGGGTTGTTGATAAAAGAGTGTGGCGAAGTAGTAAATACCGAGTGGCTAGAAAAAAAAACGAATCCTGTTTAAGTCCTCTCATCTCCGGAAAGCTTTGAGATAGCGAGTTCAGTTTTTGGTTTTGAAAAAAAAATGGATTGAAAATTATTTCTGTCAAATTACAAACAATTATTTTAAAAAACACAGGAATGGCGAATTTTTTAATGTCAACTAGAAAAAATCAATTACACGTTGACAATGTTCGTAAAAATTCCACCAATAAACATCTTTTATGTGGTATTCTACTTATAAACACGTTTTTGAATAACTTGGACAGACCTGCGACTGCTTCTTGACCTGGCTGCTATTTTACGCTGAGATAAATGAGTCCCCGGTTGATTTTCCTGTGACAACGACAATTCGCCTACGATTTGTGAATTTTCATGATTTGTAGCAGTTACAGGTCTTCCGCTTCCGGGTTTTCTGTAAACAGATCCGGTTTTTACAAGCCATCGAATAGCATGATTCTGGATAACACATTGTAATTACCTCTAAGTCAGACTTCCTTAAATGAGATGCCATTATTAAAAGAGAAAGTAAGTTAGTTAGCACGAAATGTCGCTAAACTAATTGCGAAGTAACAACTAACTGCAAATGTCACTCACACCTTCATTTGTTTTAGCAAAAGGTTGCTTCGATTTAAGTTGCTTATTAAATTATCAACGTGTAATTGATTTTTTCTAGTTGATATTAAATAATTTGTCATTCCTTTGGTTTTTAAAATAATTGTTTGTAATTTGAATGGAATAATTTCCAATCCATTGTCTCTTGAAAAGCAAAAAACTGAAGTCGCTATGTTAAAGCGTTCCGGAGATGTGAGGACTTAAACAGGATTCGTTTTTTTCTAGCCACCCGGTATTTTTCTTTCTGTGCTATGTCGCGATGCATCGCGCACATTCTGAAAATGGTGAGTTATTTTTATGGCCTTGCGTAATTTTTAGAAGCTTTCCGTATGGAGTAATTGTTATCAGCTGTGGCTGTCAAACTAGACATATCATTTTGTTGTGGTTTCTTAAGTCGTGTAAGGTTGCCTTTAGTTGATGATCCGCTATTATCACTGGATATTAATCTGGAAGCAAGTTTAAACAAGTTTTCTTTAATATATTTTGTTGCAATTCGTTTTATAACATAGAAGATTAGTTCGTAGATAAGTTTTTAGAATATTTGAGGGCCAATATTTTGAATCTCCGGCTCACAGATATCCTAAGTTGTCTTCTCTCATTGCTGCGGATAGCTTTCAACAGCGTACAACTAGCCTATCAATAACGTGAATTATTAGCAATTATTTAAGTACAGATAGGGACAAATCGCAGAATTCAGTGAAGCAGACATAACAATGAAGAAGTGGTATCGCCAATTTCACCAAAAATAATATTCATAAACCAAAAAATTTTGATAAGTTATGATAACAAAAAATGTAAAATTTGTATACTCAGAATCCTAATATGTAACTATGTATTTCAGATGTAAAAATATAATTTGAAATTGTAAACTATTTAAGTATTTAACACTGAAGGAGGCTCATAAATTAGAGCTGAATATATTGTTTTGCGAAATTTTAAAATTGAAGTTCAAGTCTACAAAAAAACGGCTGCTTGAAATTTCCCAAGAAATTTTAAAATAGTAATGAATCCAGATGTGTAACACATCACTACATTTATGAGTAAAGCAATTAAAAATTATTGTACAGCTAACATACGTTAATCTCTAAATACGAGGTATTCTAAAATAAGTAAACACACTGTGCAGAAATATTCCATGATCAAAAGCCAATAAAAAAGTTCCAATAAGCCCGTGTCCGCAAATGCAACCTTTCTAAGATATTACACTTTAAAAGTTTTAATGTTGGCCTCGTTTAATAGTATATTACACAACGAGAGCTGTAGGAAGCATATTACACGCGAGTTGGAAAAGTTACGCACAAGCCGCGTAGCGGCGCGTGTGTAATTCCACGAGCGTGTAATTGCTCTATAGCCCGAGTTGCGTACTATACTTTTTCTACGGTCACACTCATTTCGTTAAACGAAAAAGAAATATTTTATTAACTGTCAAATCATCTGTCACACCATTTTAAAAATTAGGCGGCTGCAGTCACATCCCTACACCGCTTCGTACAAACAACAGAAGCTAACTGTAACGTAATAAAAAAAATTACGTGTTAGTCATTATCATTACGTAACACTGTTTGTAACAACGAATTTACTAATCAAGTAAACAGTGCTTAATGAGCAATTTACTAATAAAGGAGTAGAAAAAGTAACATTAAATCTGGAAAATGTTTATTGAATGGTTTACGTTGCTTGGAAACGTGGATAATGTATTAAAATTACTTAGTGAAATTGTTGATCAAGTGAGTTTACTATTGAAATTTCGCTGATATAAGTCAAAATTTCAGTAAGACAATGGTGAATTTTTATTTTCGTGAAAAAGCAGATATGATTTTTAAGTACGGTCGTGCGACGAGAATGGCCGCGAGGCTGCAAAACGCTATCAAGGGTCTTTTCGAAGTCGGCAGCAGCCAAACCATAAAACGTTTGGTGCATAAAATTTATATGAACTGTTTCTACTTCCCTCGTCTAAAAGACGAAGGAAGTATTGTAATCGTGAAAAAATTATCTTCAGATCTTATGTTCCAGGGCCACTAGATGACGAAAAACATGTTCTCTCAATTCCGTCTATTTATCTGCTGTTGCCGGTACAACTCAAAGGAGTATTTGTAGGAGGAAGACGATATTTCTCATATGGATTATATGTCTATCTGGCATGAAACCTTGAACATTTAGATCAAATATGTACCGAGCGAGCACCTCAAAAAAATTAAATTTAATTATTTTTGCTTTAATTGAGGATTAGATAAAGATAATAATTTGAACATAGCTCAGGTTTTATCCTTAACAAAAATGGGACCTAACATATACGACATAAAGCTTGTTGAATGTAATGCAGACGCATCGCCCACATGCGAGGGATTCTTCCGTGGAAGGGTGGAATCGACAGAAGCGCTATGCGCGGCCTGATGTTACCCTTTCAATTCCCTCTGAAACTGCGCTGAGTTCGAATCCCTTCTAAAATATGTCTTTATTAATTTGTTATTAGATGTAATTCGCATTACCAAGTATTACGTTTTATTGTTTCAGTATTGAACGTTAAGATATTTTTATCTCTAGTTTCCTTTCATTTTTCAAAATACTTACACCCGTATTCATAGTCGTTCGCCAGCGACTCGCCAGCGACTCGCCGGCGAAACGCCGGAGTTTCGCCACGCCCCTTACGAGAATTAACCTTGCATAGTCGCTCGCCGGTAAAACCAAGGATGCGCGTTACTATGGTTTTCGGCGGAGCGCTGCATGCGCGAGCGACTATGCAATGTTAATTCTCGTAAGGGGCGTGGCAAAACTCCGGCGTTTCGCCGGCGAGTCGCTGGCGAACGACTATGAATACGGGTGTTAGTGTACAACTTCTACTTCCAAGGGAATTTCTGAGTGAAGCTCTTTACAGATTTTTTTCCAATACCTACTAGTAAAGTTGTACTTTATTTATTAACATCTCCATGGTAAAGTAAGATTTTGATTATGAGGGTGGCTAAAATGTTACTTTATTCAGTAGTGAATAAATCAGTCTATAATTCATAGCAACTTATAAAATACATAAGTGTTACCAAGGTAACTAGTACAAAATGAGGTAATATGGTTAGTTTATTAGAATTATTTATTTTATTTTAACACTTCTTTAAATTAATATCTAATTAGTGTAGGTTTTGGAAAAAAGATTATATTCCATACGTGAATCAAGAGGTTTTATCCACAACTCACATATTATAGAGGCATAATTACACTGATATCAGTTGTATTATGTAGGCCATAAAATTCTAGAATTTTATAGCCATAAAACACTATTAAGTTATATGTTATTCGAGATTTGCAGATTAAGTTTTGCGTCAGCCTGTGTCAAATAAATAGCAAAACCTAACCTACTAATCTCGAATTTGAAATAAACTGACAATACACTTCAATACTGCCAAATGTATAACACGAATTTCTGAGTATTGTCCAAATTGACACTATGACTTTTCGCTGCTGTCAAACAAAAATTATGTTTTTTAGATATTTACTAAGTTGTTGGATAAAATTTTGTATGACACACGGGTGTTATTACAAATAACTCACTCGAGAAGTCACCCGTCTCGGCCTACCGTCCTCGAGGGCTTAACTTTTCTTTCGTGAATTATTTGTTATATATAACAGCTTTATACCATAATTGACTTTTATCAATTCGAGGAAATTATCTCACTCGGCTTTACCTCGTGAGTTAAAATTGACCATTTATGGATTACATGACTCTTTATCCACTTGTGCCGTACATAACTATTTATATTGTTTAGAAAGATTTTTCATTATTTTGATAAAGCTGTAGAAAAAGCGTTGTATGTGTTAGGAGCAAAGATCGAATACGCAAAGCGAGCGAAAAAATTTACCATAACACGTTTTAAATAATGTCAAACATCCAAAGGCCGAATTTTTGCATCGTGATCATTTTTTAATAGTTGCTATGCGTTGTGAACCTTTAAAAATAACCAAAACGACTGCAACGTGTTCTGGCAATTTATTATGTGCCACAACGCGTTGTAAGCTTTATTTAAACATCAGCTACTGCGTAATTTCATTAATTTGTTCCAGAGAGGTAATAACAATGTCGGATAATTATTGTTTATTTTGGACGTAGAAATTAACTTTTGCCAACATGTGACCCTGACATTGTTTGAAATTGACTGTTGTTACTGAGCTGTCAAAGTTAATTTGCATTTCTGGTTCGCGTATTACCATATGATCGAGTACTTCCATCCTCTGGAAGGCTGTGAAATTGATATTAGTAATGTAATTTTAACTTATACAAACATTTTAACATTACTACAAAGGATAAAAGTATTCGATCATATGCACCTAGTAATATGAAGAGTAAGTTACTAAAGAAGTTGTAAATAGAAACACAATTATCTCTCCTATTTTCTAGTGCTCCTTTAATCGTGCATTCAAGTTTGGGAATGCAATGGTGCAGCATTGATACTGATGGCCATTTGGAAATTTAACTGATAATTTTTTCATAGCCATTTCAGCCAATCAGCAGGCTGGATTTAGTTAAGTTATCTTGATGTTGTTTTCATGGAGATGACTTTCAGCTAAGTTAATACATACAAATCTAGCTGCCAATAAAAATATTTATCTGTTCCTAATATTGAAATATACTCAAAAAATAATCAGATCGAATACAATACTTACTTCGAACAGGTTCGACGTCTCAAACTTCCTGCATCATAACAAATCGTGTCAGTTTGGCAAAATAATCCTCCCGCTGCGCGGTCGGACTATTTAACCTGTCAAACTTATTATTGTGGAACAAGTTATCGACATAGAACCTGATAATACCGAAGTACTTATACTATTACTACTGAGAATAGGTCGCCCGAATAACTTAAACTTAAGAAATACATACACCATTTTCATCAGAAATACTCTTTCTCCGATGACCTAAATTGCATTGATCTTGTAAATTAACCGACAACTTGTAAGCAACGGTCAGCTTTAAAATTTTATTATCAAGTCATATTTAATGACCTAAGTTATGTCATATGTCCCGGATAGAAAATGTAGTCGATGTTATTGCAGGATTATATTTTTTATAAAGCTTTTCGATAATCCTACTTTTAACATCTATAATATAATTTTCCTTAATGTGTGTCTGTGGCACAAAATAAAATCTCACGTTCCGGCTTCACAGATGTTTATATTTGTTTAGGTTTTGTTTTTCTTATCTTAGCGCTCGGACGGAGCTTGACCTTTCGCGTATCCTATTTCACGTGCGCGCCGATTCAAGACTCACAGCGCGTAGCGCGCGGTTTGCTTGTAAGAAATAAAGCTCAGAATACGTTATGGCAAATAATGAATTGCCACAACTCGTTGCGGGCATTTTGCAACGAGCCACAATACGAAATTCGTAGTTTGGCCAGTTTTACAAAGCGTTCTGATCAGTTTCTTCGCTCATTGAGCGAATTCCATCTTTGCTCCGAACATATGCACCTCGTGTGCAAAACACATCAAAGTATAATTTCGTGCACTAGATATATAAATAAGTATTTCGGCGTATTTTGTTTTGTTCAAGTTAAAATCTGATCGAATGCGTTTCGAACTTCGATTATTTTTTGTTGGCTTACGTCACTCATACGTTCTGCTTCCTGACAAATCGTGTCAGTTTTAATAGAATAATCCACCCACTTCTCGGTTTAGTTGTTTAAACTGTCAAACCTAACTAAGCAACAAGTGTGCCCAATATAGCCGTCAAATCAGAAATACTTATCGTATTACTATAGATAATATAATTCATGCGTAGAAAATCCCATTAGCCCCGATATTTTTGTCATTTTGACAGTGGATGCAGTTATAATCCGTTCACGAGCTTTTTGGGACAGCGTTGGCTATGATTTTTTTTATATTGGACTAACTGATTCGGTGATGTAGCGGATGCAACTCTTTTTTCTGTTAGTGTCAGTTCGACATTTTTTTGCCTCCACATTGCCAGATTTATTATTTTAATATTCGTTAGAAAATAAGTGAAAATAATTTTAATTTCCATCAAAGGAAAAGTCAAAATGCCCATGTTACAACAAAAAGTTCCATTATACGAAATAAAATCTTGGAAAGGTAAAACAATCCAGCATAATGTATAATAATTTACTACCTACGTGCTTATTACTATTTTAGTGCTGAAATGTTATGTGGCAGATGTGAAAATCAACATGAAGTAAAATCAGCAAGCCATTCATATGACAAGATATTTGCATTTTTCACATATTAATTTCTATAAGACCAATATTGCTCAATTGCTTTACTAATTTTATTTGGCATCAGTTTGTAACGTCTTTGTCCTTCAACACCAGCAAGCAAGCAAGCATGTAAAATAAAGTGGCATATTCAGATCATTCAATTCTTATCCAAATTGCAATAAACATTAATATTGAATGCTTTTATTATGCATTAGTTCCCATTTTTTTTCTGTTGTCAATTGTCAAATCATTAAAATTTTTCATCCTTAATTTAAACAGAGGTCCGGCAACAATGTACCTATTTAGAAAATATAACCTTAAACTGAAAACAACCTAACCTCACACAAAAAACGTCAATTTCCTTCAGGGAATTTAGTTGCCACGGAGGTATTGCCAACAAAATTACTACAGGGTTTTCATTAATTTCCATTTCCCGCGTAACCATGTATTCACAATAAATGCTAGGCAACCAAACATACACGATTGGCAGTACTGCCTAAATACAGTAACACAAAATTATCAGTGGCGTAGACACGACACAGACTAAATAACGCTTGAAAACCTCATCAACAATCACCTGTTTGCGGTTTGTAAATGTATCGTAAGCAATGTTTGCTGCCGGAAAAGATGGTCATAGCCTCACCTGACCCAAAAATATCGTGAACGGTATATATTTGCAAGTGAATAAAAGGTTGTTTACCTTTTACGGTCATGGCAGCAATATTGCCAATACATATTCGTTAAATTCTCATTTGAAAATAAACCCGAGGCTGTCATTTTCTCCATATTAATGTTGCATTTTTAATCTAAAGTTTGATTTAAAACCGCTAAATTGGCTACGCAAACCGTCATTTTATCAGTCATAGTTTGTCTCCGTGTATCTTCAATCGGATAAAATAAAACGTCTTGTCAATTTGCTATATAATCTAGTCGAATGTGCATGACTATTCAACGCAAAATATTGAAAATTCTAGGTTACCGCTGTATGAAAAGTCGCTTTCAGCGAATATCTTATTTTATAAAACTACAAAATTATTTAGCGGTTTAGTAAACAATGTTAAAAACCAAAAGTTTCTAAGAAAATATAGACGAGAATGTTGTGTGTTTCCCTAATAGCCCAGACATATTAGGGTTTGACCTTGAAAAAAATAATGTAAATCTGAAAATTGGTAGAAATATTCTATTTAGTGTACTGAACAACATACCAAAAGTCCTAAGCGGTCCTATGTCGGCTTCATGATGAAAAAAGTCAAAGACGGGTATTTCGGGTTTATACAGGATATTATTATACATATCGTGTTTTGCCATCAATATATAACTTAATAGGTATATATATATCTCACTATTCATGTATTTTATATCATACATGTATACAATAATAATAATAACTAGCAACCAGTAAGACAAATGTCTCATTTAATAAAACAAAAAAGACCGTTTTTCAAATAGAACACGTTTTCGAGAAATCACGTGATTTCTCGAAAACCGGAATTGTCACGTGATTGAAATTCGGTTTCTGGCCTGACATGACCATTCCAAACAAATAACTTTAATAACTTTTTTCTCTATCTCTTACGGTTTGGCTGCTGAAACAGCGTCCCAGACAAGCCTATTATATATATGGATCTTTGTTCCACCAGAAGATTATTTAGTGTTTGGAAAAAGGTAAAAAAAGGTAAAAGCAAAATTTTAAAAAACGTTACATATAATATATTTTTATTTTAGAATAAAACTCGAAAACTTAGTGTCGACAAAATGAGTAGAACCGGAACCTAGAACAAATTAAATCTTGTTTTCCTTTCTTTCGTTTTAAGTACTCGTATAATATGGTTGCTTACTTATATTGCGTCTTGATCATCGTCGACTTCAACTTCATTTACTGGAGTATCGTAACTGCAGCTTCGACCCCTGCAATTTATGCACATTATTGAGCAAGCAAGGCCTGCAGTTCTACAGGAACACCGAGCCCCGCAATCAGATTTACACCCACATGATACCATCTGCAACAGTTCATTTTTTCTTGATAGCTTCATGTCGGAGAACTGCAACCGAGGACTGCCTTCATCGCATGGTTGCCTAATTCCATTGCATTATGACAATTAATAGTTTGATATCCAACAAACCCAGATGATAAAGACCGTAAGGAACTACATTCCTGCCTAGGAGAGCGGGTCGACAGCCAATTTATAAAAAGGTTCAAATATTTTGCATCCACTGATCTTCTTGAATCTCTAAGTTCAACGTGTTGTTTTGTTGAAGTTCTAGTAATACCAGTCAGTTCAACGGAACTACAAATTTTAAGACATCCACGAAAAGAGAGCACGAAATATGCTAGCTGACTATCAGATATACCACGGCCATGAGTGAGACCTCCCTGAACTTTTCAAAGGTGCATCAAAGACTGTTCGATCGCCATATCTGTTGAAAGTTTAGGTGCAGACAATGACACATCTGAATCATAAAGCTGATTTTGTTTATAATCTTATAAATAAATATTTGCCTACCACCACATACTTTCCTTAACTAAGTAGTTTGTTACAGTAAAAACAAACGTTTTCCATTATTATCACCAATTTATATCAATAACATCACAAAAAACCACGCGCGTATAAGTTACACAATAATGCAAGTGCAGTCTGCTGTAGACACGCACTGATTTATAGTTTAGCCACGTTGTTACGCCCTTTGATCATTCTGCGATAAGCAGAATTTGTCAAAGAACATAATATATTTCAATTAAAAAAATATGAACTCAGTTGGTAATTACCATTACATCCATAGAGGTCAATGGCAAATTATATGCGTTATTATTAAGGAAAAAACTTTTTTTAATTTTCTTTTGTTAAAAATTACATGAAGCCGGCATATTTCGCTTTAGGACTTTTGGTATGTTGTTCAGCACACCAATATAAAATATTCCTACCGATTTTTAGATTAACATTATTTATTTCTAGGTTTTGGTAAAATTTAATCTAATATGTCTGGGCTATAAAACTGTATCCGTTAAGACAATAAACATACTATTATCAACAATTATTATAAATAATAACGTTAACATCTAAGCCTGCTATAAATTGCTATTACCACATACTACCGCTACTGCTATGAATAAGATATTGTTGGAAAATTTTGCACAGGAAATTTAGCAGGTGTTAGTCTTTGAACGAACTAACTACATTAAAAGTTCTTCAATTAATAAATAAGTTTGAACTTTGAATTTAAAGCCAACTATGAAGGGTCGTTTGTAATGTGCCAACGAAAATCAACTATTTAGTAGTTTTATAAACGATAACGGAGAAGGTTACTACGCCAGTCAGCATTACGGGATAGGATGGGGAAGCAGAGGGCAATACAGCGCTCATGGGACTATCACACCACCACTACGTGCATTATCACAGTCTGTCACCCACATTACTAATGCATTCAGCGATAGTGTAGATTTACCCTGAAAAAACGTCCTAAGAACATTTCCTCGGCGAGTTCTTTTATTTCTCCAGGCAAAATATAACTGGGCGCAATCGTTATTCTTGGAACGCAAGCAATAGGGTCCATTTTCCGAAATGCCCCTAATCTCACCTTCGGATGAGAAGCGGAAAACAAAAGGTTTCGAAAAAACTACCCGGAGACGCAGGTATTCCGGCGCGGATAAGAAACTCGAGCGAGGCATCCATCGACCCGGAATAATGATCGATAACTCGGTTTCCGGACTCGAGGTAAAACTCCGTCGCATTAATCGACCATTACACGCGCATCACCGGCAATGCAAATCACTTCCAGACTTTCAATACATAATATTTCCGCCAATTCCGAACAAAGCAGAAGAAATTGAATCTGTAACTGTCTATTATTTCTGATATCTGTTCAATCGCCAAGGAGCTTACGTTTCACTTCGGCGTAATATAAATGGGATTTGCATTCATTAATAGTCCAATAATGGGGTACTTGCTTGAATTTTGATTTTGGTGATTTAAGCCACAAATTTAAAGGTTTATGCACTACATTGTTCAATTGGTTTTTCGCAGTACGTTAGGATGATTTAAATTTATTATATAGGTACTCAATTTACACTCAAAGATCCAAATATAGTGCAATGATATAGCTTTATTTAAAATAAATATTATAATTTACATAGCTATGTATTACTAAAATATTTCTATATAGTACTGCATACAATTTCAATTACTTCTCTGTAATTTTAAATCAATTTAACATGTGATTCAAATAAAATAGTGTATTTAAATAATATATTATTATACCTACCTCAGCTAAATCATTAACTATAGTGGCATGATTATCTCTCTCCCAGTTCAGAACATGCATGTAGATTAATTCATTTCAATAGCCTTTAATATTCAAATTCTCAATCTAGTAGTACCTGTTCTTCATTTAAAGTAATTATGACACGTCTTTATTGTGTACCTTTAAGATTTCTGATGATAATAACTAATTTTTATTCAGCAGCTCCCTATCAAATTTTCGAGATATTCACCTCCGATTTACTTCCATACCTCCATGTCACATTTTCTACGATGTTCACCTTCTGAATTCTCAAACCCGTAACACCAAACAGCTTACTCTTCTTCTTATCCATGTAAGTTCTCTGCACTCTACTCACAGACGTTGACTCTCTGCATCTTCACTCATTTATTACCAAACAGCTATTTCTCATCCATTGTAATGTATTTCTTATTCTGTAACCCCAACTTTTCCTCTTTAGTAATTATAATAATTCTGCTCTCGACTGCCTTCTTCCATTTACTACTAGTATTCCTTTTTTAAGTTTTTACTAACCCATCTTCTCTTCTTCCAAATCGTACTTCTACTGCCAATCATCCAACAAGAACTACCATCGGACACCCACAATTTTATTTGCACAATTCGAAATGACATCGATTTATATTTGAATCGCATAAAATATCTTAAAAATTTAAATTTTTTAGTATTTGTTTATATCATCACCTAGCAATTTTCTTAATTTCTTAATCTATCCGGCGCTCGTAGCTCAGTCGTAAGCATCCTGACTACTGCTCGTAGAAATTCTTGCCTTTCTCCTTCCGATCGTTAGAAGAGTGTCGCCTCTGGCGTGTTTTAACGTTGAGTTACCGTGCTCTTTTGCTTTTGCTCCTAATGAAGCTCCTTACAAAAGTGGGCGGAACGTAGTGTTCTTCGACCTCAATAATGACACGGTCCAATCCCGGAAGTTGAACGTTACTTAAGTGTAATAAGAACTTAATTCAGTGTTCTAGATAAGTTTCACTTAAAATATCAATTGTTACTATAAATACGACGCGTCAACCTCTGTCAAAATGACAAAACTAGTAACAAAAATTATAGAAATTCCAAGAAGAAATACTTTTAATCCTGATCGTCCAGATCTAACGGAGATCAACTACAGCCCGAGTTAGTCATTTATATTTATGCAGTAAGTTATCATTAGTAATATAACAATGACTATTGATCGAATGCTAGTTGCGATTGAAACTGTCGCGAGGGCTAGCCCGAGTGCATTCTTGTAAGGGCAACCAGCACGATGGCTCTTGACACGGACAAAATTATCGGTAAGTGTGTTGCCGTTTATATTTTGAAGATTCTTTCACAAAACCCGTATACGAATTATGCTTTAAAATTGATCTAATTTCGCAAAAAAAACTCGAATTGCTTGTTTCTGGCAATTTAGTTCTAATTATGACACCACCAACAAGGTCGATAATCATCCCTAGGGCGCTTATCGCTTGATAAGCATCCCAAGACTGCTTCTGGTCATCAGCAAGCGGTAGAGTGTCGATATTTTTCGTTAATTTGACTGTGATTAAACAGTAAATTTTGCTACTGGTTTACTACTTGATCCATGTGTAATTATATTACATAAAATTGGCGACAAAGGTCAGTCTTCTTTTACCCACAATTTATTTCTACTGTTTTCTTCGATATGTGGATATATTTTGTCAATATCTGTCTTCGACCGCGGTAGATCATGCGATTTTGTTTGTTTTATTATTATTTTATCCTTTTGGGAACCACTCTGTATAGAGGATGGGTAAGGAAGGCATCCGATATGTCTTGGTCAATACAAAATTTGGTGTTTATTTACAAATTTTGGAAAATTTTACTAGATGTTGGGGAAATCATGAAGCTTCTACCTGTTGACTTTGTCGAAAAACTTTAAATAATCTATTAAAACGATTGGCGTCGGTAGGTTGTACCCACGTTACCTTTTGATAATTTGCATGACAGTAAATAGGCAGTTTTATATTTTCGAAATTCACGTTAAGCATTTTGGAGGGAAATATAGTAACAAAAGCAGTTTTAAACGCAGTCATACTTGAGGATAGCAAACTTAACCATAAAATAGATAGAATTTGAGTTTAACTAGGCTGCCTTGATATAAATTTGATGTATTCCTTTCCAGGATACGGACAGACTCTTGTCCCCTCTCACCCTAAATGTAAAAGATCAAATACGCCAAACTGACATCTAGGTTCCCCAATTTTAACTAGTCACCCAGTTTCACAAAAGAATAGGACAAATCTAGACATACAAAACGGTCACCCGCTCAGCGTCTAAAATTCAAGTAAATGAATTATGTACACTAATAAATACGTCCGGAATGTGCGCAAACGAATGTAGGTTTTAGTTAAATCCTTAGAGACACGACTTGTTATTGTGGATGTACATGTTAACATGACAAGACTAGGTAATCTCACCTAAAACGACAAAACGCCGTTTTTATTAATTAATACAGGGTTCTCCAACCTGTTCAAAATAGGTCTTCATGGAAAAACAAAACATATTTTTAATTTGTCCGTTTGAGGTAATAATTGTAACTCAATACGTCTAATTTTAATTGAAACTGATAGATTTCTACTAGATCAGCGCATTTTTGTGGTAAAAAGATTTATTAAAATGAATACAGTTACAGAAATTGTTACGAATATTTGATAACTGTTTTTCAGAATGCCCAGGTATTGCAACAAACATAATATAATTAAACAAAATAAATTCTCTGCAGCATTATGCGGATGCAACAAACCCCAGCAGTTTAAATTCTTGATTAAACTGCATGTGTACTTTACCACGGTAGCAAAAGAATTATTATTACAAGAGGTACCTATCTTACTTACGTTTATATAATTGCACTAAAGCGCAGAAATACTTATATTCCCACCATGAAAATATCTGTCTACACGCACTTCCATAAATAGCTGTGCATTACATTTATTGTATTCGCCGATAAATGTTTTGCAACGCTATCAACTTGCTATTGCTGTGAATATACAATGACCTGTCTCTAACAGTTTTTCCTGTTAATTTTCCCAAAACTAATCGCTCACATCACGCACTATCAAAGACTGACGAATACACTAAGTTACATGTCTATAAGAAATGTCAATTATAATCGATAATGTGAAATTTTTATTTCCACGGGTTTAGGTCGCGGTCATTAATTAATCAGCCTATTTTAGGCGACGTCACAAGTCCGTTACGTAAGCGAGACGGTGTTAATCAAGCGCATTTTCTGAGAGTGATATGGAAATAGATGATGTGTTGAAAATGGAAGTATCCGTTTTGTTAATGTAACGGTAGAAGAATTTAATGTTTATGGTAAACCAAACCTGAATTATAACAATTCGAAAACAAGTTTCCGCGATAGAAACTCTGTATTAAGCCTTTTTTAAAATAGAAGAATCAAGAGAACGAACACGTGGTTATAGAAGTAGATAAGATTAATATCACCCAGAGGTGCTGTATCATTACCTCGTATAATGGGTTAGTACTGTTTGTATTAAGCCTTTGTTTGCATATAAAAAAGTAGGCTGGCAACTATGTCATAACTTTATCTCAACGGTAATAGTTTTTTACAGTACATGGCAACCATGGCTCTACGAACTCGGATTTCAAAACATCTGCGGCAGATATGATACTCATAACATTCCTAGATATGTTAATAGATATTATTGATACAGCTGTAGGTTACATCAAATTCGGAGAATTAAAACAACACGGCTTGTTGGAAAGATTAGTAACTTTGGGCAACATTTGCACTATGGAAAAGTCAAATAGTATTTTATAGTTTTGTAGGATGAAGCACTTGGTAATGGAACATTAAAAGTATTAGTGTCCACCTGTGTACACCTACTATAAAATGCTGATCAATGAAAGTGATCCATACGTGGTTACCTGGGTAGATTTTTTACTATCTTTAGCTGTATTGTCGAAGTAATAATAGCAGGCGATATAAAGCTCACTATTTTTGAAGCTGTACACGTGGACGCACGAAATCAACGTAGAATATATGCAGGAAAACCATTTACCATTTCATTATGTAAATAGCAATTTAGACTTCGAAAGTTATTTGCATAAATACAATGACAATTTAGGGTGGCTTTGTAGATATTCCAAGTCAAAGGTTAAACAATAAAAAAGTCACTTACTTTAGACCCATCTCTTGTATAATATTCGACATAATACAGGATTTTTATTTCTTAGAAATGAATTTTCATGTACTGAAAAAAATATTAGCACAGACTAAAGAAATGCCATCATACCTCTATATTTTTATTATTTCTTGTCGGAGAATAGAAAATATTTCAGAATAAAAATAAATTGGACTAACAATATCTTATTACTAAATCTGAACAGTCGATTTGGTTATCGTTGTATTTTTGGTTGTATCGAGAGATCCAAAAAAAAAACTGTTCCTCAGCGGGCTGTGGATATTCAACGTATGAATAATATGTTGGTGACTCTGTACGTCAATGTCAAATTCGAGGTTAGCAGGTTAGGATTTGCGTCATTTTGTGTCAAAACTGACGGAAAACCTAACCTGCTAACCTCGAATTTGACATTGACGTACAGTGTCACCAACATATTATTCATACGTTGAATTTCCACAGCCCGCTGAGAAACAGTTTTTTTTTGGATCTCTCGATATAAAACATTGGATTTTGATCTAGACCATTTTTATAAATTTTTGTCGCAGCGTCTCAGTTAGCATTGAACAAGCCAAAGTCATGTAAAAAGTCTCAATAAACTCTAATAAGAAAAAATACTAAAGGTCAACTTTATAGCGCAGGATGGATGTTAACAGAATAACCCGAGAACGACGCAACCTATCAGGATGATCTATCTGCCAGTTTGTGTGAAATATAAATAACAGAAGAGATTTTGTGCGAGATTAGTTTCTTGTTACGTCTTTGCTGGTTTGTATTCGGGCCACCAAAAAATTAGACATTAATAAGTGGTCACGTAGCTATCCCGTCAGGAAGCCACACTACCGAACTGCCGAACCTCATGCCGTAGGTTCGAATCTCGATCCCGGTAAGAATCTTTTTGTTGTCGCAATATGCGAATGCAAATTTCTATCCTTTGTTACCTTTAAATCTGAACTGATACATTAACGGCACTCTCTGTCCCATCCTCGCTCTCCGTTAACGGCAGTGCCAAATCGCCCACTCTATTTAAAACTGATTTCCTCCGTTTAGGCTGCGCAATAAGTGGTTCTCGATCTTTTGCGAATTCTCTTTAGCTGAAGTCGTCGTACATATTTGGCGTGCTCATGTTTATAATAATTGTAATAACAATCCTACAGTAAAATTACGGATTCAATAGATAAAGAAGTCTGAATGTGTCTGAAGGAGCAAACATCTTAAAGAGCGAATGACCAGACCGCTGTATGCCAACAGCGTATCGGTAAGGGGCTTGCACAATTTCATCCTTTTACTAGTTGTAAATATAAATTGCACTATTATATATACAGGGGGTTTCAGAACTATGGAATCAAACTACCAGGGGGTATTCAGTGCGACGGTAGAAGACATTTGAGTATAGGAACCCATGTCCGCAAATGTCTCCCTAGAGCACTGGGAGTTTATGAGAGAATACATTTATGTTTCTTAATGCCAAAAATTGCCACCACAGTTAAGGTGCCGGGCGGTAAAGTAATTTGCGGGCAGAAAAGTTACTTTACCTCCCGCGTTTTTATTTTACCGCCTGCAAGTTACTTTACTGCCCACCGGGCGTAAAGTTTTACTTGCGGTCGTGGTAACTAACATGTAAACTTTCATTTTCGGTCCGGTTGTGAGTAAAATATTTTCCCATTTTGGGATGCCATAAGACGAGCTTTTGCGGCTCTTTTTGGGTGAACGCTGACAAAGAGAGATGGGAATCTCCCCGATATATGTGCGCTAACTGATGAATGAGGGAAGTAAAGATTAAGAAATGCAGGTTATGCCTCTAACAAATCAGAATATTAATATTTATTACAAAAATGTAGAATCGATTCGGTGTTAATAATAAAGTTCCGCTTCTCCAGTTTAATTTGCTATTACTTCTTGTATTCTGTGGTGAGCTAACTCAATATGTTGTACTTCTTAATACCGCCAAGGGAATTCAATTAACTATACTATATTCGGTATGAATATGTATTTCGCGACCGTAGACTAGGAGCAACGATACGTGTTTCACTTTTACAAACAAAAATTAAAAAGCATCAAAGGAATTCTATCAACGAGTATAAGAATCCTTCCGATAAGCTATTTACCACGTAATACATTTTTGAACCGTTTAATTCAAACTGATAGATCCAAATCGGAAATATGTTTCATCAATTCATTAATTAGCCGGGACATTAGAATTAAAGGAGTATCAGATTATAGACAAGTGGTATGTGAAACATTAGGGAGGGTCGTATACGCCGAGATTGCACTTTTAACTTCAGACATGATAGTATATTGTTGTCATCAATCAATGTATTCCAAACTTTTGTAACAACACATAGACAAATTTAACTTATGTTGACTTTCTAAACTTACTATTTTAAATTCACCCCTTAAGTTTATCGTTCGCACATAGTTGTAGTCAGGGCAACGTGTATATTTTTTAAAAATAAAGAAATCTCAAGAACTTTTATTTCTATTTCATTTGACTGATTTACAAAAAGCGGATTCCTAATAACAGAGACATGTTGTGGTCTGACTAGTGTTTCATATAATTTTATTATTGTAACAATATTATTAAATTTATAGGGTACGAAAACCATTCGACTAAATTTATATCAGTATCAGTACACCAAACTAAAAATCTACCAAAACTATAGTCAAACGTCGTGGAAACATATCTGAAAATAAAACTAATAATTTGACATTTTTTTATTTTAAAATGTAGTTTGTTTAGAATACCTACTGCATTCATATACAGCATCACAGTCCATTTGGAGTTCTGTGGCATCTTAATCATCCCTAATAAACTTTAAACCCTCAGCACAAAGTAAATATTTTCAAAACCTCATCATTGCTGGCAAATCCTTTATAAATATTAGGAATAATAAAGGTCCCAAGTTGGAACCCCGCGGTACACCGGAATTTGCCGTGATTTTCCTGTGATATTTCCACCATAATTAACAGCATACCTGCGGCTCAGGAGATAAGATACAAATAATTGTAATACTGGTTGTCAACCATACGTAAATAGTTTTCTAAAGAATATATTATGATCCATATAATCAAATAGTTTTCGGAAATCTGTGCAGATACCATCAACTTGCAACTCAAATGCGTTTAGTATATCATTTGTAAAAGTTAGCAAATTAGATATAGTAGATCTTTTGAGAACACATCTGTGATTTAGATAGATATGTGGTATGATGTGACAAGATAATTTAGTATAAATTAGTTGCTCAAACAATTCTAATGGAGCAGACAATATTGCTATTGGTCTATAATTTTTTTGACCCATTTTAAATACACTATAGATTCTTGTCCTTCCTTCTGGGAAAACCTAAGTTTGTATTGAGAGATTGAATATGTACAGCTGAACATCTTTTATTCGGTCCCTGCAGCCTTTTAATACTTAAGCTGAGATACTGTTGTGTCCAGCAAATTTTTTGGGTTTTAGTTTTTTAATAGCTAAGTTATACTCTGCATCTGTAATTTCGGTAAGGTGAAAAAGTTCATTACTAATCACATCTCCAGCTAAATGTTTAATATCATAAAATGATACGATGTTTGAATGAACCGACTGAAAATAATTTGCAAACCCATCTGCTATTTGGGATTCATTTATAATTTTATCTCATACAATCAAGGAATCTATTGAAGTCTCATTTTGTTTAGTATAGTTTATATAGTTCCAAAACTGATTAGTATCTTGTTTAATAGCAGGTTCGACATTATTTAAGAATGTTCTTGTGTGCATAGTTAATAATAGGCTTTAATCTGTGTTCTTTATATGTTTTTTGATATGATGCAAATAGCTTCCTAAGTTTGTATAGTTTATTTTTTAATTTTAAGCAGCTCGTCATTAAACCATATAGGATACTTATTTCTCTTTCTTTCTGGTTTTTGGTACACAGTTTATACAACTATTTGATATAATATATCGTAAAATTTATACACATGTGCCTACTTGGCGTCACTAATCAGAATTAATAATAAAAAAAAATCCTTCTTTTGTAATTTATAGAACATGAGACTATTATCTTGTTCACTCATTATAGTGTGTTTATTTCTATGTGAAAAGTTGGTAGCAGATGATATGGTACTACGTTCAGAAGGGGGCTTACTTTTTAGTAATTTTAAATGTGCGAAGTTTATCACTTTCTCCCAGTACCAAATCCAACCTTCTCCCGTTTTCGTTAAAAATTATTTAAATTCATAAAATGTAATAATTCGTGAATTTTTATTGTATAATTATTTTTAAAGTTTATAACTGTGTCATTCAGTACTGGAAGATTTCAGTTTCCCACAATACATTTGTTACGCAATTACCTTGACAGTCGGTTTTCATCAACAAATACAAAAAATCGGTAAAGGGGTTTACACCGAAATTCCCTCGCGCGAATTTGATCAATTTGAAAATTAAAAAAAATTGTACTCCGCTGGGGTTTGAACTCCGCCGCATCTGCGTAGCAATCGTAACCGCATCTTTTTCTTCGATGAGTCTCACTGACCATCCTCTCTTATTGAAATGAATGAGGCGCGCGCCTCTATTTAATGGAACGGTCTTACTGTTGAAACGTTTCGACTCTTTTGTGACAATACCTTGTATCTGTTGAGTCCTATTTTCGCCAAGTGTAAAGCCTGACCTATGTGAAAATTATTATTTTCATCTATTTCAAAGTTAACGCAAAAATAAACAAAACTTAATTTTTTAAGGTGCTTACCCTGTATACCTATATTTGTCTGAAATTTTCTCGGTTTCATGCCAGGTAAACATATAATCTGCATGCAAAGTACCGTCATCCTCTAACAAATAATTTTTTACTTATACCGCCAACAGACGAAATTGAGAAAACCTGTTTTTCGTCATCTAGGGACCCTGAAATGTGAAGATCTGGAGAAATCTCGAAAGGTGATTTTTTCGCGATTACAATACCTCCTTCGTCTTTTAGACGAGGGAAGTAATACATAATGCTGTATGTTAGTAAGCTAATATAACCCTCTAACACTGCAGTACAATGATCTTCCACATGGGTGAGCAACGGAGGAGCGGGGCACCCTGCAGTGTTTTATTCGTTACTAAATATTTTATGTAAAATTAAAGTGACACATGAATCACGTTTTGGAAATTGTCACAGACAGACAGACGGAATTGCGAAAATCTGTTTTTCGTCATCTAGCGAGTCTGAAACGTAAAGATCTTCAGAAATCTCGAAAGGTGATTTTTTCGCGATTACAAACTCACGAAAATATTGAGTATCTGAATTGGGAGGTATATAAACAGAGATTACTATGACATTAACTTTGTGTATTTTGTAGTGTACAAATACAGCTTCATATGATGCACATTTAATGAAAGTATTGATGTCCTTGATACCACACAATTTTTTAACCGCCACCCCTTACCTTATAAGAAAGATCAAATAATTCTGAATAATACGAGTATATGTTCTGATGTTTCCGTTACGCATATTACATCAAAATTTAATTGACTTGATTCGATTCATTATTGTTGCTGCTTGGTGCATACCTCCACAGTTTTGATAACATATAGTTATCATATTAATTTGTTAAGCATAATTAAACTATTAGTACAAATGAAGTACAATACGCAGGTTATATAACTATAATTAATTAAATGGTAGCTACCACCACCCAATATGAATTGAAGTGGAAGAGAATTAAATGTAACACAAAAATTAGGCTACACTCCAACTAACTTCACCATAACATTTTCATTCACAACGTAAAATACATTTAAAAATTTAAATGTAGTTAATTAAGAAAAAAGTACGATTATCCACAGTGTCAAGCTTTTAAATTACTGCAAGATCATCAAGCGTTTCTAAGACTTGTATAACTCAATTTTTATTCACAAAAATTTTGTCATCACACCTACATACTGCTTTGTAACGGAACCTTGACACTGGAGCTCTCCAAACAGCAAATTTACAAGTATTAAATCTTCCCTGATACGTACTCACGTTCCTTTCAGTTCATTTCTTTTGATCAGCACCTTGTTTCGTTCCATGTAGCTAGCGAATTTAGCTATTATTGGCCGTATCTTCTTGTTGCCGCTATCACTCTGGTTATCACTAATCGCTGCTTGCAGACGTCCCATTCGGTGAGACCTGGATATTACCTGCATTCTAATATCATAATACGATAAATAAATTATATTGTCCGTATTCTCATTAAATTGTTCATCTATTTTGAATATTCTAACGCAGCTGCGCCTGGAATATGTTTTTGATCATCCAATCTGCTTCTTAAAATTAGATTTTCAAGCTTCACCTCATTAGCAGTTTTCTGCAATTCCACAATCTTCTAGTTTTGTTCCTAAATAGTTTCTTTCACTTCTGCCATAAGTTAAAGTGTTCATTGTCCAATACAGTTTAAACGGTAGTATCGATCATCTCCTGGATTTTCTCTTTTTCAACACTAATTAGCATTATATTATGGCGAGGCTAGCAGAGCCCACTTGTACATGTCTAATCTCGGCATTCACGGCAACATTTCATTCTTTGAAGAAATAATGAATGATAAACGATATCACAACAACATTTTACAATTATATCCACATGAACTTCAGTTCCACAGATAAGGTAATTTTCAGTAGCATAATAACAAATCTCAAGCTACTGTAGGATATCTAATGTACTTAGTCGTATGGGGACGTTATGGTCTGCGTAGACCTTGCAGCATCAACCTCTTCTAATCCTTTCATTTGAACTACTTCTTATTCTCGTTTCTAAAGAGCTCAATATTTAAAACTTTACCTCACACCCTCTTGAGCTGTAAAAAAGTAATTATTAGCTGCTTTAATACTATAAGTCTTCGAAACTGGAGAAGAAAAAGTTGTTTTGTGCTTACAAAAGAAGCGCAAGTTACATTGTATGAAACAGATTCCCTATTGTCTTAGAATGCTTACCTTGCACCTGGAAGAACTATTGAGCTATTGTTTAAAGTGCTGACTTTGTAACCTTGTATGCACGCGCATCCTGTCACGAGGCATGCTTGGAAGACACGCTTACCTTAGGTGATTAGAAATACTATATAAGCTAGTGCATGATCTTTAGTTCGTAGTTCACGTGTTAGATGTAAGAAATTGTCTGTGTCTTTGAGCTCCAACGTGTAGCATTGCCGTTGTAAAATAAAAGTGTTTTTTAAAAAGTAGTTTCGACGGTCATTTTATTTAACTGGCAGGCGTAAGTTAATTAGTTGTACCACTGTTTCCATTTTCAAATAAATATTGTACGTCTGTAATAACTTAAGTCTAATCCAATATACAATTTATCTAAAAGGCCCGTATGCAACAACGTATTAATTTATATATTATTATTGTTACACATTTTAAAATCCCATAGCCTCTTCTGATAAATTTATTTCTGGCCTATATTATACATTTTAAATAGTCCTGCTTTTAATATAATTTTCAAATTCCGAAAAAATACCTTCAACAAACGTGGTTGCCTTTTGTTTAGAAAAAAATTGTTTCGACTGGGTTTTTATATTCTCAAATGTAGATACGTTATAACAAATTTAAATGTAACCGATGTTTCATTCAATGTATTTTCGCACTTGAATACCAGCATTTGGAATTCCAAATTTAGTAGTAAAGCGGTTGACGCAAAAGTCTGGCATACGATGAGCAGTATTTTTGAAATTGGTGTAGCTGATGTAAACATTCGCCAACGTGCATTGTGTGCTTGAATTATGAGTGACAACATGCACTCTGGTAACGTAATTTATTCTAACAATGCATTGCGTTAATTAAATATATGCAAAAACACTACGGTATTGATTAACGATAGTACAATCGGCTTGTGACTGTCACATTAAATGGAAACTTGCCCGCCGGTGGATCAAGCACTACATTTCTATCCATTGCAACAATTAATTTATATTTTGCATTTGTATTGTTGGCAATACCTTAGTAACTAAAATAAAAAACAAGATTGTGCCACCGTGGCACGAACTTATCCTAGTTTATACAAAAACAAACATAATTTACTTCGTTTTTACTGTAATAATGAGCCCTTCCAGTGGCGTCAAAAGTACATATAAGTATTTAAAATAACAACAAAAACAAAGGATGAGGTTAAAATTACCAACATGATCTAATGAGAGTATAAAACGAATTTAGTTTTCTGAACCTCCGAATAAATACTAGGTATCTATTGAGACAGAAAGTTTTTGTACTATATATGAACGAATCTTTTACAGCCCCCTTCGTTTCCCACACCCTTACTCCATTTCAACTTAAGGTGCAAGTCGTCATCATTTAATATTTTTTTCCGTACTTATATAGTTTTTCATATAGTTTCAGTCATCAGGTTGAAGTGAGACCAAGTTTTCCATGGTATCTGATCCTCGTTCTTTCGCCGCAAGTGGCCATACAACTTTAGCTGTTTTTGTTTATTATATCTATGATCTTTTATATTACTTCTTCATCTTAAAAATGATCTAGTAAACTTAAAGCACACTATGTTCTAAGATAACTAATTTCTGCTGGCAGTAGTTTCTGAGACATGTTTTAGTTCTTCTGTTGTTGAGTAGATTTTTTGAATTATAACAGCAAGGTAGTTTTCTTGATAAAATTTATACATATTATGTTAAGGCTTCCTTGTTCTAGAGTTATTGGAAGCGTACTAAGCCATACACGTTACACATATTTATAAATAGTCCATGTATAGCTTTGATTCGTAAGAGTTTCTCCTTTGCCATCTGTTTCAGTGTTGCCTATACATGATCTTCCTGCTTCATTCCTCTATTGCTTAAGTTTCGGCTTTTATTACATTTACGTGTAGTGTTCCTGTTGATGATGTTATACCTATACTGCGATAATTTCCGCATACATTTTTACTCCCTTATTAAAAATTTATTTTAAATATTACATTTTTCAATCAATTGGGAGGTATGTAGTCTCCAGCTAAACACTTTAGGGTTTTATCTGTAACATGCTTGATCAATGCGGTAGATAGCTCGCCTTGTACTGGTTCCTTGTTATACTCCATTTTCATTCATCTTCATTGCTGCTGAATAAGTCGATCACTTAAATCTTTTCTCGCCTACATATCTTTTCTCGTTTTCTTTCTGCACCCATTCACATGTACAGGGTGTTCCATGACATGACTGCCATAGTTAAAGGATATGTTTCTCAAGCAATTTCAAGTCAAAAACCTCTAATGAACATATGTCCAAAACTCTATCGTAACTAAACTACGGTAATTTTAATTGTTAGTAAGAACAGGTAAAATAAGATAATAAAATGCCTTATTGCAGTAATTGTTCAAAATGTCCACTCAACTGCTGTATACACATTTGAGCTCTTCTCAGAACAGACGAGGTAGCTCTGCTAATAGTATCAGGATCATTCCGAAGATTTTCTGCGGCATCCAGAATTGTAGCAACAAGTTGTTCTCTGTTTTCAGGAGTTTCTGCATAAAAAAGACTTTTCAGCCTTCCCCCAAAGAAAACATTTTAGGGGAGCAAGGTCGGGTGACCTTGCTGGCCAAGCAACTGCTGCATCTCTTCCAAACCAGCGGCTCGTATAATTTTGATGAAGAACATTTGTAGAGGTGCGCAATCGTGTTGTATCCACATTTGTCGTCTTATATTGAGGATAACTTTATCCAGTAATGTTAGAAGGTCATTTGAAAATTAGTTTCCCGTGGATTTTCAAGTGACCAACAATGTGGATTCCTGGTGTTAATGATACCGTTTCTGGTGGAGGTAGCTTCATCACTAAACAATATACCCCGACAGAGCCTTCGATTTCTCACTAACCAACGAGTAATTTCAAGTAGTGCTGCGTGGTCGGCAGGATTTAAAGCTTGTACAGGTAGGATATGGTACGGATACAAACCGAAATTGTGTAAAGTTCTCTATACTCTCATGCGGCTTACGTTAAGTCTGTTGCATATTCTTCGGAAGCTAGTAGAAAGTTGAGCATCAATCATATTAAGTATTGCTTCTTCTTGAGCAAGCTCTTCTTGCACGGGACGTGTAAAAGTAGCTGCAGGAAACTTGCCCATTTCTCTTCAACACCTAGTATGAACAGTGCTTCTCTACAAGGCACTTTAATAGTGGGAAATTGCCGACGATATTCTTCAACTACCGCTCATCCATTTCCATTACAAAATCCGTAAACATAGTGTATGTCGGCTTATTATTCATTATAAAAAATGAGTATAGTGTACTTTTAAGCTAATTTCAATGTAACATGTAACACCAATCAAAATTACACTGAATTAAATAAAGTGACGCTTCCTGCCAAAATGAAACACAATTGATGAATCACAGCCACCCTGACCTTTATAATAGCAGCGAATTCAAATGCGGTGTATTAGTAGGGTTTTCTAAAACTTCCAACTACGATAGAGTTTTGGACATATGTTCATTGGACGTTTTTGACTTGAAATTGATTGGGCAACATATCCTTTAACTATGGCGATCATGACATGAGACACCCTGTATTTGGCGGTAATATTTCCCATCATCTTCCAAGCAAATGTATATTAATTTTTGTTTTCGTGATATAATCAGGTTCCATGGGATGGGATTGAATGCCCTCGTTAGTATTTTTTCAATTCTTTTTTATTCTTTAGTATATCCTCCTTCCATTTTCTATTATTACACAACCTAGATAATTATTTGGTATGTTTTGTAGTACGATATTCTATGTCTGTTTCTTATCCTCCACTAACTATACATATACCCAGTTTTAGTCCTATATAATTTTATCCCTCACTTAAGCCTTTCTATTAGTTTTTTTAAGATAATACATGTAATATCGTTTTCATTTTTTGCAAGCACGAGTAGTTCGTTCGCGAATAGCAAGGTATGAACACAGTCTTCGTCTAGTTCAATTAATAAGTGTGAAGGATATACGTTGAATGTCGCCGATGATAACCTTGCTTTTTAATTACATGTAAAACTTTTGATATTGCCTTTCCAAATCTTATGAGACCAAACTTGCTCTGATATACGAATAATCCCTCTACTGCTTTGTTGTAAACTGATTTAAAACGCTAGTTTTAGTGACTCTCGTAGCGTATTTTGTGGAACACAGCCGTAAGATCGGCTAGACTAAATAGCCTACCCGCATACTACCCTATTATTGTTAATACTCCGGTCATATTCAACTGTATGTTACAGTTCAGTTATATACTAATTATAAGTTTAAAGTAGTTACATAGGGAATACTACCAATAATATTGATAATTATCGCACAGGAAATATTGTTTGTAATGACTTTTTTCTCGATGCTGGGCATTACAGTGTTACAGAATATGGTGCCAATTTAAATCATGATATTGTCAAGCCATTTTTAAATTCAATAATTAACAGACCATTTGGAGTATTCTTGTTACAAAGTTGACGAGTTCGCTTATATATAGGTTCCTTTTCGGTCATATTTTCTTGTATAATACTTCAGCTAAGTGCTTCTAAAAATTCTAAAGGTTTGACACGCACGCAACTTTTTGTTTTCTAGAAGGTTCAGCGAAATCGCTCTGGGCTCTAGCCGTCTTCTTTACAGCTGCATTTGTTTCGTCGCGTTTAGGCGCGCTTGGTTAGAACAAATTCAAAACGCAGCCCATTGGAGTAAGCGAGATATCTTCCTAAGTTTTTAATTCCGTCGCACTCTCTCTTCCGCGGGCTGCCTCGCCGTTGTAACATGCGAGTTCACGCAATCTGCATCAGGGTTGGCTGCAGGTGTCGGCGCGACTGAGGCGTCTGGCGCGAAAAGATGGCTTGGCTTGTGGAGTTCTTCACGAGCCGCGGAGACGATAAGGTGTTTTTGGTTTTGAGTGACAGTGTGTGGTTCCTGGTTTATATAACCGCCGGTTCTGCAAATTCCCGTGGGCCACAAGGGGCCTTTTTCCCGATAGTTTTGGGGATAAATACAGCAGAGCAGGCCAATACTTCAGTTTCCCAGTTTTCCGTTCCGTTCTTCCCGCGAGGGAGTTACACCAGACACTGCAATTTAGGGGGAATCTTTGGGGACCGCACGACGCCCACGCTTACGCCGAATCCCATCCGTTGCAGTAGCGAGTTCTCCGACCATCATGACGCATTCGCTCGGCTAAACCAATCAGGTAGCGTGTGAAGCTAGTAATAACTAATTTATAATTTATATGTTTTTTTTGCTGCCTCACAACCGCCTACCGAGGCCACTTGCAAAGTCAAATTCATTCAGTTGTTCGCGCATAATTTATGTGTTTGTTTGCTGACTCACAACCGCCTACCGAGGCGACTTGTAAAATCAAGTTCATTCAGCTGTTGCGCATAATTTATGTGTTTGTTTGCTGACTCTTAGCTGCCTACCGAGGCTACTTGTAAAATCAAATTCATTCAGCTGTTCGCACATAATTTATGTGTTATTTGTTGAAACATTGCCGCCTTCACTGAGGGCGCTGTAAACTCATTCATTCGCCTGTTTTATTATAACTACAGTTAAAGCGTATCCCGGCTGCGTTATAGATTTAGCCCATTTATTATATGTTTACATCTTAATTACATGTGTTTAGAGCAATAGATCGGTTTATAGAACGATGCCTTATGATTTCCTACGAGTTTGTGCATGCTTATTTTTAGGTTATGTTATATACTGTGTAAAGATAAATGTACGGAAAAGCCTGAGTGTTTAAGCGTTACAAGTAAGTTGGGGACGCTTGCCGCTGCAGCGTCGAGAGTTGTAAAACCCTACATTTGTAATCATACCCCGTTTGGCCTTCGAGGTTCTGTTAAGCGTGGGGTTCCAAATTGAATCTCGTGGCACCCAATTCTTTTGCAACACCCTATATGTTTACCGTTACGCTTGCCCTGTGGTGTACCGTTTCTAGGACCACGCCCATCTCACTGAGCGTATCAAGCCGTGGCCTTTTAGCCTGTTTAGTAATACTGCCAGGGTATGTGTTGACGTTTCGAGGACTCGATTAAGCAATTGGCACTCCCATACCCTTGAGTGTCGTTAAAACAGTTTGATACTGTAACAATATGTACTGATATTTGTACAAAACGAAAACGTAGGAAGTGGACAGATCACAGAGAATCTGCAACTAAACGCGAAAAGTATCAAGAACATATATGGATAAAATCATAACTGACACACTGATAATCAGAAAATGTCAATGAAATTTTTTGGATCAGTTCCTGGATAAACCATCTACAGGATTTTCTAAAATTTACTCCACAAAGGGTATAAATGGAGTAGATGTGTTTTCTGCAGATCGCCACAAAGCGGTTACTACAGGTAAGGCGTTGATATTGCACAAATATATTCTTTTCACAATTCGGGCCAACAGCTCCAAAGGGGTTAAATGGGGCAGATCTGTTTTTTTAAAGATCGCCGTTACGCGATAACTACTGCAGGTAGCTATTTCATAGTCCGACTTCCTACGTACTGCAAAAAAGACGAACGTTATTAAAACCCTTCAAAGCGCTTTTGAAACATCAACGTAAATAACGTTTGACGTCGTTTTAATATAATATTGAACTGGACTGTTATAATAAAAGAAGTATTGTATGTATTTTTTAGAGGTAGACCAATTCTGGTCTATATCTAATAATATTTCAGCGCCAATGCAATTTGCAATTAACAATAGATAGCTCATTGCACTATTCTTATTAAACAATTACGAAAAGTATACTTTCAGGTAAAACAACCTTCCTCCTGCGTAGCACAATAACTGTTTGACTATTAATTCAGAGCTACATCGCACCAGTATCTAGTTGCCTGGAGTTTACAGCGCCGTCATTTTTAATTGAAATCAGAAACAATATGCCGAGCAAGCTATTGAGGCAGAACTTCCAGTTGGAAACGAGAATAATCTCAGATGCTAAAGCACCGATAAACTCCACATAATCCAGTTGTAAATTACATTTCGAACTTTTAGGTGGGTGTACCTTAGTCGCAGCATCGGGCCTGCTTTATAGATCGAAGCGGGAAGGCTTCATATCACCAACAGATTGCGATTACACGACTAATTCGAAAGATTCTTATTGCGTTTAATTACTGTTTTTTATGTATCCATAACAGTTTATCGAGGATTAATTGGGAGCTGGTAGTAGAAGGATTGGGAATGTAGTAAACCGCAGCTCTTAGCTGGTCGGAAAGTAAAGTTCGATTTCTTATCATCTCAGTATTCTACAGAGATTTGTAGGGTTTTTATGGATAATGAGAAATTTATTAGCTATTGAAGTTAATGATTACATAAAGAAAATTGCCATTAACTTGAAAGTTAATAGTCATCGCTAAATATTTGATAAAATTTATTGTAGTCGTAGAATTATTCTCGAATATTTAATAGTGGCCGCAAACGGGACTAATAATTAATGCCTTGATCCAGATGAAATTCTGTCTGAGAGATCTTGTTTCGTATATTTGAAAAAAATCTAAAGTGTAAAACCATTAATCATAACCATCATTTGCGCGACGAGAACTTCTTGATGATATATTTATTTTGATAAGGGAACTAGAGAAACCCTTTACGTCCTCCTTAGTAAAAGACATTTATAAATTTTTTCATCCAAAAGCCGTACCTCACTTGCCGTTTTGCTTTGGCTCGATGTTAATGATAGAATTGATAACGTTTGTGTTTCTTTGTTTTGGTCTTATTAACACCACAAGTTTAGAAGTAATATTTCTTTAGTCTATATTACGGATAATGTAAGAGCTAATGAACGTCGTATATTTGATGTTTTGGCTAGCACAACAAAAGTTGAAGCTAACCAGTCATCTGGATATTATTAAACAGATCTCTTAAGATGATGATCGTCTTCAATTACTTTAGAGACTTGATTTCGAAGATCATCAGAACAGGTGTCTTGTAGTTTTCATGTCCCTAAAAGCCTTTTAAATTGTTTCTGTTGTGATATCAAGAGCACTTTTCTCTTAAAAACCTTCCCGATCTACTGTCCAATTAACTTATCATCTTTTCCTTGTTCAAGCAGGGCTTTCATATCTCCCATAGTAATAATGATATACCCCTACGCGGTATTGAGTTTTCTGTACTTGATCTCATTTGTAGTAACACTAGGCGCTCAGAGAAAGGAATGAAATTTACAACAGCATTAGTTCAGATATTTCTCAACATGACTGCTACCCCATATCTATGCTCTGAATCAGTACTTCAACAACAACATATCAGGTAATAGTCCTCAAATTAGCCATCTCGTTACACTTTTAGTCTTTTCATTTCTTGAGCAGCATTTGGAGCTTTTACAGCATCATAGATACTGGTTACATTCCATATTTTTACTTTCACATTTGTTAACCCTCCCTCCCACGGAGATTCGATTGCTGCAACATCTTGCCTTAGGTGCATATAGGTCTTTAATGCAATGGTCTCACATGGTCTCCTGTATCATTATGCCGATCACCTTCTGTTCGACATTAGGGCCAGTTTCCCAACCTAAGGACATAATAGTTACCTGTTCTAGTTAGCTCATCCACCATAATTAAGCTGTTGACTGGCAAGAGAGGAATCATATCGGTAGTCTATCGGTCACCATTCGAACAACTAAATTCGTTAAGTGAAAGTTGCCTGTTTAACCTTTTATGGTGGTAGGTCCCGGGTGGTGTAGTTTGAACCAGCATCCACGTTCGATCAGTAGAGTTAAGCAACGCTCTTTCTGGTCAGAACGGAATTCCACGGCTGCTTCTCCCGGCGCCGCGTGGTACGGCTGCCACTGAAATAGTTGGTCCTGGATGTCATAATAACATCATGGGGTTGGAAGTCCCCATGAATGTGCAGCGACGCCTATAATTGGCCTAACAGCTGTTGGCTGGGTACGAAATAAATAAATAAATAAATGAAGCCTCGATGTCTACCACATTTAGCAGGCTTACTCCTATCCGCCCCCTGAGGAGGCGGGCGGTGGGGATTTAACAACTCTGTAACAAAGATAAGCTGATAATGCAGAATAAAAAGCCCAACTAAATCAGAAATATAGACAATACCAGTATCAGGTCTTTTGACATCTGTATTTTTCCAATATTTACTTATGGGGCGTGAGCGTGGAGATTTACAAAAGTAAATGTAGAGGAATGAGCAAAAGTTTAGAGAATTATGGAAAGATCGATGCCTCCCTTAGAGATCGTATGTCAAACATATCAATAAGGAATCGAAGAAAATCCTTTAGGATTTCGAGAAAATAATTCCCAGTTGTAAGTGTAGACGGAGAGGTTACAATGAACCTGTGAAAGATACACTAAGAACAAATATCTATAGTAAATAAATAGAGACCATGGTATCCAAAGAGGGGACGAAAACGTCCACAACTGTGCTGGGCCAGTTGTTACGGTATTAAAAGGACTTTACGACACCCACCCAAGGTGAGCATCGCACCACGGAATCAGTCCTGAAAACCTGACACACTTGCCCTGAAATCGGTTCGAAATAGGCTAATAGGCCACGGCTGGAACGCTCAGGGAGTCGGGCGTGAGTCACACGATACGTTCTGGGCAAGCGCGTTGTGGCATAATATATACAGGGTATGTCGAAATTATGAGGGCGCCACCAAGCCTGTCTTAACCCGGCTAACCGGGCCTGGACGGTTAGACGGGAGCGAAGCATGCAAAAATAGGTGATTAGGTGTCAATCCGACCACGACTACGCAGCTGTCTCACTCACCTGCACGCTCACAGCTTCCTCGTTCCGTCGTACAATAATCCGTACAATAAAGGGGCGTCTATCTGTAACAGAACATGCACAAGCCGAAACAAACAATAGTTCCCTTAACTAACCAATCATATATTTCACTTCGGGTTACAATGGGGTAGCAGAATGCGTCGCCCTGTATCTAACCTTAATCTATAATTAAGGGCACCAGCTGGCACGCGCGCTCTAAACTTAACGACAGATGTTGAACATTAGTGAACAGCAATAATAGGTAGTAACGAGTAGGTACAAAGATACACGTTGCCTTATGCAAGGGCAGCGACGATTTACATTTGCCTTCACGGCATGAACAGTCTGCAAGTCTAAATGAATACACTAGCGTAGTAATGAGTAGGTACAAAGATACACGTTGCCTTATGCAAGGGCAGCGACGATTTACATTTGCCTTCACGGCATGAACAGTCTGCAAGTCTAAATGAATACACTAGCGTAGTAATGAGTAGGTACAAAGATACACGTGGCCTTATGCAAGGGCAGCGACGATTTACATTTGCCTTCACGGCATGAACAGCCTGCAAGTCTAAATGAATACACTAGCGTAGTAATGAGTAGGTACAAAGATACACGTTGCCTTATGCAAGGGCAGCGACGATTTACATTTGCCTTCACGGCATGAACAGTCTGCAAGTCTAAAGTTAAAGGCACATACCTTAATGCGTAGGCGGCGAGGGAGCCTGGTACAGTTGAGTTGCGACGAGCTGCAATCGTAGGTGGCAGGTACCTTCGGTGTTACAACGGCGAAAGGGGGTGAATGCATAACCGCCTCAATGGCGACGGGAGACGCGTCAGGACGCGTACAACGGGACGACGAAAAGAATGGGGGCCTCACTCGTTCTGCTGAACCAAATCCTCGTAGGTCGAGATGAAGGGGGCACGACCCCTCACTAACAGTAGCAGGAACTGGGCTCCAAAAACACCCACGTTACGCCGAAGACCACTCGACAAATTCCGACTCACAACCACCACACAAGCGCTCTCTGCAATGGGCTCCGGACGACTGCCTTTAAGGCGAAAACGTTTGTAACAAAATTGCTGAAGCAGCATCTGACGGGAAAAAGACTGACGCCCCCGCCACAATGGCGGGAGCGCCGCACGAAGCACACACTATCCGACCACTTGCTTGATCGACGGCTCTCGGCTGAATCCCCGAGGGAAGCGTTGGCAAAGGGTCACCTTCGCCGCGTCCCCCACGTGACTAAACCACAGCGAATCGCAAGGCGATGAAATGAAACCAACCAATGCGGGCCACGCTGGTATCACGCCGCCACAGCGTGCCAAATGAAACAAACCAATGCGGGCCACGCTGGTATCACGCCGCCACAGCGTGCTATTCAGAATTCAGAAAAACGCCATCAGAGGAGAGCTCCAACCGACGACAAATACTGCTTTTGGGGCTAAATATGTGCGA
>OW679197.1:94437049-94583697 GCA_940337035.1 Agriotes lineatus
AACGGTGAGTAGGAAGCGGATGAGCACGAGGAGCATGTAAGACTACAGCAACATAAACTGGAAGATTCTTGGTTACAAACCGCAACATGACCCTAAATTGGAAACAGCACATGACCCTAAATTGGAAACGGCACCACACAGAAGCACTGGCCTTGTCGATTTGGTAACTGTAAACAAAGAACACCACTTAATCTAGGGTAGCCATACGTGACAACGGAATTTCAACGTGGTCCCGAGCAGCAAAAGCTGCCTGGGGACCGGACACAGTTTCAAAAATTCTTTTTAACATTTGGATACGTAATCGGGACTGTCTTTAGGACGCGGTAAAAGAAGAGCAACAGAAGCGTCACTCGCTAGTTCGCTACTACATATAGATGTCCTATCCGTATTGCAATATATTTTCCAGCGGCGAGCGGGCGGATCGTTACGTAGGCTAAGAACAAGTTAAAACCTGGGTCTCGAAACTTTCTGAGCGGCGCCGAAATTCGTTACAAGCAAAGAAGCAAATGGCTGAGCGGAAAGCCCCAAAACGTAATATAAATCGTCCCTTTTGGGTTAGCAGTTGGTAAGCCTAAGCCAGGTTGGAAACGGCGAGCTGGCAAAATAGATATCATCATGTTTGCAGGACGCTGCACTCATGCGACGGGTAAAGCAGAAGGTGTCGCTAGTTATCATAATATGAAATTATCCTAAATGAACTGAATTTTGTGTAAAATACGAGAATTTTACAGAGAGTACTACAGGGTGTCTTAAAACGAATTACATCTAGTAGGTTTTGAATTTTGTTTGCATGTAAATTTTTATGTGCCCCAGATTGTTATTTGTATTTCATTATGGGAAATTCAAAGCATATTAGACGTAATTCATTTTAAGACACCCGGTAGGATCTGCAACCGTCTTAACATATAGTATCAATAATTACCTTTTAATTTTTTTAATCACAGTACATATTCACTAAAATATATCTGTAGATATTATATCCAGTCTAGCATTGCGAGTATATTTTGCTGTACTGGATATCCTTGAAGTGAAATATGTTCTGGTATTCCAAGTATAAGTATGTGTAATACCTAATATCTATAGAGAACCCTATTTAATTATCGCGCCGCTCCGGTGTTTTAGTATCATAATCGTTTTGTTTTGTTTTCATGTGTATGCTCTAGCTTTGACTGGTTTCTTTAGGGTACGCTTTTGTTGCATGTCGAAGTATAATTAATTTTAGAAAAGCGTTCAGCTCTTCACATTACCTACAGGAAATTTTGTCACGGAACGGAACTAAACTTCAGCCCATAATTCATTTTATACAACATGTAGCTTAAATGAAAACTTATAATATTAATTCAAGTTGGTCAATATCTTAGACAGCTACACAATGGGTATAATTATCACAGCAGTAGTTTCAGCAAACCCATTATGGTACATTATTATTATACTCGTATTATCATCCAGAGGCATTATTAAATTTATACAAATTTTAAGTAAATCCCTAACGTTTGTCCCATAAGGTTTGAGAAACTATTCCGTTGTAACTTATTATAAGAAAATGCTTTCAATCTGGTTCGCTTTGAACAATATGGACCATTATCCGTAGTTTAAGCATATTTCTGTTAACTATATATGTAGAAATAATTACTTCCAGTTGAATTTAATATAAAATTAAAGCAGCATAAAATATAGCTGTTCATATTTTTTCTCAAAACTTATGGGACATGCGTTAGTTGCTGACGGGGATGGATAAATTATATATGAAATTTACCCACAAGTGAAGTTTTGATGTATTAACTTAGATTTAAATCGGAGTGCATAGTTAGTAATATCAGCTTTGCAAAAATAACTGTGGTATTGCTTCATTGCGCTGTATTTTACCTGAAATTGTAGGTTCTATAAAATACCAAACCGAATTTCAGTTTCTTTAGTGTGTTGCGGCTCCATATAGTCTGCGTAAATTCAAATATAATTGGTTCGATTTCACATTTATTTGATCACTGGCTATAATTCTGTCTAGATTCATTAATTTATCTCTTCTCCCTCATGTTTCATATGATTAATATTCCTTTTCGAAATAGCAATTATTGTTATTTCTTAGTTTACATCTATACGATGTGTACAATTTCATGAATTGATTTTCTGGAATGTTCTTACACATTTAGTACGTATGCTTTAACTGCTATCAAGTTTAATTATGGTCAGAGCAGTACAATGTTGTTCTACGTAGTCTACACATACATATTTATTTCCTAATTGTACATGTGATTATTTTTTTCTTTATTTATAAGTAATTTTCAGCCTCCTTGCTTTGCGTACAGTTGTTTGATATACCACACTGAAACCAAACGTTAGGTAACCAATATGATTCAGATAAATGCAAATACTTTTTTTAGGTCTGCTTTAAAAGACGGCACTCACAGATCATTTACCTCACTGAAAGAATTAATATTTATTCTATTTTAAAATATAAGGAGATGGCCCGTTTCTTAAAAAACGAGTAGTTTTCATAATCTGTTTAACTATACTTTCAGTGTGTTAGAGCCATTATTATATCGTGTTATATACATGATCGAGCGTTATGTGCGACAACTTGAAAGAATTCGCAAAGGACACGGGAAGTATAAAGCAGAGACAAACGAAATTCATTTAAAAACGAGCTGGCGATCTTTCAAATACGAATGGGACAGACAGCACCTCGGCTCACGGCACGCAAATGCTTAAGCCACTCCAAACGCTCGTAATCACCTGGAGCGTTTGGACTAATGCATACGGATATGTACTAATGGCCGTTTCCCCAATGTACGCTAAACCGTAGAAAGAAAGGATGCAATGTCACACACCTTGAAATGACAAACAACCCTGAGTTGTCTTTCGGCAATAAAAATTTGCGGTGTTTGTAAGAAAATTTTTCGTTTGTATAAACATACGGCTATTTAGCATTACTTTCTCGATTCCCAAATTACGATTCCGCCTGTATATGGGTATTTCGAACTATTAGCATGCATTCAGTTGATCTCTAACGGCACCCATATGTGTTATCGATCCAGTCTGCGCTGCCGCCAACCACCTTTGGAGGCATAAATAAAGGACAGTTGCCGTGTGTTAGACAGAGCGAGTGCGAGGTTTTGCCCCCGCTCGTTTTCGATGCGAGCTGTCTTCGCGCGTTTTCTAGTCAGTCGTGACCCGGCGTTGCAAGGAGCAGTGCGTGCTTTACGGCTAACGTTTAATTCCTTTGGTGGGTGAGTGTTCCGTATGTTTTAATCCCGTTATTCGAACCCCTGCCGATGTGATGCAAGTTTTGTGTTCCGTCTTTATGAACTTTTTTTTAGACTAGAAGTCGTAACTTTGGCGATTGGAGCGAACGTTGTTGTTTATCGATTTGAGCCTTGAGTTTCTGTTGGTGTTGAGCGACAACCTCTAAAACGCCGTTTGCCGTACTCTCCGTGAAAACTTGTGTGCCAGCTGAACATGCTTCGCGAATTCCTGTTTACCGTTTATTGCCGTGCTGCCAATTTTCCTCGGCGAGCCTCGATTGCATCTCATCATAGAATAATTCCCATAGTTCTGTCCCGTCGGCCAACAGCTTCCCGTTGATTTTGTGTAATCCACTTAGGTGTTTAGTGCAGTGTCTGGAACAGCAGCCGTTGCAACATAGGACGTAGGACAGCAATTGTCGCTAAGCCAAGCTTCTTAAAGGTACCGTAATATTGTAGTGGCTTTACAGTGGGAATTTTAAGTGTACCGAATGTTTTGCCCAAGTGCCAGACAATTTGCGTGACGTTGCAATCACGGTAACATTGATTGTTTTTACCTTTACATTTGCTGAACATTTAATAGTTGTTTACCTGTCAGTTTAATTATTTGCCATCAGTTTACATAATCTTGTACAACTTTATAGTTGAGTAGCCCCTTTTATTTCTGTTAATTGAGTCAGTGTTTTGAATATTTCAATGTTAATACCGTTCACCAGTCATTCCTGTATTTGATGTCAAGTTTACCGCTTATGTAATAGATTAAGACGTTACGCAATTTAAATAGTTAACCTTTACTAACCCATTTCACATGTTTATGTAAACTTTTGCTCATTCAATTTTTTTTTTGCTAATACATTTCATGTTTACTTAACTGTGGTTTTCTTATGATGTGCTTGCGATTTGTGTATGTATTTTTTAGTTGTAAAGGTAATTTGACCAGCCGTTCAAGTGAGTTTTTCGGAAGGTAAGTCCGATGATGTTGCACTTGGCTCGCTGACCAGGACACTGCCAAGGTTATAGTGCTTCCACTTTTCCTCAGTCGGTTTACCTATGCATTTTTCTCTTGTAGAAATTGTAGTGGCACTCTAGCAATTAATGTCTGATTTTCGTTTATTATGACGTTGCCCTGTCTGATATCGTGTTGGACCCCCTCGCTCCTCTGAAGTTGGTCGGCAACTCTTTTGTAACGGACTGGGGCAGCGGTCCGATGTAGTACTTTTCTGATTTTGAGTTAGCTTACGCTCTAGTCGTTTAGCTGAGTTTGGGCTTGTCATAAATACCGATTCGTACCGTTACAAAGTGGCGAGTTGTCGTAATATTGAATTTAGCCTGTTACATGTTTGTAGAACATTTTAGCATTATATCGATTATTTGTTGTCTTTTCCTGTGTAATATGTAATTTGGTAGGTAAAGAATAGTAAACACTGCAACAGCAATTTTTGTTTATTCCATTCTGGTTAACATAATTAGGAGATGCATTTTATCAAACATTTTATGTCTGCGGGAAAAGAGTCATTATGGAAGTAATAACTGCTTGCAATTTAGAAGTAAAACAGAGAGGCAAAAAGATCGAAATCAAAAATCAGAAAGCGAAGGAAGGCAAGTAATTGAACTACCTCTTTCCTATTTGAATTTTATTAAAGGTCAAATTTAAGCAATTTCTAGAAATGAGCAAGCAATATGGCAGAAACTAAAGTTCAAAAACATAAGGGGAAATCGATATTATAGTTTATTAAGCTGAACTCTGGTGTTTAATAATAAAACTTCACTGTTTTTGTTTAACTATTTTTTTTAAATTAGTCAGAACTATTTCATCTGTAAAACTGTAAAAAACATTAATCATCGCCCGTAAATGGGCGAACGGTCGTGTATACTTTTGATGCTTGTGGAAAGTTTACTGCTAAACACCAAAAAAAATGTTCTACTCCTATAATTAGAAAAGGGTCTAGTGATCATTCCAGCGAGCTCCAAATTGGGGAGTCACTAGCCCCTAGGATCTCTGGCTTGAACCGATGCCGCATGATGCCAGATAAATCTCCACTGTCATGACTGGAAGCCATCGTTTCAAGGCTATCCAGAGTTGTAAGGTGTCCTCCTTAATCTGTTCCAAAGGTTACCAGATCTGGTATCTAGCAAACAACTGGTTACCTGCCTCCAATCAAGGCTCGCGTATTCAGGGTCGCTTCCCTAAAGTAGGACCACCCTCCACTCGGTTAGTAGAGAAGTGTCTACCGGCTACCCTACAAATATTGCCACATTACATTTTTGTAAATTAATTTCTGCATGACTGCTTCCGTTTTGTCCATAATTATGGTACGTCCGTTGAATACATAACAGTGATATCCTCCCTATAACCCAGTTATATTAAGCCCATCTCTTTGTTCTTTTATTCATTACGATATATAAGCTTTATCTAATTCCGCTTGTCATCATCTTCTATTATCTGATTGCGGACATACTTTTCTAGCGTTGTGTCTGTTAATGCTATGTATCTCTTATATGATTGTGTTTATTATGTATTTTTTTTTCAGACTACTTACAATATTTTAAAATTCAAGTATGTCAAACATCTTTATTACATCGATAAAAGAAACATATGTTAGTTCGCTAAATTAAATAAATTCCTCTTTTAAATAAAGCTCGAGCTAGTAGTATATCTACTTCTTCGAAGTGCTTGCTTTACTTTTTTATGGTGTGCGTAATTGTGTCCAAGAGTATTATCCAGGATCCTGGAAACTGGATCAGGTTTCCGTTACTTGCACTGGTTCTTGTCTCTAGCGTTCTGAGCCCAAGGGCGAGACTGCACTCAGAGAGACGACGATATTTGGTAGCTACCCTGAAGCGCAGCCGCACGCTCCACAAGTTTAAGCTTGGAAGGGTAGCACCGCTATGTGAATGAAGCAAATCTTAATAGTCGATTGTTTTACTACAAAAATAAAGTGCTATTTATACCTATAAAATTGCTTAGGAACTACGGTTTCAAAGTGAAAATTATGTTTACTGTGACGATATAACATTTCATAACGTACATCACCGTTTACGTCGGTTTATTTCCGATATATCTGCAAGTACGTTACACTCAACTCTGATTACTAAGTCGTTTATTTATGCAAGCTACTTACTTGCAGTTACGGCATCTAAACTTCGTGCATATGAAATCCGAATTGCATTTTAAACCTATGAACTGGATTTCATAAATTTTGTAACTGAAATTTAGGTCTGTTTAATTCGAGATTAAACAATGACATATTCGCACGAACACCCTTTGAGTGTTTCGCCATGGGTGGATATTTCGCACGAGATTGCTAAAGCCACTGCATTTAATTTAAGAAAACCTGACATGTAACATAAATACCGATATACATATTCTACCTAGAGCGATGTGTATCTAGTCACTCGAGAATAAAATGAAGGCTGCCATTTTGAGCTACTCATAATGCCAAATTAGTTAATCCGGAATAGTAATTAAACAAAATTAACCAGACCCTAGCAAATATCACTTATCCAGATTATCACAACACAGTCGTCTGCTTAAATATAACTTTGCATCTAAAATGTTAACACAAATATAATAATAATAATAATAATCGTATTTATTCAGTGAATTACAATATTGCATGTATTATTAAAATATTATACATATTTATTTGACGCAACTAATAAATTAAGGGTGTTCAGAAATTGCCAATCAATTCCTGTTCTTCCACTTAACCATATATTCTTACAAGGAAAGGTGTTTGAAGGTTAATTTAGTTGAATAAATCTACCTCTGCTGCTTATTTTCCCTAGGGTCTCTAGGTTTACACAAAATTAACCAACTTTTCCATCAAATGAGATTGCACAAAAGGGTTTACAGTCAAGAAAATCTTAACTTGGGTAATAATATTTGAAGTACGAGATGACTTCGTTGATATTTGGATTTTTATACCTTTATTCTGCAGCAACGATGTCCCGTTTATGCTTGCGCAGCTATGTAGACACTACGGGAAGACCATGCATCACTCCAAAAACTTCTTCCAGTTGCCAGTTGTAGTCAACTTCGTGGAGAGACTACGTTTGTTTAATCGGGAGCACGTTTATATAAAGGTTATCACTGTTGTTATCTCTAACTTGATATTTTAGCATCACCCAGTTGGACCTGTATGATCGGAGGCAAGAAACATTAAAGTAATTCAAGATCAAATTTTCTATTCGTTGATAAAAAAGACTTCACTTCAGGGGCTGATTTAAACATATCTATCCCTGCTGCAGTTGCAAAACAACTAGCAATATCACCAAATCAATAATAGTCCAGTCGTTGAAGGGTTTCCGCTCCGAATTCTTTGAACCTTGACCGATTGACGTGAAAATTGGTGAGTGGTTAGGGAATGGCTCAAGGAGCAAAAGTGATATATAGCGCCGATGTCCGCTTTTACCCTGAGAGTGGATGCCACCTCTTCTCGGGGGTGGAAATGTGTTCACTTAAAATAACCCCGGAAATGGATAGACGGACAAATTCTAAGTAAAAAATGTTCTATATAGTTTTTTCGATAGATCGATATTTTTCGAGCTATTCGCGATTGAAGACTTAGATTTTTCGTGATAAAAATGCATGTTTTTGGACGGTTTTTCGCGAATATGTCGAAAACTTTGCGTTCTATCAAATAAGTTGTAATAGCCAAAAATGAATCCTAGACAACAGCAAAGAGATTGGTTTTTTATGAATGCTCTAGGTCCAAAATAAAAGAAGTTATGGCTCGTTGAAGAAGATTTTTTTTGCAACAACTTGGTTCGAAGTAATCAACGTTAATTAACGAAAAATCGAAGCATTTTTTGGGAAAAACTTATAGAATATTTTTGTAGTGATTGAAAAGTCGATTGCATTATAACTAAGCGAGTTACGATGCAAAAACGGTGGGCCACTCGAATTAAAAAAAAAATGAGCAATAAAACCCCAGCCATTCCACCAGAATTGATATTGACCTCCCTTTACAAATTACTTTATCTTAGTATTACTTATGTAATCCAAAAGTTTTTCGAAAAAAATATGATGAAAAAGGAAAACCTATTTTTCAAATTTCTTAAAAAATACCTTATTTTGAAAATAACTAAAACTAAAGAAAAAACCTAAAAAATAATATAGTAGAAAAATGTGAATTTTTTCTTAACGAACATTTTACCTTTTTTTTTATTTCTGTAGGAAAAAAAATAACGGAGATATAAATGTTAGAAGTTTACATTATAATGCGCGGACCACCCCTCCCAAGCCATTCAACCCTTTACTTTTTGATACAAAGTCTGAGCATGTTGAAAAACTTTTGAATTACATGAGTAATACTAAAATAAAGTAATTTGTAAAGGGATAATGGTCAATATCAATTCTAGTGGAAAGGCTGAGGTTTTAGTGCTCATTTTTTTTCAAAAATTGAAGTGGTTTTTGCATCGTAACTTGCTTAGTTATAATGGAATCGACTTTTAACAGTGCTCATTTTAAAGGTCTTTTCAATCACTACAAAAAATGTTCTATAAGTTTTTCCCGAAAAATGCATCGGTTTTTCGTTAATTAACGTTGATTACTTCGAACCAAGTTGTTGCAAAAAAAATCTTCTTCAACGAGCCATAACTTCTTTTATTTTAGACTTAGAGCATTCATAAACCAATCTCTTTGCTGTTTTGTAGGCTCCATTTTTGGTTATTGCAACTTATTCGATAGAACGCGAAGTTTTCGACTTATTCGCGAAAAACCGTCCAAAAACATGCATTTTTATCACGAAAGATCTATGTTTTCAATCGCGAATAGCTCGAAAAATATCGATCTATCGAAAAAACTATATAGAGCATTTTTTACTTAGAATTTGTCCCTCTATCCATTTCCTGGGTTATTTTGAGTGAATACATTTCCACTCCCGAGAAGGGGTGGCATCCACTCACTTTTGCTCCTTGAGCCATCCCCTAACCACTCACAAAATTTCACGTCAATCGGTCAAGGTTCAAAAAATTCTGAGGTAATAGCATATTTTTACCTTCAAAGACTGGACTATAACCCCATTGCAACACACAGTTCAAATTCATTTAACCAATGTGAATGTCAGAAATAAATAAACTTAGTATATTAATGATTATATGTCTGTACAATCCGCATATCGCACTCATCTGAAACACACTAAGAAAGAAATACTTCTTAGGCTGCTTCGTTGAAACTGCTATCTCCATTTCTACAAGCTGCTGGTTGTAAGCGTTTTTACTAACACATCAAATGAAATATATTTCCATGAAATAACCAGCGAGCTCATATATCTACATTATAATGAAAAACCGTATTATGTTAGAAATAACTATCAATCCTAGCAATATGAAAGCTGTTAAAAAAAACTACTGTGGTCCATGACGCACCTAAAATATTTACTCACATATAAAAAACAAAAAACGCACTTCCCTACTTTACGAAAACAGCGATTCTAAATACAAAAAAATATCTGATTTACTTTGACCTCTTATAAAGTACAAGCAGTCTAAAAGAGAAGATTTAAGCAGCTATATATCGTGCTGTGACGGTTTTAACAGCACTTATGTTGATCGAATGATAGTAATTGAATAATGTTATATCGAGAAGCATCTGGTATAGAAAGCTAAAAGTATCGTGCTTATGTGAGCGTCCAACAAAAAATTATATTCAGGAAAAACAGAATTACATAACCGTTTCGGTTTAAACAGTCAGCATCGACATAAAAATAATTTGAAAACCTTAAACTATTTCATATTTTTAGCCTACTGCCAATTTAGTAAAAATTACTTTAAGTTTCTTTTACTGAGTCGAATTTCAAGGAAAAGTAATGTATACGTACATAATATCTTGCAACCTCTTTATCGTTAGGAATTTTAGTAGGCATTTGTTTCTCAATATTTCAGAAAAACTGGAGGCACTAGAAAGGTAGAAGTGTTGATTTTAGAAACAAAGATATGCACATACAAAGCAGATATTAAAAAGAGACCAGAAACATGATAAATGTGATCCCTATTGCTCTCAACCTGGGGATATTGTCTTACGCACCTGACTCGCAGGATTCAAAATCTTGAATATATTATGCCTGTGCAATACCGCGAAATGTGTGCACTTAAAAATCTCGATAAACTCAATAAAACGGCTTGTAACTACAGAGATAAATATTGGCGTCCTGGAAATAGTCTCTGAAGTACATCATGTGACCTGCACTTTATCGCCCCGGCCTGGAAGTTGTTTGTATAGGGGCGATAAATATGTCAACAGTCTATTGTTTTAAGACTTGTGTGTCTAGGAGGATGACCAAAGAAACCACAAACGCGCCTGAGTACGTGGCCAAAGGATTACTCATTCGCCAGGTCTGCGAAAGGGCTCGTGGTGGTTGGGCTGCATTCCTTGTTCATTGATTACTAATTGTTTAATCAGTTATTATGTCACTGATTTACACCATTTTCTTCTTAAAATTTGAAATGTAAATATTACATTGGACTAACTGCGATAACATCAAAGTTGAATAAAAGCAATTTTTTATAAACAGAAACAGAATATTTAGATTAAACATAGAAATCCCGATCACATTTTACCAAATGAATACGTATTGCCTTGCAATTTTGAAAATAAAGGATGTTCATTCTGTAGTATAATAGAAGTAATATAACCTGACTCCCTTGGTGTGTTCGAAAATACTCTACAGCTTGGGATTTTTTAAAAATCAATACGAATTTTGTTAAAAAATGAGGAAAGGTATTTGAATATACAAAGGGGTCGAATGGTATTCCATTAGCTTATATAATTTACAATACTTATCAGAATTTTTGCTCACGTTGACAGTTGTTCTTTATTATTTATTAATTGCACAGCTACTGTGGATTTACTTCATTTATTTGAAGAATAAAAATGCGAAAGTGAAATTACCAAATCGAATATGCCGTGAAACTAAATGAAATTCGTATAATACGCCGGTAGTTCATTAAAATTTTGAAAATGAGCAATGTTCTTTGGATTATGTAACAGGAATCATATAATTAGTGTCATTGTTTATTTTTTATTATCTTCTCAAATTCCAAATAAACCTGTTTCCCCTAAGAATGTTTGGACCGCCAAAAATATTTTCTGACACAAATACTGAATAACTGACCACGTCCATTTGATACAAAGAAGCACACAGTATCCTGTCACCATCTGTGTTCTGAAATTATCTTTGCAATGGAATCTTCGTTGAATGTGAGCAATGTTCACTGACTCCATTTATTATAACGATTGCTGCTTATTATTACTTATAGCAAGAAATCGTTAAATATGTTGATGATTTGCTTTTCTCATGTTATTGCAGCCATATGACCTGTAGCAGATCTGAAATACGTCACTGCAATAATTTATTTTCAGTAAAGCCAATAATAACACTCACAGCACCAATTTACTAAAATTGATATTGTAGTAATGTACTCCTTCAGGAGATTACACAACGCCGATGTAATCCGCATGCTTATACTTTATTCAGCGTGCTCAGAAAGCTGTCCTTTTTAGAAAAGTAAGCCAATAGAGTCCTAACCGATGGTAACTGCAGAACACAGCACATCCTCAGTACAACAGTTCCTGAGCGACTTCAGAGTTCATCATCCTCCCCAAATACGGTTATACTCGGCATCAACTTCCTTGAAAACGCTGGGATAATAATCTATTTGTCCAGGAGATGCTACAAGAGACATAAACACACCCTATTCATTCTTTCCTGAGACACCGCTTTTATTTTAGCGAAGTTTCATTTGCCAGATTGCTAGCAGTTAGTACCTTATGAGATGGCTTCGACACCTCAAGGAAGCGATCATCGGCTGTGCGTCGAAACTAAGATGCCCTTTTTTCCGGACACTGCAGTTTGGACGTCATCTTAGTAGGTAGCGTCTTCGATTTCTACCAACAAGTAGACGAAGGAGACCTCAGCTCCACCCACCACGAAGAATCATGGACGACAACACCATGGAATTGCAAGGTTTAAGACCTCGATCACCGAAAGATGATCGACCTATCATAAGTAACTTTTTTTACGACCGACCAGAAAATATGCAGTTCCTGGAGAATTTTAGTGCCAGAAAGTAACGTTTTGCCGGTCAAGATCGGAAAAAGGGCATCAGGGACCGGTAATAGTTATTTATGTATCTAGGCCGACGATGTCTGAAATTGCTAGCCGAAGCGATAGCCGAGGCAAGCAATCAGGCAAGGCAATTATAAGAGTTGTTGAGGACGAAAAACGTTTGCGGACCAAAAGCGTTTGCGGCCGAAAATCGTTTGAGGACGGAAAGTGTTTACGGACGAAAAGCGTTTGCGGCTGTAAAGTGCGGCCGTCAAGTGTTTGCGGACGAAAAGCATTTGCGGACGAAAAGCATTTGGGGACGAAAAGTGCTTGCGGATGAAAAATTAATGGTGTCCACAAAAGTGACAGTTTTCCTACGTAAATGGGTCCTTAAAATCACATTTTATAGGTAGGTCGACGGAAAAAGCTTTTGCCGGTCCCAGATGCCTTCGTTACTATGGAAATACGTTTGTGTTATTGTTTGGATAAATCAAATAACAAATACTAATGTCATAATTTTTTTGAGTTTTGGAAAGTGAATTCGTAAGTTTGAAAGTATGGACTCGGATGTCGTAAAAAATAATGTACGATACATGACCGGAAAGTTGAGCTTAGCAGTCTTAGACACGGCCGCGTTTGATAGCAACTCAGAAAGGCAGATATGAAAAGCGTTGAAAAGCGTGAATTAAGCCCGAAACTGTTTGCCGCATTTAAGTGTGTATATAATAACATACAGAGTAATCCCAGAACTAACAGAGAAATATAGGAGGGCTTCCACCTGAGCAAAAGGGTAAAGCAAGGCGATAGTATAAGCCCACTACTTAACATGTACACAATAACACATTAGCAGGTAAATAGGAGATCAGTAGTCCAACAAAACCGAGAATATATGGAACGTTATGCCAACCAACCTTAACTAATCGAAAAACTGGACACAGACAGATAACAATAATATTAATAATAACCCACAGGGGGTATGTAAAAGCATACTTTGAAGAGTTGCGACCTCACAGACCTAGCACTCTACGATGGGCCTGGAAAACTTTGGGACTATTTCCCTTGTCTCGACATTTCTATGAAACTAGTAGCGGTAGGGAAGGGCTCTGTTGAGATAAGTATTCTTTCACCCTGTAGGCTGGCAGTAGTCCAAAAGTGCAAACCCATCTAAATAGAGTAAAACCTACATGAAACCTTGGACGACCGTAGACATGGTAGGGGTTGGCGTAGGAAATGGTAGCTCTATCGAGGTGATGACCCGGTTACTCCATCAACAAACCAAAAAACTTTAGCTGAACCAGCTGAACGTGTTTTACTCCGAAAATCAAAAGCAACCACTAAAGCTGGACGACGCATACCGCGCTTTTAGTTGACTATTGAGCTCAATGCAGATATCATGCGCTTCTTCTAGCAAGTCACAGAAGGAAAACATAAAAATCGGCATAACACCTCTCATCTGAGCAGCATTTACTGAGCTACATCTATCTCTCTATTTTGAGTGAACAATATCTCATTGATCAGAAAAAAGTTGTTATTAACAATAATAGGTTATCGACGGAACAATTGGAAGGAATAAAACAGGAAGTTGTTCAGACCATCAACCAGACAGCAGTGAATGATACCCTACCTGTGGAGATGAAAGCCGATGAAGCAGTACAACAACACCAAGAGGAAGAAGATACTGTGACACTCCTACCAGACCGTGATACTTTGCCTGCAGATATCAGATCTAAGCTTCAGAGACCAATTCTCGGATTGGGTACCACCGATCCTTCTAAAATGCCATTTTCGAAAACAAAGTTAATCTAAGAAGCTGGCTGTTAGAACATATCTAGTGAAGAAATACATCCTCCCCGCCTCCTTACAGAAGAAAGCTTTCAAAATCTTCACTCCGCTGTAAATACATTTGCAGTACCTGTAGTTGGAACCATAGGATTAGACGTGGTAAGGATTTGACATGACATGACAAGTGTTTGATTTGGTACCACATTCGTGGTTGCTCTACAAAGTTAGCCCAACTATATTTGGTCTGCTTAAACACCTTATAACTACACGGAGGACCGAATTAAGCATGACGAATGGGAATAATAAAATTACCACTAACCCGATTAAAATAACCAAATGCAATTTTCAGTCCTTAGTGGTTCTGTTTAGCCTTTAACCCTGCTTATTGAAAGCCTCTATGGATTGCCCCTGAAGCACCAGACATATGTGCACAATATGTCGCATCTGATATAAATGGACGACATCAAGCTATATGAGAGAAAAGCCACAAATATAAAGGCACTGCTGAAAATAGTCGAGCTAGTTTCTAGAGACATAGGCATGCACAAATCGGATGTAGACAAATCTAGAACACAAATTGTTTATAAACGAAAATATCATGCAGCTGGGTATCGAACTAACTGACGCAATGGGGAAGAAGACACACACAAGTACCTTAGCATGTTGCAGTCCACCCGCAAAGAACATAAAATGATTAGGTAAGGAACTGTGACTACATACACTCAAAGACATCACAGCCTCCTCAGAACAAAGCTGAACGGGAAAGATATTGTTCAAGCTATACACACTTACGCCATTCTCGTGCTTACTTACACATTTGACGTAATCAAGTGGACTAATACCGACATTGCAAACTTGAAGGGTAAAACTAGAACTATATTTACTCAACATCGCGCTCTTTATCCGAAATCGGCTGTTGAGAGATTAACAATAAATTCCTTGTGAGGAGGGCGAGCGAGGTCTTATAAGTCTAAAGTTTATGCAGCAGGAGTTAACTCATGGCCTTCGGGAATACTTTTTAAAGAGGCAGCCAACTTTACCGCTAAATAAAACAGTTGTCCTAGCAGACCAGTGTTATAGACCTTTAAATATGAGACTGGCCGCCACTGCAGAGGCACCCAATAGAATAACTCATATGGGCTCGCTGATCAACTACTGGATGCAGAAACCGTTACATGACTTAAGTCTGGATAATGTATATAAAATACGTCTAACTACTGGTTCAGTCATAGTGACCTGTTTTCAGAAACGGAGGGCTGCATCATTGCGATTCAAGATCAAATAATTCCTACCAATAAGTATTTGAAACACATTATAAGAAACCCTAGTATAGTTGACGATTGGTGTCGCAAGTGTGGTAGCTCTCTAGAACCATTCAGCATATTATGGCTATGGCAAGATGTACTATTTTAACGGCGACAGAATACCTGCAACGGCACAACAACGCAGCACAAATTATCCACCAGCATCTTGCAGCGAACCTAGACTTGGTTACAGAACAAATGCCTTACTGTCGACATCACTCAAAAATCTCCTGGAGAATGAAAACCGCAAACTATACTGGGACAGGACTGTTGTTAGGCTGCAACTATCATGGCCAACAGACCGACATTATCTGGGTAATCTTCAAAGCAGTTAGAACAAAAATCTATAAATAGCTGCATCTGATCTATATGGACATCAAGCTGCATGCGAGAAAAGACATATATTTAAAGACACCGCTAAAAATAATCGAGCCAGTTTCTACAGACACAGGCATGCACAAATCTGTTGTGGACAGAGTAAGAGACAAATTGTTTCTAAGGGAAAATATCATGCAGCTTTGTTTCGAACTAATCGACGCAATGGGGAAGAAGACACATACAAGTACCTTGGCATGTTGCAGTCCACCCGCAAGGAACATAAAATTATTAGTTAAAGAACTGTGACTAATTACACTCAAAGACATTATAACATCCTCAGAACAAAGCCAATGGCACCAAGCTAGGGCAAAAATGATCTCAATTATTATTTCGACCATCGGCATCATTTCTTCCAATTTAGAAAGTAGTACCAGAACTCTCAGTCTTGATGACCAACTGGTAAAGGGGATATAAATAGCCTGAGTTTTGAACGCTTGTGCTACAATTCGTAAATTTCTCAACCATCATCAAATGCAACCCATCACATATCTTGTCAGCGACCGATATGGGTGAGCATGTACCGCTCGCATAAAGCAACAAAACGATAATAATAATAATTGACAGATAAACGTAGACCAGTAATTACAATTACAGAATTAAAATAAGTAAGGAGGATAACAGAGAAAACAGGAAGAAATTGGTTGAGGAATGAAATAATAAAAGACTAAAACCAAGGCCTATATAATAAAATTGAAAATCAACACTTAACATGGTTTGACAGGTACAGAGGTTGGATAAGTGTTAGTTTCCCAAGAGGATAACGGAAGTTGAGGTGGTGGAACGTAGAGAGAAAGCAGTAGGAAGAAACAATCCAAGACATAGTAGAAAGACAATGGTAGAAGCGAAAATGGTGGCAAGAAACAGAAAAATGTACAAGAAATGGGTAGACAACCCGACGCTTTAGGGGCATAAAACTATGGAGGAAAGTAAGTAAGTCAGTACAGTTTGTTCCGGGGATGCTTTCCCTGACGTCGTTTGCGTATAGAGCAAATATACAACAAAGCAAGAATGTTTTCTTCTGCTAACGAGGTGACTAGACCTTGTTTACAACAAACATAAACAAAATCTGTAAAGGGTTTTTCTCAGAACTTCCCTCATAAGTGGAAGTTGTAACACTAAGTAATTTTAAAAATCGAATTAAGCTAGGGGAAAAATGTCTTCAAGTTTCTAATAAATTACATAAATTTTAAAATAAAAAAACATTACCGGTGATCGAATTTGAAGGTCAGGCGGCTGCGTATGCGGTTCCAACGTTTAGCGGTATATTGCAAGGAAACGGGCTATTTCCACATGCGCTAAGCAGCATTTTTTGAGTCCGTGCGTCCCGGCTGCCTTAGTTAGAACCCATTGACATCTTTTTCTGCTTTACAGCATTTAGGCTGTATCTATTGAGTTTCATTTAGGTCAAGGGTAAAGCCTGAACTATGGGCAAATAGTTACTTTAATCTTTATCTCAATTAAAGCAAAAATTAAAATATTACCAGTGATGGGGCTCGAAATTCAATGCCTGAGAACGAGCCGGAACATCCGATTCATTGTTCGGCGGTAGTTCATGGGTCAAGCGGGCATTCGCTTTGTGAGCCACACTTCGAATTCCTTAGATGCAGCTATATTTAACATAACACACCTATTCGTTGCTACTTTTTGGCTCATACAACATTTATTCTGTATCTGTTAGGCCTCGCTTTTGAAAAAAATAAAGCCTGCGCAATGCACAAATTATTACTTATATCTATTTCTAAGTTAAAGCAAAAATAAACAAAAGTTTATTTTTTCAAGTGCTCATCCTGTATATAATTGTTTAAAATTTTCTCGGTTTCATGCGAGGTAGATGTAGACCCATCAAATAGTTATACCGCCAACAGACAGACAGACGGAATTAATTGAGAAAACCTGTTTTTCGTTATCTAGAGATCCTAAAACGTGAAGATCTAAAGAAATATCGGATCCGCGATTACAAAACTTCCTTCATCTTTTAGACGAGGGAAGTACAAAGGTGAAACGATTTCACACATAATTTTATATTATTGCCGTAATTGCTTCATACGCACGGACGTTATGGAAAAGAATCCTGGAATGAATTGTATATATTTCGGGACATGTAGTTACAAATGGCACCCACTCTTCGTAATTGAATGCTTATGAAACTCCTACCCGATCTGGAGTTAGCTGGCGACCGTAGGAATAGTATCCTTGCGAGGCTCGATACATTTATTTCAGTGCATTTTCAGTTCATAAACTTAGGGAAAACAACAATACGTGCTGCATATAACAACAGTATAAGTTGTCATATTCCCCAACACACTAAACATAGTTTAATATATGTAGATGCACTTACTTTGTTGCTTCTGCAAAAACTTCGCATCTATTGTTTAGAATTTTTCTCCATCGGCTGTTTCTCACATTACGTAAGAAATAAAATACATTCCAATTTTGTATATGAAACAACTTTGTTCGTAAACATACGCATGAACCACGCCAATGATGTTGTTATTTTTACTTTCCTAAAATATCTAATCACCCCATAAGCAATAAACTGTGATTGCGTGTATCAGTGACAAACCCTTTTGTAAACTGTAATATTATGCAAACAGTTGCAGCGTATCGTAGGATAAAATGTTAGAACTAACGGCAACAAATGAATATTCGCGAGAGCGAATGGTCTGTCAGTAATTATTGGAGTTTTGTAAATATAGCCCATTTACACGTAATTGTTGTACTAACACGAACATAATCACTTCGTTTAGCTCGCAACACCTTTTTAACGGTTTATTAGATAAAATTCACTGTTAAAAAACTATGTTATTGCTACGTACGAGTATATTTAGAAAGTATTTAGGATTTAGCAGACGACTAATTTATTATAAAAATAGCATATTTACTTGTATTATTTTTAAATTCAAGCTGGTGCATAACTTTCGCATTGTAACTTAATGAGACATATAAGGTAGTATTTAATCTAGAAAATTTAAATTTGACAAAAATAAGTTTGACAACAAACAAATTGGGGCAAAGGAAAAATAATTGGTTTCAAAACAAGCAAATCAGTCAGAGATAATCTTCGAAATAGAAACAGTTCCGTGTAATTTAAAATGAAAGAGCATTGCTAATTTACGATTGTCGTTGTGCAACTCAAATTGTTTTTTATTTATAAACAATATTAAAATGTCTATGTTCCAGTGATTTATAAAATTTAAGGTACCTACATCTAGGAATACATTCTCAGAAACCAACAGTTTTTATCAGAGGATATCTATACGGTGCTTAAAAGTTCAGTGAAAACAATACGTGAAACTATTATACATAAAAGGATATTGGTACCAAAATTTTTAGAACCCAGTGCTAAAGAAAAATGCTGCATCTTCGCTGAAGTTCCGTAGGGCCCCAAACCTGCATAGGTGCTAATCAACGCAACTGAGTTTAATAATTTGAGTATGTTTTTTCACTATGTTAATTAGTTTACATAAATGCTCTAGCACTTAGTTTATTTACAAAAATAAGATGTGATACTAGAGACAATGTACATAAGCTATCCAAGGTGTTCTAAATCCAATCAATCGAAGCAGAGCTCTTGCCTACTAAGCTTCCAAAATAAAATCTGTTTATCGATCCCTAAGTAACTGTTATTGATTCCTCTAGGTTTTGGATTGTCGATATAACTATCTTGACCTAAGACCACTGAGAGATAGGTTGGCCAGGTGGTCTTGATTAGTAGCCTCGCTTAGTTGCTGTTAGTCTACATAATGCAAGAGGGGCTATATTTGACAGACTTACAAGCCAGCTGGACGAGTCTGTCTCGCCTGAGACAATTCCCCTAGTTTCAGTCTAAACTAAGTTTGAATTCCGACTTCAATATCAAACTGGGCACTGCAGTCTGATATCGACTAGGCTAGAGCTAAAGAGGCAGTGCGAACGGTTTCAGCATTTGCACCTACCAGTTTCCAGCTAGCTTATAAATGAGATTGTTTCTTGTTTTCTGTGTCATTATGGTGTTTACGATTTCTCAGAATTCTGCCTAAAGTGGCTCCAAGAAAAATTGGGTTGGGGTTATGCCTTATTCGTTTTCGGCCTCATATCATGTCTGCATCTTCGTTTGCCATGTTGCCTTTTACATGGGATGCACAGTGAGGTAACTGTCTCTAACGCCCCCTTTATGCTGATAGCTTACTACTTATAGACCTCAGGCATGAAGCACAACAAAAGCGCGCACTTGCGCTCTTTGGCTCGCTATGACTCATTTGATTCTTAGATAGCGACTGTTGTCTTGCTAATTATAGTGTAAAAATATCCACCTGTAGAGATAACTAACAAATGCCAAACACCAAGTACCCACACTTCGGCTCACGCGGGTCTGTTTGTTGATGCCTTTGCTGTTGCACCTCGCGATGATGCGGCCGCTTACTTTGTTGACTTTCTGGTCACCAAGGCGCCAAACTGCAATATCTACAGGATTTCGGAATCTCGGTAAATCTAAACGGCTATATCAATGCTTCTCTTCAGTTGTAGTTCTCTAAGGAATGCAGGAACCACGTCGTCAACTAGAACACATTAGAAAACTTGTTCGTACCGCATTCACTTATGGGCGTGTAATAACGCCACTTCAATCGGACAACGCAAGCGATGTTCTCCCTGAGATCGATTCTCTTTCTGCAAAAAGGGGGCCGCTTTTGGCATGAGTGTATTACCATGGGGTTCTCCCATATATCAACGCCGTATGCTCAAACACCTTCGGGCAATTTTCAATTTTCACTCACGTTGCTAGAACTATTTCTTAAACTTTACGTCGAAAACAGTAAAACACCCATATGTATAAATCGGCTGTGAACTGAAATGCTATTCTAAACACACTCAGGCGGTTCAGGTCAAGGTCCCGTTTCGAACATATAAAAACTAGAGCTTTCGCACAATGTATACTCACGGTACGGACATAAGAAGCAGAAACTGGGACACTGACAATTACCATACATCATCACCTGTAAGACAAGCAGAAAAATTATGAAAGAATACTGCTTGGAAAACATGAACCAAAATGAGTGAATCGGACAAAAAACAGGTATAAAACGGCAAATTTCAAATGGAATTGGACAGGCCGTGTAGAAAAACTTCCGAACAAAACAATGGGAAATATATATAATACAGTGGAAAACCTTTCCAGGAAAATAAGAGTTGGGCGCCCTAACACGGGGTGGGCGGATGACATTAAGAGGACTACAGGTACAACATGGATGGAAGAATCATGTATGACCTTTGGCCCACACGGCAAAAGTGTATAGGAGTCTTTTTATGGAAATTTTGTTTCCAATATTATCACTCCTGTTAAATGCTCTTTTCCTATGCACCCTTTTACAGGTAATGGCCAAAATCCAGCACCAACACACACACCAGTTTTTAAGACTAGGAGTACGTTTGTGACCGTTTGGCTAAGAAACCTTTCTGATATGCAATTATAATGCCATCGGGGATATGAATATCAGAAAAGAAGAAGTTCACCCGAAGAAAGATTTATTTTTTAGTTTAACTGGAAAAGCTACGGTTCACCCGATGGATGGAATAAAATGCATTCCTTTTATGAATTTTTATCAAAAAACTACCAGTGTTTGAGTTACTGGGAAAGCCATGGGGCAAGAATATTAAAAATAAAAACTTAGAAATTGTTTTTGGAAACAAATTGTATCTTACTGGATTAATGTAGGCCTTACTAGGAAACGCTGATATGTCAAGTTTCATAGCAATGTCCAATAAAATGGAACGAAACGACAATTGAATTTTTAAAGGACGTTAAGTAAAAGGTTCATCTTATGATACATCATAAACTTAATAAAGAATCGCCTTAGTAGGCTTCTAACGCACTGTGGCTCACACCGATAAACTTTATTAACTATTTACCGGAAATATTACCCAGTATTCTCATTATTATCGACTCACTACTCTAAGTTTGGGCACGTAGCTCTGGAATACGATGTGTACACCACCATGCCTCCAAAGATAACCGTCCAAGCCCCTAGGCCGTCAAATTGCAGTTGCTGATAATCCATGACCACCTAAACACACATCTGCAGAGTAACAACATAAAGCAATATTTGCTCATAATTGGTCAGCGTTTATTACCTGATAATTACGATCCTAATAGGCCTAATCGATCAAGTTCGTGAAGGGGGCCTTGAAAATATGCGGAAATAGTAGTATCTTAATTAAAGTGAACGATAATTTTACCATAAGAATAATAGTTGAGTGTACATTGATTGAATCTCTACTTGTAATCTGTATGCTAGAATTTGGTTCTGCTAATATGTGCAGGTTACAATTTTCATTAATTTATAATTTTTTTTTATTCTGTTGATCTTATCGAGGTGAGACAAATTTTGCGAGTAGCAAGCTTAATCTTGATTTTCCATAATTTTTTGTGTATGTCAATTTGTGCTTGCGTTAATGCTTACGCTTCAATCATAACTTTGTTGGTTATGCATGTAGCATATTTCGGTCCAAAAATACGTATTACTGAATGGAGATATGCCAAATTAAATTGTAATTTTATAATTAATTTCAAAATGTAAAGCTTGTATACTAGTTTCTTATAAACAAACACATTTGCGGTTCAACTAAATACAAATATTATCCCACAAATTACTGAATAGCTGCTTTCAAACGATCTTGAGAGTTAGGCGACGTAAGTGGCAGTCGATACTTGGATGGGTGACTGAACTGCAGTGGTAAAACGGTGCCGCAAAGAGTACGTTAAGCCGTCGATCCCGGTTGTCGTTTCAACAACGGTCGTTAGGTTACGTCAGAGCTGCTGAAACCTGAAACTGAAATCAGGCTTCTTACTACAAGTAACATGATATTATTATGCATCAGTGACTATTGTAATTTAAATCAGAACCTTAACAAAAGTATAATAGAAAACTGCGTAATATTAATTAAATCTGTAGATATAGGTTGATCAAAATAAAAGATGTCAAACATGATATTGAATATTAAGAAAACATAATAATTGCTATCTTTACAACGGTCTTCCAGATTCACAGCAACCTGTTGTTTCAAACTGCACAAATCGCTTATAAATTGTATCGGTGCCAGCCACCTAATAACCACTAACTTCATTATTCATTAAGACGATTATAATTAAAATAAAATAAAGCTAAATTAAGCTGCTTTGCAACTTTGTTAATCGATAAATTTGAAATACCTTTGTCACAGCAGCGAAGCTATTTATATTCAGTAGAATTAAGACGAAAACTCGATTTGTTTACTCCTATTACATGAGGTTGTTTATTTTGCGATCTAAGTTAAATCCAAAAAGCCATATTTAGCACTGCCTGCAGCACTAGCCCGAGCTAGCTGATCGCTCATGCAAACGGTTCTCCGCTAAGCTTGCGGAGATTCCAGTAGCGTCGTTAGTTCCTTTGCAAACTCTCTTCCCACTTGCTAAAGTTTCTGAGGATGTCAGTGATCATAGCACATTTCCATAACTATAAACTAGGTTCGAACTCATGCACTATGTTTTCAAATATTTGTCTCTTCAGCAGTAGCAAAATAATGAAGGCGTTTCATTATTAATGCACCACAAAATCATGAATATGAAAGAGGGCATTTATAATGGCAGATGCTGAAGTAGTTTCCTAGTACAGCATGCACACATTTTGTGTCACAGCTGCGGACTTGATATTTGTATATCTCCGGAAGTATAGTTATTTTTGTTTTAATTTTAATGGTCCATCCATGCTATATTATGGTTATTTACAGGCCTCTAAACTGCTTCGTCAGGGTTATCAGCTGCTATAAATTTGAAACAAAGGCATTAGTGATTTTTTAAACAGTGATCACATTTGCATCGCACAATTGAGTGTGCTTCTGGTAGTTATCATGTGTTTAGTTTAGAGTACTTTTAAATATTGTTTCTCTAGTTCCACAATAACAATTTACTTGGCTATCTAATTTTTCGTTTAAATGTATAAATCGGCAAGAAAGAATCTCTACTGCTTGAGCTACATAGATGCATCCGTGATTGACGACTACTATTTGAAGATGTGCCACTATTTACTAATAAATTCTTCTTCTTCTTATTATTATTATTATAAACCAGTGGCCTGTTTTAACCACAAAGTGGTTTTATGAGCCCTCTTTGCCGTTAGGCCATGTAGGTGGCTAGCCTTGCCCGCCGAAGGTGAGGAAGAGTTCCCTTGTGTAGGGGTTAACGACTACCACAGGTGTTAGCGTGGTAGTCGGGGAGCGTACGAATTTTAAACTCTAGAGTCGCCGGGATTCGAACCCGGGCCGGCCGCCTGAGAGGCGAGCATTGGATACCGGACGGACTACAACCAAGACGACAAAAGCGAAAATACGGATAAGGAATTGACGAAAAGAAAACACCATACGAACTACATGCTTGAATATATTATCCCGGAACGCAAGAGATTATGAGGTCATAATCGAACTAAACCAATACTAGAAAGGTCGAGGAAACACAAACTTCCGGAATTACATCATGTTCCATAGTGGTAGACAGAAAGAAGAAGAATCACACTCTGTTGCAGGACTTCTGATACATGAAAATTATGAAGCAAATGTTAACGACATGAAGTAAATAAGTGACAGAATCCTGGTGGCAACGTTAAAGTTTGGCAAAGAGAAAATGCACTATTTAGCAATATACGCACCAGACACTGGTGAGCCAAGAAATGATGTAATCGATTTCCATACCTCAATAAATGCCCAAATGGATGAAATGCTAAAAGAATAGTCATTGTGGGAGACTTGAATATCAGAACGAGAAATCAAAGGATAGACGAAGTTAAACAAAGAATGGACGAGGATAAGAAATGAACACGGCGAATTACTTATTAAGTTATGTGCCCACAACGAATTACACCTGAATAACACCTTCTTTGAACATAATTGACAACACTAATACACTTGGAGCAATACTGGACACCAGCGTTTCGTCATTGATTACATAATTGTAAATAGAGTAATAATATCCCCCACAAGTTTTGAATGTACAAGGTAGGCAAATTTCGAGGTTTTCTTAGGATATCTCGATAACTAAAAGATATATCAAAAAATTAAACTATTATTCTCGATCTCTTTTTGCGAGAAAAGGTTAACGATAAAAATCAATATGGGGTATGGTTCTTTGTTTTCAAGTTATAAACAGAAGTTCAATTTTTCGACTTTTCGTTTTGTGGTTATATCTCGCTTAACTATGAAAATAGAAAATAAGCTATGTCTACGTTCTTCAGGCACTTTCTTGATAAGAACGCAGTGGTACAGTTAGTTTTTCAAAAAGTTTATAATTTCAAGTTATACCATGAAGTTGTATTTTTTATATAAAATCCATACGTGGTTATGGCATCATAGGAAAAAGAATGTTTGCCCCATTAAAATTATATATTGAGATGGTATTGAGCCCGCTACTCAACCCTGCTTGCAGCACAACAAATAAATAAAGCAAGTCAGATAGCACAGAGTTGGGGTAGTTCATGCAACTGCAAGATTTAACGAAAATTTCAATAAGTAATTACATTTTGCAAAGAAATGCTGGTAGTAATGAATTCAATTGAATAGAGAAGGCAAAGGGCAGAGCTCGTTTTTCATAGATTGGAATCGATAATTCTAAATTAGCCAAAAATAAGAGGTTTGTGCAAAATTAAAGCCGAACTAACATAAATAGGACTGTCACAGAAAGGTTTTTAATATGTGCGTGTTAAACGAAGCGTCGATGTCAGAATAATTAAATAGGATATGCTTATAAGCATTTTAAATAAAGGTAATTGAAGCAGAATTATGATAATACGGTGCAACGAGCTTAAGAGCAGGCTGTCAGAGGAGTGGGAGAGTTTGACGTATTAAATTGCCGTAAGATGGCAGTAATGTTCATTATTAAGCATGTTATTAAGAATATTTATTTTTGGCTCTACTAGTATGTTGAAATCTGCAGTATGATAGGTGGTTGCCACTACACAATAACAGATGGCACTTTCGCATTGCTTATTTGAAATTGCAACTTGAGAATTACTTGGGCCTGGACCCACAAGTTTGTTTTGCTGTCTGTGTTTACTCAAGGATTTCTGCCTGTGCAGCAGTTTCGAACGCAATTTGAAACCAAACGAGCCTTCGGTGCATGTGAATAGTGAATAAGTGTTGATTTTATTGGTAGCAGTGATGTTGCGTGGAAATATAAGTAAGTGATTTTTGTGTGTCATTAGTTGCTATAACATGATATTGTTAGAATTTTAGATTGGTTTGTATCATCAAATAAAATCACATACACACAAAGATTATTGACAGAAAATATTAGTTATGAAGGGCCCAATAACACTGATGACATCACCAGTAATTATGGAAATTCTTTGTAAGTTGCTTAACAGGTATTAACTATTGAATAGAATCTATGTATGATCATTGTTGCAGTTTTAGGACTCCAAACCTGAAATTAAGGACATACGAAGCAGGAGTTAAGTAAGTTACAGGAAAAGGAATATGGCGTTATATCATCTCATCATCTTCGGAATATGGCCAGTAAGAGTACAACAAAGTATGTAAATTAATATTCTACTGTGATTTCTGATTTTAGAATTTGGAATGATCCATTAAGAGTGGAATGTGACACTACTCCAAAGCAACCTTGTCTGGTTACTGGAAACACAGTAGTAGAGTTGGGACCAAATTCAACTAAACTGTGTAGGGCAATTTGGATGAGGTGATAAACTTGAAAAAAAGTAGCATTTGTTTAGAAAAGAAAGGACCGATAATACGTTTGAAAAGGAATCATTCATATTATTATCAAGTGAGTATCTATTCAAATAAGGAAATTAAAATGTTATTAAGCTTTTTTTAGGTACAAGGTCAAGAGGAAATTCTAGACCACTTTGGCTCAGGACGATGACCTCAATCACATTGTATTTACTGTCAATCTTTAAAAATGATGTTTTCAAAGCCTACCTGTTATTTTAATTTCATACAAGAGACGCGGTAAAGCATTTTTCATCATTTCAGGGGTGGACTTTTGTGTATAAGTAATTTGGGTTACATCGGCTTATTTTGAGTTCTATGTGGACAGCAATAACGGAGTTTTATAAATATTGGTTGCAAAAAAAATTAAAAAGATCATAGACAATTTTATTAATTTCATTTAAGTAATGATAATGAAAATACTCCTCAAATGTTTAAAAATAAAAAGGGAACGGTTGTTTTATGATAAATTGTGCTCATTTGTAAAGCCAGGTATTTTTAAATTGTTCAATATGTTTATTGTAAACTCAGTGTATTTTAACTATTTTGTTAACATTGTTTTACACCCTGTTGGTTCTTTTTTGTAAATAAATGAGCAGTTATCTATCTACTTTGTCAATTATTATGTATCTAAATAAAATACAGTTATATAGGTACAACTTCAATGTCGGTTTGAATTCAGATACTATATCTCTTTGTTTCATAGTGCTTGTATGTTTCCGATGAATCAGCGAAGAAGAATAAATCTGTAATCATAGGTTATATCCCGAGTACTATGAATTTAATCAATTCAAATTATGCAAAGCTGGTTGTTAGGGAAATTTAAGGTTGAGGGATTTTATTTTGAATAACTAAAACATTTGCTCAAAAGTAATATTTTGCTAACAATGTAGTTTTGCATAATTTTGATAAGATTGAATTAATTGTATGAGGGGTACCTATATTTAAAGATTATTTCTTGAATGAGATTAAATTAAATCAAAATAGCATATTTACATTTTATTTTGAATATAGTTTCCTGAGTAAGGAATAGTAGGTATTAATTATTTTTGGTAAAGTTTGTACAATAGATGAAGCTATTTCAATTTTAGTAAACAATTCATGATTGTCAGGAAGATTCTGGTCTTGCATGTTCTCCCACAACAATTTCACCTTGAACCTCCAGTTTTTCAATACAGTAGTAATATATTCCATTTATGCAGTCTGGTGCAAAGTATACTTTTTTTCTTCACAAATGCTGTGAATTGCCTCCATATTGATTTGTTAGTTGTACCTGTATTGACGGGGACACTATTTTTGATTGCTTTGTCGATTAATGAACTACAAAAAATCTTTACTGGTACTCATTGTGAATGGTGCGACGTTTTGCAATTTTCAGACACGAAATGAATTTGTTTGTTTGTATTCGTTTACCATAATAACGCAATACAAGAAGCACTGCGATGCTCAGTAATTCTAAAATATTTGTCAATGTAAACGTCAAAAACATCAGAAAATTAATTTCTACCAAGCAATATTTCAGAAAGTACCTAGTTCTGAAAGTCAAACTAGTGAAATACATCATACTCGATGCTACTATCACTTGGAAAGTGTTCTAGGCCAGATATTCCATTATCCTAATCAAAATTACCCTTTTCAAATTGGCGGGCTTTAATCGCCCCTAAGTTTTAGCAAGGATTTTGTTCACTATGTAATGCCATAAACAACAGAAAATCGGACTTTATGATTGGCCAGTTTAGGTATGAAGGAAATAATCAAGCAAAAAATGTAACAAATTATCAACTAGCTATTAGTAGGTTTAATTTTTTACTTTTTACTATAAGCAGACATCTCCATTATGCCGACCCTTTTTTACAGTCCCGAAGGTGTCTGCTTATGAGAGATTTTACTGTATTACATAAAAAAATTCAAATCTTTATTGCAATTATTCCAGTTATTAAAAAAGATATGGGAAGTGTAAATTTTTATGCAACCTGTATAGCTATCCATATAATAGCCAGCGCCATCTCAGTGGCAATAGCTGAAACGTTATATGCACAAAGGCATGTAGAGGTCATGGAGTTGTAAATAATTTGCCCAAAAATTCCATTTTCTCAATAAAGACTGTATAGATTGATTTCAAATTTTAGGTAATTTATGTGGTTAGCCTTCTAGTGGCAATAACAAATTATTATGTTTGTAGGTGATTTTTTTTTTTTTAATTTTTATGATTTCAGACGATGAGTTACTGTATTAAAACAATCCATTTCGCATTGAAACTTTGTTATTGCCATTATAGGTATTTCTTCATGGCTTTAGTGTTTCCTCCAAACTTAGATATTCATTTAAATTTAAAATAATGACATTATTAGAAAGGTCTGCTTTTCGCTTACGGCGCCATCTGTTATTAATCGTGTCTGACGGCCCCCTCTTAAACCAGGCAGAACATGGCAATTATAATTATGGGACAGCAATATCCGAAAATTTTATGAAAAGCGAACAGTTAAAATAAAATTACAAGAAATGGACACAACAGGATGTGAAACAAATTAGTGCAGGAACTGAACAATTGAAAAAACGGGTCAGTGTAATTACATGAGTGATAAGGACAATTAAATAACACAAAGTGAGTGGCGCTATGGCACAGTTCAAAACCAAAAATTAAAAGAAAAATGTTTTAGAAATAAAAAATTTATAAATAATTTTAGTTTTAAGTTAAAATAGGATAAGAAGTTACTGTATTGTATTTGGTCAATTTTCGTTTTGTATAACCTAGATAGGTACTTGTTATACAACCAAGGTGGAGAGACAATTGAATAAAAAATATTGAATGACAATCAGTTTATGTGCTCCCCAAAAATTACTTATTTTACATAATAATTCATTAAGTGTCAATAAAAAGTGAAAAATTGTGTCAAGAATTTTGTCGTGCACCTGTGAGAATGTGGGGAACATTTTACCTCGCCAGAAGAATTTTTCAATGTGACCACATCCCGAGGACATCGGGGAAACCAGCGCAGACTACGCACTTCAGCCAGGGGCACCATAAGTTTCTTGAGCCCAAGATTTAAGCAGCAGTATATCCGCAAAGCGTGTAGGAAGCAGCTACAGCAGCCACAGTATCCCAGGGGCCCAACTACAGGCAGAATTCAGCAGGAGATGCAGTCCGAGTGAGCAACCCGCAGCCCTGCGTAGAAGTCAGGTTAGTTTTTCAACCAAAATAACGGTGTTAGCAAGCGGAAATTCGCATGACTACTAGACCAAACCTTCATGAACGAGACCCAGGCAGAGTTAAGCATCCATCAAAAATCAAATATCCAGCAATTGCCATAATCAAGTTTGAAGTTATGTTGGTTCCATAGCGACTTTCCAAAAACAAATTAATGTTGTAACAACGAAGTGGAGGCTTTTCCTGTAAACAATGAGAATCAGTGACGCTAAGAGTGCGATAATTCAAAATTACGTGACTATTCAACTCACTTGTCATCTATCAAAAACTGTCCATCAAAATACAAGATTTGACGTCTTTGAGCCAATAAAAATGAACTATATTGACAATTGTCACTAGTGAAAATAATCGACAATTTTCATTAGTAGTATAGTGAATATTTTAAACAAATGTGATTTATATTTGAAAAAGTCAATATTAGTGTTCTGTTACTATAGAAATTGTGTAGGTTGTTGCTAGATTTACTGAAAACTAATTTGAAAAAGTAGTTTGGTTCATTGAATAGTCTCTCGAATACCATTCTTAGTCAAAGTTAAGTAGAATATTTTTGCGGTGGTATCACTCATGTCCATTGCGCTTGGGATTAGGACTCGTGCTAGAGCACTCGTCCTAATGGAACCTAAGCGCAACGGACATTCGTGATACCACAGCAAAAATATTCGACATAACTTTGACTACTCATGGTATTATAAGTGATAAATCGCTCATAAAACACCTTTTATTAGTGTAAATCACAAAAACGATTCACTAACCAAAATAAACCGATTTGTAATAGGATTTTGACAGCAATAGCGTCTGCCCGTTAAAGTTAAATTTATATTCCAGTAGCGTATCACACGAGTTTAATATTAATGTACCGATGAATCCAACCCTGAGGTACGAGTCATCTTGCTTTACCTAGCTAGCCTCTGTAAGATTAAATTGCAGATGGATGCAATATAATATAGGGCAAATACTGTTTACTTTATATATAATTAACGAACCCAGTGAGTATTTTTAGTTCAGTCGAAATTTGACCTATATAAAAGAATATTTGCAGGTAGTGGTATTTGCTATTTATTTTATCTTCTTCATTATAATATTATTAAACACAAGTCACTCACCATTGCAATATATCATAATATAACATAGCATACAGCGTCCGTCATGAATTTTGGGCACACATGGAATTTTTTTATTATCCATTTATTAGAAAATTTTATTTTGTGTCCTTGCATTTAAATAAATTTCCTAAAATGTTAATATATCCTTTCGTATACTTAGGAAATTCAAAAATATAAAAGTGGGCTATGAATAAAGTACCTTTCTTTTTAAAAATACACAGAATATGAAGTACGGGAAGAAGTTAGGAAAATCAAAAAGAGCACAGCATCCCGAAACGATAATATTACAAGTAAAGTTAAAATATGAATCAGGCAAATAGACAAATAAACTCAAAACAAGAGTCACATTACCGATTCATAAGTAAGGCAATAAGAAGGACAGTCCTGACGAGTATAATCCATAAGAAGCTTGACGACCACATTTCCATTTGCGAATAACATCAAGATTTTCGAAAAAATAGGCCGACCACCGATAGTCAAAGGGAAGGCATTAGAATTCAATATACCAGCATGTGCATTATCGCTATAACTAAGGAATGATCGAGTCCATTCAAAAAATGTGGTTAAAATTGAGACCAATTTATTGTCGATTTAGTAAAATTCAGTATTTTTACGGGGAAAGGAACTCCTAGCGGTTAGGCAACTGATGCTACGAGTATGTCGAATTTAAGGTTCCAGCGGCCTACGGTGTTCTGCTTAAATACAGTTTCTTATGCAATCTGCAATTTTTTTGGCCGAGGGCATTAATGGTCGCTAGATGGCGATACAGTTCGGCGTCGTTTCCGTTTTCCCAAAATGTCAGTAAAGTGTTCGTTTGGCCGGAACGGAATCTCGAATCATCATGTCCTGTGAACATGGCTGAGATGGATTAATGGATTGCAGAATTTAACCGTTGCGTCAGGCGTATGTAGCATAAGCGATTTGGCCACATTTTCGGCCCTAAGCCATGGAAATCTGAAATTGTTGGGCGAGCACATTTTTGATATAGGATAGGCAGACATTTTCTGGTAAGCCATCTCAACTTTGTTTATTCAAATTGCTAATTTGGTGTGTATATACTTAGCCTTCAAGTTACGGACTAAAACTGCCCCAAATAGAGCAGGGGCTTACAGCATCGCCGAGTGACGTGCATTCTAGTATGTGGTTGTTTCCGTTGGTCCCGATACCTTTCATGCAGCCCCAAATGAGCCTGCTGTGTTGCCAGTAACCGCTAGGAGCTGCATCGCCTTCACCTTTGTGCTGCATTTGGTTTGAACTCAACGGCTATTTTGTTTTGATGATCGACATGCTATTGAATTCCTAACGGCCTCGCCGTTTGTTGTCTTAATTTAGTAATTCATATCTGCATTACACTTTAAAGTTAGCGGCTTCACCGCTGTTGTAGTGGACTGTAATTCAGGTGTGTTAAATGAAAGTCAGTTTCAAGCTCAGTCAGGTCAGTAATAATTAACGTAGCTCTGCATGCTAATACATTAGCTAAGTGAAGGGTGAACTCACGTACGTTTGTTCCATAACTATCGTCTTAGTAATTAAGTTCGCTGGAGGGAAAGTTACTCCAGCAGATTATTGGTATACTACTACGACATACAGATATCTGCATGTCTGAGTACACGTGAGATGCTAATTTAATACATTAAAGGCGTTCACTTGGTATTCGGGTTGTTACTAAAGTACATGTTTTGGCCAACTTACAGTTTAAAGTAAATCATTTTGAAAATTAGCTTTATATGCCCTCAGCAAAAGCTGCGTTTTCGAATGCACCTTGTTCAGATTTTCATTAATTAAGATTGTGATATTTTCCTATGTGATATATTTATTTTGTACTGGTATTGTTATTGTCCGTTAATGCCAGTAATTACATGCCGATTTTATTCCCCCAGTTATTACGTTGTATTATTATTATTAGGTACCTTGGGCAATTTTAATGGTTTGGTTAAATGAACGGGGAAATATGGGCTTGAAACCAATTGGCGCCCCTATGATTTCGACCGTTTAGTTTTGAAGTAAGTCACCTTCCTCTGAGCTAGTGCGAGTGCATGTTCCGATTTACTATCGGCAATTATTAATGTAACCAAATATTAGAAGAAAAGCAAATACCATGTAAACTAATAAAGATTATTAAGCAATTAAATACTATAACAAACCGAAACTACAAACCAATGAGAGCCTTACACACAAAATCAAGATTGCAAGAGACATAAGACAAGGGGACAGCTTAAGTTCATTGGAATTCAATTCTTCAATGGAAGGAATTATAAGAGAGGTAAAACTAGTAAAAGGATAAAAGACGGGCACGTATGAAATAAAAGTGTTGTGCTACGCTGGCTATGCTGTACTCATATAAGAAACCGACGACGATCTCCAGCGTATGATTATTATCCTTATTATCACCAACTACAACAAAACTATTTCTAAAGAACCTCTAAGGTGTAACATTGCTGTTGGAAACAAAATAATTGAACAAGTAAAAAAATGTAGGTATTTAGAAATGATATTTTCAGCTATGGCGACCTAGAAGAAGAAGTTTTTCAACAAATTATCATAGCCTTGTCTACCTCTGGCAGTTTGAAAGATGTAATTTGGCGAAGTAAGTTTATGACTATAGACAGTAAAGTCAGAATTTATAAATCATGCTTCACAGTGATAACCTACACTGTTGAAACACGGGCAGACCCAAAACAGTTTGAGAACAAATGAAGTGACGATCTCACGAGCAATTACAAGAAACAACCTGAAGGACAGAATAAGGAACCACGTGATAAGAGGCATATGTAAAGTCGAAGATATAGCTAAGTGGAGTTCTAAACGTTGAAGGGGAACAGACGTGTTCAAAGAATGGACAAGGAAGGCTACTCAAAACTGCGATGCATAACCGATCATCTGGTGATAGACTACTAGGCAGGAAGCTAGAATCCCCAGAAGACCAAAAAATTGAGAACGATTGATCTGTGAAACAGACCAAGAGTCTAGAATCAAGTAGAATAAAAGAAAACAAAAAATGATTAACTGTTTCTGATGCCTTTTTATATTTGCCTTAGATTATTTCTTCCCCCTCATCCGTTCTCTAGAATTTACTGTTTACTATTTAAAATAGTGTCTAAATGTAGTCTTTCTTGGCGATATGGCTTAATTCCAAATGTTTTCCTTTTCGTATAGCATTTATCACACTATACAATTGTTTTTTATTAATCTTTCGTTTATGTCTTTATCTTCTATGCTCCTCTCACGTTTCCATTTTAACAATTTGAATCAGGCTCTTGTTTTTCTATTTTTAAACCTTATATTTTCCATATGCCGCTTCAGTTATTTTAATTAGATAATGCTTCTACCCACACCTTTCCTAGTTAAACTTATTCTTCTCAACGAGAACTTTCTTATGTGGGTGCTTTACGTTATTAACGATTTTCGATATAAGTAAAAGTTATTGAAGAAAATAAAGGTACGAAAGTTTTATGAACACAATTATCAGGAGGAAAGACCAAAATTTTTAAAATTAAGGAAATGGAGGAACGATAATCACAAACAGAACGGATATAGCACACGCAATTTAAGAATTCTATCAAAGACTATACTCGACTACAATACCAGAACAGCCCATGCTACCAGAAGAAATCATAAATGTAGGATGAGAAGAAATACCGGAAATAACAAGTGATGAAATAAATAAAGCACTAAATCAAATAAAAAATAAAAAAGCTCCTAGTAAAGGTAGATTCGGACTGGCGGTAGCGGCGCGGTGGCGGCGCGGTAGCGGAGCGGTCCTGAAACCGCTAAGCAATCACTCTGAAAGTTTTTTAATGATATGATTCAGACTAACAAGCTGCGTGGAAGCGGAGAGGTAGCGACGAGCCGGCTGGGATAGGGCGGTAGGCTGACGGAGCGATTTCGATCGATCGGGGAGCGATTTTTATGAAGAAATCGCGCGGTTAGATAAACACACAACCATAATTAATATGCAGTTCACTACCGTCCGTAGTTGCAGGCAGATGTGATTGTGCTACAACATGGAAGAGCAACCAAACATTTTGGGTTTGGAAATTAACTATGCAGTTAAATTGTGCAATCAAATTAATTTTTACTCGCGTTTCGTTTGCATTTAAAAACTTACTTCTTCATTTTTTTATGTACAATCTAATCTCATTCTCCTAATTAGTTCATCAAATAAGTAACTGTTTAAAAACTTCATTTAAACGTCTCAAGAAGTTAGCTTTTCAATGCTAACGAAACCCGCATAAAAATCTATTTGATTGAACCGTTTATTAATAGTTAATGTCTAAACTAAAAATTAAAATATGTGATACTATGTGTGTTTACGTTATTCTTTATTCACCAATAAAAATGATTATTTTGAGTTCAATATTTGTAATTGTTTTTACTTTATAATATACAGTATGTCCGCGGATTGGGTTCACATAAGATGTAAATGACAAAACATTTTCGAGTTAGATGTTAATATTCTAGGAATCGTTCCTGCTTGTTCTCAAACCAAGATTTTGAGAAAGTCAATCAAATTAATTAATATACAGGGTGTTTTTAGAATCAATTTAAAAAAAATCCAAGAGTGAACTACCTTTATTAGAAGAGGTAACAAAAAAGTATTAAGAAAAGTTGTTTAGAATTAAGAGTAATGGCGACAGACTCCATTTTCAGACAAATCGGCCCCTCTTCATCGGAACTCTCTGAACTACTTGTAAACATTTTCAAAAAACTTATTATCGACTTGTAACCTGCACGCCTCTGAACACGGCTTGCAAATAAACTCATCGTCGAACTACCGCGCTCAGTATGAATACCTACTAGTCGAAAAACCGCCCAGAATCCGCGCCGCTACCAAACCGCTACCGCACCGCCAGTCTGAATAGACCGTAAAGCCGCATTAGAATTGGAACTATCAAAATGGGCGATTACGCTTCAATATGCAACAAAGACTCTTAAACCGCTGTCAAGCGGAGGGAAAAATAACGAATACTTGGAAAAACACGGAGTTCATTTTATTGTTTAAGAAAGAAGATAACACAAATGTTGAAAACGACCGACCTATTAGTTGTCTTTCCCATCCCTATAAGCTCTTCGCAAGGATACTAACAAATAAACTAACACAGAAACTAGATTTATACCAACCGAGTGAACAAGCGGGCTTCTCAAGAGCATACAGTGCTATGGATCACCTCCAGATAGTTGGAACATTAATAGAAAAAGCTACTCAATATAACGTTCCATTAAATATTGCATTCGTCGATTATCGTAAAGATTTCCACACAATACAAAAATGGTAATTTTTAACAGCTATTAAAGACGCACGGATTGGTTCTATGTACTTTATGATAATCAACGATATGTACAACGTATATTAAGATCGACGACGATTTCAAGACGGAACAAACTAAATTGGAGATAGGGGTTCGACAGGGGATGTTATATCCTATAAATTGTTCATATTAGCCTTAGAATACCTACAACTTAAAAGCACTAAACTGGAAAAACTATGGAATAAACATCGATGGGATCTACCAAGCCATCTACGGTTTGCCTAATATGTGGTTATGTTTAGTAACGATGTTAAACAACTAAAAACTATGTTGGAACAACTTAGCAACGCGTCTCAGGGGATTGGTTTGAACATTAATTTAACAAAAACAAAACTAATGAGTTAGAGCAAAGAAGTAATTACGATGCAAAGTCACCAAATAATATCTGTAGAAGATTACATCTACTTAGGCACACCATCATACTTGGAAAAGGAAATCAGTCTTTGGAAGTTATGAGAAAAACAGCACAAACATGGGCAGCTGTTGGGAAGCCAAGACAACTATTGGGAAATAAAGACATTCCAATCGATCTTAAGAAAAAAAATTGTGTAGCTGTATCTTCCACGTAACAACTAATGGGATGAAAACAATGACCCTTACACAAATAGTGCCGAAAATCTACGAGCAACATAAAGAGCTATAGAAAGAACAATGTTGTGTCCGAATAAAATAACAAAAACTGAAATTCGACGAAGAACAAAAGTAACAGATGTTATGGAGAAAATAGCATACCTAAAATAGCAATGGACGGACCATGTTGCACGACAAAATGCAGACAGGTGGACATCTAGTGTGATAAGATGGAGACCGATACAAACCAAAAGCAGCGTTGGCAGACTTCAAAAAATATGTGCCGACGACATAACGAAATCTGCTGGTAAAAACTGGATTAGGGCGGCGCCGGCGCAAGACCGACAAGTATGGAGACTTATTGGAGAGCCCTATGCCCAGAAGCGGACGAATTCGGGCTGATAAAGAAGAAAAAAAAGATAAGTAAATTAAAGCAATCGGCGTCTATTTTCTTCATTCAAATGACTTTTCTAATTTTTCAGACATACCGCATACTCCATCCTTTAATTAGACAAAAACACGTTTTAAAAAACTATTAGACATACATAATTATAACTTGCTTATAAGTGAAGTATTAACTAAAATGTAGTGTTTAAACGTTAGTCCTTCAAATTAAGTTCTATAAAGACATACTGAGATGTAGATAGGTAAACACATATTTCTACGACCACCACTAGAAGTAGGCCTTTTAGCGCTAGCTTTTTTCACTAAAAGTGACGTTTTATAATTTAGCGAGTTTAAAGAAATCAGCTGTTTACTTTTAGCACATGTGTTATAAAGTGAAGTGAGGTTATAAAACTACAATTTCGAACTGGAAGTGAGATTGTAAAGTTATTCTAGTTACTTCTGGCGTTAGATGTAAAGTGTTTTTAAATAATTAAAGCGTTATGTAATGAATACAATCAGATGTGTAGTATTAATAATTACCTTTGATAACTGACATTGACAGTACTGGCTCCACAAACATTCAGTTGCTCGTCAAGGCCATCTGTTTATTGTGACATGAATTATAACTGTCGTAGATGCAAACCTTTGTTAACTCGACAGTTATGGATTGATAACAGCAAATTTAAGGTAGTAGAAAAAATATTGTATGCAACTCGTGCTAAAAGTGGTTTATGCACGAGACATGTTATGAAACTCAGCCTTCGGCGTGCATAAACCTCAACTTTTAGCACTTGTTGCATAAATAGCTATTTTGCAGTACTAAACACGTCACCAACGGTAGCCTCTAACAACAGCTCGATTAAAATATAATATATCCTTAAAGGTGGGGTATAACAACGCCACTGTAGCGTCAGGGCTGTTTTCGTGGAAAAATCCAAGAGTGTAGATTTTATGTTTAACGTGAATCGAATGATAGATAACTACGTGGCCGTAGGTTTTTCTCCACGAAAGCCACATTAATAAAAGCGCCGGAATATATAACCCGAAATATTGATTCAAAAGCTGCAAGAGAAGCTAATAAAAAATTCAAAAGTTGGGAATGCTAACGCTATAATCAGAGATGAAGGCGGGCAACTCTATCGAGCAAACTCAATTTGATATTATCCGTTCCACGAAAACAAGACCTCGCCTTTAGTGCCAAACTTAGGCGTCCCGGCGGAGCGCGTCCTCGTCAGGTGCAAAACCTCCCCGAACAGGCTAAACTTTGTGTAATATTCGAACGGAGTTTTAAGAAATTACACCAGGAGGCTTCTGTTTAGCATAACCTGATCAATATTCAAAATGAATGTCTATGCGGTGAAATATTGCCATCCTACCATACTGCCGTAAAATGAAACACTTGTTTTACGTTGTAGCTTATTTTTCTTGCCTGCTCAAACCGAATTCCAATTTAAATTGGAGCAATTTATTTCCTTTTATATTTTACGATCCAAATTTAAGACGAAGCACTTTAGCGTAATTGATTTGAATTAAAATGGATTCGCTGGAACAGGACATGGATGGCTAGGACACAAATTTGTAATTTTTGATGATGTCAAATGGTTGCCATATATTAAATAAAGAACCGATTTTCGAATAGTCGAAATTAGCTTGTACGTGCAATGAAATTCACGCAGATTTAATGACCGCAAAATAAATGCTGCGGATTTAAATGTTAGAACAAATATCGATTTGCCCCTAATTAAATGAGTGAACTGTAAACAAGTTTGAACATTAATGTACAACGACCGATTGAATGCATCGTTCGGAAATCAACAAGCAATTGGATTTTATAACAACAGATTTAAAAATTGCAATCAGTGGCATGTTATACAGCCCGAGAGAGGGCGCTGTTCGGTTAGCTATGTAAATGCAGCAATCAACTCGAGTCTCTAGCGACAACATTAGCATATTCGTGTAATATCGCTTCGCAATGACCAATCCCAGCTTCCACAGCTATTGCAGCCAATATGTGCCACTATATTGCTTTTTCTGGCCCACGCGGGTTTATAGCCCTATGATTTTTCGGGTAACACTAGCCTGGACTTTTTATTCGAGCCCTCATAATATGGCGGACGAAAAATGAACTAAATTAAACGTAATTTGCAAGATAAACAGCCAGGCATTGCATTCCGCAGAGAATCAACTCGCAGCACTTGTCCCGCGCAAAAAATTCTCACTTCACCCTAAAATTTAACGGCTCTGATAAAAAAGATATATTGCGTAAATCCTGCTACATACCAAGTGGATCAAACGGCCTCCGCAAACGACCAAACTTGGATTTGTAGCGTCCCATAGATAAACACAATTCTACTAGATATAAAGTAGTCATTATTCTTTTAAATCGTCCCCAAAGCAGCAAGAAACCGTTGGGAAACAAGACATAAGTTTATTCTGACAGCTCTGCTGCTGATGATATGCGGATGTGCTATACATACCGTATGCGCTAAACATTCAAGATGGCATCTAAAATTGGACAACAAATAAAGTACAACAACAAATCAAATTCACAATCGCTACATGTATACGGTAGAAGCTAATATCTGTGCTACAGCTTGGATTAACTAGAGTTACTATAGCAACGTTCTTACACATTGGGATTTGCATAACACCATTCTGCTCCCTTTTCTTATTTTAAATAGAACTGCGTTCTGATTAAATTTAAGGACTAAATGGCCATACGGTCCATTTGCTATATACTACTACACCATTATGAAATAATCTATATTTGTTTGTTTACTTCCTTAATTGAATTAACATTTTGCATATTTTCTAGTCATGAACCCTTACAAGGGCTACATATTTCATCCCGTCTGCGTTGCTCTTGAATTTATGCAGTGCCTTGATTTCTGCAGTTCTGTGGATTATTTCTTGTACTCGTTCAGGACGCACCTCGGAACATAAATTGCATAGTTATAGGACCAGATTATTTTAGTGAAGGGGTTTACACTTGGTGAAAGGATAAAGCGTTGTAGGATAAGAAGTGAATGGGGTAGCCAAGCCTAACTACCCCTTAAAACATTTTCGGTCTTTGTCTGTTCAGAAATGATTACAGCTCAGGGTTCAAAAGTATATTAATCATCAAATAAAGTACAGAGCTTCATATACAATTAAATTGTGTCGTGTTTTGCTATACTATCTAATAACTACTATTTACATAAGTGAAAAACACAACACTTGCAAAAACTCCTTGCTTGTAAGCAATTTGTGTTGAAATAATGATACTATATTAATGCTATGAGTGGCACACGTCTAGCGTAATTGTTACACATCCTGAACTAGTTTTGCAGACTAATTTGCTACCGCACAGTTTTACCCAATTGCCTATTTAATGGCCAACCAGAAGTTTGAACTCTTCCAGTAGCAAAGACTAGTACTGCTACCCGTTTTTGAGGCAGCATTCTTGTGGTCGTTTCCTCTCGTTGGTTTCTAATTCACTTAAATATGAATTGGTAGTTTTTAGGACCCTTGTCCTAGTGGTTACCCTGAAATGTTGTTTTTATGTGTTCCAAAGTCACTACCGTATTTTTGTTTCAGATTCCTCTCTAAGAAATCGAGTGTGTTACTATACTATGTTAGCATCAAAACGATTCGTCAATTCATTTTTTCAAAACAATACAAACTTTATGACTACTTGGATACAGTTGCCGACCGGCTAGTCAGCAGCAACTCTTTAATTACTAACACAAATGCTTAAAACAAAAAGGGCGCCAACGATTTTTTACCAATTAACGACAAGTGTATCCAGGCGTTTAACGAGAATTCGTAAACTCAAGTAGCACATCATTTCATTAAAGAAAAGCTCAAATCACGCACAGGTAGCAGTAACAAAATCAAACTGGTATCACAGTAGAGTCACAAATTGGATATTACATGATACAGAATATAAGTGATGAAAATATAGGCCGTAGAATTAAGAGGAGAGGAGAATATAGGTAGCACTTGCTTTTCCCTCTCCCCCTAATTTCAGAGGGGCAGCATGTCCTAAACCTACTAATTTCATACCAAAATTCCTTTTATCCCTTCCCTATTCCTCCATTCTTCCAACCCGCCCGGCCAGCGTGGAAGAATACGGCCAAAACCCCCACAAACAAACTAACATAATGGCGAATTTTAGAAACAAAGGACATGGACCCCAGGTGGGTAAATCCCACCCCTCTACGGAGGGCCGCCTCGTCGGATCTGGGGGAGGCAAAAATTCGCTAGTTGGATCACAACACCATTTATATACAGCTTCTTATAATGTCAGAACGGCAGGCTGCCAAACTTTATATACAGGAACATACAATGTTAGATCACTGAAATCAGAAGGAAAAATGGAAGAATTAGAAAACGAACTACTAACGATCAAATGCGATGTCATAGGAATTTCCGAAACTAGACTACAAGGTGAAAAATGCACAACTCTAAAGTCCGGAAACTTGTTATACCAGAACAATGGCGAGAGCAACAAATTTGGAGGTGTTGTAATAATGATTGAAAAGAGACACATAAACAAGGTAACGGAAATGAAAGCGATATCAGATAGAGTAATATTCGTAACATTAAAGCTCTCAAATAGATACAGAATCAAGTTTATACAAATCTATGCACCAACACCGACACATACAGATGAAGAGATCGAATCAATGTATGAAGACATTACATCGGCGTTAGAACAGTGCCAAACGCATTTCACGATCCTGATGGGAGATTTCAACACCAAGATAGGCATAAAAGAAACTTCAGATTCAGACGGAGAACTAATCGGAAAGTTTGGTTTGGGAGAACGAAATGCTAGAGGAGAAATGTTGGCCGAATATGTACATCATAAGAGACTATACATTATGAACACGTTCTTCAGAAAAAAGCCTCAGAGAAGATGGGCCTGGAGAAGTCCAGATGGGTCAGTAAAAAATGAAATAGACTATATAATGTCAAATAACAGATATATTGTAAAAGATGTGTCGGTACTGAACAGATTCAGTACAAGTACCGACCATAGAATGGTCAGAGCAAAACTAACAATAAATCTTAAACAAGAAAGATACAAACTTATACAAAAGAAAAGCTCAAGAACATTGTCTGAAATCATTCAAGTAAACCAAGATAAATACCAAGAAATGTTAAACAAGAAAATGACAACACAACAATATCAAGATAACTTGAGTCTCGACTGCTTAGAAAATAAGCTGACAAAGGATATACTTACCTCCACCAAGAAAGCTTGTATGGGCAAGAAACATAGCAGGCCACAGAAAATAAGTAAGGAAACTCAAGAACTAATACAAAATAGACGAAATCTAAACAAAGATTCGGTAGAATATAGAGAAAGTAGTAAAATTATAAGCAAACATATAAGGAAGGATATTAGAACATACAATACCAACAAAATAAAAGAACTAATAGAAGACAATAAGAACATGAGGGTGTTGCGTAAAGAATTGAGCAAAGGGAGAAACAAAATAAATAAAATCAAGGACATCAACGGAACTATATTAACTAACAAAGAAGACATTAAGAAAGCGGTTCATCAATTCTATGAGAATTTGTATAAAAGTAGAAACGTAAACATAGAAGAGACTACAATGAGACAAAGACATAAAGTGTTAAATGCCAACTCAGAAGATATACCTAAAATTAGCACAGAAGAATTAAAATCAGCGTTAAAACAGATGAAAAACAAACGAGCGCCAGGTGAAGATGGTGTGACAGTAGACATGATCAAAATGGGAGGAGACAAAGTACTAAACACCGTAAAATTATTACTGAATAAATGCATAGAAGAAGGAAAAGTACCTAACACATGGAACCACGCGGAAGTAATCTTGTTACACAAGAAGGGGGATATAGCGAATATACAGAACTATCGCCCGATCAGTTTGTTGACACACTTATACAAATTGTTAACCAAAATAATAACTAATCGATTGACCAACAAGATGGATTTTTATCAACCGCCTGAACAAGCAGGCTTTCGCAAAGGGTACAGCACAATCGACCACCTGCAAACAGTAAGGAATCTAATAGAAAAGGCTACGGAATATAATATACCCCTCTATCTAGCCTTTATCGACTATGAGAAGGCCTTCGATACAATCGAAGTATGGACCGTACTACAAGCTCTAGATAACGCACGAGTCGACTCTAGATATTAGAACTTAATAAAGTATATATACGAAAAAGCAACAAGTACCATTAAGATCGACAATGATACAAAAACGAAACACATTAAACTAGAGAGAGGAGTTCGCCAGGGTGACACTATATCCCCTAAACTATTCACCCTAGCGCTTGAAGACATTTTCAAAAGAATGAATTGGGAACGCCTAGGAATAAATATCGACGGTAAGAAGTTAAACCACCTTCACTTTGCCGACGATGTAATGTTTGTCAGTGAAAACGAAGCAGATTTGCAACAGATGGTATCGGAACTATATAATGAATCCTTGTCGGCAGGGTTAAAAATGAATACGCAAAAAACAAAAATAATGGCATGCGAGCCGACAAATATCACTACCAACAACGACCCAGTAGAACAATTAACAGAATATATATACCTGGGTCACACAATCAGATTAGGGAAAGACAATCAAACAGCCGAGATAACCCGAAGAATAAGACAGGGGTGGATCGCATATGGCAAACTGGCACATATATTCAAGAGCGATATACCAATGAATTTAAAAAAGGAACGATGCGTGCGTGCTACCAGTAATGACTTACGGATTAGAGACTATGGCTTTTACAGCAAAGACCATCAACAGACTAAGGATAGCTCAACGCGCAATGGAGCGGAATATGTTGGGGCTAAGACTCATAGATAGAATCTTTAGCATCGGGCCCTTGTTTAGAGTACAAAAAATCGCAAGGCAAATATTAAAGTGAAATCACTAATAACGATTGTTTACTTTACTGGACTGGTTATACGTCCTATACATCAATGGGGCACCTCAATCGCAAGCTGCTGTAGCGAAAATGATCGGTACCCACTCTACTTCCACTATACGTACGGCTCATGCGTTGGATTAGTCTTGACGAACTTGACAATCGACATTCTACGAGGCAGATGTTTAAGTATTGATGTTAATTAGATCTTAACTGTTTCACAAAGAAAATATTGCCATGTTCGCACGTGTCTGTGCAAAAAAAAAACAACAAACCTGTAACTATTGCCACGCTATAGGTATCCTTCCAAACCTTTATTTTGCAGGTTTTATGTTTTTAATTGCATTATATTAAAATACAAACCATGCATTAAAAACTAATCATCGCCACCTACGCCAATATTCGCTGTTAGGTACGACTTTGTATTAAGAACGGATGACCTACAAATTGACATTACCATGATATAATATCCTTTCTCGCTATATTTTCATGGAAAATTCATGGGAATAGTCATTTTATATGATCTATACATAGTAAATTTTGGCAAATAACTGATTTTGTATAAGAAACATTAATATGTTGGCCTCCTACCCTTGTAATGTCAATGCCAAATTTCTTTTACAGGTTTGCTTGTTTTAATTACATTTCTTACCTAAGTTTTAATTTAAGGAATGCCATTAAGAATTGATAGTCGTTACCGAAGTCCGCTTTTGGGAACCACTTTGTATTAAGAACCGATGACCTTCAAATTGACCTTACCATGACGTAATTTCTTTTCTCACTCTACTTTCATGAGAAATCATTGTGAATAGCCATTTGATGTAATCTTTAGCAAATATCTGATTTTGTATAAAAAATGTAAACGTTTCGGCCTCCTACCCTTCCTTTATCAATGCCAAAATTCTAAAAAAAGTTTCACACACCATTTCAGGTACCTCTTTATTTAAGTCTACTTTGCATTTCAAGTTAATCATAAAATTGAAAGCATGACGCCCATGTTTAGTGCCTATATTTGTAATATAAATGCAACATAAGCTACCTGCCCTGCTTTGGTTTTTTTGCTGAGTAGAAAAAGAGTAGAGTAAGAGTAGAAAATAAAACCAGGGTAAAATTAAAGTAATATATGTATGTATGTATTACCGTTAACTTCGTTTTACCTTTCGGTGTAGAGGCTGGTGCTTTATGTGCTTGCATCTGACGGTACAATGCTCAACTTGCCCCGGATTCGGGATACAAAGTTGGAGCGCGCCTCTTGTGCTTGCACAGCAACCATTGTGTGAAGTGTGTGTCTTGATGTGTTGACCTTGTTACTCTATCTCTTAGGTCTGTTGATCTGAGTAGAGCACATTTAATTTGGTGCACAACTGTGAATGGTCTCACCTAGCCCGATTCCAATCGCCAAGATTACCGACAAATTCCGGCCCCCGCGGCATTCGAACCGAGAACTTGCATACTAGCAATCCTAGCGCTACCCAACTGCGCTACCCGCTTTCTTCTTAAAGTAATATAATGTAGAAAAAATTAACTTGCTTTGTTACATTGAAACGGCATGAAGAACAAGCATTTTATTTGGCGCAAAAGAAGATGAAAACAAGGGATTAGTATTTTGCTTTCGTTGAGCCCGGAATCTGAAGTTAGCTCAGGTGCTGAAAATATCTTCGTCTTGTAAAATGTGAGTGACGAGTTTTGACTACGGAATTAAGTTTTATAGTGCTGCTACATAAAGAACCAAGTTGCCCTTTAGGAATCTGGTCTGGTTACGTAAGGTATGTTGCAGGATCCTATTGCACTAAACAGTTTATTCCGCGTTTGAGTCTTGAAGCGTAAACACATACCAGTGTGCGACTCTAGATATCAAGTGCAACGCGATTAGCGCGTGACCTGCGGGTTATTGTTATAATCTTTCTAGTATCAGTGAGTGTTTACCTTTAAATAATTTACTCCAAACGTACGTAAAATAAAACCAATAATGCAATCAAACAGTGGTGGATCATATCTACAGAACTCACAAACCTACGTTCCCGGCTTTGATCAACAAACACAAAATTTTCCAAATGGTGTTAATCCAATGCAATGGCAACTCATCCAGCCTCAATTACAATCTATGCAACAACAGCCTATGCATTACAACCTGAATGGACCACACCTAGCCTCATCCCAACCGATCTACAACTATACCCAAGCTCCAACATTCACACAGCCGGTAAGCACTTTTAATAACATGCAAAGACTTTGCCAGTACACATTATTTACAAAATACATTGGCACCTGGAGATGTTATTCCAACAAGCGGACACTCTTACAACCAGCCATCATCTTCGTCAAGATTACAATCTATGGATGTAGATAAAATAACGCATGACAAGGGAAAATATCAACAAAAATCACAAGAAGAAGAAACAGCTGAAGTTATTAAAATAAATGATTTTCAGGAAATTCGTCCAAGTAAAAAGCGAAGCCAACACACAAGTCCTGAAGACACTGAAAGACGAACCAAACTAAAAATAATTCAAACACGCAATAGATATGAAGCATTAGCTACCAACACAAATAAGGCTAAAGAGACAAGTAGTGATAAAAATTCAAGTACGGAAATACGATCAGAAAGACCACCGCCTTTCATAATACATCATGTTATAGACTTAGCACCTTTATTAAAGATTATCGACAGCACAATCACTAAAAAAGATTATCACTATCAAATTATGAACGGCAGCAAAATCAAATTACAGATTTACTCCGTTGAAAACTACAAAAAGATAAAAATCATACTTGACCAAAACAACGTAGCGCGTCACACTTTTAGCTTAAAAGATGAAAGAAGCTACAAAATAGTAATTAGGAACCTCCATCACACAACTAACACTGCTGAACTCCAAGCAGCACTTACAGCAAAAGGTCACACGCCACGTAGCATAACAACATACAAAAACAAACAGACACAAGAGCCTAAAAATCTATTCTTTATAGAACTCGAACCTAAAGACAATAATAAAGACATCTTCGACATACAATACCTGCTAAATGCAAAAATACAAGTTGAGTCACCCCACAAGAAAAATACTCTAGTGCAGTGCAAGAGATGCCAATGCTATGGCCATACACGTAACTTCTGCACACGACCATTCAGATGCGTAAATTGTGGGGCCAATCACGATACTAGAGAATGTAAATCTAAAAACCCAACTGAAAATAAGTGCGCTCTCTGTAAAGGCAACCATCCAGCTAACTTCAAAGGCTGCCAGGTCTACACGGAAATACTGAACAGACGTTACCCTAATACGCAACCTAAGCCAGTAATGCAACCCCGTACAATGCCTAACTTCACAATAACACCAACAGCTTTCCCACCATTGAGACAAAATAGTAACATGCAGCAACATAGCACAGCAATAAATACTGAACCCCACTCTGGTAACGGAACGTCTGGCAACACATATGCACAAATAGCTAGAACACAAATAAACTCAGACGCAGACCACTTAAGACAAGCAATACAATTTATGCAGTCAACAATTACAAATCAAAATAATGTAATTATGGATCTACTGAGAGAAGCACGAGAAATGCGTAAAACTATAGATACCTTATCTGCTGAAATCAATACTCTTAGACAACAAATTGATCCCAAAAATGGCTCAATATAGGATAGTGACTTGGAACGCAAATGGCTTGACAAATCATCGTCAAGAAGTAGAAGCCTTTATTAAAACTAACCAAATAGACGTACTACTTATCTCAGAGGCTCATTTTACTGAGAGAACCTACTTTAAAATATCTGGTTATATAACATACGACACAAAGCACCCAAACGGAAGAGCCAGAGGAGGAACTGCAATAATTATCAGGCAAGAAATAAAGCACTACGAGCTAGATAAATTTAGCAGAGATTTTCTACAGGCCACAACCGTAATAGTGGAAGACTGGCATGGACCTATAGCAATATCAGCAGCGTATTGTCCCCCGCGCTATAGAGCGAACAAAGAAGGATTTGATGAGTACTTCCACACATTAGGTGTAAGATTTATTTCTGGTGGAGATTACAATGCCAAAAGTCCACTATGGGGATCGAGATTACATACCCCAAGGGGCAGAGCTCTAGAAAACAGTATCCAAACTAAAAACCTAGATTTTGCATCTACCGGCAAACCAACCTATTGGCCAACCGACCTGACAAAAATCCCTGATTGCCTAGATTTCTTCGTCACCAAAGGAATTAGTCAAGCACACCTAAAAGTTGAAGATCTGCAAGACCTCTCATCTGATCACTCCCCTGTACTCCTAACCATAAGTGCAAATATAATTGCCAGAAATAGTCCGCCACAACTACACAATTGCAGAACGGACTGGGACTATTTCAGAGAGATAGTGGACAGAAATATAACTGATAGCGTTCCGTTAAAAACGGCTGAAGACATTGAACAAGCAATAGAAAAATTTCAAACCTTAGTGCAGAATGCTGCCTGGGAATCCACTCCCTCTAACCCACCCCACCCAATCAAACGAGGATATCCTGGTGAAATTACTAATAAGATAAGGGAAAAAAGAAGGTTGAGAAGAGAATGGCACAATAGACGGTATCCTGAAGAAAAGCGAAGACTAAACAATTGCACCAGAGAACTCAAAAAGCTTCTACAAGACTATAGGAATGACTCCTTTCAAAAGTATCTAGAGGAACTAACTGCAACAGAACAAAGCGACTATTCCTTATGGAAAGCCACGAAAAGGCTTAAACAGCCTCAGAAGCCAGTGCCGCCACTCCGTAAAGCAGATGGATCATGGGCTAAAAGTGATGCCGAAAAAGCTGAAGTTTTCGCAAATCACCTCAAAAAAGTTTTTGAACCTGAACCTGGCATCCCTGGAATAGACGAAGACGAAATAGAACGCTATCTAGAGGCCCCGTTACAACTTACGCTACCAATTAAAAACTTCAAAATGAAGGAAGTAAAAACAGCCATAGCTAAATTGCCAGTAAAGAAATCTCCTGGATATGAACTTATAACAGGGCGTATTCTAAAAGAGCTACCGAATAAAGGACTTAAGTTGTTAACACTTATATTTAACGCCATACTACGAACTGGACACTTTCCTGCACAGTGGAAAGTTGCGAAAATAATCTTAATTCCAAAACCCGGTAAACCTCCAAACATTGCAGAGTCCTACAGGCCTATAAGTTTGCTACCTGTTACCTCTAAGCTGTTTGAAAGACTATTGCTCAAAAGATTAATGCCCATAGTAGAAGATAAACACCTTATACCAGATCACCAGTTCGGATTTAGGGCCGAGCATTCAACCGTAGAGCAGGTCCATCGCGTGGTAGATATTATAAATGCATCCTTCGAAGCAAAAAAGTACTGTAGTGCAGTATTTATCGACGTTAGTCAAGCGTTCGATAAAGTTTGGCATAAGGGTCTGCACTATAAACTAAAGAGATGGCTGCCGGATAACTACTATCGCATTCTAAAATCCTATTTACACGATAGGTTATTCCAAGTTAAACACGAAGATGAACTCACTAATCTTATGTCCATAAATTCTGGTGTGCCCCAGGGTAGTGTCCTGGGGCCGCTCTTATACCTCCTCTACACAGCTGACCTACCGACTTGTGAAACTACTACAACCGCCACGTTCGCGGATGATACTGCGCTGCTAGCTACCGACGATGACCCAATTAGAGCATCAGCAAAACTGCAGAACAGGCTCAATACTGTTTACGATTGGTTTAAGAAGTGGCGCATCAAAATAAACGAAGTGAAATCTGTGCACGTCACATTCACTAAAAGACGTGGTATATGTCCGCCAATAATGCTCAATGGACAGCAAATCCCGCAGGCCGATTCGGCTAAATATCTGGGAATACATCTCGACAAGGGCCTCACCTGGAAAACGCACTTATGGAAGAAAAGACAACAACTAAATCTAAAATTCAGCAAGCATTACTGGCTACTGGGTAGAAACTCGAAACTTTCTCTCGACAACAAGCTGTTAATATACAAGGTCATCTTTAAGCCCGTGTGGATGTATGGTATCCAGATATGGGGAACTGCTTCATCCTCCAATATCTCGATAATTGAAAGATTTCAGTCAAAAACACTCAGAACCATCACCAATGCACCATACTACATAACCAATGCCGACATTTACAGTGATCTAAAAATAAGTTCAGTGAAAAGTGAAATAGTTAAAAGCAGTGAAAGATACATCAACAAACTAGAACTACACCCCAACCATTTAGCATTAAACCTACTAGTTAGCAGTGAACACATCCGCAGACTTAAAAGACAATACACCTTGGACTTACCCTTCCGGTTTTAGTACTAGTACTCTGACATTAAGTTACAGCAGAAGTGACGTTAATGAACGTCAACTTCCACCTAAACCCACGCATATGTAAAATATTTACTTATTGCTTTGCAGCAGATTGTAAATAGTTATGCATCTGATTATAAAAAAAAAAAAAAACTAAACAGTTTTATAATGAGGCACTCGGTTTATTATGACATTTTTGGAAAGCCACTTCCGTGCTACTCAAATTGATATCAAATTGTATACGGCTATTTTCAATGGGTACTTAGCTAGACGGAATTGAATGCAAAAATTTGACCCATTTTAGACGCTTGTAGTGGAAAAATTCCTTTGTTATTTAATATGCAAGGTTTTTGACTTCTACGCAGGAAATTATAATGGGTTATAATAAGACGGATATTTACATTATCCTCCACTTTAGCAGGTGGAAATTACCGCTCCTTTTGTGTGTGTTTCTTTATTGCCATTGCTAAATACGTTTTGGATTATACTCCTGTTCGTAGTGCAGTAGCGTCTTCAGCGATTTCCATCCATATAGCAATATTGTTTTTGAAATTGTTTTTAAAACTAAGTAGCTGCTACTGCTACGAGGCTGCCCCCCCCCCCCCAGAATGTCATATTATGAATGCTATCTTAACAGACTTCTTTAAAATGTCATATATTCATTTCATTTATAAAGCGCAATGTAATTCCGCGTGTTTTGCAGCTAAGTTAGCATTTTTAAAGGTATAGAATTATTTTCCATCGCCAGGAGATACTGCTAGTGAAACTTTTATTAAATTATCGGCTCAGTATCTCCCTTATCTTTTACGGTGCATCTAATATGATATTTGCGAGCGAACTCGCATTTGTATTTTAGTTTAAGGCCTGCTCGAGCCGATTATCTACTGAGCAGCCAATCAACTTTTTAGTAGCAATCTCCACTTGAAAAGACTGAACTCTAGTAAGTTAGTTCTGAAACTGTAAAGTTATGTTTGACTACCACGTCGGTAGGCGGAAGAATTTGTTCGTTTTCGGCACGTTTCCCACCAGAATACTTTATTCAACTTTTCAAAGTCACTTTAGTTTTCTCTGAAGGCACATATAATAAAATTCAGGTAACGAAAGCAATTGATACATGGAATTGCATGGAATAATAACATAACAAAACAGAAAAATATAACATCTACAATACAATGGTAAGAAGCAGTTTGTTATACGAAGCTGAAACATGGAGAATTACAGAAAAGACCAAGAAAAAATAGAAGCAACAGAGATGGATGCATTAAGACGTTATGCAGAAATTTTACGTAGAGATAGAGTAAGAAATAAAGAGACTGCTATAGTGTGGCTATGGAATATTTACAGTCGTATGGACCTTCGACTTGCTTATTGACTGTAACTTAGATTTATGTTAATGCTTTATAGAGAAAGAATTAGCTGCCTCCAGTAACGGTTGCTTTTTATTTAAAAAAGGCACGATTAAATTACCAGTAATACAACTTAAGAACTAAGTATGCTATGTACATATCTCCACCATAGTAAGTAAGTGCGGCTGTTGATAGCATAACCTACTAAAAACTAAGTTGAAAAGGTGCAAACTGTTTGGAGAGAAAATAACTTTTTTGTCCCGCCTTCACGCATAAACAATTAAAAGTTACTTAGTTTGAAATTATTTTAAAGTTCAGGGATGATACCACAGCAAAACTTTGTACGAAAATATGACGTTAAGACTTTCTGGCTCTTCAACATTTTGCCGCAATTGAAGCAAACGGAATTTAGTTTGTAATAAATGTGCTTAACGACTCGAAGAGGAGATAATCGAGGACGAGTTGGTTGGATTGCGTGTGGGTTGTTTAGAGAAAATTCGATAGCGCCTATCACCACAATTAAGTCATAATTTATTAAAAGGAAAATTAATGCGACGCAAAGCTCGCCAAAGCCTTAAAAGGAACTGATAGAAGGAGACCTCTAGTTAAGTGGCATCCAGCCTTGGCAGCATCGCAACATGCGCAGCTGTTTGGAAACGTTAAAACCAATCTTCATCTACATTTTTTAGAGAAATTATGACATTGTGCAGACAAACAGGTTGGTTAACGCAAATATTTCTGTTCTGTTTCTATAGAATTGAATATATATTTATTTCTTTATAAAGTTTATAGAGTCGAATATATTCTGTTATAACTTAAATCACATTCTGTTCAAGAGTTTTTCTATGCGCAGGGAGAATGTAAATCAAATTAAAGAAACTCACTGCAAATCGTAATTATTCTTTACAGTAAACTTTCAGAGAATATAATTATCGACTTACCGAATTTCTGTCAGATTCAGCGTTTGTCCGGTTTTGTTGAGGTAGTTATAATAAGCGGACCCTACGGAGGCAGAATTAAGTTGCATGGCGACCCGTAACTCACACGTTGTGCTTATCTAAACTTCGGAAGTTAGTTCCCATATCCTCCAATATAAGTTTGGGATGCCGATGTCCCCCACTTAAGCAATTACGGGTAATTATGTAGGAAACCTGTTCTTGGATGACTATGAACTGTTCAGAAACAATCAATTTGCCTTGCCCTAATGAAGTGAGGAATATTTTATTTTGATAAACATGACGTAGGGTATGTGAATAGCAGAATCTATGCTCTTCCATACTTGTAATTGATTGAATAGTATCCATACTTTTAATAGAACTATCGACTGTTCAAATGCCGGGAATTTCCCGGTAGGCGCTAAGTCGTCGGGCCCTGGAGCTATTATTCCAAGTCGGTCTTTCGAATAAATATGAATTATCAAAGTCAACATTATTTTCGTTTGACCACATTTAATGCTGTGCTGGAACAAGTTATCGCTATTATATAAAGCAGATTTGTGGACCATGGATTATTTTGTGGTGATTTAGAATGATTCGATCCTAGTAGATTCCCTGAAATTAGTTAAAGTATGCCTATAGACCTCTTCAACAGAATTTCTGAAGTTATTCCAATCCTTTTAAAGAAAAATTTAAGGAAATTTTAATGAGTTTGCCAAACTGTGGCATCAGTTATTAAAATGAGATTTTAAAAACCTTTATAAGACAGCTAAAGCTGAAGGCTATGATCGAGATAAACTAAGACAACAAAGTGAAGAAAACCTTTACATTAACTTTGTAAATGAATTTTCCTCGACAAATCTAGTCTCCGCCCACAGCTATCATAATAGACGCTGTTTTTTGGAATGTGAAATGCAATAGTTGTGTGTTGTATGTATTTGTGGTTTTAGACAGTTATGATTTATGTTATACTGAATTTAAACAACCTTTCAATGTATACTTCAGACATAGATGCCGAATTCGCTCAATTGCCGAAATGAATTTGGCCAATGCTGTAACTGGACAAATTAATTCGGCAATTGGGAGAATTTAGGTTTGGCACAGTCAGCGCTGGGCACACTACTAATAAAATTCGTTGTTGGTTATTTGCCTTGGAATTGAATTACTTTTCAAAATGCGGTAATTGTAATTGCCATTTTTGTTCAAAAGTACTTGACAATTACTTTTTGAAAGTACATTTAATTACTCAATTACTTGTGGTAATTGAAATTATTTCCGGTGATAGTTTATATTACTAACATCGAGTGTGTGCTAAATCCCCAGAACGCAAAAAATAAGATAAAGTCTTATTAAGTTGTAACGTTTCGCCTAGCAGAAACGCGTTCTTCGGAATTAAAATTAATTCGCGCGTTTTCCCATAGCGATTTCTGCTTTACGCGTTTGAATTTTTGGCCCGTGCTGCCAATACGTCATCAAGAGATCCCTGCTCCACGTATTGCGCTGCTCCCCCACTTAGAATGCCCGAAGTGGTTGCTAGATGCACGAAGCACGACGAGGAGCCCATAAAAGCTGCTTCGCGGGACACTCATGGCAGACATTCATTCGCATTCATTCCAGTATCCATCCAGCCCCAAATCATCCCTTCCTGTTCCTGTCCGACCGTTTAAAGAGAATTTCCCGTCTATACTTCGGATCCCGATATCCTTTAGTATTTTCCCGTAGCTACAGTTGAACCGATGCCTCCGCTCCTGAAGACCGTGTTCCTAGCTAGCATTTAATTAAGCCCATTTCCTAAAGAATCAGTTTTCTGAGGCGATGCTCCACGAGTGGGGAAACCGTTTCACTGTTTAACCTAATACCTGTTAAAAACCTGAACTCAGCGTAGACCTTTGGCCCCAAATTCCGTTGGCAAATAATTGTATTAAAATTTCCTGGAGGACATATTCGAAACGAAGGTTTAACAACCAGGCCGTTTCATATGTCGATTTTGTAATAATAATTAAATCAGCCGACCAACATAAAATTTGCCCGACCCGAGCGTATAGTATTCCAACCAGAAATTGGAAAGCTATTTAAAATCAGGCCAGCATTGAAAACAGTAAGTCACTTCGTAATTTAATTCATAAAATTACTGTTTGATTGTCATTCAGTGACACTTCGATAATAACCTTCAAATTTGACAGATGCATTGGGAAGTTTGGAAGATATATACGTTTTTCAAAATTTTCTATGCTACTATACGGTTTTAAAAACTTAACTACTAGCTACTTAAATCATGCACAATGTTACAATGCCTTAACAAAACAGTTACATGTACAATTTTCAGATGAACTGTCATTACTTGAAAGCTGATTGACATTAGAATATTATTTACTGATTGTATGAAACCAACTTAGACATGACTTACACTTTCCATGGTGTACTGAATTTTAAATAACTTTCCAATTTTTGGTTGGAATACTATACCAAATTTCATATTATTAAGGGCCGGCACGTAGCCGACCTTCAAGGCCCCTTTAAGTTTGCATTTAATATCTGTTTGACTACAGGATTGTACTCAGCGTTCCCGCTGTCACCAAGAGCCCCAGGTGGATAATCCTCGTCAACTTCCCATTCCGTCGCATCCCACACAAACACCAACACCACCGAATCACCGGGACTTGCAGCACTATCGCGGTGTCGTAAGTCATAAAGCATAACATCATCGAATTAACTTCTGTTCGCAGCTGCACGTGTATTTTGACATTTCTGACCGAGTTTCGAAAGCAGCGGTTGGCAGCAGTGGAACCAGATCCGCACTTCATCCAACAGCTTCAGTGGCGTCGCGTTCGAAATTTCCAGGGTACAAGCAACAGGGTCCCGAACACACCGCTGTACGACGGGTTGCGTAGAAGCCAGGCTTTCCGAAGCAAGACGGTCCAAGAAGAATGAATTTATTGTAAAATACCTTTTATCTTGTTCTAATGAATAATACCGATGTATGTAAATACATTACATTATTATTAAACTGTCTAAAATTATCCTGGTATTTGTTTGCTAATTTCCAAGTGTATATCTGACTGAACCAAATTAACTCCGACTAAGAAAGATACCCGAAGGTAATTTATTAAATTCTTTAGCCCTTATTAGCAGAGGGCTAGGATGTTACAAAGTTACATATTAAGGAAATCGCAATAAGGTCTTCCCGGTTCAATAAAGCATAATTTATGATTTCCTCTGACGAGACGGATAACAGCTAGTTTTCTGCAGCATTCGTATTTTTAACGACGTGTGGACAAGCAAAGAGAACAATATTTGATACATTGGCGAATGTTTGTGTAGATATGACGTGCAGGTTGTACAGTGTAGGTATAGTCGAGGAGCTATAGAGGACGTGACTGTTGCATGGAGATGTGTACAGCAAATTTTTTTACTGAGTGCCTTCCTAACACCCATAGATTATTTTTAGCTATGGTAGTACGCTTTTCTACTATCAGAGGATTTTTTCAAAATGTCCGCTATGCTCTGCCAGGATTATATCAGTAAAATCCGTATACCTTGTAAATTACTCGTTTTAGCAAATTATTTCATATAACAAATAATTTTCATTTTTGCATTCTATATTAGTTATTTACTATACAAGTGGGATAACAGCATCATTAATATACGTGTGTGCAAGTTACAAACGAGTGCGTAGCATCTGTCATTTTCACTATTATTTTAGTAGGCAAATGTCATTATGTCATTCATTTGACACTATTCCAGTTACGTAATGAAGTCATTACACAACTAAGTTGTGTAATGAAACCATTACATAACTGAGTGGTGTAATGAGCTTCATTACCTAACTGAAATAGTGTCAAATGAGTGACATAATGCGTTACTTATTCCACTGGAGTAGATAAATATATTTAAAAACCATAAATTGTTTTTACATTTGTCCGAAAAACCACATTTACAAAATCTAGAGCACGAGATAGAGCTTAATCTGCATGCACACTCCTTTTTAAATCCAGAAGTCTTGCAAGTGCATGGATGTGGAAAGTTATCTGGTAGATTCTGTTCAATAATCTTTGGCATTCACCCTGATTCACATTCTTTATATCCATAAAAAGAAGGGTAAAGATGCAGTAAATTTTGTTCTTAAATATGCTCTTTTTATGTGAATAGAAGCACTAGAGGATGCTAGAGCATTGTAAAGTTCAACTTTTTCATTTGATGGTACTTAGATGTACGAAAATCATCCATTCCCTTAAAACTTTCGCTTAGTACTCTTATCAACTATTCCCTCTGCCTTTTGGATCATATTATCCGTTAATTCTTCTTTTCCAAATTCTTGTATAATGTATGCAGTCTTTAGTTTCTGTAGGAGCAAAGTGCTTTGTTCCAAATTTCTTCGTTGTGTCACAGCCAGTCAGTGAATGTATAGCGGGCAAAGTTTCACTTACCTGTTTGTCCAAAGCTTCCAATAGTTCATGAAGTGGAACATATTTTGAGGTTTACCCAGTCCCAAAAAGAATCCATAATTGCTTTAATCCATTAGACTGGAACACTTTGTGGAAGCAGTACACTGCGCATACAAATACGTCTGGCAGATTATGATATTAGGACATTTTCTTCGCCAGTAGTGCTGATGGCATCATGAACTTGCAGAAATATTCGTTCATCAGCTTCTTCGAGAGAAAATTTTAAAGAGACTTCTTCTGTTATCTCGCTTCCTTGCTCCTTTAGTGCCTCTTCCATAATAACACCACTTAAGTACACAGTTGCTCTCGAGAATCTGTCCTTATGATCGAGAAAATAAAGTTTGAAGAATTTTTGTAGTTGTGTTTTGTTGTAGTTTGATAACCAAAATGCATCCGTATCTTTAGGTAAATGTGTCAAAGAAGTTGAGATTGTCATACTGATAAGATCGTTTTTCATGCGTTTCGGTCTTTCACCCGCTTTGATACTGTTGTCCACATGTAACGAGTCAAAAACTATATCCACCCTATTAGTTAGCATTTGTGGAGAGTTAAATGAGTCTGCTTAAAATACTATCAGCAAAAGCACCAAAAGTTCTCATGGTATTTCTAGCAGCAGGAAACAATACTCGAGCATATTGCATGAAATCAAAGACGAAGTGATTGGAGGGTTTTGAAGATTCAGTTGAGATGTACAAGGAATTATGCTCTCCTTTTTGTAAAATTCCGTTCTGAGTAAAGAAAGAAGATGTTCTGGTCAATTCATACTTTAAAAGTTTGTTTACAGAATAACCCTGGTCTCTTGCAATCTCTACTAGCCTCTGAGCATTTGATGCTTCTTTTATTACATCAACAGGTTTTTGTGCCACTTAATCTGATTTCCTGCTCAACGGGCCATACAGTTTTCTTCATTTTTTTAAGACTCCATGAAGAAACGTGTCATATTTTTGTTGTCCTTTAATAAAACATGTTTGCTTAAAGATTGGTTCTTGTTTTGACATGTGTTCCAGTTGCAAAGTGTAGTACTTGTTCCTCGTTTTGCAAAGAATATGTATTATGCCTTTCATTGATGAAATTCATGATTTTAAAAATCAACTGTTACAGAATCTGAAAAGTCTTGATGTAAGTCATACTCATCATTTACCGTTGTTCCATACATTCGTCTGTGAAGAATATTCATAGAATATATCACGTGCTTTAGTATAACCTTCAATCTTACTTCTTTCTTTCGGGTCATACCAATTATACCAATCTGTGCTTTTGCTGGTTTATTATAGCACACCTCCAAGCCTTGATCCATCCATAGTAATGCTACTACATTTCTTGCCTTCATGTTGAACCAGGAATTCGGCTTTCATAAACGCATCATATATGCTAGGATGTTTCTCTCTTAGTTTCAAACGGTCTTCCTAATAAACTGATCCCCGTCTTGCATAATTGACTTTACCACAAGAAAAGAATAAGGGCAATGCTTTGTTAAACGCAGACATGTGCAGTTTCCAGTTTTTTCTCTGTCACCTCTTTCTAGGTCTCGCAATACAGGGTAAAGTTCTTGAAGAAGGGTGTTTCAGTATAAGAACATCTTTGACTTCTCTTCCCCTGCCTTAGTAAACTCAGAAAGGCTGCATTAAATTCGCGCTGGAGACTGAGTATGTTTTCAATAGTATTTTTCGCATTAACAGAATCTTTTCCATCACAAAACTCCTCTAATAGCTTTATCTGGTCAAAGAGAGCTTTGTATTTTTCTATGTTATTGTTGAGAAAAAATTGCTAAAATTGTGATCGTTGCGGAGCCTCTGCTACTATTGTTATACCTCGAACTCTACTAAAATAGTGTTTTCCTTGTAGAACACTTTTAACAGCTCTTAGTCAAAATACCTCTGTTTCTACGAGCAGATCTTCGATAATACCACTGTCCTTGAGATACTGCCCCAAACAGTTGATAAAAATTTTTGCAGTGTGAAAAGAAGCCATTCCTAAAAATATATTGTCAAATTCTGTGGGAAATGGCAGTTAAAGTTCTTTTGCTATACGGTATGCCCCTTCGTCGCTCCAGAGAGCTCCAGAACTTTGACAACCTCCGACATTGCATCTTGAAAGTTTATCAGTGTTGTGAATATGTAGGCTTGACTTGTGGCAAGATGAGAAATAATGGGTACACAGACTTAAAGAGTTTTTGGTATATGTATTTGTGTTATTAATGAATTGAAAGCACCCCGTCAGAGTATTTTACTTAAGTCAGAAAAAGTGGCACCCAAGACATTAAATGTCGATAAAAATTTAGCCAATGACGATGTCAAATCAATACTTTTAATTGTGGAAATCAGAGAGTCTGTTCTTAAGGTATTGGTAAGTCATCTATTCTTATACAACGAATATCATTATGTTCACTTTCACTCTGGAACAGTACTAGCGCAGTATCATATGAGCTACCAATACCACACATAGTGTTCTCCTCACGATCGAAGTTATCCATTGAACCTCGAAGTGGCTCATCTTTCACAAACTGTGTAGGGAGTGGAACCCTGTGATTTTCTGCAAGAATTACTGATCTTTCTGCAAAATAAAAATTTGTCGTTAGAATCGCTTCATAGCTATCTACTACATACACTAACATGATTTAGAGATGTTGTCAAAGTTTTGGATTTACAGGTTTCGTGGATTGCTTGTGCAGTTAAAACATGAAAAGTAGTTTTCTTAGAGCCATTGCGGAACGTCTGATATAATATCTGGAAGGAAGTGTCACATTTTTTTTTCACACTTACATTTTCTTTAATTGTTTTTATCTTCATCAGTGTTGTTATAGACTCTTAACCAAATTAATTTTAGTATCGTTAAGAGATTCATTACCGCACTCAGTGCGGTAATGGATATTACCACACTCAGTGCGGTAATGAATAGATATTACCGCACTCAGTGCGGTAATGAATATTACCGCACTCTTTTTGTATAAAGACATACATTGAACCAGAATCTATTGATGAAGATAAAATATTGAACAATACACGTTTGCTTATGGCACTTAACGAGACTCGTTTGATTGCCGCAAAACTCGGCTCACCGCCTCGTTTTTGGCAATCAAACTCGTGTCGTTAAGATGCTCATAATCAAACTTGTATCGTTAATATCTATTAATTAATGATTAACGCCATAACTTTGGAAAGAATATCCCAGAATTCAAGCTTGTTGTTTTTAAAATAAAGTAGACTCACTTCTAAGTCTCCTGCGGCACAGAATTTGTCATCTAGCTGGAAGTCACGATGTTTAAGCTCTCGCGCCAATTCGTCAGCTATATCTTTTAAGCTGTAGTGTTGCAGATTCTTTGGATTTTTTTCGAAACAGTTATGTTCCCGAAATGTAGAATCTGAGATTTTGAACGTTCCTTAGGATAAGTGAAAGATATTTCTTCTCCGAAATTCTTAACCAATAGGTATTTTATTTGCCTATTTGAAAGAAACGACTCAATTTCACATTCAGAATTTATAAATGAGGTATTGTGCTGTGATCGCAATCACTTCAGATTCGATTTCATTAAACCAAGATTACAACCAAAACCATCGTTTTAGACATTTAATATGTAATAGAGATGTTACATATTCGAAGTACAAACTTAATCTATTTTTAAATATCTAATACATTCACACAATTGATAGTCATTTCACAATAATATTAATATTTTATATACAATGTGATTGATGAATATTTATGCTAGTCACACTACAGTAAGATCTGAAAGTTTATAACCATTTTCAGACAGGGCTAGTTTATCAAGTATCTTTTGAAATCCTGTTGTAACATTGGAGTCATGAATCAAAGTTTCAATTGTTTCGAAATATTTTGAAACATAGTTAGTCATGCATAATTTATGATATAGAACATCAGCTACGAAAACGCCTGCAACATCACTAAGAATGCTCACCCTTGAAAAAACATCATCTCGAAGGTGTTGTGCCGCTGATAAAAATGTCTCAGCTCTGTTGTTCACAAATTCTGAGAAGTCTCAAATCTCTTTTGTATTTTTTGTTATTACAAATAGCACAATTCTCCATTGCGTTTTTGTCTTGTGCTTTGTCTTCTTCTGAAGTCATCACTATCCTCTGATTTACTAGTTGAATCTTTTTTAGTTTCAACTAAGCCGTTCCTTTTTTGTGACCTCTTTTTTTTCAAACAGTATTTTTTGTATCACCTGATACCATAAAAAAATCTTCTTTGTTGAGTATCTTAATCAACTCGACATTCCCAGTATAATTTAATGCTTCAGTTAATTTTTTTCTCCCGTTATCAGTTCCGTATATATTTTTTTCCTCTTACGTTTTTTTCACATATAACGCAAAGTTGAGAAATATCGTGAATTTTCATTTTCTTGGTGGCTGGGTTAAGTTGTAATTACTTCAGGTAATACCATAATTCCATCCAGTTATAGACTGCAAAGGAGGTTATTTAGGATATAAGCACACTTTTTTGTTTAACTAACCAATGCAGCAAATAAAAAGTTATTAACAGTAATTTATTATACAAGACGATAAAGTTTAATTTTATCCAGGAGTGAATCATTAACGTCTCGACTTCGTCTCGACGTTAAACGAAGACGTCGAGACGAAGTCGAGACGTGAATGATTCAAGAGTGGATAGAAATAACTTTATCTACAACTATCGCATAATCTATGGATTACTAACACTATTTTGACAAGTGATGACAGTTATTACTATTATCAGTTGAATAATATTGACAATTCGATGGAATAATATTACTCACTCGTTACGTCAAAATTAAATCACATGCATTATTTTGGCACAAGTAGGTGGAGCGATGTTACTATAACGATGACATTAGTTTTTACAAACATCAATAATTTGGTATTTTTTTCTTTATTTCGGTTTGTTTCGTGTACAAGATGAGTGATACGAATACTTCTGATGAAGACGAAATGCGTAGCAGTACACCTACCGAAATATTAAAATTACCCGCAAGCACAACAGAGAATCTTTTACCTATAAAATCAAATGATGCCGCATATAAAAATTTTATGGATTGGCAGTTAAGGCTAAAAACGACTTCTTTTTCTGAAAATGTGTTACTTGTGTATTTTGCTGGATTAGCCAATAAGTACAAGTCGTCCTCCTTGAATATTCACCATAACATCCATCTTGAAAATTACATGAAGTTGCAGGCGTTTCTAAAACGCCAGTCCGAAGGCCATCGACCAAAAAAAGCCAAGACTTTTACACCGGAGGAACTGAATAAATTTCTTAAAGAAGCATCAGATCATCCATTTCTTCTGACCAAAGTAAGTGATCGAAAACGAAATTGTAAAATTTCTCATACCGTAATGTTTTGTATAGGTGGCATTAATGATGGGTTTACCTATCACCAAAACAAAGACCTCTAGATCGTTTACCGTGTCAGGTGAATTTTACGAAATTTGTAGAAAATATCTTGCACTGCGACCACCTCATGCCAAATCGGGCTCTTTGTTTTTAAATTACCAGAATGGTAAATGCACCATCCAAAAAGTTGGTATAAATAGGTTAGCTGCTATAGGCAAACAAATTGCTATGTTTTTGAAACTTAAAGATCCTGAACTTTACACGGGCCATTCATTTCGTCGATCTTCGGCAACAATTTGTGTGAGCGGAGGTGGTGACATCACAGCCGTGAAAAAACTAGGGGGATGGAAATCAACCGCAGTTGCTGAAGGTTACATCGACGACAACATAAATAACAAGTTAGAACGAGGAAGACAAATTGTATAAGTAATTAACAAGAATAATTGCACTGTACAAAGTGTAAATAATATTACAAGTACCACTACTACACGAAGTATTAACTATAATTTGACGGATAAAGAAAATCCACCTATACCTTTTAATAATTGCGCTAATATTACTATTAATTATAATTACCATGCTAACAAAAATTAATAAAATATTGTTATTTTCCTAAAAGTTGTAGAAATATTATTTTCAAATTAATAAAATATTGTTATTTTCCTAAAAGTTGTAGATAAAGTATAGTATTCGACTCGCGTGTAATGGCCATTACCACTCAGATGATTACACCACTCGCTAGCGCTCGTGGTGCAAGTGTCATCTTCATGGGTACTGGCCATCATTACACGCTCGTTGAATAATATACTATTATTGTCGTGTGTAATACAATATTTTTTCTATAGCAAGAACTTTAACAATTTCAAAAGAAAATAAGGACAGTCAATCGCCTTTCAAAATGTCAGTAGCTAGATTGGGTTGCTACGATAATACGAATCTGTCATATTTAATTTAAACAAAAGTTAGAAAATTAAATTACTTTATCTATCCTTGATGTTAAAGTGCTACTTTATCTACCCTTGCTGTGAAAGTAAAACTTGACCTTTTGTTTTGAGTTGATAAAAGCACACTTTAACATGTGCTACAGAAAAAATATGTTATTCAAATGTATAAATGTGTTTTGGACACTTTGTTCTTACAATTTTGGATTAAAATGAGTGGTTTTGAGATATATAGATGTTTCCTCAGGATTAACACATTTTTGTAGCGATTTGTATTACTAAGGAGAAAAGTGTTTCATTTCCTCCTGCGTATGTAGTTTCCCCAGCGTTAGCGAGAACAGTAATCAATTGTAATCATGTAAGGGAGGGAATGACACTTTAGTCCAGAGTTATACATATAACATATAACACGTTTACATTTTATGATGAGACTACCCCTTGTATTCAGTTGTATTCAAAAATATTTTAATATGAAAATCGAAAGCCTAATTGATTTATTATTAAAGACATTGCCACCCGTCTCGAATGGCAACGGTAGTCAATGTATTAATATTACTATTTTTACACGAACATGGAGGAACCACTATTCTAACATATTCAACTTGCTATTTATCTAATACTATTACAAATCCTAACCAAAATCAAATTCGGCCTTTCTGCATGTTCGAAAAAATATTTTTTCTACTCATGGCATTGAAATCCGGCATTTTGACATTGATTCCGGTGGTTGAAATCGCATTTCAACCACTAGAGATTGAAATGTTTCGACTACCGCGATTTCAAACTGTTTGACATGCAATTGTTGACAAGAGAAATGTCACTTTATGTTTAATTTGTTCTAAAGTGCATTAATTTGTTAAAATTCGTAGAAAAAAATAGTATATGCAACTCGTGGCTGATAAAATTTCAACGTCTCGAGTTACTTTTTTCAACTCGCTTCGCTCGTTGAAAAAAACCACTCTCAACGTTGAAATTTTATTTCAACCACTTGTCCCATAATATACTATTTCCACGACCGGGAGTAGAAATCAGTTTCTAGGTTACAAAATTGTGACAGAAATAACACATTATCTGCATAGGGAAATAATATGAATACGGTTAGTAGTCGCTAGGTCGAGTGAATACTCTATTAAATATACTATATACTCGTATACTATGTATGTAACAGTATAGGTTCGAAACAGGGAACAATATCAAGTTTCTTTAGCTCATTTTATAAAAACCTAACTTCTATTTTAATTTTTAATATTCCAAATGGATACACAAAAAGTGTTAGTGCAGAAATACCCTTATAATAAATTAATACAATATTATCGGAATAACATTATAAAAACTTTAAGCAAGTGGAATTCTGACGTGAAATGTTAAATAAAGATTGCCTCTATAGTATTTTCTAATAAATTTAAGGAAGGATCTAAAGCAGCAGCAGTAATAGCTTTTGTAACAATACCACCATAGTACTTTTGTAGCGGTTTCAGAAAGCAGCAATAATATTTGAAAAGACATTCAAACAATGCTAATTACAGCAACCTCAAATTTGCTTGCAAATTCCAACCCTAAATATATAAATCAAAATGTAAAGGAAGACTCAGATAATAAAAATGCAGCGGAAGAGGAACATTTTGTCGGTTTTGATAAAAGCAAAATAGAACTCAAAAACTTGTTTTCGTTAATGTATCTATTACTTCGTCCTCTAACGTATCGTCATTTATTTCTTTTAGTTTTTGTTGTTGTGGATGTTGTCTTTGCTGATTAATTCGTTCTCTCTCCTCTTTAAAGGTCTTTTGATAATATTCCCTCTATGCATTAAGTATATCTTACGTATTGGTCTATAGTATTCCTCTTCTTACAACATGTTGCTGTTTTTCTTTGAGTTTCTCGACTAGGTTCCAGAATTGCTTCACGTTTTCTATTTAGTTTCCCGAAATTGTCTATGAAACCCTTTCAACCTCGTTTTGTTTGTTGGACGTCTTCTTTTGCTTTGTGTCTTTTCTGATAGTATATGATTTTGTCGTCTTCGCTTCTGATTCTGATGTATTTTTTTTCATGCATCTCTTTTCTTACCTTTACTTTGACATCGTCGCTCTGTCACTTGGTTCTCTTCCTGTCCGGTCTATGTACTACTTTGTTGGTTCCTAGTACTTTTTAGCTACACTAAATGTCGTGCACCTCAGGTTACAGCAACTCAATGAATGATATTTTTTTCTAGTGCCAAAGATAGTTCGTGTATGTCGTGCCTCATTCTGTAGACGAGGAGAACCAGCTTTGGGATTATCTCGCAAGTGGTCGTCCACGAGTTCCACTCTCTCTCTTGATCATTCCTTCATACCAATTCGAGCTACACTGTCGCCATCCATTATTTCCTACATATTTTAGAGCATTTAAACACATCTTCTCTCTGACAGAATTATACCCACTATCAATATCCTTACCTTCATTCCGGATACCTTCATTTTTAGTTTGCAATTTTCGTTTCCCTCCTTGTTTTGGTGGCATATTTTAGAGCTTTGGCCTTATAGACTTACATTTTTTCTTCCGTTTTCATATCGAGGGTGTTCACTAATAGAACCGTTTGCAATTGGTTAAAATTTACTGAATGTATGTCTCCAGTCTGTCTGTCTGTCTGTGTGTGTGTGTGTGTGTGTGTGTGCGTGTGTGTGTGTGTGTGTGTGTGTGTGTGTCTGTCTGTCTGTTAGTGTGTGTTTGTTTGTCTACCTGTTGCTCGTATAACTTAAAAACTATTTACTGGTGGTAGACGATATTTGGCATGCGGATTATATGCCTTCCTGCAATAAAACCGAGACAATTTCGGTAAAAAAAATACAGCGCGGGAAACTTAAAAAAATTAAATAATTCTGCTTGTATTTCCCTTAACTCAAGGACTATTATTTAAATGAAAGTAATACTTTGTACATAACTCAAGTTTTTACCCTTGACGCAAAAGGTCATACTTTGGACTCAACACATACAGGGTGAGCACCCTAAAGGGTTAAAATTTTGGTTTATTTTTACGTTAACTGAGAAAAGAGTAAAAGTAATAATTTGTACATAGCTCAGGCTTTACCGTTAATGAAAATGGGATGCAGGATATACACCGTAAATGTTGAAAAGAAACAGAAAAACTAAAGGCGATATGCCTTCTATTTAAGGCAGCCACAACACAACTATGCGAGAGATGCTCCGTGGCCGCATGCAGCATACTGTTGGTGTACTTGCGGGCTATTACCAATCGTTGAAATCGCATTCGCAGGCGCTCCGGTTCGAATCCCACCGCTGGTAATGTTTCTGTTTTAATTTAAAAATTGATGTAATTCTCATTATCAAGTGTTTTTTCTTATTGTTTCAATATTATTAGCAACGTGAAGACATTTTTACCCTTAGTTTCCTTTGATTATTAAAATAATTAACTATGACTTTAACTTGCGTGGAAAGTTCTGAGTGAAGCTCTTTAAAGATCCTTTTTCTGTTAAGATTAATATTACACCATCTGGATATACTGTTTCTAATGACTTTACTAAGTCCACATAACATACAAAGGCTTGTTACAGTATCAAACTGTTTTAACGGCACTCACGAGTGCGTGAGTGCCAAATATTCAAACATGTCCGAGAAACGTCCACATTTATCCTGGAAATCGCACAAAACAGGCTAAAGGCCACTGCTCGAATACGCTCAGGGAGATGGGCGTGGTACTAGACACGGTACACCACAGGGCAAGCGTGACGGTATGTATAGGATGTTACAAAATAAATGGGCGCCACAAGATTCAATATGGGATAACCCACGCTTAACCGAACCTTGAAAGCCAGACGGGGTAGAATAAGTACTAACTCTGGGGAACAACAGTGTAGCGACAGCGCCTTCGACCTACCTGCAACACTCATGAACCACTCCCCAGGCCTCACCCTACATCGATCTTGACATAGCGACGGAATCACCCTGTAAATAAGCATGCACACATACCAGGGATAATCATAAATCAAATGTAGTAAACAAATCTATTAGGCCAAAACCCTGGCCGACAGTTACAATCGGGCGAGATAGTCGGCGTACACAATAATACACTCACAGTGGTATAAAGGGCTTACCCTAAAAAGATTAAATATAGGGCCAGCTGGGAACGCTTTATCTAACATCAGCACTTACATATGTACAAGCAAATTCAGGAATGGGTGCCCAATGCTTTGGTTAAATGTTAGCAAATATATTTGATTAAGTACGCAAAAGTGAAATGCAACGATAAATGCACAATGCTTTGGTTAAATGCTGTTAGCAAATACATTTAATTAAGTATGCAAAAGTGAAATGCAACAATGAGCGCCCAATGCTTTGCTTAAATGCTGTTAGCAAATATCTTTAATTAGTTACACAAGAGTGAAATGCAACAACGAACGCATGGTGCTTCAATTAAATGTTATCAGCAAATATCTTTACTTAATTACGAAAGCAGAACACGGAATACCTTGTTTTTGACCGGCTCAGCCTCGATGCGGGAATATTGAATGCGGCAAGCGGGCGACGACTCTCGCAACAGCTGCCATTTGAGTTGGAAGTAGGTGAAACTTGAAGACGTCCAGAGAATCCCTTTAATTTATTCGGGAATGGTTGCGCAATGCCCTCTTGGCGGCCTTAAACCCGCTCGAGCGAAAGATCTCGTACCAGATGACGGAAATATCAGCTAAACAAGCTTTCGTAAATACTGAACGAGCGGCATAGGCGGATTAGGACATCAACAAAGAGCACCCAGAGCATACACCGTCAGTTCCTCAACTTGCTGAGAGCCGTCTCTCAATTAACAAAATCACGAAATTTGCTGTAACAGCACAAAAGAAGCGCGAAGACGCCCGCCAAACACGCTATTCGACTGTACTCTATTGCGGGCCGAGACTGAATCCCAAAAACAGACACCAAACCAAGCTTCGCGCACGACGATCTGTCACGCCAGCAGATGTGGTCAATCAGAAAGCAGCCCAAACCAGACTCGACAACACGTTATCGGTAGAATGCGACAAAAGTTGAAATTATCTTGCTTGCTCCCATTGACTGTGTTTTTGAATATGCTGAAGACAAGCGTTCTTATACGCGATGGGGTAAACAGCTGCACAAACAGCGGCATAGAGATTAGCGCGGTATGCTAAACCTTTAAATAAAACCAAAAGCCACGTGCGTATTTGAATTTTTGTTTGATGCAAAAGACTGAAGTGGTAAGTCACAAACGACTTCCGGGATTGGACCGTGTCATGATTGAGATCGAAGAACTCAACGTTTCCGCCACTTTCGTAAGGGGCTTCATCAGGAGGAAAAATCGAAAGAGCACGGTAACTCAACGTGTTAACCACGTCAGAGGCAAAACTCTTTGCAAGGGAAGGGATAGAAGAGCACGGTAACTCAACATGTAAACCACGTCAGAGGCAAAACTCGACTAACTAACGGAAGGAGATAGGCGAGAACTTATAGGCAAGCGGTTCCTCCTGATGAAGCCCCTTACGAAAGTGGGCGAAACGTTGAGTTCTTCGATCTCAATCATGACACGACCAATCCCGGAAGTCGTTTGTTACTTAATGACAATGGCCGTGAAAGCCTCAGAAATCAACTGAAGTGTTATATGATAAAATATGACCGAAACGGACCTGAGATACAGGCTGCTCTACCTGGCGTATAACAAATATTGCAACCGTAGCCGTTTTCTTTGGACGAAAGCCCTGCTGTTCTTTATTCAGCTGGAGATATGGTATGAGTTTTCCAAGAATTATTTTAGTCAACAATTTTTCTATTATATTTATAAGTCATGCTTCAATAGTTTTCAAGGTTGATTTTATCTCGTTCTATATAAAGGTATTATTATACTGGTTTTTATTTCTTCAGGTATTCTGCCACTATCTAGTATTTTATTGAATAACTTCATCAGTTCCGTTGCCAAGGTATCTCCATCATAGTTCAACAATTTCTTAGTAAGACCGTCTTCATCTGAGGATTTTCTGTTTTTCATTTTTCCAATAAGTGTTTTCACATCATCTAGGGTTACATTTATTTCTGTTTCAGTGTCTGGCTCTAAAAGTATTGTAGCAGTAGTATGGCCTTCCTGTTCTTTAAATAGGTTTTTAAAGTAGTCTTTCACCTATTGCCTATCGATTCCTTAGCATTCTCCAATTTTTTATTGGGACCAGTACATGCATGGTTTCATTGTTTTAAATTAAAGACTTACTAAATTTGGTAAATAGTTTGATAAAAATGTGAAAGTGTCAAATAATAAATAACCTACTTTAGCAAGTGGTAGTCAAACATGGTTATTTATAGTACAAGTGTGTTGTATTACAAATAATCCAGAAGAGAAAAGTTGGGCCCTCGAGGTCGCCTGGCTGAGTGGGGTCTCTCCTCGAGTGAATTATTTATAATAACACAAGTGTGTCATGTAAAATGTTATCCAAACAACCCAATAAATACAAAAAACGTACACGTTGAATTGACAAGTGTGAAAATTTAAACTGGAAATGACACTGGAGTGAGTTATAGTATATCGTATATGAGTTACCTATTATATAATACTACTGAAATCGGCATAATTATAGCATCATACTAGGAAGGTGTTCGATAAACGTGTTTTATAATTGACTTCTAGCAAAAATTTATTTATTATTTAACACATACCTAAATAAGAATTTTTTCAATAAAAACTAGGAAGTTTAATAAATATGGGCAGGATAGGTTTTTTTCCATAATGTAATTTCTCATCACTACTAGTTACGATATTAACTTATGCTTCGACTTCTGAAAGTCTATTATGCAGTGCAATGTAAACAGCAAAATAGAATACAGTAGTACTGGCTCCTTAATTTTTAAAGTTACTAATGCCGTGCACTACATGTATATTGATCAAGATGATTACATGTATGATGTAATATTCTGTCATCGTATATTCTATTTCGAGATATCTTAGCTGTGAATTGAGATGTATCAGTCTCTGATAGTGTCCTTTGGCCCCATTAATGAGCGTGACCTATTTCGATAAATGGCTATTCCAAATAAGTCCATAAAATGTAATCGGGGCAGAAAGACTTAATGTTATGTGGGTGTCTGAAATATCGCCTACTGCGGTAGCCCTTTTCCCAACCTTCTATTTAAGTACTTAATTCTGTAATAGGATCAAAGCCTTGCAGCTTTTCTTGCTGGTTTTGGGTTACAGGCTTTCTTGAAATGAATAAAGGCGGACTTAGGTTACAGTTAGTTGCGACAATTGAATCAATTCATAGTTGCGGTAGCAGGTAACTATGTATCTTGTACAGCTGTGAAAATATTTACAGTTTATAAAAGTAGGATTCCAACTAGATTTTGAATTTGAACATAAAATGCTGTTGAAAGTAATTATGCTAAATACAGGGGGATCGGTAAATAAAGGGACACCTATTAGTCATAGATTCCTTACGTTATAATAAATCGATTAAACCTAATATACCTTAGCATAATTTATTCCATCTTTAAAAAACGATTTTTGGCCATGACAATCTGACAGATATCACTCTGTATATGAATGGCCAAACTGTGGAAAAGTTAGGTTAGGAATGTTGAAGGTTCAGAATGCCCGATGTTGTCATAATCTGCTACATTATTTTGAAATGGTTTTAAAACGGTGTTGACAAGGAATTTATAGAACAAAAGTGCTTTTATTTAAAATAGTTAAGGTAAAAATACATCCAGTGGAAGTGGTTTCAGTCTCGAACAGCAGAAAAAGAAGGAAAAAGGGTTATCATTATTTCACCATCATCAGAATGTAACTCCTCTTCGTCATCAGCATCAGAATCATCTTCTATGAAATAATGAGAGGCGGCATATTTTCAAAAGTGATATGTCCCATTTTACGCACCCGTTCTCCCTTTATGAGATTTTCGCAGTGACTACAAAACTTTTTCCACATTTGGTTAGTAGATTGCGACAAAGACGTAACCCATAAACTATTAGTATTCTTTAGGGAAGAAGATTGAGGGTTTATATGTTTGTTATAATAGTTCTTTGTTACTTGCCATGCCATTTCAATTGGATTGAATTGACAGTGGTAGGATGGTAAACGAAGAACTTCATGGTTTTGTTCTTTTAACAGTTGGTCAATTACGTATATTTTGTTGCAGTTTTGTCGAAAAGGTTTTATTCTAATTCTATCACATTTTTTGCTGTTCCCAGCAGTGTCTAAAGTAAACAATTCATTTCGTTTGTTTGATGCGCGAATAACTTTAAATCTCTTTTTAAAAAATGATTCCATTTTTCTGTTTTTACTCTTGTTGTAGTTTTGGTATCTTCCAGACTTCCAGGTTTTTTAGTAATTATAGAATAAATAACAGATCTTCCTACCTATAAATACAAATTCAGTGTACTCACGTTGAAAATGTCCATCATACTATTAATAATTGCATCATTACTTATTGGGTCTATCTTGACTTGATAAGAGGCTTCCACGAATGGGGCCCCCAATTAATCCACTGCGAGTTCCGGTTCAATGGGATTGCCGGGAACTGCCACTTAATAACCCTAACTTGGGTTCAGTTAGTTGTTGGAGTGAAACAAGACTTAACAAACACGAGTATATTGAGTAACAACGATTACAAACGTCACTGATGGACCGATGGTTTTTTACAAAAGCTTCAACTGTTGTGACACGCTTGGATTGGCCACGCGAAAATAGCGAATTGCGCGTAACCGTAACACAAAACAACCTGGAAACGACTTTACCAGGGAGTTAGACCGAAACGCAAACTAGCACAAAGCATAGCTGAACTTGCTTCCTCGAGGCTCTGAATCTAACTAACTCTGAATTTACAACGAGCCGAACTCGCCAATTCAAGGAGGGGCAAGCTCAAACACTATTGGCTGAGGCGATCCTGCGTAGCCAATCGGAGCGTCGCACGTTATTTAGGAAAAATGCTTATTCTAAGAAACCTTAATGCTAAGCTCTCTCAATGAGGCAATTGAACGAAATCCATAAACCCATGATTCCCAAATATGCTAAGTCGGCTTAAGTTCTAGTAGAAAATGTATCCATCCGCTTAAAAGCCATTAAGGGAAGCTTACAAATTCCTTTCCAATATTAACAGAGGCAAACAAATACGGCAAGATGCAAATTTAGCTTTACCACGACCTTTGAATGAGATAGAGCAGTTATGACTTGAATTACATGATTAATTATAATAAAAAAGGTCTTGATGCACGCATCTGTGTGAATCAAACATGCCGCCCCCGAAGTGCCGAATATGGCACGACGTGATTAAATCCCAAAATTAAACTGAAATCTAACACTACCAAATAATTAAATGCATAACAAGAACTAATGACAGATGATAATCCAAGAGCCTTACAGATAACTTACAACTAGCATGAATACAAGCAAAGAAACAACTAAACCTAGCAAAATGTTCAATTAGCGAAAACTACCAACTAAGAGCAAAGTCAATGTTTATTGCCCTTGATCGCAATGATCGTCTTTGGGTAGGATGTACACTTTACGCACCGAGCGTTTCAGGAGATTCCCTCGGGAATCGCGCACCTGCACCACACGCACAACACCATCCGCTCCTGGATATGTGGCCGAGATGATTGCCAGGGGCCAACGGTAGCTTGGAGATGCCTCGTCGTGGACGAGTACCACGTCGCCCACCTGGGGGGCTAGAGACGTGCTGGAGGACTTCCACTTAGGCCGGCGCTGCAGGAGGTGGAGGTAGTCCCGGGACCAACGATCCCAAAACTGCTGGGACAGCCGCTGGACCAGCCCATAGCGGCTGAGACGATTTTTCGGTATGCCCTGGATTTGGGCTTCCGGAAACGAAGTCAGCTTCCGACCGATCAAGAAGTGGGCAGGAGTAAGGACTTCGGGGAATGAGGCGTCGGTAGGGAGAACACAGAGTGGACGGGAATTTAGTATCGCCTCCACTTGAGTCAGCATGGTGTAATACTCAACGAAAGTTAACTTTGCATTGCAAGATATTCGCCTTAAATAATATTTCAATGACTTTACCCCCGCTTCCCAAATGCCGCCAAAGTGCGGAGAGCGTGCCGGAATAAAATTCCACTTAATGTTATGTTTCGACAATTCTTCCCTTATGCATTGCTCACTAGAGCCTGACAGGATATTTTTTAATTCCGATAGCTGATTTCTGGCACCGGTGAAACAGGTAGCATTGTCAGAAAATATGCTGGAGGGTAAACCGCGTCTGGAGATAAATCTCCTCAACGATGCGATGAAAGCCTCCGTCGTGAGGTCTTCCACGAGTTCAAGATGAATAGCCTTCGTAGCTAAACACACAAATAGGGCTACGTAAGCCTTTACTTCTTTCGCGCCTCGCCCGGATTTGTTTTTTATAAACACGGGACCCGCGTAATCTATCCCGCAATTGCTGAAAGGGGGAGAGGGTGTGACACGAGCTTCGGGTAGTGATCCCATCAAGTGTTCATTCATCTTAGGCTTGGCCCGGAAGCATATCACGCAATTGTGTATTACTTTACGTATTAGGTCTTTGGCTCTCACGATCCAAAACTTATCCCGCAATGAGGCCAGTAACACCGAGTGTCCACAATGCAAGAGCCGCAAATGCTCTTGCTTCACGATTAGCAACGACAAAGGGTGACTAGCTGGTAACAAAAGGGGATGTTTTTGATCAAAGCTTAGATTGGAGTTTTCTAGACCGCCGCCCACGCGCAGTAGGCCCTGATCGTCCAGAAATGGGTTTAGAGAAAGCAGCGCACTATTTTTCGGCAATGGCGCTTTTTTAGACAAAACTGCTATTTCTCCGGAAAAGACTTCCGCCTGTGCAATTTTGATCAGGCGGCGAGTAGCGTCCTCCAATTCGTCAATGGCTGGAGGTCCCGACCAGCGCGTTTCGGTGTTTCTGTTTCTCGCGAGACGCAGGCAGTACGCGACTACGCGCTGTAATTTTGTAAAACTGGAATAGCGCCTGAAAAGTTCAAATTCTGGGACGCGATGGTGAAGAGTGGCCACTACTGGGCGCGACTCTTGGGCTGCTAGCTCACCCGAATCAATTTTAACGGGCTGGGGTTTTAAGTCCGCCTGTGACAAAAATTCTGGCCCGTGCCACCACAAGCGTGAGTTGAGTAACTCCTGGGGTAACATTCCCCTGCTAATTATATCGGACGGGTTGCAATTTGTACGCACGTGAAACCATTCTTCCCTATTGCTTAGTTCGTGAATCTCGGACACCCGGTTCGCGACGAACGTCTTCCAATTACTCGCATCCTTATTTATCCAGTGCAGAGTTATGGTGGAGTCCGACCAATAGTACACGCGGTCAAATTTAAATGCGGAGGAATCGAGTATAGTTTTAATCAAACGAGCCAACAGTAAGGCTGCGCAAAGCTCCAAACGAGGCAAGGATATTGTTTTTAATGGAGCGACCCTTGACTTAGCACAAAGCAAATTGGTGGTGACATTACCGCGCGCGTCAACGCAACGTATATACACGGCGCACCCGTAGGCTACAGAACTCGCGTCCGCAAATCCGTGGAGATCTATCGAATTTATGTCATCGCAAATTACCCGTCTCGGAATTGCCAACGAGCCCAAAGAGCGTAATGAAGAATGGAGTTCGTCGTATCTGGAGCGCATCTCCATGGGCACCGTTTCGTCCCATGACAACTTCAACTGCCAAAGCCGTTGCACGAGAAGTTTCAAAGTTAGAACGCTTGGACCAAGTAGTCCCAAGGGATCGAATATTTGAGCCATACTAGAGAGTATAGCCCGCTTGGTAACTGATTTGCAACAGCTAGGGTTTACTCTGTAACTTAGCACGTCCCGCCGAGTATCCCAAAAAATGCCGAGAGTTTTCTCCGTGGCGTCTTCCGTCAAAGAAATGGGCTCCATGCTGCCGCGATCTACACCAATGGCGCTAGCTACTTCACTGTCGTTGGATGCCCACTTTCGCAATTCAAACCCGTACCCCGACAAAGCGCTACTAATTTCGAATTGCGTTTTTATGGCTTCCGCCCTATTTTCAAAACCAGTCAGTAGGTCATCTACATAAAAATCCCGGCTAATTCTTAATGAGGCCTCTGGAAGCGATGCTTCGATTTCCTGGGCGATTTGTATCAAGCACCTAGTTGCTAGGTACGAGGCTGATTTAGTACCGTAGGTGACCGTTAATAATTTGAAGCATTTTACCGCTGAGGTTTTGTCGTCACGCCATAAAATTAATTGGTATTGCGTCTGCGAGGGGTCCACGAGAATTTGCCTATACATTTTGGCGCAATCTGCTTTCAGCACGTACTTGAATTGCCTAAAGCGACAAAGAATTGCAAACAACGACTGCTGGACCACTGGGCCCTTATGTTGAAGGTCGTTAAGCGATACTCCGGAGGAGGACGCACAACTGCCGTCAAAAACAACGCGATGTTTGGTCGTTGAACTGTCCTCCTTTATGACTGGCAAATATGGTAAATAAAACCTAGGATGAGGAAGGCTCGCTTCGTCGTCCACCTTGCTCAAGTGACCAAGCGACTCGTATTCTTTGAGAAATGCGGAATACGCGGTTTTCAACTCGGGATTTTTTGACAATTTGTTTTCTAATGAATAGAAACGCTTTAACGCTATCCCGCGCGAGTCTCCCAGCGATGGAGCATCTTTCCTGAAAGGTATGCTCACGATGAACCTACGCGGCTCCGACGACGCCCGTTTCGTAGTCGATTGAAAATGGTCTTCGCAAAATTTGTCATCAGCAGAGAGTCGGCCTGATGAACCGTAAGCCCCCTCGATTTCCCAAAATCTCTGAATGCCGTGCTCGATGCCGGCTACACTTAAATGAACTCTATTTGAAAGCATGAGCGCTCGATTTTCGACGTTCATGTTTCCGCCTAAAACCCAACCAAAAAGAGTTTTTGTTAAGAATGGCTTCTCTGGGCCCAATTTCACCTGTCCCTGACAGAGCACTTGCCAAAAGACATTCGCGCCTAATAAAAGATCAATCTTTCCCGGTGTATTACAATCTGAATCGGCTAGCACAATGTTTGGTGGGATCTTCAAATCCCTCAACGAGAAAGAAAGGGCCGGCAGAGGGTCCGTAATTTTGTCTAACACAATACAGCTCAAAATGTCCTCGTATTTCCCGTTGCGGGAGCGGATTCGAACGTTTGCTCTGAATTCAGCGTTCAGAGCCCTGGCACCAACACCCGACAGTGAGGTGATATTACCTCGTTTCTCAATTTTAAAATTTTGACACAAGTCGGCGCTAACTAAGTTAAGTTGGGATCCGGGGTCCAAAAGAGCTTTTGCCCGGGAAAATGACCCGGAGGATCCTTCTACGAATACGCTAACCGTGGAGAATAAAACTTGCGCTGGCGCCGCGATTGCAGGACGGCTACAAGCTGCTGAAACGGATGCGACGGGTGCCTCGCTCGGGGAGACGGCCCCGACCTCCCGTGCGTCACTGCTGGATTCTGGCGGTCCAGGACGCGGCGACGAAGTATTTTCGTGCGCGTCGCGCTTTGGACGCAAACACAGTAAAGTATGGTGCTTTTTTCTGCATACGCGGCATCTCGACGATGTGCATTTTACCACGAAATGTCCGGGCTTGAGACAATTGTTGCATAATTTCAAACGACGCGCCTCTTCGATACGAGCGTTTACCGACAATTTTGAGAATGATTCGCAAGCGCTAATCGAATGATTACTATTTTTGCAAAAATCACAAGAGTGATTACCTTGCTCTCTGGCTACATGAGCGCGTGCATGACTTTTTTGCTCGGATCCCTGATTTCCCAAACTCGAACCTATTTTCGCAGCTTCCAGCGAACCTAATAAGTGACTTTTGCTCTCTAAAAAATCTAACAACTCTCGCAAAGTAGGAAATTGTCCGGCATGTTTGCATAATTCCCAGTCAGTCTGCATTGCTGAGCTGAGCTTCGAAACTATGATATGTATTAGTATGGTGTCGACTGTGGGTTCCCCGTACGCCTTTAAAATTTCCAAAATTCTAACTACACTATCGAGCAGCCTTTGAACAGACGAATGTGAATCCTTTTTTACGTTCTCTAAACTGAATAACGCATTTATGTTTGATTTTACGATCAGTTTCTTATTTTCAAATCGCTTGACTAGAATGTCCCAAGCAATGGTATAGTTATCGTTGGTAACTTTTAACGACGAGATTGAACTAGCAGCTTCTGAAAATTTCTGAACGTTGGTCAAATTAACGTTGTTATGAATAAGCGACGTAAAGGAGTCATGAAATTGAACCCAATTCTCGAATTTCCCCGAAAAGGAAGGCAAATCTAAGGGTGGTAATCTTAATCCAGCGAGCTCTCCTGAAGGGCCACTTTGCGAAGAATTTTGACCTACATTCGGTTTTATACCCGAACTGATCTTATTTTTTGATAAGAATTCCTTTACTGCGCTACTAATCTCGCTAAAATGAGTCATAAAAGAGTCAAATTCATTGAAAAGTTCATCAAAGTTTTCAGCGTCGGCCTCCATTAGGCCCTCCATTGACTTCTTATACTCATCCAACAAATTTTGGAAACAACTAAACTCTTCTGACAAGTTGCCGACCTCGTGAGCCTTCACGGGGCTGGACGAAGAAATTCTATGAAATAGAGTTTTGAAACGATCTACTTGGGCTTTTATGAACTTGCAACGAGTGGTTAAAGTGCGAGTTTCCGACATGACCGCTGATGTCGAACGAGTTTCCACCATGACTGACACAAGCAAAAAACAGCACTAAACGAAGGTGTAATGGAAAAGGACTTACTTTTGATTTGAGAACGTAGTAACTTCTTGACGAACAGAAAACCAACCCGCTGCCGATCGCTGCCGCTTGACGTGGGACCTGGACTCGGTGTAAGCTCTCGATGGTTGAATTTCCTGGTGTTGGCGAAGCTTCTTGACGCTCTCCGACGAAACGATGTTGGAGCAATTGCATCCACCAGCTACTGGAAACTTGTACACTCTCGTTTTTTAGCTTCTTCCACATCCGGCTCGAAGGACCAATGTTTTTTGTACGATTAACTTGATAAGAGGCTTCCACGAATGGGGCCCCCAATTAATCCACTGCGAGTTCCGGTTCAATGGGATTGCCGGGAACTGCCACTTAATAACCCTAACTTGGGTTCAGTTAGTTGTTGGAGTGAAACAAGACTTAACAAACACGAGTATATTGAGTAACAACGATTACAAACGTCACTGATGGACCGATGGTTTTTTACAAAAGCTTCAACTGTTGTGACACGCTTGGATTGGCCACGCGAAAATAGCGAATTGCGCGTAACCGTAACACAAAACAACCTGGAAACGACTTTACCAGGGAGTTAGACCGAAACGCAAACTAGCACAAAGCATAGCTGAACTTGCTTCCTCGAGGCTCTGAATCTAACTAACTCTGAATTTACAACGAGCCGAACTCGCCAATTCAAGGAGGGGCAAGCTCAAACACTATTGGCTGAGGCGATCCTGCGTAGCCAATCGGAGCGTCGCACGTTATTTAGGAAAAATGCTTATTCTAAGAAACCTTAATGCTAAGCTCTCTCAATGAGGCAATTGAACGAAATCCATAAACCCATGATTCCCAAATATGCTAAGTCGGCTTAAGTTCTAGTAGAAAATGTATCCATCCGCTTAAAAGCCATTAAGGGAAGCTTACAAATTCCTTTCCAATATTAACAGAGGCAAACAAATACGGCAAGATGCAAATTTAGCTTTACCACGACCTTTGAATGAGATAGAGCAGTTATGACTTGAATTACATGATTAATTATAATAAAAAAGGTCTTGATGCACGCATCTGTGTGAATCAAACAATAATCACTTACTTTATCACTTTATTTTTCCGAGATTAGGAAAGTGTCATAATGACATTTATTGACATATTTTTTTGGCTTTTTGTAATAGTAGCATTAGCAAACCAGCACTTCAAATTTAGTTAGAAAAAGTTTGCTACCACAAAGAAATGAAATATAACTACTGCTTTCCTTAGTACTGCCTGTTTAAGAAAAGCATAGCAACCTATCGTTTTTAAAGATGGAATAGATTATATAAAGTTCCTTCAGTAAGAAGTTATAGGGCCTTGAAGTTAAATTGTTAAATTGTTATTTTTTTGTTAATTTCTACAAATGTAGAGGTATCGATTTGAATTTTGGTATTCGTACTTACTATTATATACTGCACTAATAGGAAAAATTTCATAACTATACTTAACTATAAGAGGCACTTTACCTATCGTTCAAAACTTTTTTAGCTCTAACTTCGTCATGGGTAACATTTTTTTTTAAATTTTAGATTATTATCTGAAAGAGAATTAAAATACAGAAAAATTAAAGTACTCTTAGTTAATAAGTGTAAAAGCAACCGTTTACCTTAAAATACCTATCAACTGTTTTTGATTAGCATTAATACGTGGAATTACCAAGTAGCTATGATTACAAAAACAATGGGTATAATGATTGTAATCTAGTAAACAACACCAAGAAATCAATTAATTAAGGAAGTTGGTGACATCAGTTTTTTGTTATTTTTGCTTACGAAAATGCGGCGACATAACGAACTTTTCAGCATTAGAGAATTCGTTATGTAGCGGCATTTTCTTAAACATAAAAGAACAAATTCTTATGTCACTAATGTCATTAATTGATTTATCATTGTCTTTTTACTAGATTACCATTGCTTTTGTGATCATGGCTACTTGCTAATTGCACGTCTTAATGACAACCAAAAACATTAATGGGAATTTTAAAGTAAACGGTTGTTTTTAGGCTTACGAACTAAGAGTACATTATTTTTGTGCTTTTTAATTCTCTTTCAGAAGAAATATTACAGACAATGTAGTTAGAGTTAAAAAAAATTCAAATATTGGTAAAGTGCTTCTTACAGTCAAGCCTAATTTATTAAAAATAATTTATTTTTGCAGTACATAATAGTAAGCATGTGTACCGGATTTCAGATCGATATCTCTACATTTGTGGAAATAAAAAAAATAACAAATAACAAATTGAACTTCAAGGCCCTATAGCTTCTTACTCAAGGGACTTTGTATTAAGGTATATTAGGTTTAATCGATTTATTATAACGTAAGGAATCTATGACTAATAAGTGTCGCATTATTTACCAAACACCCTGTATTTTATGTTCAAATTCAAAATCTAGTTGAAATCCTTCTTTCATCTAAATAACCCTTCAAGTACTAGTGTGACCATACGGTATCGGTTACATGTCAACTTCTTAACTGGAATATGATATTTAGCTATTGGGAATTCTAGTTAGCGGCATTATTTTCTGTTGCTTTAAATGATGTTTACTACACCTGTTGCGTCGGTTTTACGCTGTGAGCAAATTTAAAGTTTGTATCACGTTACAAGTATTTGTGTTTTGTGAAATACCCAAAATGGACATCAATTTCGTGTAAGTATTGAATATCTCTTTGCCTAGCTGTTAGATTTTGCTGCAATCGTAAATTTTCAACTAGCAATGATGGTTGACTGCATGAATGATATTAGGTTATGGATTCGTATTGTGTGTTAAAGAAACTCAGTTAGAGCCGGCCATGGAAAGAAAAATAAAAAATCTAGTCATGTCTGTAGATGAATATCAGATTGCATTTTGTTTATGAAATCATTTGTCACTGTGACAGGCAAAAGTTTACACTGCAGTTTACTTGTATCAATCAAAAATGAAAATAAGAAGGCATTTACACAACAACGAGTGTATTAATCATAACAAGCAATAAAATTGTTTTTTTTCTATAGCACATGTTAAAGTGTGCTTTTATCAACTCAAAACAAAAGGTCAAGTTTTACTTTAACAGCAAGGGTAGATAAAGTAGCACTTTAACATCAAGGATAGATAAAGTAATTTAATTTTCTAACTTTTGTTTAAATTAAATATGACAGCTTCGTATTATCGTAGCAACCCGATCTAGCTACTGACGTTTTGAAATGTGATTGACTGTCATTATTTTCTTTTGAAATTGTTAAAGTTCTTGCTATAGAAAAAAATATTGTATTATACACGACGATAAAGTTATTTCTATCCACTCTTGAATCATTAACGTCTCGACTTCGTCTCGACGTTAAACGATTCACTCGTGGATAAAATTTAACTTTATCGTCTTGTATAATAAATTACTATTGTTAAGTGTTTTGTGTATCTTTAGGGAAATAGTTCAAAATCAAGATGTAATTTAGTTCTCGCTGACTTATGGTACTTCATTTGCTTCAATGGGTAGGCATCAAGTTATGACAAAAATGAGTTCTTTTTTCTTTTGAACAAACGATACGTTGTAGTAGTGGTAGTTTTAGTACATTCATTTGAGTTTTGTACTAAATAAAGTTGGTTTAGTATTGTCTGTAGTTTTTCATTTTGTAGGTGTGTATTGACATTGGAAGAAGCCTTATCAATGCTTGAGGATGACGATGAAAGCTCGGCTGTCGTAAATCACACTGTAACATCCGCCCCTCTTATCAGGGTTGGAATATTTTATTGTACCACGGGTTAGCTCATAAATCGCAGATAGGTTCAATTCTCCACTCAGATATACCTCAAATAAGCAAAACACACTAACGGAGTATCCTGTATAACATTTATTTTATATATCTATTGTACATAAATAAAATATTCATGTAAGAAAATAAACGAGAACTCTATTGTCCAAAATTAACATTATTGACTTGAAATATCGCTGTTTGTCCCTGCGGTGGCTGCAACCCGCGTCACGTCCGTGCTGGCAGGGTCGGTCTACTTCCTAGGAGCTCCGCTTCGAAAGCGTCGAGAATTGTCGTCGCTTCCCGAACGGCGTTGAACTGCGCGCTGTTGGCGGCGCGGTGAAGTCCATCGGAATTTGCCGGTTTGCGGTTTCTGATTTCTGTAAACAAATAACAATTAAACCTGCTAATGCGGGTTTTCACCCTAAACGTGTAACCATAGTTCGGGAGTGAAATACTCTGAAGAATTCGCCGCACGACGGGAATTTCGTTTGAAGAACGAAGCTCCGGTTCGGCGTGACTTTTGAGGTTAACAATCCTCACCACCTGCAAGTGAGCCCCGTGGTGGAGCTAACGGTGCGGCCCGCGGTGCTCCCAAGCAAGACGGCCACCACAATTCTCACGGATTAATTCAGGTAAATTCAAATTAGGTAGCTTGAAGCTTTTAGTTTTGCTTGAATAGCACGGCGGTGAATTTAAAATACAAGGGAACTGGGATTTTAAATGTTACGTTGGCGATTGCTTCTAATTCTACTTGAATAGCAAGGCGGTGAATTTAAAATACAAGGGAGCTGGGATTTTGACATTACGTTAATTGCTATTTGACCAGCGGGTTTCGGCGTAGGAGATTTTCAGGATTAATTAGCGGGCGTTCCAGGTGTTCACAAAGAACCACTGAATTAAACTCAGCTGTCAGGGATTTTCAGGATTAATTAGCTGGCGTTCCAGGCGTTCGTAAAGAACCACTGAATTAAACTCAGATGTCGGGGATTTTCAGGATTAATTAGCTGGCGTTCCAGGCGTTCGTAAAGAACCACTGAATTAAACTCAGCTGTCGGGGATTTTCAGGATTAATTAGCTGGCGTTCCAGGCGTTCGTAAAGAACCACTGAATTAAACTCAGTCTCAGGACGGCTTGGTGGAGGGACTCTCTGGAAGGACAACCCATCGGAAGGAAAGTCTCTGTAATAAAAATCTCCCTCAAAATGAGCCGTGCTGGTCCTTTTATATGCTTTGTAAAGCCATTAAGTGGGGAGGAAGCGTACGTCATACCTTTGTCCCTTGCTGTTATCACGGTCGGAGCTGTCTTATCTTACTGGAACACACCGCGGCCTTTGATAACGCTAGAGGTCGCGACGTTTAAGTTGGCAAATATTATTTAATATTCGATTAATGCCAATCAAACGGAAGCTTAGCGTTACATATGCCGGTCTCTTCGGAGGAGATGGGAGTTTGGTGGGCATCCTCTCCAAGGAGGTCGATTCTACACCGCAGGGAATCACCTGGAGCGTCTTCAGGATAGACTTGGGAATTGCGGTTTCAATCCCCGGGGCCCTAGGTGCCTGGAGAGTGTAGAAATGTAGCTCCTAGGTTGTTTAATTACATCGGCCTTTGCGAATTCTGGATTAAGCCTAGCTGGATGGCGTCTTTCCTCTTTACTCGCAGCGTTTTTCCTCCTGGTAATTTGATACGTATAGTTCGCGGGTGTCGTCGTCGTCGTCCAGGTACTGTGGCTGGCGTCGACGTGGATTTTGTTTCCAGCAGCAGTTCCGGAAGTACGGCTGGCGAGAGTTCTGGCTCAGGCAACTTCAGTTGTTGCAGCTCGACGAGCACTTCGCCGAGGAGGTCATCCCTCTCGAGTGGCAGCACTGCGTCGGCCACGGGCACCTCGGATAGCTTTTCTGGCTGAAGCTCTGGTGGGACTTCGTTCGGTTTCCACTCTAGACCGCATTCGGCCAAGAAGGCCTTCATAATTGGGGAAGTTGTTGAGGGCGTCTTGGGCGTAAGGGGCCCCCTAGGGGTGCCTAGATCAGCGGGCAGTTCTTCGACCTCTATCTTCTTTGGAGGTGTGGCGAGGTCCTTCGGGGACTCGGTGAATAGTTGCCTAAATTTCAGAGCCAACTCCCGGAGTTCTGCCTCCAGGTCAGGGCGGAGCTTAGAGAGCGGGATTCTCACCTGGAGCCCTTCTACAGGGTCTGGCTTGCCGGGCTCCTTTCTCTCTGGTGTAGCTGGTAGAGGTGAGAGCATAGCCGGGACTGGACTCCACCTCGGTAAAGGCGACCATCGGTTACTGGTCGGCATCTCCGGCGGGTCGTATGTACCCGGGTTCCAGGGGCGGATTTTTTTCTGGCCTTTACGAGGCTTCCTTAACTTGTAAGGCCAACTGCTGGATGGCCGAGCATTCGCACTATTCCTTACTGGCGGCATTCTTGTCTTCACTCAGGAATAACTTGAATAATGACGGCAGGACCTTGGACTGACCTATATATACTTGATGTCCTAATTACTACCCTTTCCGGTCCCTTGTAGGTGGAGGGACAGTTATCTAGAACCGAAATATTGCAGGTGTTTACTAAAAATTTTCTAGAAATGTTTTCACTACAGGTGCGGGGTAAAAATTTTTAAAAAACATTTCTAGCAGGTGGACTGGAAAATTACTGGAAGGCTTTCTTGATATCCTTGATGTGGACTCTGCCGACTTCCCTTCCGGTTTGGGGATCGCTGAGTTCCACTATTACAGGGGAGATTACCTTCTTGATGACGTAGGGCCCTGCGTATTTGGCCGTCAACTTCGCCGAAATTCCCTGAGCGGCGTCTGAGAGTATCCTGTCCCTCTTAAACACCTGGTGGCCTACCTGGGGCCGATACTCTCGTCTTCTCAGATTGTAATGGTGGCTCTGCCTAGCAAAGGCCTTGGCCAGATTGTTTCTTACTACTTCCATTACATCCTCCAGCTTCCGGAGCTGTTCTCGATACAGTTCAGGGGTCGGAGCTTCTTCGTCAGGGTCGAATTCGGGCTCCGCTTCTCCACGTAGTGTGCGTGGCGGCAACATCTCTCGCCCCAGGTTCAGGAGGGCTGGGGTGAATCCTGTAGACTCATGTTTGGAGGTGTTGAGGGCAAACATTATCTCCGGTAGCCAGGCATCCCACTGCTTCTGCTTCCCTCGGGCTAACTGTGCGATGATGGTTCCCACTACTTTGTTAGCCCTCTCCACCGGGTTGGCTTGGGGCGTATATGGCGGCGTCAGTCGGTGCTGGATGCCGTATTCTTTAGCCAATGCTTTGAATAACTTGCTAATGTACTGGGGTCCATTATCTGAAATTATGATTCTGGGTGTGCCAAATCGATAAATAATTCTCTCTTTCAGGGCTTGGCTCACGGCTTTGGCGGTAGCGGTACGAAGGGGATGGACCTCAATCCACTTTGTGAAGCGGTCCTGAAAAACGAGAAGCCACGCGTTTCCTTTGGAGGACCTGGTGAGGGGGCCAATCAGGTCTGTGCTGATGGCTTCCCATGGACCTCGAACTCGCGACCAGAACATTTTCCCAGCTGGTAGTTGCTGTGGATGCTTGTATTGTTGACAAATTGGACACGAACGTACGTATCTGTGAACGTCTTGCTGCATCCTTGGCCAATAGTACAATCTTTGCATTCTAGCGGTCGTCTTGGTCACCCCCAGGTGTCCTGCGGTGGGATCATCGTGGCATTCCTGTAGGACCCGGCGTCGTTGGGGCTTTGAGACGCACAGCTTCCACTCGGGATGAAAACCTTCGGCCAGGTCTTCACTCACATTTGGAAAACTCCGAAAAAGATTTCCGTTTTCTAGTTTCCAAGTATTATACTTGGCAGGGAATCTTCGTACTAGACGAATCATTTTTCGCGTCCAGGAACATGGGGCGGCTGGTTCCCGGACGGCCATGGGGGAGAGGTCGTCTTTGGGACTTCCTGGAGCTCGGGATAGCGCGTCAGCTACATGATTGAGGGCTCCTGTGCGATATTCGACTTCAAAGTCGTATTGCTGAAGTTCCAAAGCCCAGCGGGCCAAACGTGCTGAAGGATTGGGCAGGTTCCTCAGCCATCTTAGGCTACGGTGGTCGGTCACTACCTTAAAGTGGTAGCCCTCTAAGTAGCCTTTAAACTTCTTTATGGCGAAGAGGACGGCCAGGCACTCCAGCTCGGTGGCGGAATACTTTGCTTCCGCCTCGGTTAGGGATCGGCTGGCATAGGCAATGACTCTCTCTTGCTTCTCCAGCACCTGGGTGAGGACGGCTCCTAATCCAGTGGTGCTGGCGTCCGTCTGGAGGACAAAGGGAACGGAGAAATCGGGGCAGGCAAGAATCGGGGCTGAAGTTAGGGCTCTCTTCAGCCCGTCCAGGGCTTCTTGTTGTTTCTCCGTCCATCTGAACTTATTTCCTTTTCGGAGTAGCGTGTTCAGGGGTGATGCGATCTGGGCGAACCCGGGGATAAACTTTCGGTACCACGAGGCCATACCCAAAAAGCGCCTTACAGCCTTCGGCGTCTGGGGGCGGTCCATCTTCAAGATCGCTTCTACTTTTTCGGGATCTGTCTGTATACCGTTCCGGTTGACGACGTGCCCCAGATATTTCAACTCCGGCTGGCAGAAGTTGCACTTCTCCGGGTGGAGCTGAAGGCCGGCGGACCGAAGTCTCTGAAAAACCACCTGGAGATGTTGTAGATGATCCTGGAACGACTTACTGACGACGATGATGTCGTCCAGGTAGCAAAAGGCATGTGGCTCGAGCTCGGGACCAATGACCTTGTCCAGGAACCTCTGGAACGTGGCTGGTGCCGCCTGGAGGCCGAAGGGGAGGACTTTAAACTGATACAATCCCCTTCCGGGGACGGTGAAGGCGGATATGGGGCGGCTTTCCATGGCAAGCGGGATTTGCCAATAGCCATGCTTTAAATCAAGAGTACTAATGTACCGGGCCCCACGTAGCTTGTTTAGAATCCCATCTATGAAGGGCAGAGGGTAGGCGTCGGCGCAGGTGGCCTCGTTCACCTTCCTATAGTCAACGCAGAAACGATATTGACCTGAAGGTTTCTTAACTAGGACGACAGGAGAGCTGAAAGAACTGCTGGAGGGCTCAATGATCCCGTCTGCCAGCATCTTATCCACCTCCTCGTCGATGATGGCCTGCATCGCCGGGTTTCGCGGGTAGTATCTCTGCTTGATGGGCCCCATGCCTTTTTTCAGGGTGATTTTGTGTTCCACTAAGGTGGTGGGTCCGTTAGCTGTGGGGAATCTACCTAGTTCCTCTTTCAGGAACTCGCCTAACTGTTCAGCCTGGGTGGCGGACAAGGATTTAATGCTTGCGGCGCCTTCTGAGTTCCTTCTAGTAGTCAGGACGACTTCCGTTGAACCTAGCGTCATAACCTGGGAGGCGGGGCGTATGACGGCTTCGTACCTACTTAGGAAGTCGAGTCCTAGAATAACGTCGCTGGAGAGGGTGTCCACTACGTTGGCCTGTAGCACATAGGGGTTCTCTTGGATAAAAATGGGGAGTTCATAATGGCCCTGGGTGGTAATCATTTGTCCGTCAGCCAGCTGGACACGGTCTGGGGGATGTGGCTTGTTGACAACACCTTGTTGACTCAGGAACCTCTGGAGAATTTTGCCTATATAGGACTTAGCGGCGCCTGTGTCAATGAGGGCGTTGAACGGTCTTCCCTTAATGACTATTGGGAGGAACAACCGGGCATCTATGGTGGATACTCGCGGCGAGGAGTTCGGTACCTGGTTGTAGAAGTTTCGGACCCGTCGGAGCCACTTGGACCACTCAGGGGGTTGGAGTCGGCTGGTGGAGGCCCTGGCCTTCAGGTGTCGAGGATGCCTCACAGATCTCGACGGCCGGATGCGTTTCCCGGCCTCTTACAGGGGCAATCCCTCGTTAGGGTATCTGGTTTACCGCACCAGGAGCAGAAAAGTTTAGAAGGTCTCTGGCACTGGAACCTTCGGTGGCCTCGCTGCCCACATTTCCAGCAATTCTCAGTGCGGTTATAGGCGGTGCTAGTTGAGGGGGTAGGAGACCTGGGGGCCGATGGCGTACGTGGATTATCCTCCGGGGTTTGTAAGGACGACACGGTGGGTGTCTTGAATCCCTGGGAGAACATGACCTTGGGTTTTGCTGGTTTATACGCCGTCTCCACCATATAGGCCTGACTTGCGGCGGGGGGTGGTTGGAACGAAGCTTGTTCCAGCTGGAGGGCTTCGAATTCTTCTGCCATCTGTACCAACTCGTCCAGCCTATGGAAGTCCTTCCTACGTACATACAATTTATATTCCGGCCGGAGGTTTTCGTATATACGTTCCAACTGCTCGTGTTCTCCGGTGACTCCGAACCTACGTAACAGCGTCTGGAGGGCTGTGACGAAGTCGGCCACGGATTCCTTCTGGCCTTGTGTCCGGTTCCTAATTTCTTCGGCCATCCGGAATTGGAACCTCGGGGGTAAGTATTGGTTATGAAAAGCCGTCACAAAATGGTCCCAGTTTCGCCATTTTTGCTTATTATTTCTGATCCACAATAATGCTTTTCCTTTGAACAGCTCGGGCAAGGCGGTGAGGACTTCCTGTTCCCGGAATTGGTAACATGTGGAGAGTTCCTCGATCCTTTCTAAAAACGAGATGGGGTCGGACGTGCCGTCGAACTTCAGGCCCCATTTCCTGATGCTGTTGCAAATTTGGGCATTATTCAGTCTAGGTGGATCCGGGTTTTGTTCCCGTTCTTCCTGGTGGTTATCTCCACCCTCCACGACTTGACGCTCCTCTTGTGTGTCTTCTTGGGTGTCGTCGTCGTCTTCTTCTCCTGGCCCAGCTCCTTTCAGGTATTGCGACACTTTCTGTCTTAACTGCTGTACAGTGCCTTCTGTTTCCAGGCCTAATCCCGCTGCAAGTCCTCGGAGGTCTTCTACTCGGAGGGTGTAAATCCAGCCTACTTTAATCTTCGGGGGAACCGGTGTGCCGTTGCCATTTCCATTTCCGTCTTCCAGGTTCGCCATGACTCTTGGAGATCAGGTTTTGTATGAAGACTTCTGAAATGTAAAAGCTACACAGTTTTTAATCAAGTTTATTTTCTAGGTTTGCTCGGGCGCCAATCTAGCGGACGTGGGTGTATATTTGCTATTTGTGCATATCTGAGTTCGAGTCCCTGCTCGGGCGCCATTGTAACATCCGCCCCTCTTATCAGGGTTGGAATATTTTATTGTACCACGGGTTAGCTCATAAATCGCAGATAGGTTCAATTCTCCACTCAGATATACCTCAAATAAGCAAAACACACTAACGGAGTATCCTGTATAACATTTATTTTATATATCTATTGTACATAAATAAAATATTCATGTAAGAAAATAAACGAGAACTCTATTGTCCAAAATTAACATTATTGACTTGAAATATCGCTGTTTGTCCCTGCGGTGGCTGCAACCCGCGTCACGTCCGTGCTGGCAGGGTCGGTCTACTTCCTAGGAGCTCCGCTTCGAAAGCGTCGAGAATTGTCGTCGCTTCCCGAACGGCGTTGAACTGCGCGCTGTTGGCGGCGCGGTGAAGTCCATCGGAATTTGCCGGTTTGCGGTTTCTGATTTCTGTAAACAAATAACAATTAAACCTGCTAATGCGGGTTTTCACCCTAAACGTGTAACCATAGTTCGGGAGTGAAATACTCTGAAGAATTCGCCGCACGACGGGAATTTCGTTTGAAGAACGAAGCTCCGGTTCGGCGTGACTTTTGAGGTTAACAATCCTCACCACCTGCAAGTGAGCCCCGTGGTGGAGCTAACGGTGCGGCCCGCGGTGCTCCCAAGCAAGACGGCCACCACAATTCTCACGGATTAATTCAGGTAAATTCAAATTAGGTAGCTTGAAGCTTTTAGTTTTGCTTGAATAGCACGGCGGTGAATTTAAAATACAAGGGAACTGGGATTTTAAATGTTACGTTGGCGATTGCTTCTAATTCTACTTGAATAGCAAGGCGGTGAATTTAAAATACAAGGGAGCTGGGATTTTGACATTACGTTAATTGCTATTTGACCAGCGGGTTTCGGCGTAGGAGATTTTCAGGATTAATTAGCGGGCGTTCCAGGGTTAATTAGCTGGCGTTCCAGGCGTTCACAAAGAACCACTGAATTAAACTCAGCTGTCAGGGATTTTCAGGATTAATTAGCTGGCGTTCCAGGCGTTCGTAAAGAACCACTGAATTAAACTCAGCTGTCGGGGATTTTCAGGATTAATTAGCTGGCGTTCCAGGCGTTCGTAAAGAACCACTGAATTAAACTCAGCTGTCGGGGATTTTCAGGATTAATTAGCTGGCGTTCCAGGCGTTCGTAAAGAACCACTGAATTAAACTCAGTCTCAGGACGGCTTGGTGGAGGGACTCTCTGGAAGGACAACCCATCGGAAGGAAAGTCTCTGTAATAAAAATCTCCCTCAAAATGAGCCGTGCTGGTCCTTTTATATGCTTTGTAAAGCCATTAAGTGGGGAGGAAGCGTACGTCATACCTTTGTCCCTTGCTGTTATCACGGTCGGAGCTGTCTTATCTTACTGGAACACACCGCGGCCTTTGATAACGCTAGAGGTCGCGACGTTTAAGTTGGCAAATATTATTTAATATTCGATTAATGCCAATCAAACGGAAGCTTAGCGTTACAACACCATCTGAACTTGCTGTTTTGTTATATGAAGATTCTGCCGAAGAAGATGAAAGTGGCATAGTAGATAACTTATCCGGGTGACAATTGGTTGTTCCGGTAGAAATTAACTTTGCAAGGGCAAATAAAGTAGGTGGCCAGCAAGGACGTAGCTCTTCAGAACTGAAAGAAAAAGAAAAAGGTAACCGAGACTACAGAGTACATGGTACTGTAAAAACACATCAACTGAGTTATTTGAACTCATAATTGACGACGCAGTTGTTCGTTTATTAGTTGCACAAAAAATTACACCTGAAGGAATGAAATGCTTTTTAGGAATTTTGCTAGTATCGGAATATAATCAGTTACCAGGAAAGAAACGGTTTAGAATACAGGTTTAGCCATGGGGAATCGAATGGCGATAAATGCAATGAGGAGGGATAGATTTATCACAATTATGCGTTTTCTTCATTGCTGTGATAACACAAAAATTGAGGAGAATGACAATATGTGAAAGTTGAGACCAGTTATTGATATACTAAAAAACAACTTTTCAAAACACAAAACCACACATCACGTGAATTTTGGCTATTCAGTGGGGAAGTATTATGGTAGACACCACTGTAAACAATTTATCAGAGGCAAACCTATCCGATTTGGATTTGGGTTAGATCACCGAATACTGAAGATGGATACTTAACAAATTTTTAAAATTACGAAGGAAAAATCCAAATTCAATGACGAATATAGGGAACGGTTTGGGAAGGTTTACAGTAATGGTAGATGAGTTACCTGTGAAAAATTTGAGATACGAGTTCTTTTTTGATAACCTATTCACTAGCTTTGGCCTTCCTACTCATCCGAAAGAAATGGGATATAGTGGAACTCTTAGCATGAATAGGATTCCTATGGATTGTCCACTGAAAAATAAAAATAAAATAGGAAAATGTGAATGTGAATATTTTTAATCAAAAGTGGATGGAGATGGCGGAATTATTAAATCGAAAGACAATTCTGTAGTAACCGTGACCTAGGCTATTGCGTCAGGCGAATCGGAAGTGTGAAAAGGTACAGTTCATTAAAAAAAATAATACAATAGGCCTCACGTAATAGGAATACGTGTATATTGGCGGTACTGATCAAATGGGTGAAAACGTTGCCAAATTAGAATAGGAATAAGGGGAAAAAATTGTATTGGTCGTTAGTTACGTGGCTTATAGACGTTGTGGTAAATAATGCGTGGGATCTTTACAAGCGTTCTGGGCACGCCGTATCCAATCTATAGTCACCATGTCTCAACCAAAAATGGCAACCCTCCGAAAGGTAGTGGAAAACCAAGCACTTCAAAAAGTAGTGTATCCCTCAATCATAAGTCTGATGATATTTGGTATGACGGTAGAGATCATCTAGTACAGTCTGTTCCCAATATGAAAAGAAGGTGTGCAGGAGAAGGCTGCTGCTCAGTTGGAAGAACCGAGAGCAAAAAGTGTGGAGTGGGTTTATGTATAGATTGTTTTGTAATGTTTCATACAATTTTTTTAAATTATTTGATGGTATCCTTTAGTATCAGCAATGATAAAATATGTTTTTTGTATTAAGGGGACTCTAAAATGTGAAGATCTGTTGAAAACTCACCTTCGAATTTTTGAGGTGTATCCAATACTTCGTTTATTGTAAAAGGAAGTAAAAACATATTATTTATACAACTTATAAAATCGCTCTTAAAGGGTTAAATTATTAAAGCTCATGACAGGGTTCACTTCAAATGTCAAATCAATTACTCTTATTTATATAGTTTATGTACTATATCAGTTCTTATGTGGTTTACCATTAAGAGATCCTTATGATAATAAATATTCTTTATTCAGTGATATGCATTTAACTTTATTAGATATCTATTTGCCTCATACTTCAACATCTACAATTTGTATTACTCCAAGATGTACAGTCGTGTGCAAATAAATCTGGGACAGTGTTTTTTTCACATGCAGATTCAGTTAAGAATTGAAGAATATCTCCATGGATTTCCTGCTATCAGAAAGAGTTACATTAAACTTTAACAGGTACTGAAACCCGTAACTCTCTCTGATAAGAGGAAATCCATGGAAATATTCTTCAAATTCTTAACTGAATCTGCATGTGAAAAAAACACTGTCCCAGATTTATTTGCACACGACTGTAGATAAGTTCACCTTCTGAATCTTCACACACGCACTACCATACAGCATACAGAACACTCTCTTTCTCCGCCGTTGAAAGTCTACTCCAATATGTCGATATCCTTTACATATGGTGTACCAAAAAGTTTTGTTTCTTTTTTTATAATGTACTTCTGCCTTATGCTCTGTAACCTCAACTTGTCTTCTTTGCTATTTTTTCTAGTCCTGTTGATTCTTCTCTCCAGTACTTCCCTCCATTTAACAATATTGCATATTTTACATCGTTACTTACTTACTAAAATGTATCTCTAATGTTAGGTTATTCAATAAAACTCTATTGGATACTTATTATTTATTTAGCTTCAAATTACGTAATTACACGTTTTCCATACTAACATTTCAAAAGTAGTTGTTATGTTTATTCCCGTTCATCTCCTAGCATTGTTTGTTTTTTCTTGTTCTGGACAAGATATCGGAATGCGAAGTACCATGTACCTTAAACACCGACTGCTGTGGTCATATGGTCAAAGCCTTACTTAGAATTTTGCCGAAACTAAAGAGTTCCAGCCCTAGCAAGAGACCTTTTACATGCTACACGTCGTAGAAACATGGGGCCTACGGCTTTATATCGCCTTCGAATAATCGCATTATGTAAAGGTTTCCATCCGCATTTGTTGTATTTTACAAACTTCACCGGGATCGTTAATCACACTCTTGAAACTTAGATCGGTAGCCAAAATACTTAACCACTGAGCTACCGAGCCTGACTAGCATGATTTTTTACTATTTCTGTTTTATATGGTCACTTTATTCCCATATTACTACCGGATGATTATAAGTTTTCTTTTAAATATTTGTTGTATGAATAATATGTTAGTGGCACTGTAAGTCTGTGTCGAATTCGAGGTTAGCAGATTAGGTTTTGAGTCAGTCTGTGTCAAAACTGTTTAGTTATACTTAATAATATAGACGTTGGCCGATGATGGCCAAGGCCTTCGCCGGCGGAACAAAACTATCACCTGCTGCCTTCTTGAACTCTGCGGATTGAATTCTGAAGCAAATGAACGCGCTCAAACTACACTTAATTTATATTCTCTCTAACTCATATGGAAAGTACAAGCGTTGCATCATCGTGGCGCAATATTCAATCAGAATTTCGCATGAAGAACGGGGAAGTCCCGGTAAATGAAACGGGCCGCCGTTTTTGAGCCAAAGAATAATTAAAATGCGATAATTCAAATTAAGTCATCCATACGTCAAGCAAACACATCTAAATTTAAATATAAAACGTTGCCCAAGCTATGAAACGCAATGGTCTGGAAAGAGCCGGTAGTAAAAGGAACGAAATTAAGTTTTAAGACATCACTGAACCATCAATTTGAGCTTAAATGAAACGGGAAAAATACTAAAATTCGGGATACAAAAGCGAGAAAAGGCGAAAAAGTGCTAAATGCCAAAATTACTTACTTACATGAAAATATGGTTTAATCTAACAGCATAAACATAATGTTAATTATTAATTTCTTATTCGCTTAACTCAATTTCATTATCATAGCAACATAGAACTACATGATTGGCCTTTTTTACGCATCTTAATTTCAGAATCATCGCATCGGTACAAATTTCTTACTTTTTTTATATTTTGAAAATCAAATTAATTACTGCGTCAAATAGAAAAGCTGCTGTTTTAACTTTTCGGCTGTAGCTCCTAAACCATTTGAGATAATGACTCTTTAATGCACAAACTACTGCCCTCTAGCTGTAATAATGATGAAAATTTACATTTAAGGCTATTAAAATGGGACATCATGTACTGTATAGTGTGTGCACCTGGCTTTGGTAGCAATGCAATAGGATATTGTGTTCTTTAACATGGAAGTTTTATAAATTTCAAAAGGAAGGAGTTTATTAAGAAATTTTGAAATGTGGACAACATAAGTGGAATACTTAATATAATAAAGAAAATGTTGAAGAAGGTATTGAAAATAAACAAAAACCAATCTGCAGTAGGAAGTGCAAGAACGAATGCTAAAATTTCCATGACTAGGCTAGTATGAAGTTTGAACTCTCACAAACCTGTTATGTGAATGTTAGACCCAACTTTCAAGTTGCATCGATTGATAAAAAAATATGAAAAAGTTTTAATCCGCGGAAAAGCTCTTATAAGCTTCAAAATTCAAAATCCATAGAACAGCACTTATACGCTTCGCTCCTGAAGACATCTAAATTGCACCCCTTCAAACTTTTTACAGTTCGATAAGTGCATCATAACAGTTTCAGTTTCAATCTCAAACTAACTTATTCTAGGGGACGTTTGCATATCGATAAATTTCTCGAGTGGAAATATTGAGTCCCCAGAAATATGGCTTCATATGTTTTAAAAATCAGTCGTAAATCACAGTTTCAAATACTCGGTAGAAAGCGCGATTGCTGCAGGCGTCAGAAATCAGGTACGTAATATAAACAGAAGTTATGTCAATGCACTCCTACCGCCTTGATCTTACCGCTTTGAAACGTAGCTCGCAAAATGCATATTGCATGTAAATACCTCTGACGGTTCTTCGCTTTGTCCTGTTTACGGAAAGCTTATTGCGGGATTTCAACAGTTTTGCAATAAAATAACCACAAACTTCTAGAAATTAATTGCTAGCGGGAATTAGAAATGTTCGTATTGTGGAGTTTGCTGTAAAAAGCTGATTACAATTTATACGGCGTTTAGTGTTTGTAAAGCAAGTAGAACTTCTCGCTAATGATAGTAGGTATATATGTTATATAGCGGAAAGTTAATAAAATTCTCCTTACTACATAGTACACTGTTAATTACAACATGCTAAATACCAACGCCCTAAGGCGATTGTTACTATTTAGTCTATCTAAGTAAACCTGTCTGACTGAATACCTTCGTAAGGTACTATGTGTTTAAGAAAATTTGCACTACACAGAAACAAATATATTATTACTGGCTTTACCAAAATATTATCAACAAGTGAAACGACTGTACTTGCAAAAAAATGGAATCGACAATGTAAGTGCCATCACCACACAAGGAAGTAAACGCCAAAAAACACTGATTAGGAAAAATAAATCGTGTCGTTTTGATATTTGGCATAGTTGTTGGGGGGAGTATCCTGTACAACATACTAAACATCCACGACGGTGGGGAGGGGTATTCAAATGTCGTTTTTATCAGTTTTTCATAAATATCTTGAAAACTATGAGTTTTAGAAAAGAACCAGTTTATGTATAAAATTAAACTACATAAAACTTCCTACAAAAATTATCACATATAATCTCACAAGAGCATTAATTCTTTCCAGAAATTTTTTTGAGTGCGTTCCAACAACGTCGTATTAATTTGCCCGAGCGGGACGCGAGAGCAAATTAGGACTTTGTTGGAATGCACGAAAAATAATTTCTGGATATGAATTAATGCTCGAATGCAGATTCGGTAAGAAAATCGTAACGACACAAACCCAAAAAGAAGTCATGTCTACCTACAAAAAATTTCCAGGAAATTTTGTTGTTGTCTGGGTTACGGCTAGTGAACTAATTTTTCTATTGGTCATTAATGAGTGTCGTACGATTTTCACATATAATCTCATAAGAGCATTAATTCTTTCCGGAAATTTTTTGAGTGCGTTCCAACAACGTCGTATTAATTTGCCCGAGCGGGACGCGAGGGCAAATTAGGACGTTGTTGAATGCACAAAAGATAATTTCCGGATATGAATTAATGCTCGAATGCAGATTCGGTAAGAAAATCGTAACGACACAAACCCTAAAAGGAAGTAATGTCTACCTACAAAAAATTTCCAAGAAATTTTGTTGTTGTCTTGGTTATGGCTCGCAAACTAATTTTTCTATTGGTCATTAATGAGTGTCGTACGATTTTCTGTATAATATTATGTAGGATTAATAGTTTCGAATTTGGAGTGAAATAAAGAATGACATAGTTTTAAAAATTCTCATTAAATTATTTTTATTTAAAAAAAACATCATAAGACATACTGAACTAGTATTGAAGTATTTAGTAAAAGTAAAATATTTCATGCCCAAACTATACTGTAATATGAGGGCAATACGTTGTAAGTAGTGTAATTCGCGTCAAGGTGCTCAGCAAATGATCCTTTTCTTCCATGCAAGTGGCCACTTCCAGTATGCGAAATCTGCCCACCTTTATGTACAAGGCATGCTTGCTTTGACAACTAACCATCCGGATGTGCTAGAACAATTTGTCGAGAATGGATATTTCGCCATAAATAGGAATGGTTCTCCATGGTGATTGAGCTGATTTGGTTATCTCACAGACACGCTCCTTCAAGGCTCTGGTGGTCTGACTCGAAGAAGAGGAATCAGTGATTCTGTGTTAGCAAAGTGGGTTTGCGGATCATCTGCAGCAGCTGCCATCTGTTCGTCAGTGCAGGATTTTTCTGGAGTGGTATTTTTAAGTTGAAAACAGCATGTAGATTTCCGTGTATCAAGGAATAATAGAGATGAGCAGGACCGACCCTTTCCCCAAATTGGATTCGATAATGCCATTGTCTACAGGTATTACTGGAAACTCCCAAATAAATTGTTACCAAGCCCTACATGTTGGAACCCAAACAATGAAAAGTATACTCGGAAGTAATTTTACTTACAATCGGTTAATAATAGGTACGTTTCTAACCTTCAAAACAGTAGGAAAGCGAGTCATTGTTTACTTTACTTTCGCAGCTAGCCGGGAAAGATGTTCCCACTTTCAATGAACGTGTCATGTTACCTAGCAACAGCGTCGCAGTTTTCTTAGTTAAAGTGACTTATTAAACTGCGATGAAAATTCGTATTATTTGAAACTTACCTAATTAAATAAATAATGACAAAAACAGATTGTGAGTAAAACAGTATACATACCACGGTGAAAAGTTTTATTCCTGTCTCGAGATAAAGTTAACCTCGACGATAATCTCTTGACAGTAATGAAACACTTTCCACCTCGGTATGTAATATACTATTTCTGACATTAAGCAATCGAAAAAAAAATGTAGTGCTGTCATTGGCCAGTATAACCTTGCAAATATTGATAGCCTTAAACATTTTGTATTGGTTATTGGTAATTGAACATTAAAAATATGTGTAAATAATAACATTTCATTACACTTACTTCAGGTATCTCATTAATTATCAATTTATACTTAATATTTCAAGTTAAAAAACTGCATTGTGTTCAAATTATACTTTAGATAAACTTTAATTAAATTAAAACGTTTTAAATTTTTATTCCTACAAATTATTGTTAGGATTTTTTAGTTTTAATTTATAAAATACGTATAATTTTGTAGCATTGTATTTTAAATGACTTTTTCAAGTAATATAGGAATTATTTTTCTCCAAAATTTCTAACTATATGTAGCCAAAAACTCCCGAAAAATTGTGTGGTAAACACGATAAACATAATAGACCACTGTCAAAAATAATATCATTTAGAGAACATATTGTAGTTCTTTACAGTTCTTAACAGCCAGTCTTATAAAGGCAACTAATCTGACGTTAACTTTAATTCGCTGTTAAAATAAACAAAAGCGCATCAAAATGTGTTTACTAATGAATAAAATGTCATAAGCACTGACGTTTTGATGCGCTTTTATTTATTTTAACAGCGAATTAAAGTTAACGTCAGATTAGTGGCCTTTATAAGACCGACAGCCAGTCTTATAAAGGCAACTAATCTGACGTTAACTTTAATTCGCTGTTAAAATAAACAAAAGCGCATCAAAATGTGTTTACTAATGAATAAAATGTCATAAGCACTGACGTTTTGATGCGCTTTTATTTATTTTAACAGCGAATTAAAGTTAACGTCAGATTAGTGGCCTTTATAAGACCGGCAGTTTTAATGAATTAAAATAATATAATCGTTTACGAAAATACAAACGGTATTAGTTAATCTTTTTGTAATGTGTGCTCATACCATGCCATTTTTCTATGTGCAACAATGATAATGAGTGTTATGTGTATTATGGAACTGTAGTACGTATATTTTTATAAAAACTTGCTTTTTGGCATTTTAGAATTTTAATTACCATCTACCGTGTTTTTAATACTATCTAAACATGCTTTTGTACAAATAAAACCAATATTACGAGAATCTTTAAAACTATGCGATTCTTTATTCCCCTCTACTTTCGAAATTATTAATCCTGCAGAAATATGATATTGACCATTTCTGTTGGAAATTTTATGTAGTTTAATTTTATACGGTGTTTTTGCTAAAGCTCATAGTTTTCGAGATATTTACGAAAAACTGATAAAAAAGACATTTAAACCACCCCCTCCCCCTTAGCACACCCCCCACCCTCGAGGATTTTTCAGGACACTTTCCCTCAGAACTCTACCAAATTTCAAAACTACACTTTTTTTTCTATTTTTCTTTTGTTGCCTGTACTAAATTAAAGATAGGTATTTTCAAAGGTGCCATTACTGCTGCATATTTCAAAAGACAATATCAATGGCAAACTGAAAGTTATCAAAACTATATGATCAAGAATTTCCAACATCATAGCTCAGCATATGCAATAATTGTCGAAACCTGAAAATGTTTTCTAAGAACAAAATAAGGTATGATCAAAGATTAATCTCATCTAGTATGGCTATGAAAGAACAAATTGCTGCCTTTAAAACTGGGTGCAATATATTTTTTTAGGTTAGATTTAAGATGAAGTGTCTATTCGACCGGTGCAGGCTTGTTTATTGGACAGTTTCATTACTTTTACGTGCAAATTCGTTTATTTCAATATAATATTGTAATAAGATTAATAAAAAGAATAAAATTTGACAGTTTGAATTAAATATAAGTATGTAAGCCAATTTTAAAGGCGTTGGTTTGCACTTCCACAGCCATACTGGATGAGATTAATTTTTGATTATACTATATACTATAAGTTGTGTACATTCGCATGACGCAAACCCGATAGCCACCCAAATTTAGGTGAGAGGGTAAGAAGCCAGAAGGAACGACTATAAAGGTGCCTTCAAGCGCCTACAAATAAATGCCAGTCCACTGGGACATGCTTATATATTGAAGCTGAAATTATAAAACAATACAGAATCTGTTTTTAATTTTAACACAGTTTAAATATCAGCTATGTTCATTTCTATGTGAGTTAGCATAGGTTACAACTGCTATCTACTAGAGAGTTTGGACTGGCCTTCCTGCCCACACAAGTTACCCCAACCATAACTACTTTATGCTTCCAGCGCTTCTGTAACTATCACACATATTAACCTGGTTTTCTCAATAAAGGAACTGAGTGCTCTGAGTTACTTCCTGAAGTGCAGTGTCGGAAAAATTTAGACATATAATTTTTCTGGAAAGCGTTTGCTCGAAAATGTGCATTTCTTTGTCAAATATTAGCTGATTCCGTATAATACTATTAATAAGTTCTTACATATTGATATGATCATTAAATGATAAAGCATTCAATAACTAGACAATAATAAAGCAGCTTAAACTAATGTTCCTAAAAGGAGTGATGGTTTCGTTTTGTCATTGGAATTTCGGTTTTTTACAATAGTATTTGCAATTCATTTGTAAATAGTCTAGTTTTTATTGCAATTGTAATACAATTTAGTCAAGACTTATCTGAAAGAAGTAATTATTATTATAAAATGTAATACAAAAGTATAATTTTTACATATTTGGTCATGTAATTGCAGACATACACGATGTAACAGTGTTAACCTAAAAATATAATTTATGACAAGTAGAAAAGTCATAACATTTGTTTGATAACTATTGGTTTTGGCGGGTAGTTTAAAAATAAACAGAACAAATGAGTTGTATAAAAAATATAAATTGAATTGACACAAGTCCCATTTGAAATCACGTTTAATAGTCAATTTTAGACGTTACTGTATTAGTATGTACCCATTTATATTGTCATACACCTAAAGAGTGTGATAGACAAATACTAGTGTAGTAAAAGCTTAATGAGTGCATCGATTACTACTACACAAGAATGTGCTGCCAACTACAACGAGCATAGCTGTAGCAGAGATCTGGCGAATAGAAGATTATAGAAGATAAAGACCTCTAAGACAGAAATTTACAAAGTGAGTCTATTAATTTTCAACTTAAAACAACACACACATATCAAGGAAAGTACTAATAAAAAATATATTTGCTACTTACAGAGTTAATAAAATTGAATTCAATTGAATAATAAATTAGATAATCATAAAATTATAAACAGACAGTAATATTAATCTAAAATTGATTTAACTGAAATTAAGTATTTATCAAATATTAACAAAGGTGTTAAACGTATGATAAAGGCAGATATTAATTGCCTAATAAATACCATTGTCCTATATCTTGCATTATAGTTATTCATTGTTTATGTCTTAATCTGATTTTAATAATAACCCTAAGATAAAGTCGAATAACTAATTTCAACAAAAGACTGTGGACAAAAGATAAGATTTAAATAAAAAAATTAAACAAAACCCAGAGAACAAGATTTAAATTAAATAAAATCAAATAAAAGCTATTATAGCACAGCAATATATTACAGACCAATCCATTTTGATCATTTTCAATCATGTTAGTCAGTTTAAGAAATCAGATCACACTTGAAGTGCAAAGGACCCTAGGGTGATTTTCAATCACCATGGTAAAAATTGTTAATTTATTTAAGAACTTATCTTCCCGAATTCACCGCGGCCAGTGATAAATCCTTATAATTTTGTGCATTGCCTTTAACGCGCTTTCGGGTTGTTATTTGTCAAAATTATTGCAGGTGATTATCACTGCCCTTGGTAAATTATAGCTGATAATAATAGATATTAACGATACAAGTTTGATTATGAGCATCTTAACGAAACGAGTTTAAATGCCAAAACGAGGCGGTGAGCCGAGTTTTGCGGCAATCAAACAAGCCATAATCAAACGTGTATTGTTCAATATTTTATCTTCATCAATAAACTCTGGTTCAATGTATTTTTTTATATAAAAAGAGTGGGGTAATATTCATTACCGCACTGAGTGCAGTAGTATCCATTACCGCACTCAGCTCTTAACGATACTAAAATTAATTTGGTTAAGAAGCTATAACAACACGGATGAAGATAAAATTAGTAAATCCTCAAATGATGTCTTAATGATGACGCAACCAGTTTTACAAAAATATTATTTTTATTCAAAAACATATTTTCCCTGAATGATCAATACATACCTATATTACTTTTAACTGATTTTAGATATTCAAATATATATACAGGGCGTTTCGTTTAAAAAATATGAATTCAACTAACCCATTCTGTAGTCTGCTCATTAGTATATGAAGCGAATGTCAAATTAGTGTTAATGCCGAAATCTGCAACAATGAAAACGCAATATCATAAGCCGAAAGGGTAAGCAAATAATTTTTGAGAAAAAGAGATCATTAGTATTTGTTTTTACGTTTAAATTTGAATGTTTATTTAATTTATTCATTACTTATGTTGAGCCTCCTTTACCTTTCGGTTCCAAGGACTATTCACGCAACGCGATAAGTGCAACGGAGGTAATGGGCTTCACGCGATTTATAGTACGCTCCCCCGCATCCACGTATACAACACGCCTAACAACCCTAAATCCAACTTACAGCTAACTTAACTAATGAGTTCAAATTCATTGCCGATCCGCAGTGAAGTCGACACACAGCTTTTATGGCTGGTAGAATTACTTGGGTTTAAACCCACATTTTCTGAGCCAGAACCAGAGGTTCATACTTTTAAGCCAGTTCCATTGCTTAATTACGCATTTCCAATATAATAATTATAAACAAACTGTACCCAAAGTTGCTAAACATGTTGCTTATAGAAGCTTCTCAACTTATAATAATTTAAAAAATGCTCACACAAGCTGTAGGTACTTATTGCGCTCCCCCCGCCCCCCCTCCAACACCCTATGTAATAAAATCACAAAAAATAATCCTCCGGTTTTTTAACATGAAGTTACCCCTGAATGTAGTTTTTCAACAGGCGCCAATTTAAATCCACAATTTTGTAAGTCATTGCTCGCTTGGTCGCACTATGCATATGAAGGTGAGAAGATAAAATAAATAAAAGGTGAATAAATGCCAAGCGATCCTCTAAAGAGCTCTATAAAATAAAAGGGATTTAATATTTTAAAAGTATATATGCCGTTCGCTGTTTTATATAGACCGTGAATTTCTGGTGTTTGCATAAAGCGTCTCCTAAAAATTGACCTAATATCCAACCTCCACGTTATAAGCGTTTAAATCAACAGAGTTCGTGAAAAGCGCAGCCAACTGTACTATATTTCTAGTGGAGGGAAGCTTTTCGTGATGAAGTTCTTTCACAAATCGCTTGCAGTTGTGATCGGATCAGCAAACTACTGTGGTACATTCTTGCCATAAATGTCACTAACACGCGCAGAACATAATAGACCACATATTTGAAACGTTCGATAAAATACCTATAAATATTTCCAGAGTAGGAGAGCTCCAATGCGTTTGCTATTCGGCTCGGTTGGAATTGTTCTAGAACCTATAGTAGATACCAGATATCTCAGGACAATTTGAATGCGAAAATTGTAAAATGACGTATTTTAAGCCTCGTGAATTTATTGCATCTTTTGTTTGCAACGCGACCCGCGATACGCAACGATTATGGGTACAAGCTCGGTATTGTAAGATTTATTCTGCTAGTAAACTAGAGAAACGCATAGAATAATTAAATATTCGCTGAAATAGTAAATTCTCACATAAATATTATGTTTACGGACATCAACTGATTACATTCTCTCAGTAAATTACGTATGCTGGTCAGTTCCGGACTGGCATAGTTTCTTTTCTGAATATTGAATCTGGAATAATTAATATAAGGCCATGAACGTTCAATTTCCGTGCTTTACAAAAAAATATGGAAAAATTGTTTCAGGTCAGCAACACCTTAAGCGGGATCAAAATATATATCTGATAAAATATATTTAACGTTTAGAAATATAGCCACTTCAAGTTTGGCACATTCGGTGAATGTGAATGAATGAACCATGTTATTTATGAATATCTGTTTACAGATGTTTTTTTTCTTCTGATTTTTGAGTCTTTCAATATAGATCTCTTGGGATTATTATTACCATCTGGTTTTACCTTAGGTTTGTCTTGCTTCATGCTTCTCCTTCCAGAACTGTCCGTTGTTAGGTCAGTTTAAAAATTTACGCCTCCACTACTCTTTTATTCACGCGGAGAGGAGCTGATAATTGGTCGTATTTCTTTATAGAGACTGAAGTTAATGAGGGGACAGTAGTTAGGCAGCTACTGTCCGGAAAACAGAAAGTGAGTTGTTTGAATCGCTACCAATCTGAAAAACCGCTTTCTGTCTTGTTGAGTAATGGAATTTTATTTCGACTCTTGGTCGGATATTTTGAGCAACCATCCCGCAACACTTTACGCTGACTTATTTAAGGCATAATAACTTTCTTTTTATCGACGCCCGTTTCTGATCTTTTAAATTGGAACTGTTCATTCATAATTCGACCAGCCCAGGTGAGCACGATTTTCGAACCTGAAATTTCCGACAGTTCAAGTTTCTGAAACCCGCTATTACCTAAACTTCGATCAGCCTCATGTGACTATCTCGGTTTTTCCATTTAACGGTGTCAACCCAAACTTCTTCCTTTAGAGCTAAGCTGACATTTTTTGTTAGTAAACAGTTCATGTTGGGAATTACCCCTTAAGGAATATGTTTTATTAGTTAAATGGTGCATGTTACGTGTTATTTAAAAATTGACCGCTTTAACCGAGTTTTGAGTGCATCCTCATAGGGGGCGCAATAACGTCTTAAGCAACAGGCCATCAATATGCCTTGCCTTGTTAATTTATACCACGGGCGAACAGCTCCTAGAGAAATAATAGACCAAGCTGCGGTTAATTATTTCTCGAGGGAACAGCCGTTAAAGTTTTTCTTGTGGCCCAAAGTAGTCCTCAAATCTGCTGTGTAATTTATTTGTGTAGCGGAATGCAGTTATATACGCCACTCCGTCTCCAATACAAATTTAGGCATTTGCTTAGCACAGTTGCGTTTTTGGTTGTTGTTGAAGATTTACACACACTTTCATAAACACTTCTATTTTCACTTCTTTGTTGTCTAAGAAAGTTGTCTTTATCTAAGCTTACACGTCATTATCAAAACTTCTAGATACTTGCATTTATCGACTTGCTCTATTCTTTTTTTAGGCGTATACTGTGGTGTCTTGATTAAGTTGAAACATCTCTTTGGATTTTAATTTCTCGCTACATAAATTCACGTGGAACTGGCGATTCTTAATAGAATTTTCAAGCACGAATATACGTGGTCAATAAATATGAGCCCTTAAATACAGATACAAACTTTATATACAGGGTGTCTCGCGAAGTTCTCCCAGCACGTAAGGACCATGTTTTTTAGATCTTTTCAAGCATAACAAGTTCATATAAACATATGTCCGATTCTCAGTATTTATTGAGCTATACATAGTTCAAACTAAATTAACCGTATATAATTAAAATTTCTATGACATCAAAAATAACAAAATAAATGACAGCAGACTAATAATTAAAAAAAAACGTAGTCACAGATGTTCGAAAATTCCACCTCCTACTTCAATGCAGATAGCCGCACCATTCATTATCTTAGCATGGCTATCTTTTATTTGTGATGCAGCGTTCAAAATTCGCTGGATTAAGGCCTGGCGTGTTTCTACTTTCTCTTCGTACACCAACTAGGGGATTTAGATCTAAAGATCTAGCCGGCCAATTGTGTGGCCCACCTCGACCAATACTGAGAATAGGACACATGTTCATATGAACTTGTTTGCTTGAAATGATCTCAAGAACATGCTCCTTAAGTGCCGGGAGAACTTCGCGAGACACCCTGTACCTATACTGAAATATCACATTAGAATATTTTTCTTCTTGTTTTGTAGACTCGTACAATACGAAGATGGACATGCATGGGCCTAAAACATATCTTCGCAGTCTTATTATTGTCTTGAATTTATTAATATGTTCAAGCCTAGTTTTTATGAAATTATTACTATTGTCTGAGACCTTGAATGACTACGATGTATATCTCTCTATCAATTACTTTGTGTCCAAATAAGTATGGTTTTTCACTTAGTTGCCTTAGTGCAGATATGTGTTCGTAAACCCCTCCATTTTCTCTTAAACTAGTTTGCATTGCATACCTTCTATTGCATTATCGAGTGTATTCCTGAGCCTTCATTCTAGAAACTACCGAATAAGATGCCTGGAACACTTGGTAAAGTAATTACTTCCCGGTAACTTTCCTTTGAGATTTTAACTTTTAATTTTCTACTCAGTTAGTGTTCTTTTATTCGTTCTGCAGTTGCTTTTTACAATATTATTCAATTATATAAGGTAGTTATCGTTTCATTTTTTACTTTTCTTCAATTTGACGCATTGACTGAGGATTGTCGATTTTTGTTTCATCATTTCTGTTGTTTGCGAATGCTTTTGTCTAAAAATTGAATATCTCTTATCACCAAACACTTTCCACCAATGATTCCAATATACTTCTACCATTACTGTTTTTTTCCTTCTACAGTTATCCCTTCAGGTTTGTTGAAAAACACTCTGTAACCACCCATATATAAAAATGTAGGTTGGGGTAATTGTGCGGAAATTAGAAATTGTTTTATAATTTTGCTGACACTTGTCAAGTTTGAATAAAAGTTGTATTTTTGCCCAATAAAGTTACTTTCAATACTGATTTCTCCTATTCTCAACATTTGGCGACCATGACAGGATAGTACAATGGAGAAATCAAACCAGTTGCAGAAAGAAAGGACCCAATTGAGGCGATCATTTACAAAAACTTGCAAGGACTTGGATAGCTTACTGAAGGATAAACTATCCAAAACAGAAGATGTAATGGCTCGTTTGAACCAGTTAGAGGATAAAAGCGACCGTCTCTACATTCTGGATGAGCAAATTAAAGAAGCACTATTTTCGTATGACGTTGGTAATGGAGAATTCGAGGAAGAATGGAATTCAGTTGAATTATTCAGAGATGAATCCATAACATACAAAACCAGGTGTAATTTCTATTTGAACGAGGCGACTAAACAAGAGGATACAGTCAGCAATGCCAATTCTACAAGTGGAGGGGCCAAGAGGAGGAACTTCAAATTACCCAAATTTGAGTTGAAGAGATTCGACGGTGAGGTGAAGAATTGCATCGGTTTTTGGGGCCAATTTAAGAAAATTCGCGAAGATCCCGCGATTGACATCGAAGACAAATTCCAATATTTGATTCAAGCTACTGAACAGGGTTCCACGGCGAGGGAGTTGGTTGAGAATTTTCCGCCTTCAGGTGACAATTACGAAAAGGCTGTCAAACAGTTAAAAACCAGGTTTGTTAGGGACGAATTCTTGATTGAGGTATACGTCAGGGAGCTCCTGAATCTCGCGTTGAAGCAGTCGATGACAAATAAAACAGGGATGTCTCTACCCAACCTATTCAATAAGCTTGAAACACAATTAAGAGCCCTTGAAACATTAGGTGTCAGAAGTGACAAGTATGCCGCAATGTTATATCCTCTAGCAGAATCAGCTTTACCCAAAGATGTTCTTAAGGTGTGGGAGAGACATCGAAGCAATACCAAAATAAAAAGTACATAGATTATTTGAAAAGTAAAAACATAACAATTTCAGATTCAGACTCAAAATTAAATGAAATTGTAATTCTTTTGGGAGCTGATATTATAGGCCAATTATTCACTGGTGTAATTGAGAAGGTAGACAAAGAATTGTTTGCCATAGCAACTCGTCTTGGGTGGCTCTTCATGGGAAAGCAGCAGAAAATAAGCAATTGTTTTTCAATTTCATCTTTATGTAGTTTTCAAATATCAGATTTATAGAGTTTAGAAATTTTGGGTATAAGGGATTCTTCAGAACAGAAAACAAAGGAACATTTACAAATTGAGACCATACAGCATTTCAATGAAACGATAATTTTAACAGATGAAAATAGGTATCACGTTTGCCTTCCCTGGGTAGGAGGTCACCCAAAACTCATGAACAATTTTGATAAAGCAGAAAAGAGATTATTCAATGTAACAAGGAAGCTTAAGGATTCCAATAGGTATTCAGAATATCAACAAGTTTTTCGAGAGAGGGAAAAATTGGATATTATAGAAATGGTTCCAGAAAATGGAATGGATAATTATGCGTATTATTTACCTCAGCACGCAGTAATAAAAGATACAAGCGCGACCACCAAAATCAGAGCTGTTTTTGACATCTGCAAAGGATAAAAAGGGCCATTCTTTGAATGGGTGTCTTGAAAAGGGTTTGCGGAAAGTTCGTTCCCCACATTTCGTTCCCCACATTTCGTACCCCACATTTCGTTCCCAGGATATTTTGTCTCCCCACATCTCGTACCCGGAAACTTCGTTCCCGGGCGAGCTCAATTTGTCTCCTAGATTACAGGGTGTTGAAAAACGAGTGCAGCAATCGGAATGCAGTTAGAAAATGAAAGATATTTTAATTAATTTATTTATTATAGTAAAATTATAAGAACAAAATGAATTGTATTTATTAAAAATGACGGGTTAATCTAAGTATGTCCCTGATATTTTGTATAGGGCCATAATTTCTCATTCTGAACAACTTTTCTCAGTAATATTTTGCCATATGATAAACAAAAGGGGTAGGTTACCCAAAAAGCAAATAGTTTTTGCTTAACTGTCAAGGCCGACTTGTTTTTGGAAAACTAAAAATTCTCTACAAACCAAGCAGAAATTCTAATTCCTATAACATTTTTATATAAAACTAAAAATAAAATTTCATTTTATTTTGTGAACTCAATCCGGGGACATACTGTATATAGTTCTTAGAAGTTTATCATAATAAATAAATAATTTAAAATATATTTCATTTTTCTAACTGCATCCGATTGCTGCACTTGTTTTTCAACACCCTGTAATCTAGGAAACAAATTGAGCTCGCTCGGGAACGAGGTTTCCCGGTACAAGATGTGGGGAGACGAAATATTCCGGGGACGAAATGTGTGGTACGAAATGTGGGGAACGAAATGTGGGGAACGAACTTTCCGTATCCCCTTGAAAAAGGGCCAAATTTGATTGAACTCATACCAACAGTTTTATTACAGTTCAGACTAGGGGCGATTGGTGTAATTGCAGATATAAAAAAGTCTTTCCTACAGATTAGCTTCAAAAAAGAAGATAGAGATTTTTTGAGATTTCTCTGGTGGGAAGATGAGGAAAATTACAAGAAAATTATATATAGGCATCGTAGAGTAGTTTTTGGAGTTTCTTCAAGTCCATTTCTCTTAGCAGCAACAATTAATTATCATTTGGAACGAGTACCAGACTATTTGAAAAATACAGCAAGTAATCTCAAAAATTCTTTCTAGGTAGACAATTGTGTCACGATCCTAGGAAACATGTCTGATTTATTGAAGTTCAAGGAAGAATCTAATAGGATCATGTCCAGTGCACAGTTTGAACTCAGGGGTTGGATTCATTCGTTCGGAAAGTCAAATGTTGATGTCACTTGCGAAGAAAATGTATTATTAGTATTGGGTTTATCTTGGAATTTCAAGAATGATACAATTTTCTGTGATATAAACTCCGTTACTCAAGTAAATACTATTCCTAGAACGAAGAGAGAATTGGTTGAAGCAAATTCCATGGTTAAGTTTTTGCGTAATACCCAGACATATATGTGATTATCCCTTGAATGATACGGTGAATACTTTACATGTATTCTGCGATTCAAGTAAGTCAGCTTATGCCACTTGTATTTTTCTACGTTCAGAGAAGAACAGAGTCGTATCACTTCAGTTGATTCAAGCAAAAACAAGAATCGCTCCAATAAAACCAATCTCTATACCAAGATTAGAACTATTAGTGGAAGTAATAGGTGTCAGACTTTGTCAGTCAGTAAAAAAGGCTGAAATATTTTCTTCCATGAAAACCTATTATTGGTCATATTCAATGGTAGTACTTTCATGGATCAAAACTAAAATTTGGACCACTTTTGTCCGTAATCGAGTCAGGGAAATATGTTCCCTTAGTGATCCTGTTGATTGGTTCCATGTACCTGGAAATATGAATATTGCGGCTTTGCTATCTAGGGGATGTAGTGCTAAAAATCTTTCAGAAAATAAATGGTGGAGTGTTCCAGAATGGTTGAAAAAAAATACAGAATTTTGGCCACAATCTGAAATTTCTTGCTCCGAGGAAGAATTATTGTCTAAAAAGAGAAAATCTATCATTTCATCGGTTGTACATGAAACAGCAAAATTCACCAAATATTTAAAGTACTTTTCCAAATATTCGAAGATTGTGAGGATGGTTACATGGATATTCAGATTTTGTTTCAATGCGAAGAATAAGAAGGAAAGAAAATCGGCTGAACTGACATGTGAAGAAGTTGAAAGGAGTGAAATTTTTCTTTTAAGAATAATTCAACATGAAAGTCTTGGAAATATAGATGCAGATGTGCAGAATTTACAAGTGCTGAAAGATGAAAATGGTATGCTGAGGGTAAAAACTAAGTTGCTTTTGAGTGAAGACACTGAAGATTTCAAATACCCAATTTTATTACCTAATCACCACGATACAGTTCACAGACTGATTTTTGAGCAACATTGTTTATTATGTCATGCTGGTCTCAAAACACTTATCGCTATTTTGAGGGAAAAATTTTGGATTTTGAAAGCCAGAAAAACTGTGAAACAAGTAATTTCGAAATGCGTCGTTTGTAAAAGATTCAACCAAAAAACAGTTGAAACGCCTTTTGCACCATTACCAAAAAATCGAATAAAAAATGCTGCCACGTTTGAGGTTACTGGTATAGATTATGCAGGTCCACTGTTCTTGAGAGGTGGAGAAAAGGCATGGATATTATTATTCACCTGTGCTGTTTATAGAGCGGTATATTTTGAACTTGTGAAATCACTCTCCACAGAGGCCTTTATTCGTGCTCTCAGAAGGTTCGTTGTCAGACGAAACAGAGTCTCCACGATTTATTCTGATAACGGGACAAGTTGTGTGGGTGCTAATAATTTATTGAAGAGAATCGATTGGGAAGAGATTCTGAAATTCTCTTCAGTGAAAAGAATTCGATGGATTTTCAACGTTCCCACAGCGGCATGGTGGGGAGGATGGTGGGAGCGATTGGTAAGAATTACGAAAGCGCTCCTGAGGAGGAATTTGAGAAAACCTAGCATCACGTATGAAGAATTGATGACAATATTGTGTGATTGTGAAATAATAATCAATTTCAGGCCCTTGACGTATATCTCAAATAATAATGAATTGATTCCTCTCAGTCCTTTGCAGTTTCTACAGAGTATACCAAGTAATGAAGTCACAGACCTTGATACTATAGATAGACAATACTTACTAGGACGACAAAAATATCTACCAACTGTAAGGGACAATTTGAGAGGGAGATTCAGGAAGGAGTACTGAGCAGAACTAGTTCATTATGGTCACAGAAAGGTGGCCAGAATTCCAACAGCAGACATTGTATTACTGGAAGTGGATAACAAGAAGCGCGTGAATTGGCCTTTCGCAAGAGTTCTCCAAATTTATCCTGGCAAAGTGATGTAGCGAGAGTAGGTAGCTACATTTAAATTTTCGGAAGGTGAACTACTTCGACCTTTTCAACGGTTGTTCCCCTTAGAAATTTCTGCTCCGGATGACGAAGAAATACGAAGTTTTGGAGAAAAAGTCGTTCCTCAGAAGAAACAACTCGATTCTGAACAAGAAATTGACCACAAACCAAATTCCGATACACAACCCAACGGTAGTAAATTAGAGAAGCAAACTGTCACTGCAAAGATATGGACGTGTAGTGAAAGTGCCCAAACATTTCGATGAGTAGTGCTTTTTATCTATTTCCAATTCCGTGAATTGAAAAGGTGGGAGTATATTGGAAAACACTCTGTAACCACCCATATATAAAAGTGTAGGTTGGGGTAATTGTTGTGCAGAAATCAGAAGTTGTTTTTTAATTTTGCTGACACTTGTCAAGTTTGAATAAAAGTTGTATTGTTGCCCAAAGGTGCGAAAATTTAAATGAATAGCTTCAACACTTCCCCTTAAACTTTAAATTTTTGCAAACAGGAAGATGAGAGAAACAATGAATGAGCTTAACCACAAATTTAAAAAAAAACTACGTTTTGAGTTCAATCACTCCTAACTTTTTTCGAAGCTGTTCGAAATTCACTCGCGGAATCAGCTTCGTCAAAATATCGGCTATTTGGTCCTCACTCGAAACATGTTCTACTTCCAGCTCTCCATTCTGAACCCGTTCACGAACAAAATGGGCACGCACATCAATATGTTTTGAACGTTTATGAAAACTCGGGTTTTTTTCAAGCTTAATCGCACTTGCATTGTCTATCAACAGCTGGGGCACTGATTTTAGCAGTGAAATCTCGTCGAAAAGACGTCCCAACCACACCGCATCCTTGGCAGCTTCACAGGCGTCTACATATTCTGCTTCCATAGTTGACAGTGAGACACTTTGCTGCCGTTTACTAGCCCAAACGATAGCTCCACCGCTGAACTTAAAGACTGTGCCGCTGACAGAACGGCGCGTTATTTCGTTGCTTGCATAGTCTGCATCGCTGTAGGATTCCAGCTCTCCCGCTACAGAGCCTGAGCTGTATCGAATACCCATCCCAGTTGTCCCCTTGAGGTACTTCAGGATCCGCTTGACCATCGTCCAGTGCCATTCAGTGGGGTTTTCAAGAAACTGCGACACGTAGCTCACAGCAAAGGCAATATCAGGTCGTGTTGCCACCGCCAAATACATCAAAGACCCGACGGCCTCTCGGTAAGGGGCATTTGTCATGTCACCATCCGTCACTTCCCCTGTCAGTTGGCATCTCACGATTGGAGTCGAAACAGAATTCGCGTTTTCCATGTTGAAACGCCGGAGAATGTCCTCAGTATATCTCTTCTGACTTATAACTATTGAATTGTCATCAATACGTTCGATGAGCACATTCAAAAAATACCCAACGGGCTCGGTCGTTATCTTGAACTCCTCTTTGAGTTGGCTCAGGAATTTTTGAATTGCGATTTTCTTAGTTGCTATTACTAATCCGTCGTCGACGTATAGTACCACGATCAGCTTGTCTTCATCCGAGATTCGATAGAACAAACATGGATCCGCTGCACTCTCATGAAATTCAAAAGAAATTAACAAGTCCCTGAAACGTTTATTCCAGCACCGTGGAGACTGTTTCAGTCCGTACAAGCTTCTCTGAAGTTTGCACACATGTTGGCTGCCATCGTCGTAACCTTCGGGCTGTTGCATATAAATTTCTTCCTCAATTACGCCGTTTAAAAATGCTGTTTTGACGTCAAATTGAGCGAGCTCCAGTTTTTCGTTTGCAGCAATACTTATCATTGTCCGAATTGTGTCAAAACGTGCAACAGGGCTGAAAGTTTCGTTATAGTCAATCCCTTCTCGTTGACTAAATCCTCGGACGACCAATCGCGCTTTATAGCGACTGATTTTACCATCGGCGTCGCGTTTAACACGAAATATCCAGCGATTTGAAATAGCTTTACGTTCTGCTGGTAATTTTACCAAATCCCATGTCGAGTTTTCTTTCAGGGATGCCATTTCTTCTTCCATCGCTGCTCTCCAGTGCACCTTTTCCGCTGAATTCATCTCCTCGCTATAATTCTTTGGTACATTGACTTCGGAGATCATCATTTCTTTGAAGCGCTTCGGTCCTTTTAAATTAAAACGATCTCGTAACTGCGGCCCCCTCATAGATGACATTGGATTCTCCGAGTCCTGCTTTTGAACTAAATCATGCTCCAGTTCTGATTTTGACGATTCATATGATGAGTCGGTTGACAAGCGAGACAAATCAGACACCCCCTTTTGTTCCTCGAGCTGCGAGCAATCGTCAATTCCACTAGGAAACAAACTTAACAATTTTCCTGCGATTTCAGGCTCAAATACGACATCTTTACTCCGAACAATACGATTTTCCGACTTGTACCAAACGCGAAAACCGTCCACGTTGTCTGAATAACCGACGAATATGCCTCGTTTGCCTTTTCCGTCCCATTTCTTGCGTTTTTCTTTTGGCACGTGTACATAACATCCTGTACCAAAAACATGAAATTTCTCCAAGCGGATACTTTTTCCCGTAAACAGTTCATATGGCGATTTTCCTTTAATACTGCTCGGGCCACTTCGGTTTAAAATATATACTGCAGCATTTACTGCCTCCGCCCACAAAAACTTGGGCAAGTTTTTCGCCAAGAGCATCGTCCGGGCAAGGTCCACCACAGTTCTGTTGGTCCGCTCTGCACAGCCATTTTGTTGTCGGGTGTACGGATTGGTAATCGCCAGTGCTACTCCATTGGAAGCCATGGTTTTATGTACTTCAGTGTTGTCGAACTCCGTACCTCCGTCACATTGGAAGATCTTCATCGGTTTTCCACGATGATTTCTGACGACTTGAACCATCTCAGTAATTTTCACCGCAGTTTCTGACTTTTCTTTCAGAAAATAAACAATGCGAAGTTTTGAAAAATCACATGTAAAGCACACGAAATACTTTGATCCACTCAACGATGTGCATTCCATGGGACCACACAAGTCGGCATGTATAATTTCACCAGGTTCAGTGGCACGTTGTCTACGCTCGATATAACTATTTCGATGCTGTTTACCCTCCACGCAGGCTCCGCAAAACTGGTCATCCTCAACAAATTCCACTCTGTGATTTTTCAGAACTTGCTTTACGTGGCGTTTGTTTTGATGTCCAAGCCTCTCGTGCCAAATGTGCAGCGTATCCTTCGATGACAAGTGTACTTCAGCCAGGCACGAAGTTTCCGGAGGTTTTACTCGAATCGCCATCTTGAACAGTTGACCAGCTCGTACACCACATGCCTTGACAATTCCATTCTTCACGAATTGGCATCCTCTTTGTGTAGAAGTAAACTGCATCCCTTTGTCCAGGGCTGAGATTACTGAAAATAAGTTTCTTCGGGCATTTGGTACATACAACACGTTTTCCATGTAACAGGGCATCCACTTCTGGTCAACAAGAGCCTCAAATTTAATCGTACCTCTACCAAGAGCATCCATTGTCGATTTATCACCAATATATACTTTGACCGGCGTAGGGAACTGTTCAAAGGACGAAAACCATTCACCATGATGAGACACATGATCCGTTGCCCCAGAATCGGCGATCCACGAGTCATATTCTTCAGCGTTGAGGACTTCACAAACGAATGCCTCGTCTTTTGGTTTACCTTTCGACGTGCTCGTGTTGCTGGACTTTTGTCTTTTACAATTTCGACGAATATGGCCAACGGCTTTACACCGGAAACACCTTACCACGTGCTTGCCCTTGTCATTTCTGTCTCCAGGGTCTGTTGCTCTCTTTGACTGGTTATCTTTATTGTTGTTGAAACTGCCACGATCGCTTCTCCCTTGAATTTTGGCTTGGCTCGCCATTAGTGCAACCAAATCATCTTGCTTTTCAGCTCGTTGTTGTCGACGTTTTTCGTCAGAAGTTAGTAGTCCCACGAGGTTCGCGACTGTTTGTTGCTCATCAGGTCTCGCCCACCACGCCTGCCGAAGGCTCTCGTAGTCATCCGGGAGCGAGTCCAGTAGTTTAACCATGAGCGATGACTCATCCGGTTTCACATTAAGTTGTTGCAAACGCAAAATAAGACCTTCAAATTTTGCAATATGAGTAACAATATCATCAGCAGGATTTTTATTAAAACTAAAAAATTCTGCCTGAACAGTGTGGGCAGCTTGCTTTGTTTGTTGCTCATAAACTGAATGCAACTTGAGCCACATATCTTTCGCTGTCTCGCACGTTATCAGGAGGGCCATTACCTTGGACTCCAGAGTTTTAACGATGATTTGACTCGCGGCACGATCCGCCTTGTCCCAGGCTTTCCAACTCACGCTATATGCGGCAAGTGTATCAACGTCCATATCTTCCGACACCGGCTCCGGCTTTTCTAATTCGCCGTTGCAAACCTCATATGCTCCCTCAGTTCCACGCAGCAAATTCCTCACCGCGAATTTCCAGATGTTCCAATTATCAGCACCTCGTAATTTTTCAATACCGTGGAATTCCATGTTTATGCCGTGCGAAAAAATCCAGTGAACAACACCAACCCGCGATACGCCAAATCCCGTGCTTTCACTGCCGCAACGAAACAAGTCCACTTTATGAGGAACCACGCTCTGCTACCATGTTGATGATTGCTTTATTATCAATATGAAACACCTTTAAGAACTGAGACCTTTTTATTAACATACACAATTTGTTTATATATATTGACATTAGTTACCACACAGCACTCTACTCTTTAATACAACAAAGGTGCGAAAATTTAAATGAATAGCTTCAACAAAACTTAACATCTATTTCATTCAATTAATTCTGACATTTTAAATTATGTCACGATAGGGATATTGTTTGTAACCTCGGCTAGTCAGTTCAGAACAATAAGACCCCCTACTCCCAGCTGAATGGTATTGCATTCAACTAATTACTTTTAATTTTAAATTATAATAATGAATCTACTTGTAAAGTAGAATATGATTCTACTTTATAAGTTATATTTCAAACTCAGGTGCCTCTAAACTTCACTTCCTTTTGAATTCATTACAACTTGATAGTAGTTTGATCTGACATGGCAAATAAAATAACTAACTGTGAAAATATATTTTAATCAACTATTATATGTATTCTAAAATCGACTAATAAATAAAGATCATAAAACGTAACCTAATACCAAAATATTTAAATTTCAAAATACAAATGCCTAAAAACGCCGAGCACCCGAATCACACACAATTTAAAAAAATAATTCTTTTAAAATTAATTTCTAAATATAATTACAATAGTTTATTTTGTAAGACCTATCGCACCAAACTCACCTTCAATCTTATCCTTCTTATAAGTTTATATGACTTTCCACTGACCTTAACTTCTGTTTCGTTTGATACCTGATTTCTCAAACTTCGCACTTACAGTGCTACAACTCCCGTCAGCAAACCCCTGGTTGCTCCAGACCAATAGACAACCGAGTACACAAGAACACTCACTTTGCACTTATTTTACTGTATAAATTGTATTCCATTACTTTTAAGCAAACCAATTCAATTACATTGAATTATATATCTAATATATAACAATTGTGATACTATATCACGTCCATTTGACTTCCTCAATAACTATCACCAGTCATTCATACAACTGTTTAAATATACTGCTCCATAAATGAACTGGACCACCCATAAAAATTGTATTTATTACATTACGTCATAAAAAAAAATATATAAAGGCTTTTGTTTTATAGTATACTCGTATTAAGCATATTTAATTGCTCCATCCTCAAATATCAACTGAAGAATTAACAAAGTCATATTCATAAAATTAGAAAATAATAAAATTATAAAATACCTATATACCACAAAAATAAGAGGAATCACAAAAAATGTTAATTAATAGTTCTTTTAGTCCCTTCGGAACGTTTAAAAATGTTTGGCAACAATTTGACATACTTTGTATGCAATCTACTATCAACATTTGGGCAAAATCAAAATTTTAGAATGATTATACCACTTCCTCTAACATCAACCAATAAAAAACGACAAAATGCATAGTTACGCATGTACTAACTTTTGATAATGTACATAGCAACTGATAATCACATACCTTCTTGATTAATAGGTAATAATCACACTCCTTCACAAACATCACGTTACCTGCTATCAGAACAATTGTCATAACAACCACATTAATTGTACCTTTAATATTGAAAATACACTATTCAAACTTTGTTTATTGACTCGTGATATAATCTATCCGAATGCAACTCGTGTCTTCTTGATTATCCTTCGGACTCGCGTAATAGCCAAACAATATATCTCGTGTAAACTATAGTGACACAATCATGAAAGGTTACCAAAAATGCCTTGACTGCCCTTTTGGAAAATATTATTTTAAAATTGCACCAATATATGCAAATGGTCCAGTTCATTTGTGGAACAGTATATATGTACTGTATTAACTATCTGGATATTATGATATAAAATAAATGTAACATGCATCCTGCATGCTATATTACAGGTGTAGCACGAAGTCGGTGATATAACCGCAAAGTCTGAATTGTTTCCAACTAAATGTACGATAGTACAAACATCAATATCATCTTTCACCAAACCAATAACTTGAAAGATACCTGGTGCTATCCTGGATCAGTTCATGGATGAGGACGTGATTCCAAAGGCCTCACTTGCACCAAATATCCTATTGATTTAGACTACTGAACCAAATTGTAGTTTTATAAAAATGAAAGCCGTACTGTAATAACCATTATCTGTTTGCAGAAGAAAACCAAAAAAGATGGAGTACACGTTAAACTGGAGCAATTATAAAATCCTACAGTAAAAGAAGATTAAAAAACTACTATTCAAAATAAGGGGTTGGCACATGTACAGCTTACCAAGGAACTCTCATCGCCGGTGGAGATTTGGGCTCTAATTAAGGACACAATCTCGATCTCTAGTAAATCAATACTGGGTCTGAAATCAGAAAGAAGGTCACCGGAGTGGTTGAATGATAACATAGTGATACCGAATTTACGAGTAGATCGTAGGTTATATTCCCTCAACATCGAGTGACTACCTGGATACAATTTCCGGCCGGTCGCCACAGTGAGGAAGCGTGCAGTCCAATATAAAGTCCAGCACACAAGGGCGCCAACAAATCTTTTAACTACGATAAGTGTTTCCGGATGTCACTGAGAATTTGTAAACTCTAAAGTAGTCCCAATTCTCTGAAAGGGAGCACAAAAACTAGGTCGCACTATCATAAACCAGACGATGTAGTTATAGCAATGTATAACTATCACAGATGATAAATTGCATACAAAGCCAGCATAGTGTGCATAGATTTATTCAATAAATATACGAGGGTGGGTTGAGATGTAATGCACAAATGCTTGTAGAACGGGAACGGTTTCATTTGGAAGCCACATCCCTCCTCTATGCGCATGCCAAGTTTGAAAGAGTTTCGTTTACCAGTTCGATTTTTAGTAGCGAAGGTATGGAGACGTGTTCTCGTGCTATGTCAACGCGCGTGAAACAGCGCGCGTTTAAAGAATTTTTAACTGCTGAAAACGTGATTCCTACTGAGATTCGTATCCGTTTAAAGGCCATTTATAGTGACTATGCTGTTGATAGGACTACTGTGAATCGATGGGTAATAAAATTTCGTGGTTGTGATCCCGGAAACGCCGTAATTGATGACAAAAACCGCAGCGGACGTCCGGTCACTGCTGCAGACGATGAACATTAGAAACGCGTTGATAATTTGATTCAAAATCACCGGCGCTTTGCGATGAGCTTTTGAGTGATTTGCCGGTCATTTTGAATCAAATTTTCAACCGGCTTGCGATATTCATCATCTGTAGCAGTAATCGGACGTCTGCTGCGTTTTTCGTCATCAATTACGGCTTTTCCGGGCTTGTAACCACGAAATTTTATTACCCATCGATTCACAGTAGTCCTATCAACAGTATCGTCACCAGAAACGGACTTTAACGACGAATAATTACAGTATGAATCACGTTTTCAGCAGTTGAAAGTTCTATAACCGAGCGCTGTTTAACTCGCCTTGACATAGTGCGGGAACACGTCTCAATACGCTACTAAGAAACGAACTGGCGAACGAAACTCCTTCAAACTTTCCGTACGCATAGAGGAGGGACGTAGTTTCCGAATGCAACCATGCGAGTCTCTATAGATCATGTTGTTCGTGTTCTACAAATATGTCTGAATTGTATTTCAACCCACCCTCCTACCTAACTATCAGGTACACTACAAAACACATACACTCGAATAATATTACTAGCAAATAGACATTCTAATATTCTAAAAAGACCGACTACGTTAATTAGGAAAAACAAAAGAAATTAAAAGTGTTGCAAAGACTAGTAATAGGCTCCAATGTTGAAATTCATTAACTGTATTAGTTTAAGCATTCGAATAGGCTCTGAAGGGTACCCGTTGAAATCGTTAAGCAAACTGCGATTGTAGAGTACCATGGCGAACGTAATAATCACGGCGTTTTGAAGAGACCCAGGTAGAACTCGCTTGCAACTCAGTGCCGCAAAAGCAAGCTGCGGCCGTACTAAATAGGCACAGAAAATCAAGAGAAAGTCTTACACCAACTAAAAATATAAATACTGTTAGGATGATGATACAATACACAGCATTACATCGGCTTTTTCGTTGAGCTCCAGGCACAAATAGCTCCAGGGCCTTGAACGTTAAAGCAAGGTCAATAACTGCAGGAAATCTCGCATCCAAATAAAAGGCTCGGCACTCGAATGCTGCAAAATTGCCAGTACTACAGGCTCGCATTCAAGCAGGAAAGACTCAGGTAACGACTACTCTAGTTATTGGTCAAGGACGCCATTTGCAGACGCCATGTGCATGAATATCTGGATCACATACTAACAGATAAAAGAAAAACGCCCAGAGATACAACAAAACGTCTAAACACGCAGTACAACGGAAATTTAAACGAACTTACCCAAAAAATAAGCCACGTGCAAAACAAAATTCCGACCACTTGCTACCACGCTTCGCCAACTGGCGTAAGAGGTATTACTCATCAAATAGTCGACCAGAGATGCTTAATCCGCTAACACAGTGACGGCTAACCCAATATTTCATAGCATAACCTCCCCAGAAAGCCTGTCGATTCCTTGATAGCCAAAGTGGGAGCTGAACTGCTTGAAAACGCTGCAAATACAAAATAAGCGGCGAAAATTCGGAACGGCCATTTTATCGCTTCGAGTACAGACAAGCAACGACGAAACGCGAAGTTTAAACTATGTGACACAAAACTAACATTCAACCAGATCGAGCTCATTGCCCTGTAAACCTAAATGGATGCATTATACACTTAAAAATAGAACACAACGTAAAGCGATGGAAGAAAAATCCGTTAGAAGTCTAATCATATATGCTGAACAGCATAATAGCAAACTTTGTTTTCAAGCACTGAAAGTTATCTATGGACACATCACAAGAATTTCATGCCCGCTAGTGGTTATTTTCGGTAGCTTGCTGGAGTGAGGAACACATATGTAAACGTTGGAATGGGCACCACTCAATTATTCTAAATCAAGAATCCGCTATCAACTATAAAGCAATAGATGTAATCCTTCAGTGCAATATCACACCATTTTAATTCTGGCAAAAGAATAAATTACCGCTAAACTCAAACAAATGGAAAAATATAAAGCAAATGGAAAGCGATGGAGTAGCTGCTGATTTTCTAAAATCTGTATATGTGTAGATAATTATACATCCGAAATTAACCTTTGATCCCATCTGGAAACACTAAGAAGTTCCATAAGAATAGGCAAACGGTCTCATTATCAACATATATAAACGAACAAATAATTTGATTGCTTTAAATATCGAGAAATTTCACTGTTAGTGGTAGAAGTCCATACTGTTTGACAATAAACAGGATTTTCACCTAAACCAACTTCCAGCAAAAGCGATCCAACAGTAAACTGCCTCGAAGTTCCATTTATTGATATTACTTTCTACCCCATCGATAGAAATGTCTTATGTTCAATTCGGCCAAGGTTCGATCTACAAATAAATGCATATCAGTATGTCCGAATATGCAAAGAAATAACACTGTGAGAATTGTCTATAATGAGCAACTCACCGGCGAATACCAAATACAAACCGGTGCCTGCCAGAAATATGTACTGGTAACATATTTCTTTAACGCTTTTATGACAACACTCTCTATCGTAGTCAACTGCAGGCTAGAGCAATGAGGTGTGAGAATAGGATAAATAGTAATTTATTATACAAGACGATAAAGTTAAATTTTATCCACGAGTGAATCGTTTAACGTCGAGACGAAGTCGAGACGTTAATGATTCAAGAGTGGATAGAAATAACTTTATCGTCGTGTATAATACAATATTTTTTTCTATAACAAGAACTTTAACAATTTCAAAAGAAAATAATGACAGTCAATCACATTTCAAAATGTCAGTAGCTAGATTGGGTTGCTACGATAATACGAAACTGTCATATTTAATTTAAACAAAAGTTAGAAAATTAAATTACTTTATCTATCCTTGACGTTAAAGTGCTATTTTATCTACCCTTGCTGTTAAAGTAAAACTTGACCTTTTGTTTTCAGTTGATAAAAGCACACTTTAACATGTGCTATAGAAAAAAACAATTTAAACTCTCATATACGAGTCAAAACAAGATTTGTAACCGCGACGAGGTATGGAGATACTCTACAGGAAATCTAGAATGAATGTTTATGGGCATTCCAAGACTTCGGTATAGACTATACCTATACAACAGCTTAATAATTTTCAGATAATTCATCGTAACTGCGTGCATTAATAAATTTATAGTATGTCGCCAAGATGCTACTCAGGGTTGTTTCACCTTAATAGATACGGTTGCAGCTGTTTGAAGATCATGGAGCAGGTTATATAATTGATGGCATCACCAACCATGAACCAAGTTCAAGGCAGATTTATAGCTTCACTCAAGTTTATATTTAAGAATGCTTCAGGAATGTAGAGTAAATTTTCTCGTAAACAGCAAAAATTCAGAACGGTTTCAAAATTATTTAAAAAATGTAGCTGTGTTTAATGTTTTACTTGAACAACAACTACGCTTACGCTGTAGGTCACTAATATTTGCTATGGTTTTGCTATAATAAAATAGTTTTTTCTTAATAAAAGCTTAATATCAGGGTCCTACATATTTTTTATTACTGAATCTGTAACTTACCTTAACATTCATTTGAGCATGTGTTAGAATTATCTTCGTTAATCCGACTCTTATCTCGGGTTACTGTAATAATTTAATCATAATACAGTACGGGTTATCTAATTGCACACAAATAAATCATACAAGTAGAGGCATAACGTTAATTTATTAGTTAGATTAATAAAAAAAATTAGTAGACACATTGACATAATTGACGATTACTAATAATCTGGTCGCTATGCTAATTCTTATTTAAAAAAACCAATAAAAGGTCCTTGGTTTTAACTTCTAGTAAAACAGAGTGCTTTAAAAAATTCCTTAGAAATTAGGTATTACCATTAGTTACTGATGCTTACAAATCAACAAAACAATTGTTATATGAAAAATTTTATATTTATACAGATTTTAATACTAAAATGCACGTTTGAGTTCTACCTTTTTACTTCGTTTCTGCACAGAAATTAACTTTAACGCATTCACGATTCGATACTGCTCTGCTTTCTGTATTGCTGCTCCTGTCAGCAAAATGTACGCATCCTAGCGTATCTCCACTTCATTTGAACGTGCAGATGGCTAAATGGGTTGACTTCGGTCCTGATGTCCCACTGTTGGCCTTGGCTACTCAGTAAACGGCTTGTAGATTTCTTTAGTACGCAGTCTTTTCCACGACTCGTTCAAACACTGTTTTAGTAACTTTTCAGATTCTAAATCACCCCACTGTGCGTGTTAATTAATAATACAACTCTCCAACCTCATACAATGCTCAATACCAGTTCAAAAAATTAAATTCGAAGGCATTAAGTCTATTCAAACTTCGGTCTTGCTTAACAGTTTCTGTATTTTTTATCAACAACCCTTAATTGTCATCATAGCCGTAGAGACCAATTGCTTGGAAGTAACAGTTCTCTTTGATCTAATTAACAAAAACTGATGTCAACATAGCCTTTCAAATCTGCTTTTTAAAGGATATGACTGACTTGTCTAATAAAACAAATTTTTCGAAATTCCAATTTAACCCAGATGGCTACCTGCCATCCTAACTCAGGTAAGTGAAACTATTTTACTACATTATTTCCTATATTTTACTAATATGGTGGTATTTCATATTGCAAATATACTGCACGGACAACAGTTTGGAATGTCGGAAGAGTATTTTCAATGAATGCCAATTCTGAGTGTAATTCAACACCTGGCTTTGAATTATTAGTATATAACACATTTTATTAAACAAACCTATTAACTTGAATAGCTCAATAAGGCTTAATCGTTTAACTTTATTTTAATTTCAAGACGACAGCTCAACTTTTGCGTAAATAATTCTTTTAGATTGAAATTTTTAACACGTGACTTATATAATTATGTTTCCGATTCTCTTTTCTAATAAGAGGCCAATACATGATCATTACAAATTCACCAGGGATTAGGCTCTTTGCTGTAGTTAGCTCATTTGTAATTAAATGATGCATACGCTGTTAGTTTTAAACCGTTATTTGTATTTATGCGAAATCGTAACATACTAGGCGACCGACAAAAATTTTGCCTTTCTCAAAGATTAACTAGGTTGTAGCCAATCACAAAATTCATTCTTATTATTAAATGACCTTTGAAGTTAACAGCTGTCACAAATGTCATAATTCTGAAATATGAACACAAGGCTCCTATTGCATAGGAGTAGATAAAATATCGTATTATATTCGCGATTATGGCCATTATTCACTCAGATGACTTGCGCCACGCGCCTTCGGCTTGTGGCGCAAATGTAATGGCTGTCATAATCGCTCATATAATAATATACTATTTTTTATTTTGAAACGTTTTGTACAATTTTAACCTTTTCTATATAGTCTCCTTGTAAATCCACACATTTCTGCCACCGATGCTTCAACTTTAAAATCCCGTCTTTATAGAAGTCTGCATTTTGCTTCTCCAGCCACTGGGAAACTACACTTTTCACACTTTCATCATCTTTAAAATCAGTTCCACGTAAATGACTCTTGAAGTTCCTAAATAAATGGTAATAAAAGGGTGCCACATCAGGTGAATATGGTAAATGTGGCAAAATTTGGAAACCCAATTCGGCCGCTTTTGAAGTTGCTGCAACGCAAGTATGGGATGAGGTTTTGTCATGCTGCAGCAGGACACCGTGGCTAAGCATTCCCCTGCGTTTCAGTTTAATATTTTCCCTCAATTTACTTAAAAGAGACGCATAATAGTCTCCAGTAATCGTATGTCCTTTTTTTTTTTATCTATGAGTATAACACCTCTTGAATCCCAAAAAACTGAAGCATCATCTTCCCGGCCGATGGCTTGACACGAAACCTTTTTGGGGGCGGCGAATTACTGTGCCGCCACTGCATGCTGGATTGTTTGGTCTCAGGATCAAAGTGATGAACCCAGCTTTCGTCCACTGTAACGATTTTGTCAAAAAAATTATCAGGTTCAGCTTCAGAATAATTTAAAAGTTGACGACAAATGTCGACTCGATCGTGCTTTTGAAAAGGTGTCAGCATGCATGGCACCCACCTGCCAGATACCTTATTCAGGTGTAACTGCTCGTGTAAAATAGATCTTACCGACCAATCGCTAATCTTTGTACTTCTTACTATCTCATCCACCGTAATTCTTCTCTCCTCCATAACTAATTTTTCCACTTTTGCCACCATTTCTTCATTTTGTGCAGTTGCAGGGAGCCCACTTCTTTCATAGTCTTCTAAGCTTATTCTTCCATGTTTAAATTCTATTGCCCAACGTCTAACCGTAGATTATGAAGGTGCAGGGTCCCCATATACATTTCTTAAACGTTCCAAAAATTCCGTGAAGTGAATTCCCTCTTTTGTGAGAAATTTTATTACAGCGCGGTACTCGATTTTTTCCATTATGATTACCCTGTTATATTCTGTTTTATAAATCAGAAGTTAATAAACGAAACTTTATGAAATTTGCAGGCACAACTACCAAAACAATTATGACAATCAAGAAATTTTGTTTTTTTCCATGGCCTAATGAGATCGGCAGAACTTTTCTCGGTCCCCTCTTAATAATATACTATACCAAATGGTGACTTGTGAGACGAAGGTCGAGCTTTTAAAGTAAAATAAAAAAATGTAATTATTTGCTTCCCGCTTCTTTAAAATCGTAAATTGCGTTCATTCACTTTAGATGTCAATTGTCAGTGTCAAAATTAAAATTAAAATTACACTTTATAGCTGTATAGATATACCTTTAGTAAAATTGTATATCACTAAAAAATTGCTAGTGATAAAGATATTTGAAGTAGGTTAGGTTTACGTTCCGACATTTTGTCAGAATACAGAGCAACACCTAGAGATTATATTTTCAACAAAAACGCTACAATAACTGTGACAAAATATTGAACTCAAATCTAACTGCGAGATTTTATATACAGGGTGTAGAAATGTTTTACGCACCATAGGGTTTTGAATAGTAGTTTTTTCATATGACAATATTTGCTTCCCTAATTATTTTAGAGGAAACTTGTACATAGGTTTTTCGTAGAGCAAACAATGCTGCATCCATTTATGCCAACATTTTTGTCATTTGGTGTCTGAAAACCTAATAATGAAAGAAACTAGAATTATCATTTTTTCAAAAATCAGTGCAAATTGTGAGGTGGTGGTATGCTGGAAGCAAATCAGGTGCAATAAGTGCCATGGTTGCCGTTACATTTGACAGGTGCAAACAAATAAACAGCAAACTAATTTGTTGATGCTTTGAGATGCTTCAGTAATTTCAAGGCACCACTGATTTGTCTAAAAATGGTAATTTTATTTCTTTAAATTTTCGGTTTTCCGAAATGTAAAATGACAAATTCTGGCATAAATGGATATAGAATTTTTTTCTCTACAAAAAACTTCAATACAAGTTTGCTCTAAAATAATTAGAGAAGCAAATATTTTCATATGAAGAAATTACCATTGAAACCCCTATGGCGCGTAAAGCATTTCTACACCCTGTATAAGTACATTGTTGATCTGAAATTTTACACATGGCCATATTAATAAGTTCAAAATTACTATTAAAGAACAGATTGATATCAGTAAATGCCTTACTTGACAATTGACATCTAAAGTGAATGAACTGTAAAGGTTTTTTTTGCAAAAAATGCAACAATTAATTGGGTATTAAGGTCTTTTCACTTTTTACTTCGTTTTACTTTCCAAGACTAAAGATCGTAGAAATAATCTGCTATTCCAGTTCGTAGTAAATCACTAAAGCTTGGCGATATATATGCAGAAGCGCCATTTGAGTTATAATACCTACTAAAAACTTCTTTCAATAAAATGAAAGTGCGATGATCGCCCTTTACTTTGTCTAAGGCCGCATACATATACTCGCATGCCTTTGACATGCATGCGCGTATGGCCTATAAACAGGATTTAATCATTTGCCATTACTTTTTGGAGAAGCGTCGTGCACAAGATGCAGACATTCTGTACGTAGCATCGTAAATAACTTGCGGTTTATATCTCATCGTAATACTACAAAGTAGTAAAACCTGCTACTGGAATGAAGGCCCCTTGTATTACTGAAATTGCTCCAAGAAAATATATGTATTATTCAGCGAATGGCCAGTATGAGATACTAAAACACTCGAGAAACAATAGATGAAGGATATAGCAATTGTCCAGCAATTTAGAAGTTTATTAGGATTTTTGTGATGAAAGCAACCATTTTATGTGCTTACATTAGGGCAAAATTCGAGAAGAGTAAAATCATGGTGGCTTATAAAATTCCTACAACGCTTAGTAGGACCACATCGTCATGCAGACTTAGTGAATACAAATTCACATGTTTCCAGCAAACTTAATGTTTTTTACCTAGATAATCTTAGTATGCGCAATAAATTTATTTAAAAAAAGAGAGAAAGAAGGTTGAGCTTATTTTATGAAAAGTTTTTCTCTATTACTCGAACACGATTGAGTTTGGAATTGCATTCCTTAGGCTTTTTCCCTGTTGGAAATTTTGAATCCTTAGGTGCTGCATATCAGCCAGAAAGATCACGAGAATTTTGGCAGCTTTTGTGTTTCCAGTTCGAATTGGTCTTGTTCGAGATTTGGAAGCTACCCATAATACTATAAGAGTGTAGGTATTATAGAGAAGTATTCGCGTAAGAGTGGATCAATTCACATGGTTCCAGTATATAAGACAGGCAAATATGAAATAATACTAACTTTTGTTTAAAACCATTTTTGCCATTTGGGTATATTTTCTAATTTAGTATTATGAAATAATTACAGGCAATTTCAAATTTCACTGCTAATTATAAATACAACTACAAAACAGCCGCCAATTTGCACTTGTTTATTTTGTTGAAACAACTGGGACGCAAATGGGTTTGAGGACTTGTTTAGTATTATATGAGAGTTTATGCAAAAAACTTACAAATTGGTGCACATCTAAAGTAAGTTAACGCAACGTTTTCCTTGAATAAGTTGCAATAATAAAGCTATAATAATATAATGAAACTAGTAAACAAGTAGATAAACAGAATTTTAATAATTTACTGCTGTAACAATAAAGTAAAATAACTAGGAACTAAAACATCTGAAGGAGTGTACAAGTTAATTTACTTACCTCTGGCATAAAGTAAATTCACGCCGCTAATTTACTATATATTCTTATGATACATGATGCAGTATAATAAATCATAAGAAAGAAATATTAAAAAAAATAATAAATTTGGAATGTTACAATAATTAGATCTTGATGGGTGTAAAATTTCAAATATGAATAATGAAAGTAATTGATACAATGAAAGGAGCCATCTGATAGTGCGATATTAATTGAATTAAATAACTTAATGGTTGTATAAAATGTTAATAAAGAACAAACCAAGGTAACATTAGACAAATGTATTTGTTAATAATAATTAGAATGAATATACTATAATAGTATTATTTTAAAATATAGGAAGTGTGCACTAAGAATTGTATCTAATAGGGATAGAAATTTGTTTAGTTAGTTACTGAAAAACAACTCATAAATACATACATGTAATTTTGATATAAAGGATTTTATGAAATAAAATGGAAATTATGCCTTGATTTGTGTTGGTTTTGATAATACAAATTAAAAAGGGCTATAAACAAATCTGCGTGGTGTGATAGGCCAAAACGTAAAATATATATCATGGAGATATATAATCGGTGAAGAGATTATACAAATACAGTTAATTGGAAATAAAGAAAACAGAAGGTTACATTATTTGAAGATATTTGAATTTATTCATACATACAAGATATTATTGGAGGTTCTTACAAGTAACTGATTTGATTTGGATATTTTGCGAGTATAACAAGAGACATCGGACTATCTGCAAAAAGGGTACATAGTTAGATTTGGAACATCATAATATTAGCAACTTACCAGGAGTTAGTTCGTGTGACAGTGACATTCAGGAGGAACAAGGACTGGATTTTGGGAGCAGAGGAGTTGATTTGACGGGACGAATGCAGTTGAAAGGATTCACAGACCATCATAGGTGTTGCTGTTTGTGAAGTAGGCAGTAGGTGTTGCGGTCTATGGACGTCAGGATTCGGTATTGGTTGGATGTTGCTGCAGTGAAAGCAAGAGCAGTTATTAAGGTTTGTGTAGATAAGTTGAGAAAGCATTTTGAGTAACTGTCAATAAAAAAAAGTGATAATATAAAGTTGATATAGTACTTACATAGGCGAATTGAATAATAAATGTATGTAAGATACAATTGTCAATTACATGGTTTGATGAATTTTAAAAGTCAAGTTTGACATTATATGTCATTGATAGTCAAATAATTTTGAAAATACAATTTTAAAACTTTAATTAATAGAGAACTAGATTTTGGCGAACCGACCCTGAAAATAAGAGCTCTCGATTTAAAAGAAATTATTGTTTGACATTTAAGACATTGCATTACGTAAGGCATAGTTCAATTGGTGAGCTATAGCATAATTTTTGGCTAGCATAACGTGGATCTGATATATTCAATACATAAATATAAAGTAGCACAACGTGGTGCATTACAATATGTATATACCGTAATCCTTGGAAAGCTGCTTGTGGTAAAAGCATATGTACCAACCCTCATGACGGAATTAAGGCTTAATAAGCACACCTAGGCTATTTTCTTACTTTTCTTGTTTTGATACGATGTACACGTAGAGTCTCGACGGTGAAGGACGTCGAATAAAACTGCGACAGTCCATGTCCAGTTTCGGGTGGCCATAATATGAGCTGGGACCTTCAACTTTTTAAGCAGCTGTTCCGATTGTGATGCTTTCTTATTAGCAACTAGATGTATACCAATTGCTTTAAGCCCACGTATAATTTTTTAACCATTTAATGCGTTAAATTTTGTACTGAGCCGGGTGATAATTCGACGCTGATATACAAACAGTCGCGTTCTCCTTTGAAGACTGGTTTATTGGGTAGAGTATCACATACGTGACTTGGAGGTGCAATGGGCCCAAGTTGAAATCTAGGTGCAAGCAAGCTCGTGAGCTTGGTTCGCATTCCACCCAAAAATCCAAACATCTAAAACTATCTGTTGTGTAGTTGCTAATGATAGATATATTTACGTCGTATTTATCTTATTTTAAGTCTACCATGAATTGTGTTTAACCAACAGCTGGTCAATTGTTGTATGATATCTACAGCGAGTAGATGTTGATGCCACTGTAGCTGAGATGCTTGATGATTTTTGTCTTTTCTAATTCAAATTTATAAATCGGGTCAGTTGTTTATGATAACATTACCGAAATGTAATTACATAATTAGAGAATAAATTTGGAAATATGAGAAAAGAGATTAGAAAAATCATTGCTAAGTTTGAGCCAAAGAATAGTTATAGCGCTGTCAATTCGAAGCAGGAAGGTATCCACATTCAATTGTAAAACGAGGACTAATTATTCGGAAATGAACCCATCTTTACAAGAAGGTCCACTAACCTACAAATTTAACCTGATGAATAACAACCAGCTGAAGATGAATAGAAGATTCCGGGTAGCGCAGTTGGAAATGCGCTAGTCTTACATTAAGCAAGTCCTCGGTTCGAATCCTGCAGGGGACGCAATTTTTCCGTAGCCTTGGCGATTGGAGTCGGGTTGGGTGAGACCATTCACAGTTTGGCACCAAATTAACTATGTTCTACTCAGTACCACAGACCTAAGAGATAAAGTAACAAGGTCCACACATGACCAAGACACACACTACACCGCCATATGCTAGCGTGCAAAACACTAACTTCTACACAGCTAAGGTAACAAGAGGTTAACGATACGGTAGAACATGAATGTCAATCACGTTGAGTCTCTGCACTTGAGTATTATAATAATTTTATTCAATTGCCATCAGATCCAGTGCAATATTCCTTAAATGGTATTCGTACACAAATACCGTATAGTCTTGGAAATAACCTCAATTATATTTTTACTATTGAACAAAGCAAGCAATTACAAATTGTTTATTGATGTAAGTATTATCTTCTTGTACTTCATGTGCATGTAAAGTAAGAATATTAATTTCAGATACCTTGTTTTGCCTGTTGATTCTTACCACATCAGTACTGCAGCAATCCTGTTGCCTAGGTGAGGTTACTTCCGACTGCACGTCCTATACAGACAAAAATCAACAAACTTAGTGAATTCTACACATAGGGCAGCAACATTTCATGTACCTCGACGGTTCTGCAGATGACCTTCTTCTATGCACCTGGGCTCCGCAGATTGACCAAGCACTGCAGCGAAGCACTCGGTACAGCTGTTCTTACCCGATGACACTGCAAACGAAGACAATTAATGGCCCTTCTTAATTATAGCTCCTTTAAGATCAATATCATGTTAATTATCTAATTTCTTTACACAAAACCAGCTTTCAACCATATTTTTATTCTTGTGGGAGCCTCAATATTACAGCTTACTATTCCTTAATTAATGAATTACGTAGCAACTGAAATTTCATACATTTTTATAAGAGTCACAATTTGATAGTTCAACGTGTTTAAACACGTTTTCCTGACTCTCCTAAGTTCACACTTTTAGTATAGATTAGAAGCACCTTGTTTCTTATTTCTTATATTCAATTACATATTGTTGGTCATTCATATGCAAATGTCTCTTCTAATTCTTTACATGCGTATTGATCGTTTTTATCTTTGCTTACACCACTAATAATTCGAACTTAATTTTGACAGCTATTAGTAATTGTTAAGCATTACTTTTAAGGTCATTACCAGTTAAATTATACATAATTATCTTACGTTAATGTGTTGATATAAAAGCAATCGGTTAACATTTCAATTCAGTTACTAGTCTTTGAAGTGCTACCAACTCCGAAATTAAATCAAACATGTTCACCAAAAAACTCATCTAACCCTTACCTTGACATATCAATGACTATTATATCCAATACTAACATCTTTAATAATTAAACCATAACCAATTTTAATATTACTTTTATTTACTTATGTTTAGAACATAACTAATTTACTAAACAGAACCACTTGTGGTTACAATAACATACCAACATATCTACGGAAACTATTGAATGAGAAAAATCTTTGATGCACAGTCGTGTTCATCAAAGTGGTGTACAGTATTTGTGCTTTGTGAATATAATCCGTCAAAAGAAAATAATAAACTACAATCTATGATGCAGGTTATTTAACACATAATGGAGGCGATGTACACGTTTTCCGAAAGAATAGATCGATTAGAAGTCGGAAGAGCTGGTGCTAAACCTAGACGTACAATTTAAATGATTAAAAATAGAGTGGTACTGCGACATGGGATACCAATGGAATTCTAAGCAAAAAACAAGAATTCGAACGATTGTTGTACACAAAAAATATTGATGTCTGTATAATATCAGACATCTATATGACAAACCAATCTCCTTTGAAGATACGAGGATATAAAGTTCATCATATGTCTTTTATTAGACAATTTTAAGGAATGTTATCTGAAACAATATACAACTAACGGTAATTGAAATAAAATATGTCTAGTAAAAATTAATACTATTACTTATCACAGCATAACCTAAAAAAGAGGATTGTAGAGTTTCCTCATATACTGTTACGTTTAAATAGCGTTGCCGTTTATGGCCAATTAACTTTCTCGTCCGTGTTATGTCTTTTATCTCAATCCGGGCCAGCGCCGCGGCGTTTGACGGTTTTTGAAGTCTTTAAACTTATTTCAGCGTTCTTGAAATATTGATCTCTTGTCCGTAACTAGGTTAAATATTCAGTTGTTTGCAGGTATCGCTGGACATCTGCTTTCTTATGTTAGCATCTCCCGAGCCATTTGCAAGCATTATTTCGTGGTCGACCCTGTCCTGAGCTTGAGGCTGGCTGTTAGTGATTTGCATGGGCAAATTAGTGTCTCTTTATTTACTCGCTTGTCGCGAAACTCTATGGGTTGAACTTATCGAAGCTATGATGTGTGCGCTAACACTTTCTTGTTCTCAATTGTAATTAGGCACCCGCATTTTACAACCCACATTAACGTCGTAAAATTTATGAGCTGCGAGTTAATTTGTCAGTACTTTTGCGGAGTTCCGGTCGTGTGTTGGAAGTTTTTGCTGTGTTTCTCCATTTTGCTGTTGAAGCCTTTGGAGATGCGCCTTATCGTTTGGTCGTTGTTTTTCCAAAAATCATTACTCTGCTTCCGCTTGCTTTTGGTGAATGATTGTGTTGTTTGCTACCGTTTGCCCTTCGATGCCCCTTATATCATTGCTAAGAGTATTAAATTACGAACTTGTGTAATGCAAAGTAAAACGTATCGGTATATTGCTCTCTCTTTGTCTTGAAAGCTTCGAATCACCGGCTAGTGTTGCATCACTCCGAGTTGATATATTTCAGGCGCAGTTATGTAACACCCTAAATTTTTATACACGTGCTGTCATACTATACTCTGCTCTCCTGCGACATCACCGTAAATTTTTAATTGACATACTATACTGTGCTTACCTGCGACATCATCCTAAATTTGCAATGGCCCGCTACTTTAGTGTGCTTATGTGCTATACCGAACTATAACTTTGCTATGTATAATATCAAAACTGCTGGAGAAATTGTGTCTTAAAATACTGTAACCAATAATGGACGAAAAATAATTAACTTCTAATTATCAATGTGGCTTTCGACGGAAGCATTTCACTGTTGAGAAGTACATGGTAGTACAGATATTATATAATAATAATAATAATAAATTCATTTATTAGCACAAACAAGTTAAACAATGTAATAAGGTAATAATACAACAAAGAGTTTGGTGCTAAAAGGAGTCCAATCAGGACACATCGCTAAGCCATGAGCCTGTTCTTCCTTGAACCCCTTAAATTAAAAAAAATGTTAGGATACAAACATAAAAATCATAATTTTATAGTATGCAAACATGACCCGAGACCAATATATCTATAAATCTAAAGAAAGTATTTGATATAATTCACAGAAATTAAAAAACATAATAAAAAAGGAAATATGAGTAATCATCCATTAAAAACAAGGAGACGTCAACTAACAGTTAATTCACTGAGTTGCTCCAGCTGCAATGCCGATTTTAGACGTTTCTTGAAGATATTAGGAGTATTACATGAAGTAACATCAATCCCAAAAAAACCGCGGTTAAATATTTTAGCAATGTTGAAAGAAAATGATCTCTCAAAAAGAGATGTTCCGTGCACTGGAGGAGTTAACAGCCCTTTAGAACGAAGATTCAGGTTATGAACATCAGTTCTAAATTGCAGACGTTTATGCAAGTAAACAGGGGTTTTGTTATTGATAATTTTATAATATAGACAGGAAATGTGGAGCATTCTCCTATTTAACATATTTAGCCATTTGGCTTCAGTAAGTTTATGTGAGATTGCCTCATGCTTCCTAATACCGTAAATAAATCGAAGACAGGAATTTTGTACACGCTTAATTCTGTTTCTATCTAGTTGATCGATACAGTTGCCATAAACTTCATCACAAAAGTTGAAATGAGACAATACTAAAGAATCGCACAGCATAATTCTCAGCTTTCTGTTAAAAATATCTTTATTAGCATATAACATTTTGAGGTTAGAGTAGGCTACCTTGATTAGTGTGCTAACATGCGTTTTAAATCGCAGATCATTATCAAAGTGTAGCCCTAGATTTTTCGCTGATTTCACTGGAATCAATTTCGACCCATTTATTACGATATTAAGTGAAGAAGCAATCTCGTCTCTAATTCGCCTATTCCCGAATATTATAAAATTAGATTTTCCAGCGTTTATTTTTAGACAGTGATCAAGAGAGGTTTTTATTAAATTATCAAGATCATTATTTATAGAGTTGGAAGCAATTTGAACACTGTCAGGTGAAAATGAATAATAAAGTTGTGTATCATCGGCATAAAAGTGAAATTTACAGTTGATAATAGAAGCATAAAATTGGGAAGTATATATGGCATATAGAGTAGGCCCCAGTATAGAACCCTGAGGGACTCCACTAGCAACTCTACGACTATGCGATAAGTCATTGCCTAATTTTACTCTTTGGTTTCTATTTTTTTAAATAATTTTGAAAGAAAGCGCAAGAATCATCACTGAAACCAATGTAGTGTAATATAGCAACTAAAAGTTCATGATTGATCATATCGAAGGCTTTAGAATAGTCAAGTCATACTAAGGCTACCATTTTATTATCATCAATAGATCTGAAAATGTCATCTGTAATATTAAGCAAAGCCGTAGAGCAACTGTGGCCCGCCCTGAAGCCAGACTGTACTGGTGGTAAAACATTATTAGTTTTTAAATGTTCCAAAATTTGATCGTTTACTGCACGTTCAAGAACTTTAGAAAAAAATGGCAGAATGCTTATGGGCCTGAGATCTTTCAATTCTAAAGGACTAGCAACTTTAGGTAAGGGTTTCACTAATAAAAACTGAATTTTAATATGTTTACGTTGCTATACGGAGAACTTGAAAAGGTAAAGACGGGAGACTCTCTTAAAGTAGCATAATATTATTACTGTGCCAACCCTTATCTATGGTAAAAAAAAATAGGACACTATAATTCAAGACTATAGAAAGGGATGGTATCAACATGTAATGAGAATGGGGGATGCACGAATAATAAAGAAAATTATCCAATACGTACTAGAGAGAAAGAGGAACGTAGGTCGTCCGAATAAACGATAAAGGGATAAATTTTGAACGATAATTCATCAAAACGGAACAAGTGAGTAGACTTAAACCATGTGGATGATGATAGAAGAGACTCTAATTGTTAAAGGAATGCACTCAGTTATCTTCTCTAATGTAGTGCAGCCCTTTGACAAGGCCTGCCATGAAGCCCTAGCTTACAATTTGAGCAAATCTAAGTTAAAGTTTGGTAATGCCTGATGACGATACCAAACCTAACCTAAGAAAACGCTGATACTGCGATCTGTATAAGCGTTTCGTTTCTCACAAGCTTGACGCGTTGAGCTATCTTTCTCTTTTTTTCACTCCTGCTGAAGTCATTTATGAAAGTGGGTGAAACTTTGAATGCTATCTCATCAATAACATGGTCTAATCCCAAAAATCGTCGCTGCATATGCATAAGGAGATTGGTTTTGAAAGCCTCCGAAGTAAAACTATCTAGTTTAAAGCATACAAAACTCGGAAAGTTTGATTATGCACTGATATGGGCCTTGATAACAGTGCCTACTCCTTAGATAAACCCAGAGTGCGATCTTAATGTGCGATAAACGAGAACGTTTGACTTAAATTTCAATTAAGCGCACTCCCTAATAGATAATAAGAAAAAGTGTATAACGTTGCGTAATTATATTTACCGAATCAGTGTGTAAGGTATATGCGATTTTTGGAAGAACTTGGCCTTTATAAGAAATAAAATAATAACTTGAATGCAAAATCAAATATAAAAGGAATTGTGCCGCTTGCGAACCTTCTTTCATTCGCTATAAAATTGCTGTGTATGAGGCTTTGCTACCTACGCCTACTTTGCTGTGTGAAAAAAGTTTAATATTCTGGAGTTTTCATTGGCTATAGATAGACCCTAAACAGCTTTGAGTTACCTCTTGTTACAATTACTCCCACATCGGCTATAGCTATGCTCTCTGCTTTAGTATAACTTTTAAGTATTATTCCACCCATGCAAGTAGTTATTACTTCCTTAAATTGCCTTTACTGAGAACTACTAGGTATAATTTGCAGTACAATTACATTGCAGAGCTATAATTTTTAATATAGCTGAAAATGTAATAACGTTGATCTCCAAAAACTGTTATAAAATCACTAAGTGTTAGCAAAACTTGAATGTCTCTCTTAACAGTCACAGAACAACAAACGAAAGTATAACGCACACATATATATTGTTATGATACGTTGGTCGTAGATAAAATTAAAATGTATAAAAGAAATTGGGATGTTAGTGCAATTCATATTAACCAATTAAAAAAGGTCGCTGATGTTTATAAAAGTTTCATGAATAAATCGGAGTTAGAGCAAGTTAGTAATGAAATGATAGCTATTGAACATTTAGGGGTGGTTTGAATATAAAAAGAATATTTAAAAAACGGTAGTAGAAGTAATGACAAATGCAAAATTCTGATAAGGATATAATTAAAGTAGGTAGATATCAATTAAGAATAGAACATAGGAGGCAGAAAGAATGAAAATATGGTAGTTAGGAAGTTTATTCCCATTACTGAAAATAACAACTATAAAAATATGTCAGAATTTATTTTGGTCCCAATAAAATATTTCATTTAACCCTCTTTTACTGAATAAACTGTTTTGAATTATGTAAGAAGGGTATTTCTCAAAATCTACATAGTGTTTTAAAGAAGTGTAATATTAAATAGCAAAGAAGAGAAGTAATGGAGTAACTAAAGAAGAGAATTGTAATTGGTAAACTTAATGGATACAAGCATGGTTAATTACAAGTGATTAATTGAAGAGTTATATTAAAACCGTTTTATTGGGCAGAATACAATTGACAAGTAACATAAATAATAAAAGGTTACATCAGTTTGGGTGTTACTAAGTAGAGAGACCGTAGAAGTATCAGTGAAGCTAAAGGGTCCATTCCGGAAGGAGGTAGCAGGGGCAGGAGCAGATCTGGGTTTGTTCTGTTGGCTAGTTGCTGTCAAATATTTTGGGTTTTAGAGTATTGGACGAAGTTTGACACTGGTGATCCGTACGTGATTGCTGCATTGCAGAGAGCAGCCGTCTCCGGCAAATTCCTCGAATGCAATTGCTCAAAATCAATTGCCCGAAATCAATTGCTCGAAAATCAAATTGCTCGAATGTAACTTGACTCGAAACACAAGTTCCTCGAACCGCAATTTCTCGAAAATTGTTTGCTCGCATTTATGTGGTCTTAACAACTGTAAATTTATTTCGGCATTAAAGAGGGAGCAGAGTTTGAACGAATTACGGATAGAAAAATATGTCAGCGGTTAACAACACACCATAAGTCGAAGAAAATATCGTGGTAGTGCACAGAGACTTTTAAGATTAGTGAATAATTATGGACATGACAGAAATATGATTATGTCCGTGGAATAGCACATAACATATCATATTAAAAACATAATATTTGGTTTTCATAATTTTTAACTTAATTACAGACCTATACCTATTTTTTATTAATAACGGTTATAATTTGCAATTTGTGTTTTTTTTATATTTGATATTAACTGATTCGAGTTAACGCTATTTCACAACTTTATTTTTTCGAGCAACAGATAATCGAGAAATTGCTATTCGAGAATCTTGCAAATCGAGCAAAGTCATATTCGAGCAATTGACTTTCGAGCAACCGATTTCGAGCAATTCGTTTTCGAGCAATTGCATTCGAGCAATTTACCTAGAACCACTTCGAGCTGCTTAGAGAGAGTCCATTTCGGAAGGTGGTGGCAGAGACAGGAGCAGATCTCGGATTGTTCTGTTTGCTGGTTGCTGTCAAGGACTTTTGGTTTCACGGTATTTGACGAGGCTTGGCATTGGAGGTTTGTACGTGAGAGCTGCATTGCAAGAAGCTGCTTGAAGGAGCCGATTGTGGGTAAAGGATAGGTTGCAGTCTTGAACATGTTGGAAGTGCAATATACAAGGTGGGTAATGCCTTAGTTTATACCAACTATAAAGCAAATAAAGACATTTTAAAAAGTGCAATCAATTAAGAAACAATAACTTACCGTATTATATAAAGTTATAATTTACAGTGCTAAGAATTGGGCATTTATCATTGAGATTTGAGAATTACTGTTGACATTAAGTTGACATTAGAAGTGACATTCAATTTGAATCAATAGTTGAAAAATACTTGAAAATTGTTTTTTCAGAACAAGGTAGCTAGATAATTGAACCCAAACCTCTGAGAGAGTGTCAGGCGCTATCATCTTAATATTTGAAAGTTTGCATATTGAAAAGTCAATTTAAGTAGAATAGCCAGTGCATATTAAAAAGGTGTCGCAAAGTGGAGCCTTAACAATATGTATTTAATTTATATAATAAATTTCTTTAAATTACAATTTGCCCTTTTTTGTATTCTAATGTCAATAATTACTATTCTAGGTAGCTTCTGAAAACGCAGGCGTGGATTCTTTTATCTAGTTACTTGCTTTCTGAAAGATTGAAGTTCTAATATTTTAATTCTCATTTGCATAAGTCACAATGCTTATGTCAACCGCCTGTCAATAGTATATTGTATGTTAAGAGCTGAAAGTGCATTCTTGCCGCTTGCGCATGAATATTGCTGGTTGAGACGAAGTCGAAACCAGCAATCATGCAAAAGCGGCAAGCGCACTTTTAGCTCGAAACATACATACTATTTTTTCGACAACTGAGCATATTATTAAAGGAAAATATCAAATTTCGTTTTATCGCAAAATTAATTGACAATCAAGTTAACATTACTCGCGCAGTCTATATGACATGTGACGCGATTATTTCCACAAATGACGGGCGTTGTCAAGGAAACATTCGGACGTGGCTACCTATTTTGTTCACGCGGAAACCCAAAACGCTCGGCGAGCGGCAAAAAGATGAAACGCACGCTCAGCGGCAAATGTCAACTTTCTGTTGTCAAATGACAGTGAGAAAAATCTACTTTCGATGTCAGTCGTCGAAAAACAAATTTGTAATTCTAATGACAAATGCCCAATCTTTTGAATGGTACACAATAATATTAAACAAAACACAATAAGTAATTATTTCTTAATTAATTTCACCTTCTTATTGCCTTTATTTAGCTTCTAGTTAGTTTTCTGATAAGATATCACCCACCTTATATTTGGTTCACACAACGCTCCAGACAGCAACCTCTTCCTGATCTGCAAATCGACCCTTTCAAGCACCTTCCTGCAATGCACTGCTTACAGACAGATCACACGTCCCAACCGTCTAATATCAGAAAACTTCAAATTCTCGACAGCCACCAGCAAACAGAGCAAACCTGGACATCCACCTGCTACAGTAAACTGCTAGCCTGTTGGAATGTGCCTCCTCTCTACGACGACACCCTTCTGGAAGATCCACTCAGCAACAAATAGCTTGACGTAATCCAATTTGATTTGTTACATGTCAAATGTAATCTCTAAAATAAAGCTGACTCAGTACGTGTCCCCAATGATTCACTTGCACATAGCAATTTTTCTACCTATTAGCTTTCTTTACCATATACCAATAATCTTCACTAATTAATTCTCCACTTCTTCTGGTTATCGATTTAAATGCCATGTTATTTCACCTGGCAGTTTTGTATTTTTACACCATTTATATTATTCAAAACATTACTCAAACAAAACAGGGTTCTTTTCAATATGTTAATTAGACCAAAAATCGTTTTTCTACATACTTTCAGTTTGTTATTTCTAATAATTAAACAAAAATTCCTTAACTAAATCATTTCTCTTTTTATACACTCTAGTCTTAGCTATTTGAATTAAACCTACTAAGTTTTATTTCTAAAATTAACATTTCTCATACATTTTCAAACTGTATTTTATCAATATTATTTTATTTTCAATACCACCTGTTTTGCAAATAGCTATGTTGCATTCACATATCCGCTTTATCCCCGAATAAATCCCAACCATTTACAACGCACTGTAATTTCCCAATTTTAACAAATTTGATTCCAATACACCTTTAAGGTATCATAACAATATATTGCTATACCTTCACGTATAGTGATATTAATCTGTCTATGAATTATATTTTTAATTTATTAATTTAAAATTGCCTTATTTATGATCTGAATATCAATAATTATTATTTGTGCTAGCTCCTGCAAAATCAGTGGTGGATTCCTTTTATCTAGATTACTTATTTCTGAAATTTGTTCCGCTTTTTAATTTTATTTTATAAATCAAAATAGCTTCTGTCAAATGATATGTCAAACATATTTGAAAATCAAATGACAAATACCAGAGCGTTTCACTAGTACAGAACACTATTAAAACAGTAAGTAATTCTTTAATAACTAATTCAGTTTTATAGTCTTTATTTCCTTTTCTATTAATTATCTTACTACTCAATATTACCCACCTTTCACTCGAACTCAACAATGTTCTGGATGTCGACCAACCTGCTTCCCTATGCCTACGAATCCAGTTCCAAGTACCTTTTCGCAACAAAAGGTTCCACTGACAGACAAGATGTCCAAACTGTCCAGAATTAGTGATGCAAACTTTTCCTACAGCATGTAACCAAACAGACCAAATCTGCAGCCACCTAATTCCAACACCGCATCTGCCAACTTCCTGGAATGTGCTTTCTCAACCGATGGTCCTCCTTTCGAACTCTCCATTAACACCAAACAGGTTGACGTAATCCAATTGGATTAAAATATGATGTCAAATGTAATTCTCCAATAAACTTGACTCAATTTATTCAAATTTGTAGATTAATTCTGCTTTTCCATTGGATTTTTACCATACTCGTATACTTGTAAGCTTCCTAAGTGTTATATCTTTAATTGTTTTTTGATTAAACTTAATTTTTATCTCACCACGGCAATTTAGTACTTAACCCTTTTTATTATCCAAACATTACTTAATAAAAAATGGGATTTATTTTAATATATTTAATTACACCAAAATTAGTTCAGCTACATTTCTTCAAATTTGTTATTTCTAATAATTAAAAACAAAGTGCTTAACGATATCATTTTTCTACTTTTTACACCCTATCTCCTAGTATTTGATATCTACCTACTATTTATAATAATTAATTTCGATTAAGTAATTGTCATTTCCTTCAAACCTTTTTTTTAATATTATATTATTTTTGAATCCATCTGTTTCCCAATTAGCCATATACAACTTAACTATAAATTCTATTTTCCTTTCTAATTGCATAATAATTATTCACATTTCCAATTCATATTTAAATAGATCTTGATTATATTCAACTATTGTACTCCCTTAATCCTTACTAAAATTGATTTTTATACCCCTGTGTCTATCATTACAATATATAAAGGGTGTTTTTTTAGAGGGATACAACATTAAATTGAAATAAAACACAGAAAGATGTTGTTAATATTCATGAAATTCGCTCTATTTGAAAGATAATTTTATGGAATTTATGTTTGAATATGATTTAGGACATGTGACGGCCGCGGCTGGCGTGTACATGAAGTAATCTGAAGGTCCAATTTTCACACACTCTTTTCGCAGTAAATCAGGCTGTATTTCATTTCAGCAATAACGCGTCGAAATTTGGCTTTCAAGTGCTCAATTGTTTTCGGTTTATCGACGTAGACATGCGACTTTACATATCCTCCAAGAAAATTATAATGACGTCAAATCGCACAAACGAGGTGGCCAGTTAACAGATCCACGAAATGGATTTTTAACTGGCCACCTGGCCATATTACATAAATTCATCTTAAAGAAATAGCTATTAAGGCAACTAGTGTTTTACAGAGATTTTTAAACTGTAAAACACGAGTTGGCTTCAATATTTTTTCTGCAGCCGAGGAGTTTGTTAGCTTAAATGCCCTGGGGGTTTCTCCCCTCTCCAAAGCTGCCCTCGGGGCTCCACCCTTCTCCAAGGGGGCCCTCGGGATTCCGCTCCTCTCCAAGAGGGCCCTCCGGGCTCGGCCCCTCTCCAAGGGGGCCCTCAGGGCTTGGCCCCTCTCCAAGGGGGCCCTCAGGGCTCGGCCCCTCTCCAAGGGGGCTCTTGGAGCTCCACCCCTCTCCAAGGGTGCCCTCGGGGCTCCGCCCCTCTCCAAGGGGGCCATCGGGCTCCGCCCCTCTCCAATCGGGCCCTCGGGGCTCGGCCCCTCTCCAAAGGGGCTCTTGGAACTCCACCCCCCTCCAAGGGTGCCCTCGGGGCTCCGCCCCTCTCCAAGGGGGCCATCGGGCTCCGCCCCTCTCCAATCGGGCACTCGGGGCTCCGCATACAAATACGTCCGATATAATATCTGTACTTTTAATCTTCACAAATAAGGTTTTATAAACTCTTAAAGTACTCCGTGCTTTAAATGGAATGGCGTGTTTTATAGACAACATAAAGCACGCCGCATATGACCCTTGGAAACAGTTTAAAATCACGGCTGTAGAAAAATTTGTTAAAATTTCAATAGTGTCAGAAAGGGCAAACGTAAAAGCGTAACAGCTAAAGAATAACAAATATTGCCACAACGTGAAATCCTTACACACATGATGTTGTCCAGACCGAAACGGTGACGGTGGAATTGCCAAAACGGCTTGATTGTCGTTGTCTTGTCCTGAGTGTGCTCTAAGGTGGCTATTGTACCCTAGCTTGTTGGTGAAAGATCTGTTACACTGATCACCATAAAGTTTATTTCTTTCATTATATATGTAGATTCTTATTTGATTTCGTCGATCTTTTCGTTCTCTACGCTTGATGTCCTCTTCCTCTAGACGCCGTTCTTCTACATCTCTAATTTTATTGTGCACGTATGTTCGCCATTGCTTTCTTTCAGCTGCTTTTCTCTCCCAGTTCCCTATGGATATGTTACATTGTGTTATGTGCCTCTTGATGTTATCCTTGTATCTCAGTCTTTGTCCTCCCGACGTACGGTTACCATAAAACATTTGCATCATACAGGACTTGCTTCGGAAGCCGATTGTCAGACATTCTAACGACATGTCCACACCATCTCAACTGCCCATGCATGAGCATTGATTCAATACTGATTATGCACTGATCTTCTTGTAACCTCAGTATTTGTAACGCGTTGCTGCCACTTTATTTTTAGAATATTTCTTAAGCATCTTAAATGGAATTGCTCAAGTTTTCTTATATGCTTTTTGTATAGGCACCATGTCTCTGAGCTATATAGTAGCGTAGGAATAACAACAGCCTTATAGATAGAAATCTTGGTTTTGAATTTTACATCGTTGTGTTTAAAGAGTCTGTGATGTAATTTACCGAAGACCGCAGCAGCATTTCCTATTCTGATGGTGATTTCATTGTCAAGATTGGCACATGAGTTTATTGTGCTGCCAAGGTATTTAAAATTTTGGACCTCTCTCAAAGTTTCATTTCCAATAGTTATATTCAGAGGAGTCAGCTGTTGATAGTTATTGTCCTGTTGCATGACTTCCGTCTTTGTGCAATTTATTTTCAGTCCAAACTTTGAGCATGGCGATTTGCAAGCCTGGTTACGCATTCCTGTAGACTCTCACGCGAGTTTGCAACCAGGCACACATCATCAGCGAATAGAATTTCGACAATTCGAACCAGCTGGGTTTTGCTAGCTGCTCTCAGCCTTTGTAAGTTAAATAGGCTTCCTTCATAGCGATACATGATATGTATTGCATCAAACATGCCTTTCAGGGCCTCACGTATAGTCATGGCAAAGTACAGTGCAAAAAGAGTTGGTGCAAGAACACAACCTTGCTTTACACCAGTAGTAACAGGAAATTCGCCTGTGTGGTCTCCATCAAAGCATACTTGGCATTTCATGCCATCATGGAACTGTCTTACCATGGATATATATTTTCGGGTGCAGCCTACTTTTTAAGAATTATCCATAAAGCTTCTCGAGGTATATGATCAAAAGCTTTTTCCAAGTCCACAAAGCCGAGATAAAGTAACTGGTTTTGCTCTCTGCTCTTTTCCTGTAGCTGTCTTATGGTGAAAATGGCATCAACAGTCCCTCGGCCAGGACGGAAACCACACTGCGTTTCAGAAAGAATTTTCTCAGCTGCTGGTTGTAGACGGTTGAGTAGAACTCGTGCTAGTATTTTTCCTGCAGTGGTCAGTAGAGAAATACCTCTATATGAGTTGCAACTTACACACATAAATAGTATTGTAACGTAGACAGCTAGTACCTATAATATATATTTCCGTGAATATCTCTTTTACACTTTCATTATCATCCAATAGTTAACGATACCCTTATCTACTGATAGTGACTGCACAAAAATAATTACCGGATAGCTTGCTGCTATAAATAAAATATATACTATACTTGCCTTATCTAAGTAATTATTAATGCTAAGAAAAAAAATTTGGTGATACTTCGTCAACCAAGATATTACAAACAACCCATTTACGTTACAACAACTTTATAATGGTTTAGAATGACACTGACTAAGTAAAACTTTGTATTTCAGGGTTTATAAATAACAAATTTAATAAAAAAAGTTTTAATTTTCTAACTTCAAACAATTTCTTGATTATATCCAGGGTTCATAGGGGTGTAAAAGAAAATATCACAGGACTAACTTCTTACCCGAATTACTTTGAATTTTGCGTCTGAAAAGGGGTTGTTAACAATTTTTGCCAAACAACACTTCACAATTCCACGAGAAAATTGAATCACATGAGAAAACATGTTTCGCCTACCGTGTGCTACGCCGTTGCTCAAACGCAGGCCGCTGTGGGTAATGTGGAACCCATTATTGAGCCTTCGATCTGCATATGCCGGTAAAGTCGACGGTGCTGGTGACTTCAGTTTAACACAAGCGAGTTCAGAATTTTCTAAAATATCAACCCTTTTTGCGCAATGATATGCGAAGTTAAACCTACATAGTTTTTAGGTAATTTATTGCGAAGTTAAGTGGACGTTACATATGATGGAAAACTTTTATCCTCTAGATGTATGTGGATTTAACATGAGCAATTAGTAAAGGTAATTAATAATAATAGCCTATTCAAGTTTGACAGAACCACTTAACTTTTACAGAATGTGTAATACTGAACATAAAGTGGTGTTGTTTATGGAAAATGGGGAAAATCACTTCAAATATCTGTAGCTGTTTTCTTTATTAATAGTTTTATGTATTCAACAGAAATATTTGAATTTGTTAAAATGTCATTACTCATATGAACTTCAACTATCGGATGTAACATGCCAACATCACTTTAGCTGCCAACATAAATTAAAATTAAAAAACATATCCAAAGCATTCTAGAAGATAAAAGTTCTCCATCATACGATAGTTTCTACGCTATTATATTCGAAGTTAAACCGATATAGTTCTTGCGACTTTTTATTGAAGTGGCGCTAAAATCTCCCAAATTTGCTTTATATTAGAATTTAGCCGCGCCCAAAAACTTTTTTCCATTTTTTCTAAATTTCATGTCCTTAGCTGTAAATTTTTCATGTTGACCTAGATGACGGATATAAACAAAAGCAAAGCGATTCGCCACCTGGCTCCACCGGAAAATCTATATTACACTAATATTGTCCAGGTAGTCTTAAAATTTAAATACGCTTTAGCTAAGTGTTTAAACGACGGAGCTGGAATCCACCCTTCGTGCAAATCCCTCTGATGGTTATAACGGAAATTGACCTACAGTTGATTCTGTTTGACTATGCAACGTGCAATTTAGCAATAATCTCATCTTCTCGCTTCTTATGGCTTTGTTTGTTTACGGGGTTACATCAACACCTTCACCATGGCCTTGTGTCTGTTGGCTGTACCCTCAACCGCCAAAGGCCGTCAACCAACTCGTCCAGACTTGGAGCTACATTGTAAAGGCGCCATTGTGACCTCCAGCTATTCTCTCACCTACCCGTGTGTCACCAGCTGTTCCTGCTACCCGACCAACATATGCTCAGCACAAGACTATCATTAATTCACACGCTTTTTGTTATACTAGCACATAGTCTTATGTCATTCGTTCTCGTATAAAACTTTCTATTAGGACAAGGACAATGGGCGTGTTGTTCTTAGATTTCCCCATTACCATCTAATTGAAGAGGCATGTGGCATATGTCAGAACTATTATAATAACCACATAAATTCTCAGCCTGCGCCAAAAGACAAGGTTCTTAATTTATGATTTAAA